>HG995254.1:1250000-1875000 GCA_905332985.1 Mimas tiliae
ACAATCGAGTGAATTTTTTCCAACAAAATCGGTCTACAATTGGCGGAGAAATCTATGTACATTGTACATACATAAAAAAAGAAAACGCGCCGAATTGAGAACCTCTTCCTTTTTGAAGTCGGTTAAAAACAACACTAATTTGTCTACGAAAATACAAAATAAAGTTTATAAACGTTGCGTAGGCAATTAACAATGAATAATGAATGTGAAATGCGGTCTATCATTAGATAATTAATTAATAATTTGCGTGCTCGACTCGGTTATATTTTACTAGGGTTTGTGAGCCGTGAATGGGGATTTGGAATCGAATTAGTGCATTTTTGTGTTATTAAAAACTATTTCATAAACAAACAGAGTTATGCATGTTTTCCAAAAGGATATAATTAGTTTCACTTCTGCTGTTTTTATTTTATTTGCTTAATGATAAGAGGAGCAGGTAGCTCGCCTGATAGTGAACGCCATGCCTTCCCATGAACGCAACACCATACAGAACTTTAAAATACCAAGTATCACATAATTCTACGCTCGACACTCCGAGACATAAGATCTCTTAATGCTATACTAAGCCGAGAAGTCTGTTGAGACACCAGGGGGATCCTTCTGGTTGGAGCTAGGTCCTAGCTAGCTAGATCCTTAGCCGGCATAAACTTCACGTACAATGGCCCGATATTTCACAAGCTAAGTTTTTTTTAGCATACGCCGGCAAATAAGCAAGTGTGTCACCTGATGGTAAATGATCTCCACCGCCCACGTACGCCCACAATACCAAAAGAATTATGGGTGCGTGGCTGACCTTAAAGGAAAGGGATAATTAAGGGATTGGGAAGGGGAGTGTGTTTGGACCTCCGGATATCTCACTCGCCGTACGAAACGCAGCAGCAAGCTGCTACTTTACGCCGGTTTTCTGTGAGATAGTGGTAACGACCTGGACGAGCCGGCCCATTCATGCTGTAGACAAAAGTGTCTAATGCGTGGCTAAAATGTGCGAAGAAATGGAACCCACAATCAATAATCCACCTATTAAGTGTCTACCTCTTAAATAGAATATAGATCATAATCATGATTCACAAATCTCACCTTCATCACAATTAATTAGAGTACTTTCTTCGCTATTTGAATACTTCGCCCCAGTTCCAAGAAAATGTGACGACGTCAACAGTTTAAGTAAATTATGCAGTTTCTTCGACTATATTCAAATGAGCCGCAAATTGCTCGAAACTATGTTTTTTGGCACGCTTGTATTTTGTAAACAAATGCATTATGCATCAAAGTTAATTTAACATTGGCGTAGTTTGAAGTGACAATTACCTACATTGCTTTGGGTATTTTGTGATGGTTTAAAAATAAAAGGATTTTCAAAAGGGACTCTCAGTATATTCAATGTTTGTTGTTTGTATTTTGTGATAGAAAAAGTATGGATAGCGATATAAAATACATAGATCGTTCTAGAGCAGAGGTTTCCAAACTTTTTTTATCATATTCCACTTTCAAAACTTAGCTGGTTCTGGTGGACCCCCTGCAGCTACAATTCTACCATATTCCCAAAACTCGACATAAAATGTGAAGATAAGATCTAACTATGGATCCCCGTCGAGTCTCCCGTGGACTCCTGGGCGTCCTGGACCACTTTGGGAACTAATGTTCTAGAGTCAGCCAATGTACATCCAGAAATTTCAGGGTGAATTAATTCCTGCGACCTTCGAGATACTCAATGTCTCTTGACGGTCTACATTATATTTAGACTGTGCTGTACTTAAAATTAAGTCACTTGTCCGTGCCAGGAAAGAAAATGCGACGAAAGAGCAATAGCAGAAATAGATGTGTGAGGTTGCCTAGAATTCTTTGTGGGTCACCTGATGGCAAGTGATCTCCACTGCCCATGTACGCCCACAATACTAAAATAATCATGGGCGCGTTGCCAACCTTAAAGGAAAGGGATAAGTAAAAGATTGGGAAGGGGAGGGGGATTTGGGCCTCCGGATATCTTACTCATCGTACGAAACGCAGCAGCAAGCTGCTACTTTACGCCGGTTTCTGTGAGACAGTGGTAACGACCCGGACGAACCGGCCCATTCATGCTGTAGACAGAATTGTCTACAGCGTGGCTCTACCACTCAGAAAATATATTATATAATCATATAGTACATACATTCTATAATTTAATGGTACTGTCAATTATCTGGTACCTCATCGCTGATATACACATTGACATTTGGCTATAAGTTAATAATCTACATCAATTATGCCAAAAACTGACACTAAGTACACTAAAATCTGGATACTGTGCAAAATAAACCGATATTGACATTTAATTATTACCATGGCAATAACTTTAAATTTTCCCCATATTACGGCGTCGAACGTCACTGGCAACATCAAATCAAATTTTATATTAAAACCAGCACTGCTTTGCATAATTTAACGAGCGTGCGACAGCGAATGGCCTGTGTTGCCATTTAAATTAAAATCTCCAGTCTTTTATATATCGAACGTTTAATACGTCTTTGTTGGACATGTAATGAATAAATTATTTACTTTCAGGAATTTAGGAGAAAGCTTTTACTGGATTGAAAAAAATATGAAAATGTTAACAATGGTTTTTCAGTAGTTTCTTTGAGTTGTCAAATTAAGGTGACAATAGAGATAGCGAAGTCCTCCTTTCCATAAAGGTCGGCAAAGCAGTCTATTACTCCGGTATTGTTAATATTTATGTGCTGTGGTATTCACTTTATATCTAGTAATCTGCTTGCTCATTTGCCAGCCCTAAGTAATTTCTTCACGTTTATAGTACTTCCATTTATTAAAACTTCCAAAACTCTTTCCAACATTTTATATTTACAAACATTTTTAGCACAGCTATAAATTCCAGAGCAAACAATAACAATAGAAGATTTTTACAGTTTCACATTTGGACGGAAATTAAAACTCGAGCTAATGACAATGGCAGCGAAATATTACTCGAGTGGGTCCCACGTCGGTCTACATTCAGAATATGTATTAAAACCTTAATTTAGACAGACCTGTGTACCCTGATGTCATTGTGCCTGTATTTGGGTTATTGGATTAATTAGTTTCTCGTGGGCAAGTGTGTTTATACGATAGCCTAGTGGAAACATAATGCCGAGATGGATAACGCAGGTACGAAGTTCTAACCCAGAGCCCAGGGCACACACCTCTGAATTTCCGAAGTTATCGTACATTCATAGTCAACTACTCGTACTAGTTACGTTTTAACTGTGAATACAGCGCGAAGAAACTTCCATATCTGAGCAGCTACTTTACGCCGGTTGTCTGTGAGACAGTACGACCCGTGGTAGCTCATCTGTTACAATAATTTTATTCTTTCTGGCTAGCATTATCTCAACTTATTGCCAGGATCCGCCTTCCTACGCTTCCCTTACGCCTGATCTTAAGCATTATCCGCAGTGGGACCTCTTTAAAATCTAGTATGCATTAAAAAATGCGTACATACATACATACGCACTCACGCCTGTAATCCCCGAAGGGGTAGGCAGAGGTGTAACCAGTACACCCACATTTCACCGAGCGAATCTCCGTCCCATGATGTGAATGGGGGCGAGCCTATCGCCATACGGGGCACAAATTCCAGACTCCGGGCTGATACTGAGCATTTCGTAATAGATAAACCCAATATCACTTTTACCCGACCCGGAGATCGAACCCGATACCTCAGTGTCAGCGTCAGTCGTAACGCATACGCATTACAACTGCGCCACCGAGGCAGTACAATATGCATGTCACTAATAAATCTACTAATTACAACCATTAGCTTGACTTTTATTCCAAACCCAACTATTTCTAACCGAGCCATATTACTGAAGTATAAAATTCACCTCGTCCCATAACTGCGTAGTTTAATTAACAAGTCATTCGCTAATTGAAGCTTACTTTGTGGCTAAATATGAACAAGGGAATGGTTCTGCTTTTACGTAATTAGGGAAAGAGGGAATTACGGCTGTAATTTCGTCATAATGTAATGGACCTTTTTATCCAACGATTAAAATAGCTTAGTTTAGGTTAGTTGATAAACTGACGGGTTTTTAACTATGAAGCGTCTAGACTGAGAATAAGCTATCTCGATCATGCCAAAATCGATCGGAGAATTACAAGGGAACCTTTTTTAAGCAGAGAACCATTAAACGAGTAAGTGGACAACCCGGTGGTAACTTTTTTATATTATAGACCGGTAAACGAGCAAGTGGGTCACCTGATGGTAAGTGATCTCCACCGCCCATGTACGCACACAATACTAAAAGGATTATGGGCGCCTTGCCGCATTAAAGGAAAGGAATAATTTAGAGTTTAGGATGAGGGATTTGGGCCTCGGGATATTTCACTCACCGTACGAAACGCAACAGCAAACTGCTACTTTACACCAGTTTCCTGTGAGACAGTGGTAACGACGCGGACGATCCGGTTCCATTCATGCAGTAGACAAAACTGTCTAATCGTGGCTCTACCACTCAAACCCCAACCACCAACCATGAACACCTACAAAACCAGAATCATGGGCGCGTTGGTAATCTTTACAGAAAGGGATGGGGATTACAGGCTCCAGCCCGCAATACACTTTTATGGTACAATTTACATTAAATTAAAAAATAAACTATTTGTTTCATTTGCTTTCTTAGATTCAATGCTAAAACATTCTTCCATCATCGATTAACTTTCTTTAACTCACACTTAACACTAAACATTCTTCGATAGCACTTTCCGAAACACTTTAAACCGTTTCGCGCACAAGTTTCCGAACGTTATAAATAAAACAAAAACTACAATAGTGCAAGTTGGAGTTTCTGAACGAGAGGCGGAATTTCTTTTTGAATTTATTTGCAAGCAGAAAGACTGTTTGAAGTTCTATTGGAAACAAGCAATAAGTGACTTCAGAAAAGTGCGCCTCCACTTGTGACATTTCGCCGCAGCGACAAGCGTGACTTTAATATAAGCGCGAATGTCGAAAAGAGCAACCAGCAGGTCGCTCGCCTGATGGTAAGCGCCACGTCTGCCCATACACAGAATCAACACCACATATTTACAACCGGACTGCATTCGTCACTCAAAGACATAAGTTGTTAAGTCTCATAAAAAGACCCCGTAACATTTCACCGTGACGTCATGTCATACAAGGTCTGACATTTCTTGTTTTAAGTCTTAGCAAAATGAAATAGTGCATGTTACGACACACGTCCACATTAGCGTAACAAGTACGTGTGACACGCACGGCTCTCGGTACAATGTCACGAAAGTGTCGACGCATTTTCATATCAGCCTTGTAATACTGTCCCACTGCTACGCATGGACATCTTCTACTAATTAGAGGGATTAGAGGCCCTTACCCCACCATGCTGGACTGATGCGGATTGATAGGACTTCACACACTTTCGGAATTTTTGTGAAGAATAGTCATGTCTGCAGATATCTTAGTGTTATTTCATTTACAGATAAATCAAGCTGTAATCACACACGCACCTTAGAAAAGTCATAGATGTATTAATTGAGACTGCTTTTGAACCCGCGGCTTTCATCCTGGCAGTTGGCACCATTCCCCGCTGTGCTACGAGTATTGCTGCTTTTTTATTACCCAGGTAATCAGTTGAGCATGGTGCCATCTGATGTTAAGTGGTCACCGCTGCCCATGAACTTTGAAGCAAGATTTACTTAAGACATCTCGAATCATGAAATAAATTCTGGCAATCATTGGGAGCGGCAACGTCTCTGATCGACATTATAATTATTTGGCCTGTATATCATATGCATTTCAGTCACTTTGCGATGCGAGGATAAAAACATATCTCTTAAAGATCAGCAGGAGTTTTGGCGGAAATCTGACAGTGCGGTCGATCTCCTGTTTTAATAAATTCCTAAACTAGTTTAAAGTTGTTATTGTTGTTTTATACAACCACTTTTATAGTGGTGTGGATTTGTGCAATAAACATTGACTGTGAGGAACAATGTATGGAATCATTCAAATTGGTGAATTTAAGTTATTTTTGACCAACTGTATTGATCGACATTGATTGTTCCATCCGATTACTTGGAAATCGTCTATGAGGCATCGTACTGGAAGGAATTTACACTAAAACTCCAACAAGACTTTGAAATTGGCCACATGTTTCATCGTTCTTGTGAATACTTGAAAATATCATACTAATATTATAAATGTGAATGTAAGTTTGTTTGTTACGCTTTCACGCGAAAACTACTTAACCGATCATCATGAAACTTTGTACACATATTCTTGGAGGTATAAGAAGTAACATAGGATACTTTTTTAGAAATATATATATATTTGTTTGTTACGCTCTCACGCCTAAATCATTGAACCGATTTTGATGAATTTTAATGTAGAGATAGATGGGACCCTGAAGACGGTTATAGGCTACGTTTTATTTCGGAAAAGTCTATTCACGTGGGCGGAGCCGCGAGCAAATGTGCAAATTTAATGTTCCCAACTCCATCCCGAATCACCCCGGGGACCCGGGACGACAATCATATGTCCGATGTGGCTTCATTACGAGGTAAAAGATTGGATTTTTGCTTATATTAAAATATCAATTATTTATACAGCCTATTGGGAGTTAGGATATTGGATTTTTGATAAAGTAATTAGGGAAGTTAATGATTATTTTCTAAGCTTATTGGGTTAGAAACAGCATTTTGTGGTAAAATTCGGATTAGAAGTTTTGCTGTCTTACACCCGGTTTCTGAAAGGCTTATCAATCAACATTCAACTAACAGAACTCTAATTTTGATACCGCTGGTAAATCAATTCTAGTTTCTGAAACGTTACTTCGTGTTTTTTTTATAATATCTGATGGCTCTCTAACAGCGTTTGACATACGATTTTTCATATAATTTTGTTTTTCATAAAGTTATGTTAACTAACATGTGTGTTAAATTAAAGGTGTTGATCAACTAGTTGTTCTTCTAGCAACTCAATTTCGACTTGACATTTGATTAGTTAATTTTACATTGAGCCTTTCAGAAACCAGACGTTAATCGTAAGTTTTAACTGATACGTCATTCGTATTATCTCCTAGCGGATTGTCATCATCATTATCAGCCTGTGGTATTCCACTACTGGACATAGGCCTTTTCTATAAACCTTCTTTTCATTTCCTTAATTCTCTTATCGGCTCTACTCATCCAACTACTATCAGCCACCTTCCGTACGTCGTCGCTTCAGTTAGCTGCAGGGCGTCCCACATTTCGTCTACAGTCGTGGTCGTAGATTATGTTAGAAACTTATTAACATCATTCTTATTATTTCTCGGATACAGATGACGTGACAGACATCAAATAACTCGTATTACGGACACTGTTGTTTTATTCGATAATATAGTTAGTTTTTGAAAAATAAACCGAATAAAATGCTTCACAATATTTTCTATTACCATAATTAGTTAACCACTTAGATTTCTTTAGAAACCCTTCATCTTCCCTTTATCCTACTTGTAGTGGGGATCGGCGCAACATGCTTTTTAACCTATCTTACAGAATCTTACAGATTTGGCTTGTAGATTTTACGACCGGCTGTCTGCCTGACGTCAATTACCTCTCTGAGGAGAATTTTGATAGAAACTAATAATAATACTTTTAAGCCCTATATTTTAAGTGATACATCCTACTGCTGGGTACCGGCCTCCTCTACTAATGAGAGAAGTTTCACCAGAAACTCCGTATTTTAAAATGTGGTTATTTTTATTTTAGTACTAAGGCCTTTTCCTGTATAAAAAGTAGCCTATATCCTATCCAGATCATGATCTAAATTTCACGCCAAATTTTATCCAAAACTGTTCAGATGTTAAAGCGTGATTGACTAACAAACATCCAAACTTTCACATTTATAATAGTAGTAGGATTTGGAAGTAAACGACATGGTTATTTTTGGTGTTATAAAATTCATCAAACTGTATTTAAATCGAAATATTTTCACCGACCTCGTCAAAAACACATTTATTCGTTCAACATATGAATCATGCTCGTGTTTTTTCTGCACTGAATGCACACATATTTTTTATATCATTTTCGTATTCTATCGTAGTTCCAAATATTATTTCTGAAAATCCTCGAATTTAATTTCTCGAATTTTTTATTTTACGTTTCGCAAAAATATATTGAATTCAGTTTGAGCTGTGTTTTAACAGACATTTCGGTTATGTTTTTGTAGTCTGTATTCATTTAATCTTCATGTTTTTAGTTAAAGAACAAAAAACAATTGGCCATCACAATTCTGCCCACATTCTACTCCTACTATGGGTTTATGTATTGCTCTATTTAACAGCGACGAAAAACATCATATGAATTGATACCTGAGAATTCTCCATAAGAATTTCGAAGGTATGTAATGTCTGCTAATTCCCACGTAGTGGGTTAAATCCTTACCTTTCACAAAATTCCTTCACAAATCTCAAGTAAAATAGTAATAAAAATATATAATAGTGACAGCCCTATCTAGGTAATACAAGGAACCTACACACTACACACGTGGCGTCGACGCGTCGGTTTAGGGCGCGGTCGCACGATCGATACGCTAGCAATCCTCTAACCTGTGACCAATTATTTTACTATCAAAAATATAGCACAATATAGACGACGAATGTAGCATGTTATATTTGTTTGTTACATAATTAGTTTTATATGTACACCCATTAGCGTTCCAAAAATAAATAAAATAAAAATAAATGTAAGCTTGGAAAACAACAGTAGGCCAATTCTCTTAAATGTTCAAAATATCATTCCGATCTAATCTCAGCGTCAAGAAAGTTGCAAATGGCATTCTCTTAAACCAATAATCAACGTCAAATGCACCTAGCATTAGCAGTAGCATTATACTCGTACCATTTTGGCTCCAGTCAACTTTTATTCTACATTCAATCTCATTACGGTCTATGTTCACATTTGACGTTGATTATTGGTTTAAGAGAATGCCATTTGCAACTTTCTTGTCGCTGAGACTAGATCGGAATGATATTTAGAACATTTAAAATTACGAGAATTGGCCTACTGATAAAAGATGACATTGATTTATCTAATTTTAATAGTAGAAACATCCTGTAGATAGTTTTGTCTACAGGAATGAGCTGACTCAACCGGTAACACTGTCTCACAGAAAACTAACGTGAAGTAGCATTATGTTGTTGCGTTTCATACGGTGAGCTCATTTCATGAGCGAGATATCCAAAGGCCTAAATCTTGACAATTTCTTAATTATCCCTTTCCTTTAAGATCGGCAACGCTTCCATGATTTTTCTGGTAATGTTGGTTAATAGGCGGTGGAGCTCACTTACCATCAGGTGACCCACTTGCTCGTTTGCCTGCCTATGCTATAAAAATTAAATAATAATGACATGAGCCATTTTTATTTGCCTATTATTGGTCTCGTGGTTGCATTTTAAGCAACAATAAGCATTGCAAAACTTTGAAATGACTTTCGATAGAAGATGAATTCATAAAAATTGATTCATGATCTCTAGTTGACACTTAATACATCTAATTTGTTGCGCGGTGCAGAATGTCGTATCTCGATCTAGAAATTTAATATTTAGACATTAACTTTTATGAAATAAAGTTGATTTTGAACGCTAATACATTTTTGTTGCGTGTATGGTAATTAGTAACTCCTGGTATGAGTGTTACGTGTGATTACCTTTGCATGTGTAAGTGGAGCCGTAATTTTGGCAGATTCATTTGAGAGTTATCGTTCTAGTCATCTTATTTCGATGGGTGCGAAGTACTAACGTGTATACGCTGCGTCACTGTGACGTCACCATTTAACCTTTACTTGTTGGGTTCCAGACAAATGGAGGGAACTGTATACAAAATTATTCGACCGAGAAATTAAGCTATAATGTACCATATTTGAAAAAGCGACATTTTTCCGTATCTAATAGTCTTTGGCGACCTTATCGCATTCAATAATCGAAAAACAACGAACGTTCTTCAATAGACCAAATCAAGCGATAATAGTTTGCGGGTGTAGCGAAATGTCGCTTATAGTGAAATGAGGCGATGTATGTGCCCTAACCTTTCTCCCGTCGGATGCGAATCAATCGAGCGAAATATTTCGATTACTTCTACCTTAGCAACGGATTGGAATGGTAGAATTCACAATTTGGGTGAAATTGTGTTCGTAAAGCAGAAATTCCTGTAAGTAAAATTAATTGAGCAATTTAATTTTTTATTATATCAATAAGGATTATCGAATTTATTGAAATTTTGAGAATGCCCAACAGATTTATGGGCGTAGCTACATCTTGTATAATCATTATGGCTTGGTTACAAATAAAACAAGAAAAATAATCTATTTATTACAGATTACAAAACATGCATTACCTACATACAATTTTACACTTTAACATAGCCGGTTAATACATGAGTAACGTGAGCAGTGATGCTCTAATCCAATAAAAGTTTGAATGGATTATTATAATTTTTATTACTCAAGCTACTCGTAACTATAATACTCTTGTCTGTCGAAGCTATATCTTGGTAATCCATATAATCTAGCAATCATTTATATAAGAGCTCCCTTAGTCACAGAAGCGCACAATTTTAATCATTTTCAGCAACTGAAAATCAATATAATAACACACAAAATCATTGAAGAATTTTTTCTCCAAATCACTAGTAAACAAAAATTGCCTATCAATGCAAACTTGGCAATTTCATCGCACACGGACAAATGGCAGCGACCCGTTTATTCGGCAATATTGTGCCCATTCTGCCGGATTAGCGACTCGTTCGCTAGCGAACAAAGGACCCGGTCAGTCCACACAAGCGACCGGCTTGAATAAAAACCAAATATTCGCTTTTTGAAATTGCTATTTGAATTTGGAATTTCTTTTATTGTCAATATTATCTACTTTTAGTTGTTTTAGCGCCTTCTAGCGGATTTAAATGGTATATTTTTTTTAAGTACCATAATACATCGAAATAAGATGACAAGAAACGTAACTTAAGCAAAAAAAATACCCCACCAAAACTCTGCGCAAGGAGGCGGGGCTATAAAAGTGAGTGTGCAGCTCCTTCATTCATCAAGTCATAAAAATTTGTTCATAATCTCTAGTTGACACTTAATACGTCTATTTTATTGCGCGGTGTAGAACGTCGTATCTCGATCTAGAAATTTATTATTTTGATATTTACTTTTATTTTTTAGGACTGCCTCGGTGGAGCAGTTGTAATGCGTACGCGTTACGACTGAGGCTGACGCTGAGGTCTCGGGTTTGATTCCCGGGTCGGGTAAAAGTAATATTAGGTTTTTCAATTACGAAAAGCTCAGTATCAGCCCGGAGTCTGGAATAGACTCGCCCCTTATCAAATCATGGGACGGAGATGGATGGATCTTTCTAGGTAAACCTACTACTTATAAAAATATTTTTTTTCTGCACCAATTGTATGCATGTACTACCAAACATATATGTAGCTATAAGTTGAATATGTCCGTGATTGTCTGTGTAATTGAACATCAGTTTTTTGAATTAAATAAAAAAAAAAAAAACGCCAGCCAATAAATGCTTTCTTTCGTTCTTTCTAATTTCTCTCATTTGACCACTGACCACATTGTAGTCCCTCAAGTCATCCAATCTCGTCTTCCAAAACCTATATATCCTACGATATCCTTTAATTAAACCAATAATTAATTAGATTTCGTAGGCACGTCATTCCATAAGACAGTTGAAATCATTTGCGTTTCGCATATTGTAATTAAATTAACGTGACAAGTATTAGACTGTTATTACAATTATTTGGATACTGAGCTGTCAAATTTACCTAATGATTTATCTCCTGTTCTACTAGATATATTACATACGCACTCACGCCTGTAATCCCCGAAGGGGTAGGCAGAGGTGTAACCAGTACACCCACATTCCGCCGAGCGTATCTCCGTCACATGATGTGATAGGGGGCGAGCCTATCGCCATATCGGGCACAATTCCAGACTCCAAGTTGTGATACTAAGCATTTCATGATAGAAACACCCAATATCACTTTACCCGACCAGGGGATCGAACCCGGGACCTCAGCGTCAGCCTCAGTCGTAACGCGTACGCATTACAACTGCGCCACCGAGGCAGTCTACTAGATATATTACAACTTGTGAATGCCGTTTTGTACCTAAAATAATCTATATCGCTGTATACAGTTTTGTCTACAGCATGAATGGGCCACTCGAGCGGGTCGTTACCACTATCTCACAGAAAACCGACGTAAAGTAGCGGCTTGCTAGTTTTGGACGGTGAGTGAGAGTGAGTGAGGATATCTGGAGGCCCAAATGCCCCTCCTCTTACCAATCCCTTTATTATACCCTTCCTTTTTGCCAGCCTATGCTATAAACTGTTTATATCATCATCAGCCAGAAGACGTCCACTGCTGAACATAGGCCTCCCCTAATGCCTTCCAGGCCGACCTGTTGGAAGCGGCCTGCATCCATCGGCTTCCTGCAACTGTTTATATGCTATTAACTAAATTGCTGACTTCCAGTTATATTTTTTTACCATGATGTGAGTTTAAACTAAAACTAACAGAATTCTACTCAAATAAATATGCTGAAGAAACTTTTATACAACTAATACGAGTATAGTTAAAGAATTTGTATTACAATCTTCTGTAGGCCAATACTCGTAATTTTAAATGTTCAAAATATCATTCCGATCTAGTCTCAGCGTCAAGAAAGTTGCAAATGGCATTCTCTTAAACCAATAATCAACGTAAAATGCACCTAGCATTAGCAGTAGCATTATACTCGTACCATTTTGGCTTCAGTCAACTTTTATTCTACATTCAATCTCATTACGATCTATGTCCACATTTGACGTTGATTATTGGTTTAAGAGAATGCCATTTGCAACTTTATTGACGCTGAGACTAGATCGGAATGATATTTTGAACATTTAAAATTACGAGAATTGACCTACAGAGCTTGTCGCTTGATTAAAATTACCACATTTTTACACTGAAAACTGATTACTTAAAGCTAGCTATGCGCTAACATTCAAGTAGGACGTAAGAAGAAAGTCTTAGTGTTTACATGACCTGAATACCTAGATCGCAACTCAGGGCTTTTGAGAAATTTCTGTTGAAAAAACCTGGTGAGAATTTTTAAGTCGTGCATTTAAAGTGTTAAGCAATTTAATATTGCATTTAAATGCGGAAACTTGCTCCAAATTTTATGGAAATTTAACAACGTTGTTTCTTCTTCTTAGGAGTCGACGTCAGGCAGGCGGCGGGTCGTAAAAACTATAAGCGAAATCTTTCTGTAACGTGTGTTAAAAAGAATGCCCGCCGGCCCCACTACGAATGAGAAAAAAACAATTTTTTTTTTTTTTTACTTTGAATGACGAGGCGAGAGAGCACAGGGGCTAGCACGGAAACTTGCGAAAAGTTATTCGAGCTGTCATCGACAACAATTTCTATGAGATTTTAGTACAGCGCCTCTATAGTACGTAAAATAAACTAATATATATGGAATATAGACCAATGATATTTAAGGAATTATCTATCGAGCTCTCGATACCTTTATATTACGATTTCGATAGTTTTCCGTGCTACTTTCCGTTTCTTTTACGTACGATAGAGGCGCTGTACCAAAATCTCATAGAAATTGTTGACGATGACAGCTCAAATAACTTTTCGCAAGTTTTCCGTGCTAGCCCCTCAGGTCGCTCGCCTGATGGGAAGCGCCACGCTTGCTCATAAACAGAAGCAACGCCACACAGAACTTTGACTGCATGACACTGCGCTCGTCACCCCGAGACATAAGGTGTTAACTCAAATAATTCCCAGTAATTTCACTTGCTTCGATTTCCTTCAAACTTGAACACAACAGTGCTTACATACCGTTGCTTGGCGGCAGAAATGGACAAAGCAGTGGCACCAAACCACACGGCCTTTCGAAGAGGTGGAAGAAGAAGAAGATTAATGTTGTTCTTGGTATAATTTTTTTTTTATAGCATCGGCCGGCTAACGAGCAAATGGGTCACCTGATGGTAAGTGATTTCCACAGCCCATGTACGCCCACAATACCAAAAGAATTATGGGCGCGTTGCCGACCTATGACCAGAGCTGTACGATGGAACGCCTTCCATTGGTCGTGTAATGGTTCATAATGGACGTTCATCAGCGGCAGTGAGCGCTAACGATGATTCGGTCTACTCGCTCGCCTGCCTCTCCAGATAATGAAATGAAATGAAATGAAATAGTTTTATTAATCATGTAGGCAATTAAAATAGCGCTTATGACAAGTCAGTACAAAATAAAGAAACTTATGTATAAAAATCATATCAACTAATGTATACATAACATACATAGCATCGTCAAATACACTAAGCAATTACACTAAATTGTTTATTTGTTGTCTTTTTATTTTACATTATTAACAGTATTTGTAATATGGAAACGTCCCATTATTAATTATTAAATATTTTGAGTCGGTATGGACCACTGCATTTACCGAAACGGCACGAGTTTTAAAACTACCACCGGATCCAAAACGACCCAGCTTGAGAAGACCCGGCGAAACAAACTCAGTGGGCTTAATTTACCACTAGATTCAACGCGGCGCGACCCAAACTCTGAGAAGATCCAGCTACTTGAACTCAGGGGGCTTGTTTTAGGTCCGGATTTTCAATAATTTATATTAGGAAATACAAAGTCCTATAGTTAACTTTAGGGAGATTGAATAATAAAAAATATATCTTCCTCATCCAAAAAGGAGCCATAAAATAAGATAAGTTGATGTTATACCTCTACTTACAAGAATGGGTAATGGGAGGGTCAACTGCATAGCGACGATCATACACATAATAATAATAATACTACATACGCACTCACGCCTGTAATCCCCGAAGGGGTAGGCAGAGGTGTAACCAGTACACCCACATTTCGCCGAGCGTATTTCCGTCCCTTATGTGATAGAGGGCGCCACTAAGCCACGCTATACTTCGTGTCCACAATAAAAAATAAAGTTTATATATAATTAACGAGTGTTAGAAGCTAAAAAGTGTTTAATCCTATTTACGAGACTATTATCTACCGTATATATATGAAGAACAAAGCGAAAATTAAGTGAATGTAAAGTTATTGATGTTAATATTAAAACCAGAAACAATTACAAAAAGTGAACAAACACTAAGATAAACAATTCGACCCATCACAAACAAAATTTGTAGTGCACAGAAGATAAACCGTTGTGGGGACAGTGGTGGGTGAAGTGTGTACAAATACGAAAACCCCAACCGAAACAATAAACTTAACCTCAAAAGTTTCGACGTGATTAAGCAGATTACTGGGTACCATTACTGCTTCGAAATTGTCTAACAACGCCATCTAGAAAAAAAACGATGAAAACGCCACAAACAGCTTCGTTATCGATGAAGGAATACTAGTTAAATTTATACCATCTACCGGCCAGATATTGTACTATTTGCTTCGACCGATAAGCATTGCATTATACACTAAATTAACAATTAGCTCACAGAATCACCACAAGAGGGCATCAGTTGCACGATTATATTTTCTCACATTCTCAGAAAATCAAGTGAACATTTAAATCAGCATAATAAAAATGGAGGAAGTACTTACAGCACTTCGCAAAATACAGAACGAGTTGGACGAACATAAACATATGATTTTAACAAGTGCAGAGAAGGTAACAGAAAACGTAACAAAAAATATAAACAAAATCATCGACGAAAAACTTCAACTATGGGATGAAAAATTAGAAAACTTTAAAGAAAGAGTAGAAAACCAAGAAAGAAGATTATATAATTTAGAAAAAGAAGCTAGACAACGCAATATAGTATTTTTTGGATTGGAGGAAGATGAAAAATATTATTCAAATTTGGAGAATAATATGATAAATTTTATACATAAATACTTCTCCGTAAAAGTAGAGGACAGGGACTTGCAAGCGATAAGAAGAATCGGAAAAAAATCCGAACCCCGCCCTGTAGTCATAACATTCACGACACTCGGCTTAAAAATAAATATCCTTAAACAAAAAGGAGCTCTCAAAGACACTACGTACTATATTAAAGAAGACTATCCACAGCAAGTACTGGAAAAAAGGAAGGAATTACAGTCACAAGTAAGAATTGAAAAAGAAAAAGGTAATAAAGCGATAATTAGATATGATAAGCTATTTATAATAGAAAATCAACCAAAACACACACCAGACAATAAAAAGAGGAACCTTTCAAACTCACCGGAAAATAAATTGCAGTCCCAGACAGATCATAGAGTTCAAACAAACAAAAAAAACAAAACACTCGCAACACACACAACTCAAAGATCATCAAGTTTCTCAGAAGGAGTAGTTAAACCCGGCATGCTCAATTTCCTCGTAAGCAAAAATACGACCAATATACAAGGTACTCGTTTTAGCGATAGGCATAATTAGCAACGAACTTCATGGCCTCTCTTAACAACCAAAAACAACAGCAATAGTCATAAAGGAACTCACGAAACGCATCTTCCAAGCCGGCTGGTCACCGTGGAAGATAATGACCACCACCCTTCAAAGATACAACCCACTACCCTCCAAGAACAAATAAAACCTAAGAAAAGCAAATTTTACATCGCAACATATAATGTAAGAACACTTTCTACATATGAACGACTAATTGAATTAAAAGAAGCTCTAGATGGTGTTAAATATGACATTATTGGTATGTCTGAAGTTAGACGCCTTGGCAGCAAAATAGAAGAATACGAAGATTTTATACTGTGGCACATAGGCCACACACCAGGAAAATACGGAGTAGGATTTCTATTAAATAAAACCTTAAAACAAAACATCGAATGCTTTATTGGCATCACAGAAAGAGTGGCACTGCTAAACCTCAACTTACAGGGGTATAGTCTTAGTATTATTCAAACATATGCCCCCACAGAGTCAGCAGACGAAGAAGAAATCAAGGAGTTTTATGATAGTATAGACAAAGCGATAGAGTCAGCACATAAAAATTTAATAATAATGGGAGATTTTAATGCAAAAGTAGGGCAACCACTAAAAGATGAATACATAATAACAAAAAGACATGGATATGGAGAAAGAAATAAACGAGGTCAGAGGCTAATAAACTACTCTTTTCAAAACAAGTTATCAGTTATGAATACCTACTTCAATAAAAAACAAAACCACCGATGGACATGGCGTTCTCCAAATGGAAAATATAAAAATGAAATAGATTATATCCTGACAAACCAACCAAGATTATTTATAAATATAGAAACATTAAACCTAAATTACCCCACAGATCACAGAATGGTTAGAGGGACTATTCAAATATCAAATATAAAGAAAAGTCGCATTAAATTTACAAACAACTATATGAGCACACTAAAAACAGAGAAAGAAATAGAAAAATACAACGAAAATCTAACAACGTATATAACAGATTCGCTCGTCCTGGAAAAATGCGACACGGTCCAAACCTACTATGATAAACTATTACACGGTATCCAATACAGCCTGAAACATACAAGATCAGAAAAGAATACAACCACAAAACAAAATGTGCTATCAGAACAAACCAAGTCGCTTATGAAGAGAAGAAAAGAATTACAAAAAACTAAAGACAAATCGCGCTCTCAAAGAAACGAACTTAGCGCTCTATACAAATTGACTAGTAAATACATAAAATTCGATTACAATAAATACAGAATGAAATTTATACAAAAATACCTCGAACAAGGCAAAAGTCTTAAAAAAGCACATAAAGAACTCCGAACAAACCAAACATGGATAGAAGGCTTAAAACAGACAGGAAAAATATCACACAATCGCAAGGATATTATAGATCTTGCTACAGAATACTACAGAAATTTGTACAAAGCTGTACAACAGTCAGAAAATAACAATGAAGACAACCACGAAAATCCCGAGAAAAATATGGAAGCAATCGACGAGATGGAAATCATGCAGACGATAAAGAAACTAAAAACAGAGAAAAGTCCAGGGCCCGATAGCATTACTAATGAAGCCATAAAGCTAGGAAGTACGATATTAGCTACACCACTTTCAAATTTATTCAATATTATATTAGAGACCTCAAGCATACCTTTACAATGGTCAGAATCAAATATAATCCTACTATATAAAAAAGGCGACCCAAACAATATCAGTAACTATAGACCTATCAGTCTCTTACCAACTATGTATAAATTATTTTCTTCTATTATAGAACAGAGAATAAGTAAGACACTGGAAAAAAAACAACCTGTAGAACAAGCTGGCTTTCGAAAAGGTTTTTCAACGATAGATCATATACATACTCTGGAACTTGTTATTGAAAAATACCAAGAAAACAATAGACCGCTCTACATAGCCTACATCGACTATCAGAAAGCTTTTGACACAATATCACATACAAGCATCTGGAAAGCCCTTAAAACTCAAAAAGTGGAGAAAAAATACATACAAGTTATAAAAAATATATATAAAACAAGTACAAGCAGAGTCAAATTGGAATCAATCGGTCCCAGCTTTCCCTTAGAGAGAGGAGTAAGACAGGGCGACCCACTGTCCCCAAAACTTTTTATCGCTGTGTTGGAGTCTATCATAAGCAAATTAGAATGGAACAGCCATGGCTTGATTATTAATGGCAGACACTTGAGTCATTTAAGATTTGCAGACGACATAGTCTTACTATCGGAAACTAGTGACAAGTTGCAATATATGATAGACACACTTAACACAGCTAGCAGAAGGGTAGGCTTGGAAGTAAATATTTCCAAAACGAAAGTCATGACGAATAGCTCAAGAAGACCTATTATAATAATGAATGCACCAGTACAATATGTGGAACAGTACATCTATCTTGGGAAACAAATTGGATTCAAAAGTAATAACAACGAGCTAGAGGTCGAACGAAGATCAAAAATCACATGGAACAAATTCTGGTCATACAAGGAAGTATTGAAGAGCGATATGCCAGTACAATTCAAAAAGAAAATTATGGATTCATGTATTCTTCCAAGTTTAACATATGCTTGCCAGACATGGAAATTTACAAATAAAATTAAAAATAAAATAACAACTTGTCAAAGAAGCATGGAACGTAGTATGTTAAAAATAAAGAAAATACAAAAAGTCCGGCATACAAAAATAAGAAAATTTACAAAAGCTATAGACGCACTGAGCTATGCCCAAATGTTAAAACTAAGATGGGCCGGACATGTAGCACGACTGGAGGACAACAGGTGGACATATCATGTAACTACATGGAATGGTCCACCAGGAAAACGTCGCAAGGGTAGACCGCTTACACGTTGGGAGGATGACATTAAAAAGATAGCAGGGCCACACTGGCTACTGACAGCAAAAAATAGAGACACATGGAAATCTTTGGAGGAGGCCTTCACCTAAGGGGGGTCCATGCTAAGAAGCAAGTAAAAGTAAAACACAAGCTAAATTATAAAAAAAAAAAAACAGTAATTACCTATATATATATTAATACGAAGTGTAATGCTACTAGTATGGAATAAAGGCTTTTTTATTTTTATTTTATTTATTTATGTGATAGAGGGCGAGCCTATCGCCATACCGGGCACAAATTCCAGACTCCGGGCTGATACTGAGCATTTTGTAATAGAAAAACCCAATACCACTTTACCCGACCCGGGGATCGAACCCGAGACCTCAGAGTTGACCTCAATCGTAACGCGTACGCATTACAATTGCGCCATCGAGGCAGTCAATAATAATAATAATACTAGCCTGTTTTATACACGTCCCGCTGCTTGGCACGGGCCTCCTCTACTTAATGAGAGGATTTTAGACCACCACACTGGCCTAATGGGGGTTGGCAAACTTCACATACTCGTACCTTCCAAAATCTTATAGAGAACTTCTCAGGTATGTAGGTTTCCTCACGATGTTTCCTTCACTGTTAAACCCAAAGACTTAAATGTATACTCCTAGACGGGCTGTTTAAAGGTAAAATTGCGTCACATAACGCGGGAGTTTGACAGCTCATAAACAAGGAACGCTATAGGGGTTCCAGTTGAGAGTAAGCGAGATGGTAATATTGAGTTACGGTCAATTGACCGCAACTTAGTGGCACAATTTCTATATACCGCGCAGCTTGTCTAGTAGTATACATTGAAGTCTTTGGTTAAACCAAACGATGATTGGTACTTGGAAAGCCAGAGGTGTATGCTCTTGGATTTCTAGTACCAACCCACCCAGACGGCCTCTCGCATACCGAAGCCTTACCACATTGTAAGTGATCCCCACCGCCCATGAACGCCCTCAATACCAGAAGAATTGCTGGTGGTAGGGTACCTAATCATTTCTGTACCCAACTGGATAGTGACCTTACACATCGAATTCTTATAAATGACAAATGAAATACTTATATATAAGTAACATCTCTAATTAGGACAGTAAGTGTAAATGAAAACGAATGTATCTCTACAAAAACTTAAACTTGTGGGTTCAATCCAGTATCGGGAATAAAATATGGCTGAAATCAAAATTGTCAATTCCGCTTTCGTAAATGCTAAAGTGAATTCTAACTTTTCTAGTCAACATAAATAACCAGATTTCTACATCTTAGTAGCGGCTCAGCTATGTCTTTATTTCTCTTTAGAAATTAAAAAATAATACATATAAAAACGTTTTTACTAAAAATATGTACACTTTTTCTCAAATGATAGATGGCCGAGGTCGTCTTGTGATGAATCACCCAACGGAATATGTCGTGAAGTGGTGCTTTATTTTATTATCTTGTGGCAGTTAAAAAAAAAGCAACAAAGAATATTTGAAAATCTTATGTATCTATCTAATCTTTTATGAGTGGTAGAGCCACGCTGTAGACACATTTGTCTACAGCATGTATGGGCCGGCTCGTCCGGGTCATTACCACTGTCTCACAGAAAACCGTTGCTTGCTGCTGCCTTTCGAACGGTGAGTGAGATATTTTTTTTTTTTTTATAGTATAGTCCGGCAAACGAGCAAGTGGGTCACCTGATGGTAAGCGATCTCCACCGCCCATGTACGCCCACAATACAAAAGAATTATGGGCGCGTTGCCGACCTTAAAGGAAAGGGATAATAAGGGATTGGGAAGGGGAGGGGGATTTGGGCCTCCGGGTATCTCACTCACCGTACGAAACGCAGCAGCAAGCTGCTACTTTACGCCGGTTTTCTGTGAGACAGTGGTAACGACCCGGACGAGCCGGCCCATTCATGCTGTAGACAAAATTGTCTACAGCGTGGCTCTACCACTCAATCCACTCTATCCGGAGACCCAAACCCCCTCCCCTTCCCAATTCCTTAATTATCTCTTTCCTTTATGGTCGGCAACGCACCCATGATTATTTTGGTATTGTGAGCGTACATAGGCGGTGGAGATCACTTACCATCAGGTAACCCACTTGCTCCATTGCCGGCCTATGCCATAAAAAAAAAAAACTGTCTCAGTCTCCTTCTTGCGGTGCCTATTCACTATTGAATGTTGGCTGTCAACTCCGCATATTCCTTTCTATTTCTTCCCAAGTTAAATAGCTCTTCTACCCTGATGATTCCTGTCCATTCTCTTATGTTCCTGAGCCACGATTTCCTTCTTCTACCGACGTGTCGCTTTCCCTCTACTTTACCCATTACTATTATTATTTGTAGAAGGCGATATTGAGGATGCCTGAACATATGCCCTAGGAAACTGATTTTCCGTTTCTTGATGGTCAAGACTAGTTCTCGATTGATCATCCATACCTGGAGGGGTAAACAGGGGTGGAACTTTCTATGGGGAAGCCACTATTCCATAAATAAAATAAATAGTAAATTATCTGGAAATCCCCTTTTTCCTTCCAAAATTATTTAAGTATTAAGATATAGATTATAAAGACACGTCCTTTTTGTAAACATTTAAACTCTCATCAAAATATGCTAAATTACTTGAAAATCACAGTATTTTAGTTGTTTTAGAGACGACTACCCAACCCTAGATAAAGAGTATAAATAAGCGTAAAACATTTTAGCGTAATACACTTGAATTTTAAAAACAGCTTAACCAGCTCGCAAACTCGAAGTAACTCAATTTAAAGTGGATAAAACGTTTAAAATTCCACACTACACACGTTACAACTGCTACACGAAATATGGAAGCATATCCCTCGACAATTCTGTTTCAATATTAATTTTGTTAGTGCAATGTAACTTAATGCAGCGAATGTATTAAATTCTCGGTATTTCGGTGTGGTTAATAGTTTTGGTAATAATTAATTTCAATGTAATACTCTTGAAACACAAAGTAAATTTAATTTTCAAAGAATACATACATACGCACTCACGCCTGTAATCCCCGAAGGGGAAGGCAGAGGTGTAACCAGTACACCCACATTTCGCCGAGCGTATCTCCGTCTCTTATGTGATAGGGGGCGAGCCTATCGCTATACCGGGCACAAATTCTAGACTCCGGGCTGATACTGAGCATTTCGTAATAGAAAAACCCAATCCCAGTTTACCCGGGGACCGAACCCGAGACCTCAGTGATTGCCTCAATCGTAACGCGTACGCATTACAACTGCGCCACTGAGGCAATTTTCAAAAAAACGTAATTTAAAGTTAGTAATTGGAAAGGTGTAGACAGTTTATGTACACCAGAGGTTCCCAAACTTTTTATCACATAGACCACTTTCAACATTTAGCTGGTTCCGGTGGGCCCCATGCAACTACATTTCTACCATATTCCCAAAACTCGACAAAAAATGTGAAGATTAGATTTAACTATGGACCCCCGTCGAGTCTCCCGTGGACTTCTCCACCGTTTTGTCTATTTCTGCCGCCAAGCAGCAGTGTGCAAACACTGTTATGTTCCGGTCGAAGGCCCTTGAAGCCATTGAAATTACTGGGCATTATGAGACTTAACATCTTATGCCTCGAGACAAGGGCAGTCCAATGCCATGCAGTGCTTTATAATTCAAAGTTCTGTGTAGTTTTGCTTCTGTTTATGGGCAGGCGTGACGTTTACCATCAGGCGAGTGCCCTGCTCTTTCGTCACTAAATCTAAAAAATAAATAAAAAAAAACTAGGTACTCATTCACCATCACCAACCTAGTTTACTACTCTTGGTTCCAATATTAAGACCCACACGTATAAAAGGAAATTGCACTGCCGATTGCATACTGATGACTCCCTAGTTAAACATGTCGTCTACCACAGACATAGAAAAATAGACATCGCAAGTGCTTCTCGTGCCGAGACGAAGAATAAGACCTTGCCAATTCGTAATCTGATTTAGTCTGCACTCGATATTACCGCAGTAAAATATAAGCCGAACACAAAAAAAAATTTCTTCATTACGACGTGGAGAGTGACATCAAGAGTGTTAAAAATTTTCCCCTTTTGTCTGTCTTGGATATCGTACCGCTTAAACCAATACCTATACCGATTTGAATATTGATTTAATCGAGATTGTTCTTAGTCTTTTCCTCGGTGGCGCAGTTGTTATACGTACGCGATACGACTGAGGCTGACACTGAGGTCTTGGGTTCGATCCCCGGGTCGAGTAAAAGTGATATTGGATTTTTTATTACGAAATGCTCAGTATCAGCCCGGACTCTAGAATTTGTGCCCGATATAGGATCGCCCCGTATCACATCGTGGGACGGAGATACGCTCGGCGAAATGTGGATGAACTGGTTACACCTCTGCCTACCCTTTCGGGGATTACAGGCGTGAGCGCGTATGTATGTATGTTCTTAGCCATGTTTGTAGAAATCTCCAATTACTTTTTAGAGTGGTAGAGCCACGCTGTAGGCAGTTTTGTCTACAGCACGAATGGCTCGACGACATCGTTACCACTGTCTTGCAGTAAATCGACGTAAAGTAGTGGCTAGATGCCGCGTTTCGTAGTGATCGTGAGTGTGATATCCAAAAACCCAAAAAATCCCTTAATTATCCCTTTTCTTTTAATGTGCATCGCGACCATAATTCTTCTGGGATTGTGGGCGTAAATGGACGGTGGAAATCACTTACCATCAGGTGATCCATTTGCTCGTTTGTCGGTCTATCCTATAAAAAAACTGTTTAAAAATTACAAATATTTTGGTAATGGATCTCGGGGATTTTTAACGGTTAGGTTAAATACAGATTAAATTATATAAGATGTCTATTTATATCTATGTCTGTACTATCTACTAATAAAAGTTCCCCATTCCCACTAATTCCAATTACTCATTAGAGACACCAATAGTAGTGAAATATTACAACCGCTTCTTAACTTCGGAACTAAGTGAATGTTCTAAATTAACGAATGCCTGGATTCATTTGTTTATAATGTAAAAATCTACGTGTTAGGTATTAGAAAGTGTTTGAAATGAATTGTTCGAGTTTCTTAAATGGAAATATTTTGAGCAATGTGTGTGCTAGATAATGCGTGAAGTAGTTACATACATACTAAAATATGGAATTTTAGTTTCTTTAATGAACTTGAACTTAATCATCTTAAAGTTTTATAAAAAAATTGACAAGGTATCTGTAAGAATTTAATTTATAATTTTTTTTAGTTTCCATTTTTCATGAGGTTATGACAGTCATACAATTTTAAATAGAAACAACTGATATTCTTCTTTATTCGGAGATCATACTCATAATCATTGTGATCATTATGTTCATACTCATTGTGCTAAATAAATAAAGATTGT
This sequence comes from Mimas tiliae, assembly GCA_905332985.1. NCBI lineage: Eukaryota > Metazoa > Arthropoda > Insecta > Lepidoptera > Sphingidae > Mimas > Mimas tiliae. The sequence continues at coordinate 1,274,675 of HG995254.1, forward strand.
TTTACCATAAGTAAATTAACACCTACACAAAAGCCCTTCAAATACAAAAAACAAAATACACATTTAAAATGCGTGCTCTTTACTTCAAACAAACCAAAAAATACTTCAACAAACAAAAGACGAAACCATATTCCAAATAACCTAAATATCCGATCAATGGAGTATAAAAAACAGTACATAAAACACTCGAAATGAACTTGAAGGTCGAATACGACCAAACGTCTAATACCCTTTGATTTATTTCAAATCCTAGCACTTTGTTCGCAAGAGAATTTATAGCTCTCGTTCACAATAGAGCAGCGACAATAAGTATTGGCCATGAACTAAATTTACTGTCTTCTGATAAGAATTGATGAAGTAAAGAAGTGCTTGTAGTTATTTTGATCAATGCCTATTGTCAAGAATGGAAGCATGGAAAGTCACGTAACCGCTTTTTTTCCTGCGGGAAAAATCCCGTTTATGGATACCTTGCCAATCCCGGGTGAAGAACAATAGTTATAGCTGGATCATCAACCTTACGATCCAGCTGTCTTTACCCGAGCAATCGCTGAATCAGTTTCCTAAATAAAACACATAGCCGACTAAAAACTCGCGGTGGCCTTTTTCGCCGCAAGTAAGAGGGTTTTGGGGTCTTGAGTAACTCTGGACTGTTATCGGAACTGCCCCTGCTCTGTGAAGAATCTTGCTACTCCTCCCGGTCGAGATAACCCATTCATAATAAATAAATAAATACACCCAACAGTCACACGCATAGTCCTGATCCCACACTAGGTAAACCTGTATCGTGGGTATCAAGAACTACGAGGAACTAGCGGTCCCACAACACCCAGACCCGAAACAAATATTTGTAAATCACACAAAATTGTCTACGGGGTGTTTCTGCCATATCAATGTACCATTTAAAATATTATAGTTGAAAATAATAATAAGTAAGTAAGATACTGATCCAGTATACAATGGCAACGATTCAGCTTATTATGAGCAAAATCTTAAAGCATATCTTACTATACAGTATTCATTACAACATAAAATACACTAACAATCTCAAAAAGAAACTCTCAGATTCCGACAACTATAGTATAAGATTTCCATTAAATCTCAAGCTTCCATTATACTTAAAAAACACAAGAGCTAAAAATATCACCGTAACTCCACACCGCATTAAAAATATAATGGAACATCTCAAGATATCAAGTAACAGCAGACTGAAGCTCTTAGAATGAAGAAAGTTGTCTAACTTGGAATTTCAAGTTATCTAGATCCGTAACTTGTAACTTGGAACTCTGATATGTGAACTTTTGGCGATAATATACTTTTGTTTGTTCTGTTATTGTTTGTTATATGGATGGAGGTTTTACTGAAACATTGTAGAGGCTTTAGCTTTATTATGCCTGTAGGAAGGAGTAAATAAAATTGGGTACATTTCACTAATGATGTTCTTTAGGTGATGAGGAAACCCTACCGCTGCAATATCTTTTGAGTCGGTTTTATTTTTGTTGAAATGTATTATTTTATATATTTTACTAAAAGAATCATCAGAATCGATGCCGAAGCAGCCTCTCATCCCCTCTGGGGTGCCATTTTCACTTTAAATCTGATCAACGTTGAGGTTTGCTTAGCCACTACATAAACAATCAAAATATCCCGCCATTCTGTGAAAAGATATGCATTTAAACAGGTCAAAATATTAAAGCATTACACTAGTAAAATTAAGAACCTTGGCTCTTATGCGTTGGTTAAACACCAACTCGGTTTAACTTGCATTTTCCGTTAACATATGTTGCGGTAGGCGCTGTTTAATTCACAGATTTGACATGCGCTAAAGAGTGCCGTTGAATATTAAATGAAATTGAAACATACGAGTGGTGACACAGCTTTCACACTCCTTCGAAATTTCTATGAAGAACTCTTAACTCTGTAGGCTAATCATATCTCCTATAAAATTTTAATAATAACATGTGTCAAAACGTCATAATCATAACAAAAATATAGAAAAAGTATCTGTAACATGAAATAACAATAAGAAATAGAAGAGCCACTAAAATGATTTATTACAATTGCCCCGGGTAGAGGCTGGAGGCGGGATGGTGTTGAAAACCGACGGTCGCTCGAGGGAGGCATTACTGGAGCACTTTGATATAGCCCCGGGATACAGCGAGAATTTGACGAGATTGCTATTTATTTCTAAGCAAGAATCCCTTTCCAAAAATAAGTCGTAACATCCAATTTGTAAAACTGTTTCTGAAAATGTTGTTATAATGTTAACAGAATTATGTTTTAAGGGAAATTAAAGAATTTAGCTCAAAAATAACATAAGCTCATATCTCTACTCCTAAGAGCTGGGCAGAGAAGCAACTACAAGTAGGACACTCATGGTTTGTGGAGCTTATTTTATCTCGTGATTTATTATGTGGCGATCCTATATATGTATCGGGCACAAATTTAAATTTTGGGAACACATGTGATTTTTCAAAGTGATATCTCAGATATAAATTGTGATTGAACCAGTAATTTAATGACCTTACAATCTTAGTAAGCCCTTTATTATATCTACATCCCACTGCAGCTGGCCACGGATTTTCTCTATTTAATGAGAGGGTTTAGACCTTAGTCCACCACGCTGGCCTAATGCGGGTTGGCAGACTTCACATACCTTCGAAACTCATATAGAGAACTTCTCAGGTATGCAGGTTTCCTCACGCTGTTTCCCTTCACCGTTAAAGCAAGCGATAATTAACAATGAATACACACTTAACATAGAAAAGTCGGAGGTGCATGCTCTTGGGGCTGGCTTCGAACCAGCGACTTTCGTCTCGTTCGTACCACTTCCCGCTGAGCTATCGCTGCTCGTACCAGTAGAACGGTTATTTCGTCATGATTTTGTTAACATCTTGTGTATTATGAAAAACCACATAACTTCAGAACTATAGTTCAAAGATTCTCTAAGACACCCTTTCCCTCAAAATCCTATTAAAGTTAAGATTGCTAAGCCGCAACTGTCAAAGCAAACTTAATCAGCAACGTTCCAAGTCTACATAAACTTGTTAATCACCTATGCTTACACTGTCGGTAAATTATTCACGAAATTGATTGTTTTTTTATAAGAGTGTTAATATTATAAGCAATGGAAATTCTTTTCATTAAATATGTTTCTAGAAAATAATAAATATAGGAACAGTGTTACTGAAATTACATAACAATCTTGGATCTAGAATGATTTATCGGTAATAGAATTGATTACTTATTATGAGTACTTTTTTAAATATTAATAAGCATAAAGCAACAACCTAGCGGGCTACCCCACAGTTACACACATAGTCCTGATCCCACACCAGGTTAACGTGTATCGTGGGTATCAGGAACTACGAAGGACTTACCCACAACACTCAGACCCGAAACATATCTGTGGATTCCACAAACATTTGTCTCGGTGCGGGAATCGAACCTGCGGCCTCTCGTCACTCGCCATGGAGGCTATGCTATCATTCTGATATAACTAAGAGACACAAAATTACCAAGCATTTTACACTTTGCCAAAAAATGCTAACTCTTAAATAAATGTTTGTATCCTTACTGCTACTCAAAAAAATGTAAAAGCTATTCGTAATTAGGTAGTTAAACGTGGCACGTAGGCACTAAGCTTTCATTTTCCGTCCCGTTGTGCCTAGCTTTTAGAGCTTAATTGGGGTCAGAAGGCCAATTCTCGTAATTTTAAATGTTCAAAATATCATTCCGATCTAGTCTCAGCGTCAAGAGAGTTGCAAATGGCATTCTCTTAAACCAATAATTAACGTCAAATGCACCTAGCATTAGCAGTAGCATTATACCGTTTTGGCTTAGTCAACTTTTATTTTACATTCAATCTCATTACGTTCTATGTTCTACATTTGACGTTGATTATTGGTTTAAAATAATGCCAATTGCAACTTTCTTGTCGCTGAGATTAGATCGGAATGATATTTTGAACATTTAAAATTACGAGAATTGGCCTTCTGGATGTTGTTTTGGATTTTACGAGAAGGTTCGCGTGTAATAAGTTTTAAATTGAAGTTTTAAAGTACTTTGGTAGTGTTTTGGGTTGAAATATTGTTGCTGTAGAATACTGAAAAAAGTAAACTAGTTATTGTTCCAGTCTATCGTATAATAAATGCAACCAACTGTCACACGCATAGTCCTGACCTCACACCAGGTTAACCTATATCGTGGGTATCAGGAACTACGAGGGACTTGCGGTCCTACAACACCGCGACCCGAAACAAATATTTGTGGATCACACAAACATTTGTCTGCGTGTGGGAATCGAACCCACGGCCTCATTCACGCTCATTAAATTTTTCATACATGTACATCGGTTTAGGGTACTCCTGACCTGGCCTTTCTCGAAAATATCTCCAACTTGATCTAAGAAAGTATCTATAAAACGCGAACGTTTCCAATTTATACAAATACAGGGAAAGTTTTCCCGTTTAGTTCTGAAGCCCGTCTCTACTCTCATCTAACGGTACAGGTTGTAGAGTACTTGAGATTTATTAGTCGGGTCTCGGAGTTGCTATTACATAGTTTGGTTTCATGATTATTTTAGAAAAAGTGATGTTGGGTTTTTCTATCACAAAATGCTTAGTATCAGCCCGGAGTCATTGTGTTTGTGAATTTGATCGTCAATGACGGCTGAACAGATTTGGCTAAAATTTGGCACATAGGCAGACCATGACCAGGATCAGACCATACTTTTTATCCCGGAAGAGGCCGTTCACGTGAGCGGTAAAGCAAAAGCTAGTTAACAATAAATAAATTAGTCCTATGCTCCGGAGACTGGTTTCAAACCTGCCACTTCCAACTCGACAGTCCGCACCACACCCCGTTAGACCTTATTCCTAGACCTTGTTGAGTGGTAGAGCCATGTTGTAGACAGTTTTGTCTACAGCATGAATGGGCCGGCTTGTCCGGGTCGTTACCACTGTCTCACAGGAAACCGGCGTAAATTAGCAGCTTGCTGCTGCGTTTGGTACGGTGAGAGAGATATCTGGAGGCCCAAATCCACCTCCCCTTCCCAATCCCTTTCCGTTAAGGTCGGCAACGCACCCATGATCCTTTTGGTATTGTGTACATAGCGGTGGAGATCATTTACCATCAGGTGCCACAATTTGCTTGTTTACCTATGATATAAAAAAAAATGGCAGTTGAGCAATTGGAGACTGCCGGTAGAAGTAAAAACTTAGAAATTTTAGTATTAAAATTTGATTAGATTCTACAATTAAACGTTTCAAATAATAATCAAACAAAAACACTATTTCAACAATGCACAGTATATACACATTGAACTTTTCACAAAATCCATTCAATTTCACTTATATGTACACAGCACTAATGTTGCACAATACGTCAGCTGTATACAGATATACTGCTATAAGCATGTCGGTGATGCATAATTTCTGTAAAACAATGTCTGGACATTAAAAGAGGCCATAACCCATGAGTTTGTTTCGGCATTTCTTCTCATGGCTAGCCTTGAATTGCCGTCGTAAATGTAATATAGCTTAAAAAATGATTGACATGTAAAAGTGATATTTATGATCCAATTTACAGAATAAATGATTTGAATTTTGATGCGAACCCATAAGATTATCACCTACCAAAAAGTACCCAACGCGGCTAAAGATGTTTTCACTTCAAAAACCTCATTTTATTTACCTCTGCCCACCTCTGACCCTATGGATATTTACACACATAAATTACCGCTGACAAGACGGGAAGCTAGTAACCTTATACAGACCAACAAATCTTCATTGGGTGAACACAATGGCACCGTAAATCATAGCTGAGTATTCGTACCTGCAACAATGTGAAAATAGTTGTAAATTAACAATGCGTTAGACATCATTGTTGCCTTAAACATATATATGTTATATTTGTTTGTCCGTGTGCCTTGTAATAAATAAATAAATACACCCAACAGTGACACACAAAGTCCAGACCCCACACTAGGTTAACCTGTATCGTGGGTATCAGGAACTACGAGGGAGTTGATCCCAACAACACCCAGACCTGAAACAAATAGTTTGTGGATCACACAAACATTAGTCTCGGTTTGGGAATCGAACCCACGGCCTCTCGCCTCACAGCCGGCTACTCGCCCACTGCGCCACGGAGACTGTCTATGACTTCATTTTTCATATTTTAGGGCCTCCGAATGGGCAATTGAGTTGTCTGGTGCAGTTTTGCTTATACTATAAATGGGTAGGCTTGACTGGGTCGTTACCACTGTCTTACAGAAAATCAATGTAAAGTAGCCGCTTACTGCTGCATACGATGAGTGAAACATCCGGAGGCCCAAATCCCCTTCCCCTTCCCAATACTTTGATTATGTGTTTCCTGTAAGGTCGACAACGCGCTTATTAGAAAAATCTAATATGGCAATTTAACAAATAATGAAATATGTATTTATAAACCTATTTATTAAGAATACGGACACTGGTTTGAAACTGTAGATATCACAATTTATTTTATATTGTGTGACATTAATTTCCTTAAATTGAGGGTGGTTAATATTATCCGGTGGTTTGTTGGAGTGGGAAAACTATGATAAAAAGAGGTGTCTTGTCATTTGGAAGTACAGTCTGATTTAGTTTGTGTTTCAGGGGGAAGTTCTGTCAGTTTGCCCTTTATTATATAATAATAGTAATACATATTTTCTAACACGCTCATGATTCTTCTGATATTGTGGACATACACGGGCAGTGGAGATCACTTAACATTATTACTCAAAAATATAAATTTTATTTTACCTTAAAAGATATTAAAAATATATTCAAGTTATAAAAAGATCAAATAAAAGTGCCTTGAAGATTTCTAAAGAGGCTCAAATATTTATAGCATCAACATAAGTCGCAAACAAATGCCAGTAAAAATTCCCAGGGTCCATAATAACCTTAAAAATAAACTTTTCCAGTCGCCAAACGCATTGAATAATATATATAAGTTCGCTCCGCCCCTTCGCCGGGAAATGGGGGCGGAAAAAAAGCGAAATTAAACTCGTAATGGAATAAAACCACCGGCTTCTATAAATGGATGTATAAAAGTTAAAGTATCGTCCCTTTTCGTAGTGTTTTAGAAAGTAATTTCTTAGGTTTACGCGAATATTACACACTGAAATAAAAGTTTATAATACGGATTTTATCGCGGTTTAAATTTATTTTATTCCCCTTAAATAAATAAATATGGGACTAAAATATAAATTAAACCGCGATAAAATCCGTATTAACTAGTTATATTTCAAGTGTTTTGAACTTATAAAAATAAGTGGCAGTGAATTTTGTGACATAATATAATTACGTTATAATGCCTCGGTGGCGCAGTTGTACATACGCGGTACGACTGCCGTGCTGAGGTCTCGCCTTCAATCCCCGAAGGTATTATAATAAGTACACACATATTTCGCCGAGCGTATCTCGGTCCCATGATGTGATAGAAGGTGAGCCTATCGCAATACCGGGCGCAAATTTCAGACTCCGGGCTGATATTGAGCATTTCGTAATAGAAAAACTCAATATCACTTTCACCGGTAACGGTTGGCAGCGGCTTGCTTAGGTCCATGGGTGGCGGTAACCACTTACCATCAGGTGGGCCGCCTGCTCGTCTATCTACCTGGGCAACAAAAAAAAACCGATCCAGGGATCGAACCCGAGACCTCAGCGTCGTCAGTTATTTTGATTGAATGGAAAGTCAATAGTCCAGCGACAGTCCAGCGGGAAGTGGTTAGGTCTACCTAGATGAAAGTAGCAGATTCATAATCAAGGGCATGTACTCTAACTTTTCTAAGTTACGTGTGCATTTCGATTTGGGCCCTCCGGATATCTTACTTATGTGAGACAGTTTTTTTTTATAGTATAGGTCGGCGACCGAACAAGTGGGTCACCTGTAGTAATTGATCTCCACCGCTCATGCACGCTCATAATACCAAAGAATAATGGGCGCGTTGCAGACCTTAAAAGAAAGGGAGGGGACTTTGGGCCTCCGGATATCTCACTCACCGTACGAAACGCAGCAGAAAGCTGCTACTTTACGCCGGTTTTCTGTGAGTCAGTGGTAACGACCCGGACGAGCCGGCCCATTCATGCTGTAGACAGAACTGTACAGCTGGCATTACCACTTTCTATAAACTCTAATATGCCTTACAGTCATTCCTGTCACATCCATTTCAAGATTTAATTAATCTTAGCTAAGAGACTTAGGCTTCAAATAAAATAGCACTTCATAACATTCCTTGAGAAATATCTAGAACAATTTACGTAATGTCTGGAAGGGACGTGGCAAATTGAATAGAGACGTGCTACTGGCAAACGCTATTTCTCTAACTTTAAATATATTTTGAATTGTTTAACTTATTGAAACATCGTGAGGAAATCTGCAAACCTGAGAAGTTCTCCATAAGAATTTCAAAGGTATGTGAAGTCTGTCAACTCGCATTAGGCCAGCGTGGTGGACTAAGGCCTACCCCTCTCATTCAGTAGAGGAGGCCCGTGCCCACCAGTGGGACGTGTATAATACAGGGTAGTATATTTTATTAACTTATTGACTAAGCATTAATATTACGCGAAGCGCATTATATTTTCTACAAGGTGGTAGGTCTCTATGCGAGAGGTATGCGAAAGGCCCTCTGGGTTGGTACCACCCCTTTGTCTATTTCTGACGTCAAGGAGCAGTGTGTAAGCATTGTTGTGTTCCGATTTGAAGGACTTTGAAGCCAGTGAAATTACTAGGCATTATGAAATTTAACATCTTATGTCTCGGGGTGATGAGCACTGTCCAGTGCCATGCAGTGCTTTGTAATTCAAAGTTGTGTGTGCATTGCTTCTGTTATCAGCAGGCGTGGCTCTTAACATCAGTGGAGCGACTGGCTCGTCTTGTCATTCAAGCTATTTTTTTTTAATTCAAAATGGATGTCAATAGTTATCAATGTTTTTGGTAATTCAAGGGTCTGCGAAAGAAAATAATAATACATAATATACATATACATACGCACTCACGCCTATAATCCCCGAAGGGGTAGGCAGAGGTGTAACCAGTACACCCACATTTCGCCGAGCGTATTTCCGTCCCTTATGTGATAGGGGGCGAGCCTATCGCCATACCGGGCACAAATTCCAGACTCCGGGCCGATACTGAACATTTCGTAATAAGAAAACCCAATACCACTTTACCCGACCCGGGGATCGAACCCGAGACCTCAGCGTTGACGTCAATCGTAACGCGTACGCATTACAACTGCGCCACCGAGGCAGTCAGCTGTCCAATAGCATCGTAGATCCGACTCATTCATGCTGTAGACAAAACTGACTACGTTTCATATAAAGGTCGTATTAACTCTCTATATACATTCGATACACCATTTTACCTTTACATAATAAACCCCTACCACAAAAACTCGTTCGCATATCGAACAAATATCGTCGAGCATACAACACGATGGCTTGTTCAACGACAAGTATCGTAAAACGTGATTGTATTGCGATCGAGCGGTGATGTTTCAATTCACACGAATTGATGGTCGAAGAAAAGTTGACGATACTACGGAAACTCGAATGGGACTGGGTGGTGTGAAAATTGTGAATCAGGCTTTGTTTAAGCAACGTTTTAGGGGGGTGATATTGACATTATAGGGCATTATTTTGTCATTACAAGATATAAGCGCAATATTGCCAATTTACCGACTTAAATTCCCTGATTTTTTAAATTGCATAGGCTAGCAAACGAGCCAGTGGGTCACCTGATGGTAAGTGATCTCCATCGCCGCAATAAGCTCACAAGAAGAATCATGGGCGCGTTCCCGACCTTAAAGGAAAGGGATCATTAAGGTATTGGAAAAAAGAGGGGGATTTGGGTCTCCGAATATCTCATTCACCGTACGAAACGTAACCGCAAGTTGCTACTTTACGCCATTATTCAATTTCACCCTTTTAGGGGTGGAATTATTTCTTCAGACAAACTGAGAACCTTCTTGTTCTTGAAGTCAGTTAAAATGAATACTCCTTTTAGGAATAAACAGCACATAAATGCAATAATATTAACAGCAAACATGTTATTAAAAATCCCCTAGCTAGCGTAAAATATTGAAATGTGTTTTAATAAAATTAAAACCTGCACCAGTTTTAATATTTCTCGGAGACATAAAAGCAGCTCCATTGGTGGGACGCCGTCGTTTGCACGGACTCCGCATTATCCACCAGATGGCGCTCGTTAGTTCCAACTGGGTCATCTGGTAGAGCGCTAAGTTACATCTTCAGACTTGGTAGAGATGTGTTTTTGAAAGTTGGATTGAATTAAAGGATGAGGCATTCATTCGGCAAAGTAATTACACTAAAACTGTTTTTTTACACTAACTCGGCAAAGTTACACCTGGAGGCCAATTCACGTAATTTTAAATGTTCAAAATATCATTCCGATCTAGTCTCAGTGTCAAGAGAGTTGCAAATTGACTACGCTACACCTGGAGGCCAATTCACGTAATTTTAAATGTTCAAAATATCATTCCGATCTAGTCTCAGCGTCAAGAGAGTTGCAAAGTGACTACGCTACACCTGGAGGCCAATTCACGTAATTTTAAATGTTCAAAATATCATTCAGATCTAGTCTCAGCGTCAAGAAAGTTGCAAAGTGACTACGCTACACCTGGAGGATAATTCTCGTAATTTAAAATGTTCAAAATATCATTCCGATCTAGTCTCAGCGTCAAGAGAGTTGCAAATGGCATTCTCTTAAACCAATAATCAACGTCAAATGCACCTAGCATTAGCAGAAGCATTATACCGTTTTGGCTTCAGTTAACTTTTATTCTACATTCAATCTCATTACGATCTATGTTCACACTTTAGACCATTTAGGTACTTTTTTATCTCGGAAAATGACATACACGCGGGCGGAGTCGCGAGCAAAAGCTAGTACTAAATATAACTGAAAATCTGGACAGCTAGCTTTGCCCTTTAATACGCTAATTGAATGAGTATCCAATGGTGCCGTGGCTATCGGAAGTAGGCCTTTAAATTGGTTTGTGCCAGTAAACCAAAACAACTTGATTCGTAACAACACTTCGCACCAGACAAAACCAAGTAAATAAAATCAGTCTGAGACAGTCTTTAATTACCCTTAATTGGCATTTAGCGAAGATAACTAGGACCTATAAGGTATTAAGTTCAACAAAAGGGTCATCAATTAGTAGAATTTATAGATTTAGGCACGCTTGAGTGGATGGCAATCCTGTAGAAATTGGATGGTTTCAGATGAAAGGGGTATGTGGGCGGTTAGCCTATTTATATTAATGGATATATTAGGTATTTCGCTTCATCTGTCTAGTGGCAATGCAAATAGGCTGTGAAATCGATGAGGTTCTGGGGTCTATTCCCAAGGGGAATAATAACACATTCGCACTCACGCCCGCAATCCCCGAAGGAGTAGGCAGAGGTGTAACCAGTAAACCCACATTTCGAGCGAAATCTCTATCGAGAGTATCTCCGTCCCATGATGTGATAGGGGGCGAGCCTATCGCCATACCGGTCCAAATTCCAGACTCCGGGCTGATACTGAGTATTTCGTAATAGAAAAACCCAATACCACTTTACCCGACCCGGGGACCTCAGCGTCGGCCTCAATCGTAACGCGTACGCATTACAACTGCGCCACCGAGGCAGTCAGTATTATTATTAATACCTACTTACTCATAACCCGAAATGGCTATAAAGTATAAAGTTGCCGAGTATTAGATTGATACCTCCACGTGTATTTATCGAGGACTCCACGGAACTTGTCATAAAACCTAAACACGCGCAGATTGTTAGGGTTACAAACGTTATTTTAGCATCTTTTGTTTATTCGCATACATTACAGCACAGTTGTTAGGCAATAGCGGGAATATATATTGAAATAAAACTAGTTTATACGGATTTTATCGCGGTTTAATTTTATTTTAGTCCCGACGTTTCGTTAATGTGTAATATTCGCGTAAACATAAGAAACCACTATGTAAACTAGTACGGAATGTGAATTTATAATCATAACGTTTAACAAAACTTAGAAACCGATGTCAAGCAATTGCATGTAAATTCCAATACAATAACGCAATCGCGACGAGTGTACTGTTGTTCGTTGAGGAGTTTTTTTTTCTCCGTACTCCGTCATCAGATCTTAACCAAATTTATATGGGACCATATCGCAGCTAAACTCTATCGAGTGAATTTTTTTCAACAAAATCGGTCTACTATTGGCGTAGAAATCGATGTACATACATATAAAAAAGCAAAAAAATAAATAAAAAACGCGCCGAATTGGGAACCTCCTCGTTTTTTGAAGTCGGTTAAAAAGGCAGGTGACACATTTGACAGCCTCCGTGGCGCAGCTAGGAGGGGTAGCCGGCTGCGAAGCGTGAGGCTGTGGGTTAGATTCCCGCACTGAGACAAATGTTTGTGTGATCCACAAAAATTTGTTTCGGGTCTGGGTGTCGTGGGACCGCAAGTCCCTCGTAGTTCCTGATACCCACGCTACAGGTTTACCTAGTGTGGGGTCAGGACTATGTGTGTGACTGTTGGGTGCATTTATTTATTTATTTACATATATTTTGTGCCTTGATCATGACTGCCCATCGAAAGGCAACTGCTTGGTTCAACCTAACAAAATAAAATAATATGAATATCATGAAAATTTTTAGACTTGCGAATTTAATCTGTAAAGATTTTGAAATGAATGTTTTTGGCAAATTTGTGGCAGTTAATAGCTTAATAAATTACACAAAGAAATGAATAGTTAACGATTGAATACGTGGTGGGTCCCACTTATGAGATCAGGTACCACGGCTTTGGTTATTTCTGCCACCAAGCAGCAGTGTAAATGATGTTGTGTTTCCATTCCCAAACACACGATAATTACGATGCCCAATTCTATAAAATTAGATGAATGTTACGTCACCCATTACGAGCACCTGTAGTGCTTAAAAACCAACTTTTACCACCCAATGAAGAATAGTATTAAATCTTATATCACGTCATCTCTCAAAAGACACATTCAAAAGAATGATTCCATTTGGAAACAAAACCCTGCTTCCTAAAGCCTTCTACCACGTTCTTATCGAAACGTCCCGAGGCGGCAATAAACGCTATTCGCCCGTCGCTCGGCCCGTCGTGGATAAAAACCGCAATAAACTTTACTGCTCCCTTATCGATCGTATTTACGGCTCCGCGCCCAACTTCACCTGACACTGGAGTATAAACTTTATGTTCTCGTGTTTAGGTGCAATTCGGATTGATGTCTGTTTACCAGGATATCATGGATCTAGAATATTGTCAAGGGCTTTGTGAAATCTGTTTCTAGGCAAGGAAGTGGTTCTTAGATTTGTAAATGCCAGAGAAAGACCATTTGAAAATATTTCTGTAATCTTCATATTTAAGACGTTATAATAATACATACATACGCACTCACGCTTGCAATCCCCCAAAGGGGTAGGCAGAGGTAACCAGTACACCCACAATTTGCCGAGCGTATCTCCGTCCCATGATGAGATAGGGGGCGAGCCTATCGCCATACCGAGCACAATTCCAAACTTCGGGTTGATAATGAGCAATTCGTAATAGAAAACCCCAATGTCACTTTTATCCAACCCGGGGATCGAATCCGAGATCTCAGCGTCAGTCTCAGTCGTAAGTACGCATCACAACTGCGCCACCGAGGCAGTCTGGACCGATTTTGTTGGAATAAAATCATTCAATAGAGTTTTGTTACAATATATTCAACGGTAATACCCACAATATAAACTTTCCTCACTAAGTTACAACGTCCATAAATTCTACATTCACCCTTTATATTCCATTAAACAATACAATTCATGCGAACCAAATATATATCATTTTCCAACGTCAGAAGCGTCTAAAAGCTTCAATAGACCAACCACCATTGTGCCTCTGATCCGAGAATATCCCCTTATCAATAGAAAACGCGCCCTTTATGCTCCGTACTCGGTGAATTTTAAATGAAAACTTAAGTTGCGACTACCATGCCTTTATTTGTATAATGGTTTTTAAATTGGTTAGATATGTGTCAGTTATTCACGTATTGATTAACGTTGAAACAACGTTAATCAATACATGAATAATTACTTAATATTGTAATCCTATGGTAAAATTGACTTATATTATAGAATTTCACTTAATGTGTGAATGGTACAGTTGGGAGGGGAAGGCTTCGGCGAACTTTCATAGACCAAGTTGAAGATATTCTCGAGAAAGGCCAGGTCAGGAGTACCCTAAACCGACGTGCATGTATGAAAAATTTCATGAGAGTGAATGAGGCCAAAGAGGCATGCAAGGATCGTAGCAAGTGGAAATCCGTTGTCTTTGCCTACCCCTATGGGAAACAGGCGTGAGCCTATGTATGTATGTATGTAATTTCACATATTTTTAATATATTAATCGTAATTTTATTCGATATAATGTGAGAGAAACCAATGGGTTCTGTGTTGTAATCCCAGGTAAGGTTCTTAACAATTTAGGTTGCTGGTGTAATTTGTACCCATTACGTCGATAGACTCGCCACCTATCACATTAAGGGGCGAAAATTAGCTCGGCGAACCACGGGTACACTATTTGCGCCTCTGTTTACCTCTTCGGGGATACAGGCGTAAATTGTATGTATATTATTCAATATTGCAAAGAGAAGAATTTTAAGAAATTTAAGATCATATCTGAATCTCGTATTCAATTTTATTAATAGCTACTGTTGGATATGTTTTATCTCTATGTGTTTGCAAATTTATTTTATAAGGCGTTTACTTGGGTTTTAATTCAATCTGGATATCTAGCTATAAACCTTTCGTTTTAGGTATGTTCTTTACTATGTATTATGCAACCAAAGTTTCATTGGATGATTGACTCATAATTATCATGAGAAAACAATAGTAATCTAAAATCCCAATTCTTCGTCTGTTTATTTGGACCTCCGGATATTTCATTCACGGTACGAAAACCAACTGCAGGTTGCTACTTCACGTCGGTTTTCTGTAAAACAGTGTTAACAAACAGGACAAGCCGACTCATTTATGCCGTAAACAAAACTTTCCACAGAGTGGATCTACCACTTTCATAACAACAACACTAAGCCGGGATAACACCAGGCAGAAAAGATAATTACAAATCCACTTTTTTTTTATTGCATAGGCCGGCAAACGAGCAAGTGGGACACCAGATGGTAAGTGATCTCCACCGCCCATCTACGCCCACAATACAAAAAAAATATGGGCGCGTTGCCGACCTTAAAGGAAAGGGATAATTAAGGGATTGGGAAAGGAAGGGGGATTTGGGCCTCTGGATATCTCACTCACCGTAAAAAACGCAGCAGTAAGCTGCTACTTTACGTCGGTTTTCTGTGAGACAGTGGTAATGACCAGGACGAGCCGGCCCATTCATGCTGTAGACAAAACTGTCTACAGCGTGGCTCTACCACTCGTAAAATGCTCCGCCTTTTTAATTTCTGTATTCCTTTAACTTATACCAAAGTATTTTAATAAAATGGAAGCATACGTACAAAGCGCGAAACCAAACAGGTCTCCCCAAGTAAACAGCAAGCACACGGACGTCTATTTCTAGAGTCTTATTTGTGGTGCGTCTGGGGACACGCGGTGTTTGCTTTTGCAACGTATTAAACCTTGTCTAATTACTTTTGTTACTAGCAATGTGCTTTCGCAGAAATACTATCATTGATTTTAGATGATCTTAAGTTGTTGAAATTTTCTTCGCAGTAATAGGGTAGTTTCCTATATTGAATTTTATACATTATTTTATAAGCAACAGAAAATGATACGCAAAGGAAACCCTTTTATTAAAACACAATCAAAATTGGTTCAGAAATGTGTCCGCAGTTATGACTTTAAATGTTGGTATGAGGAAAAGTGGATGCGTAGTAGGTAGATCTCACTATCTCGCTTGCACGCGTGCACCATAATGAACATTTTACACAGTGACGTCAAAGTTTGCGTCGTCTGTCATTTGACAATTACCCCTTCTACAGGATTTGAATGGCTTCTAACTTATTTATTTTTGGTCCTATTTATAAAATTATTTCTGCAATAGATTTTGAGTAACGTAACTTATTGATTTAAATAATTTAAAAAATCTAGTCAACTACCCTATTGTCGAGAGACAATGATATGTCCGTAGATCGAGTCGTAATGAATATATCTGCAGCCGCCTAACCGCCGCATTCATAAACTATTATGAGGCCTCAAAGTGGCGAATTCTGTATATGTTTCAAGTGTCAACAATATTCACAAAAAAATCTCAAGTGAGCTCTTTGCGAAGTGCAGATTCCTGTGTACATGATTGATTATTTTATTTAGCGCCAAACCTAACCAATGACATAAACAAAAATCGCCACTAAACGTTCGCGCTCACTATGAGGTCTCATAGTAACGTTTGTGAATACGGGGGTTAGTGTCCGCGACGTGAAGGATACCAGAAGGCCAATTCTCGTAATATTAAATGTTCAAGATATCATTCCGATTTAGTCTCATCGTCAAGAAAGTTGCAAATGGCATTCTCTTATACCAATAATCAACGTCAAATGTGAACATAGATCGTAATAAGATTGAATATAGAATAAAAGTTGACTGAATCCAAAACGGTATAATGCTACTGCTAATGCTAGGTGCATTTGACGTAGATTATTGGTTTAAGAGAATGCCATTTGCAACTTTCTTGACGCTGAGACTAGATCGGAATAATATTTTGAACATTTAAAATTACGAGAATTGGCCTCCAGGGATGTTGCTTAAGTTGGTTTGATTTCATATAAAGTAATCTTCAGCAGTATGGTCTCTCGGCTCGGACCAAGAGGTTCGCAAAATATTACTTTTGTCGGACCATAAAGCTTTGGAATAGCTAGCCGGCGCACGTGTTTCCTTCTTATAACATGGGATCCTTTAAACGGAGTGTGAAGAAGCAACTAAACAGGCCGGCATAATTCTGCGATAGATTCCGTGTCTATCGTTGGTCGACAGTATTCATGGATTGCGCTACACTTACCACCAGGTGTAGCGTAGTTACTTTGCCGAGCCAGGATAAATAAAAGAAAAATATAGGTCTCAGACGCCTGCCCCAGATCGTACCAGCGAATGATGACGCGAACGGCCCAAAAGCGATTATACTGACAATAGATCGTAGAATAGCTTTGAAAATAGCGTTACATAGTTTCCAGCTATAAAAATAAGGAAAAACGTAAAATAAAATTACGTTACGTGAACAGCAATGAATGTAGTCGCTTGTAATCACAAGTGTGTTTTTCTTGCTATTTGGAAACGCTAATAAAAAAACTTACATAAATTAAAGTATTTTTACTAAGTTCCCAAAAAGGCGCTATAGAAACACTCATTACATACATACGCACTCACGCCTGTAATCCCTGAAGGGGTAGGCAGAGGTGTAACCAGTACACCCACATTTCGCCGAGCGTATCTCCGTCCCTTATGTGATAGGGGGCGAGCCTATCGTCATACCGGGCACAAGTTCCAGACTCCGGGCTGATACTAAGTATTGCGTAATAGATAAACCCAATATTACTGTCTATCTACGTGTATGTCTGTCCATCTATCCCTCAATCTGTCTTACCTGAGACAAGCTCTATCTTCTTAACCGTAATAGGTTGGGGGATGGGATTGGCTCGTAGCACATGCAGCAAATGCATGGTGATCTGAGAAGCATGAAAGTGCACACGTGTGGACATTGCTTTCAGAGGTCATGAAACGAGCAAGTGGGTCACCTGGTGGTATATGATAACTACCGCCCTGAACATCCACAATCAAAGAAAATCCTGGGTTCGTTGCCGACCTTTATAAATTAGTGGAGATTGGGAAGGGAACGAGGATTTAAACCTCCGAAAACCTTACTCACGATTCGAAAAATAAGTTTTCTGAGATAGTGGTACATACTACGGGTCCATACACGCTGGCTTTTTTTTATAATGTGTCTCTACTAGTTAGTAATAAAGACAAGTTAATTCCTACGCCATACTACGCACTCACCGTAATCAATGATAATTAATATAATTTAAACTCAACAATTCCACGCCACCAATGAAGCAAACTCTTATTTCATTGCATACTAATCGAATTGTATCTAATGACGTCACACATTATGCAGGAAATGTTGATTAAAATTATTATTAGCATTTGGTTTTCACGTCCTGATGCGCCTGATTGGACACACCCTCGTTCAGGGTTGCCAATTTGTATTTTGAAATCGATAATATCATATCATATTATCGTAGAAACAATCTTTACCGGTATTTTATTGAATAACTGAATTGATGAATATCTGCACGTTTAGATGTTCTAATAGTTTTTTTTTAAATTATTGGATTGAATCATGATTAACTATTACGTTTTTCTTAATTTACTAAGTTTTTAGCTAATATTGGATTAACAAAACGATACAAAGAATACGATGAAATATGAGAAACTCTTATTATATTCAATCTTATTCCTAAACAATGGACCAGACAGAATACACAGAGCTTATCCCGAACTCCGACCCACCGTAAAACTTGCTATTTTCAACACCTCAAAATGTTCACCCACACTAATAAATAAATTAATCCGAGATTTCAACGCCCTTTTGCTAAATAATAATTTAATGAAAGCGTTGCTTCAGTTACAGGGTTTATAAACGCAGACTCCTGTTCAAGCTCGAGATTGGCAACCCTACCTCTGCCTCCTCCCTCCCGGGGGTAGCAAATGCAATATTGATCCAAGCACTATTGAAATTGATACCTATTTATGGATTAAGTATTGATGTGAGTGGATAGTGTTGCCAATTGTAGGCAAAGATATATATTATTATTACAGCCTATTCAAGTGGGAAGTCACTCTTCACATAGGTACATTGCAAGTGGCAAGTGGCGATTACCAAGAGACGAATGACCTGCTCACTCATCATTTGGATGAATAAAAAGAAATTGGATAAAATATTTTGAATATTGAAGCGACCTTCAGCGACCATGTCAAGTAAATATCACTCATAAATCCTGCTAAGTTCAAGTATTATTGTTAGAGACACGCTGCATAATTTTATTTCATTATAACTGGAATGGGCCACTTCGATCAGGTCTATACCACTGTCTCAAGGAACAGACGTAAATAGCAGCCTTTTGTATAGTCTGTGTGATTTCTGGAGGCCCAAAAAATCGATTCAATTGCCGTGAAGCTATAAAGATATAAGTTCGACGAATAATGGGTGTACATCAGCTTCAAAGTAAATTAAAATACATAGATTGTAGGAATTAATCTTGGCAATTCATTTATCATAGGGCATATTTTAGTAAAACGCTAACCAAACATAGCTCATTTAGGATACGGTACGCTTGATATGCGATTTATATTTTCACTGAACTAAATGACGCCATCCATCTTCTCTTTGATGCTGACATGTCTGTCACGTCGCCGTCATTGCAATTTATGTACTGGGCTGTAGCGGTGCGCTCCTTTGCTTATTAGTTTGTTTAAAAAAGGTTTCTATATATCGCGGAATACTTTCCCCATAGCCATTCTTCTTCTTCGTCGGTGCCTCAGTGCTGAGGATCGCGACCACATATGTATCTCCAAGCTAAGCGGTCATAAGATGTCTGGACCGCTTGGTATATGCTGCCACCAACAGCCCTTTTCACTGCATCTGACCATCTAGATGGCGCTCTTCCCCTGGGGCGTTTTCCTTTTATTTGGTTCAATATTAAGACTCTTTCCAAGTTATGTCTGGGAGTCCGAAAAAACTAAGCACCCGTTCCTGACAGACAGCTGACGACCTCTTTGTGATGTTGAGCTCTTTCAGTATGGAGTCATTAGTACATCGCTATATCGGGTACTAATTCCAATGTAACAAATAGAAAACTCAAACACAAATTGTGATTTTCTGATCATACTTTAAATTTTCTTATAGTAGAGGTCAGCAAACGGGCAAGTGGGTCACCTGATGGTAAGTGATCTCCACTACTCATAAACACTCACAATACCAGATGAATCACGGACGCGTTGCTAACTGCAGAAAACTGCCACTTCAATTCTCTGTAAAACAGTGGTAAAAACCCGGTAAATTTGGTCCATTTATACTGTAGATAAACGTGTCTATAGTGTGGCTTTACCACTAATAAGAACATTGCTTAAGTTCTAGTTAAGTCGCAACCGCTAAATCAATACGGATTTCCAACTTTAATATGCCCGAAGTTCCAGCAAACGATGTATACTTAAAGCCCTATAATCTATATCCACACAATGTGCTATCCATCGATTGCATTAAAGCCTCCAGGCTGTCCAAGTTAATCTTTGAGTATCAGCACTGAGCCGACCTCCGAACTTTTACAGTAAAATAAATAATTATTAGAGAATAATGTTTAATTCTTTTTAATAATTTGTTATGCCTCAAGGCAAAATATGGTATACATTATAATGTAGACCCACTATATTGTGTGCCCATATTTGTTAAATAAATTGATTTGATTTGATGATTTTAATTACCAGTGTTATTAACAAATATTTTAATAACGGAGCTTTCAGGCAATGACTAGTTAACCCGCACTAGCACTGATTTCAAATTTGTTAGATAAGGCGTCAATTATATATTGCGGTTACAGTTTTTTTGTCGGTTTTATCTACACTAATATTATAAAGAGGAAAGATTTATATTTTTCTATGTAACGAATAGCAGTGATAGCTCAGCGGGGAGTGGTATGGACTGTCGAGACGAAAGTCGCAGGTTCGAGACCAGCCCCAAGTCCATACACCTCTGACTTTTCTAAGTTATGTGTGTATTAATTGTTAATTATCACTTGCTTTAACGATGAAGGAAACATCGTGAGGAAACCTGCATACCTGAGAAGTTCTTCATAAGAATTTCGAAGGTATGTGAAGTCTGCCAACCCGCATTAGGCCAGCGTGGTGGACTAAGGCCTAACCCCTCTCATTCAGTAGAGGAGGCCCGTGCCCAGCAGTGGGACGTATATAATACAGGGCTAGTATTATTATTATTATATTATTATAATTATATGTAACGAATAAATTTAAAAAACTACTGGACCTATTTCAAAAAATCTTTTGTCGTTAGTAAGCTACATTATCACTGAGTAACATAGGCTACTTTTTATCCCGGAAAAGGCCGTTCACGCGGACGGAGTCGCCAGCAAAGACTAGTTTTTATATATCAAGGCCTAATAATAGCCATCAAGGCTTTATTTGTATATAACGCATAATATGTATATATAATATGACTGCCTCGGTGGCGCAGCTGTAATGTGTACACGTTACGATTGAGGCCAACGCTGAGGTCTCGAGTTCGATCCCGGGTCGGGTAAAATGTTATTGGGTTTTTCGATTACGAAATGCTCAGTATCAGCCCGGAGTCTGGAATTTGTGCCCGGTATGGCGATAGGCTCGCCCCCGGTCACATCATGGGACTGAGATACGCTCAGCGAAATGTGGGTGTACTGGTCACACCTCTGCCTACCCCTTCGGGGATTACAGGCGATAGTGCGTATGTATATATAAATAGTTCTGCGTATGTTGCCGTAGTCATTGTACCACACAGATCAGTTGCGTAAATACTTTATGACGCGGAATCCAATTTTCGCTGTGTCGCCGTGAGCTACCGGCCTTTATTCGTACGCACTTTATCGCATTCCACTAGGGCTGTCTAAGATATTTGTATTGTATTCTTATAAACTAATACTCAGCACCGGATCTACGATTTTTTTATTAGCTTGAACGACGAGACGAGCACGTCGCTCGTCTGATGGTAAGCCTGCTCATAAACAGAAGCAACGCCACACATAACGTTAAATAACAAAGCACTGCATGACACTGGACTGCGCTCGTCACCCTGAGACATAAGGTATTAAGTCTCATAATGCCCAGTAATTACACTGGCTTCAATGTCCTTCACACCGGAACACAACAGTGCTTACACACTGCTGCTTGGCGGCAGAAATAGACAAAGCGGTGGTACCAACCCAGCCGGCCTCTCGCATACGAGGGACCTACCACCTACCGTCCACCACGATTTTTATCGAACCGCGGCAGAAACTTAATAGTGCCGCCCAGCACTCCAGCGTTAAATAAATTACTTAAAAGAACTGCCTCGGTGGCGCAGTTGTAATGCGTACCTACGCGTTAAGATTGAGGTCAACGCTGAGGTCTCGGGTAAAGTGGTTTTGGGTTTTTCTATTACGGAATGCTCAGTATCAGCCCGGAGTCTGGAATTTGTGCCCGGTATGGCAATAGGCTCGCCCCCTATCACATAAGGGACGGAAATACGCTCGGCGAAATGTGGGTGTACTGGTTACACCTCTGCCTAGCCCTTCGGGGATTACAGGCGTGAGTGCGTATAAGAACCCTCTAATAAATTTGTACTTTTCACTTGTGGTCACTATTAAAAGTCGATAGTAAGCCAACCAGGCTACCGTATGCTAGGCGCTCTGTGGAGCTTTTAATTTAGAGAATAAATAAATAAATAGAGATTTTTACGAGTGGTAGTTCCACGCTGTAGACAATTTTGTCTATAGCATGAATGGGCCGGCTCGTTCGGGTCGTTACCACTGTCTCACAGAAAACCAAAGTAAAGTAGCAGCTTGCTGCTGCATTTTGTACGGTGAGTGAGATATCCGGAGGCCCAAATCCCAATCCCTTAATTATCCCTTTCCTTTAAGGTCGCCCATGACTCTTTTGGTATTGTGGGCGTATATGGGCGGTGGTGATCACTTACTATCAGGTGACCCACTTGCTCGTTTGTCGGCCTATGCTATAAAAAATAGACAAAGTGGTGGTGCCAACCCAGACGGCCTCTCGCATATGAGGCCCTACCACCTGGTACATAATATTAATATTATCAGCTATAATTCCCCGAAAATCACTACAATCCTTCGTTTCCTATTTAAAGTTGGGTCTAAATAATCCACACCTAAACCACGACAGACTTTAACCTCAGATTTCCGTTGAATACAAGTGACTGTTGGAATAATCCCTGGAAACCAGAAACCACAATCGGCTTTGAAGTTCATAGTTTAAACGTCAAGCTGGCTTACCGGTTTAGTTATAGAAAGGTTCTTTAGATACAGTAGCCTATACATAAGCTCACGCCTTTGTACCTGAACGGGTAGGCTGAGTAAATAGTGCTCTAACGGATCGCTAAGCTTCGGATCGTTTGCAGTAAGACTGCCCATTGTATCACCCTTACTGTATGGTCCTTTTTTATAATACACTAGCTGTCCCGCGCGGTCTCACCCGCAACTACAGCAGCGCCACCTACCGGGTCCAATTGTGAATCTAAACCATCCAGGGACCTACTCAAACACCCACAAAAAGTTTCATAAAAATCGGTCCAACCGTTTTTAAGTTTTAGCGAGACTAACGAACAGCAATTGATTTTTATATATAAGACTAGCTGTTGCCCGCGGCTCCGCCCGCGTGAATGCCTATTTCCAGGATTAAAGTAGCCCCCGGTGAGAAACGCGCTTGACCAAAAATACTAAAAAGACTATTAAAAAATAAGGGTTGATCGTAGAGGGTTGAAAATTTTGGGTTGTATGTATTTTTTAAATGCTGTACAATAAAAAAAATAAAAACAAAAAAATTTGTCTAAAAAATAAAAAAATAAAATTAGGGGTGGACCACCCTTAAAATTTAGGGGGATGAAAAATAAATGTTGGCCGATTTTCAGACCTACCCGATATGTACACAAAATTTCATACAAATCGGTCCAGCCGTTTTGGAGGAGTATGGGAACGAACATTGTGACACGAGAATTTTATATATAAGACCACGACGCGTGTCAGCCGATAGCAATACGTCTGCTTTATATGAATTTGTATGGAAACGGTCAAGGATAAGTTTAATCTGTCTGCTTTGTCTGACTTAGTACTATAGCTTTCTATGCATCGCATCGCTGTCTATTTCTGCCACCAAGCAATATGTAAACAGTATTATGTTTAGATTTGAAGGAGATTGAAGCCAGTGAAATTACTGGGCGTTATAAAATTAACATCTTATGTCTCGGGGTGCCAAGCGCATTTAAATGTCATACTTTGTAATTCAAGGTGTTGTGTGTTACTTCTGTTAATGGACAGGCGAGGTGCTTACCATCAGTCGAATGACTTGCTAAAAAGAACAAAACTATAATCGATAAACTGATGTTCTTAACTCTTACATTAAGGACAGGTGTGCGTATCCATTCAAGCGCAGCCCTCTAACGATCCTTATTTCCGTTGAATACTATTATTTTTTCCCAACTGGCAACCCTATTGAACGTTGATTCGTTCTTAGTAACACAAATGCTGTTACAATGCGCTCTTTCTGATAGGTTGCATAATTTTGTTCGGTAACAAAAACTCCAAGATAAAATATCTCATTAATAATATAAGTAGCCTGATTAATGTATTTAGAGAGACATTTAGGTACATAACTTTCCTGAAGTCTCTTTTCTCGAAAATTATCTCATTGAGAAAAGCTCAAGGAAACCTTATGCTAATCAAATAAATATTCTTCTCCAAAAAGGTACAAGCATCCAAAAATGTGTGAGAAGATGTGTGAATGTGGAAGATGCAAAAGAGATTTCAAGAGCGTATTTCGTTGCACTTGATAGTTTCTGCTTACTTTACTTACTTTATTACGATACGGCGGATGTGTGTATGTAACAAAATATTACTTCCTAAAAATATGAAGTTTGCGAAAGTCTTCGAAGCTATTTTCTGCAGACTCTAGTTGTTTTTGTAAACTATATTTTATCAATAGGAACAATAATACTCTTTTAAACACTATGAACGAACATCGATACTGAAAATCAACTTGAAGCCTTGACATTTCAACACATAAAAAACCTTTCAGAATTGATTGCTATTAATACCCGTCCAGAATACCAATCTGAGGTTTCCATTAGGTCTTTGCTCCTTTCACCAATATTTACTTTCTTTTGCCATTATCTAGCATTGCTATCTTTATAATTTCTTTGCATTCTATGCTCCCCATTGTCTAACTTTCAAATACTGTCTAAATAGGTTCATTGACAGTAAGTTAAGCAACATTTTACGGACTTTAGCGATGGTTATTTTTTATTGGTAATAGATTTTAATGGTGAGGTGAAACGCGCCTGGAGAATGTTTTAAAGTCTTTTTGGTAGCATAAAACTTCAGCTAATGTTGGGAGACATCACAAACCTACCTTCCAAACTATCTTCAATCATTTTCCATGAATTAATACATCACTTCAATCTCTTTCAAATCCTATTAAGTTGAGTAGCTACATTTTCCAATTCAATTGTTGGATATTACTTTGCACTTGTTAGATTCTAGTCTTTGTAACAGTACTTATTGAAAGCTCCAGCTTCCCTTTGTCTCATCTCCACGTCGTCGGGCCAGTAATTGCCGGCACTAAATCCCAATTACCAGTAATTGGTACCTGTGTAACTTCACAATTTATTACTACTTTCCTCTGGAATTTAGTGAAATTAGATTTAATTGATACTAATGTTATTGTGATGGTAGTAGCCATGTTTTTAAGGTTCCGTACCCCAAGGGTGCCATCGATACCCTATTACTAATGGCCGTTCCCTATAATCTGTCTATCGACACATTTGCTTACCATCAGTATTGTTTTGACAGATCTTCCATACAAAACGTGTCAACATTTTACTACCAGTATGCAAATCTGTCGATAGATAGAATATTGGGAACGGCCATAAGCATACAAAACGTCTATCTGTCTTTCTGTCTGAGGGTTTCATATTCTGAACCGTATTAGATAGCCGGATGCTTATTATGGAGGGAATGGCAGAAAATATTTCAGCGCCTTGAGTGAAAAACAAAATATGATATCCATGCTATGCCATTTGTTTTAAAAAAAACTATTATAGAAACTGATTACAAGATCACAGCTTTAGGTTAAGTTGTTGCTAGATAATAATAATCAACTGAGACGCAAAGTTCTTATTATTGGTTTAAGCGAATGCCATTTGCAACTTTCTTGACGCTGAGACTAGATCGGAATGATATTTCGAACATTTAAAATTACGAGGATTGGCCTCCTGAGTTAACTATAATGCAGTACATGTAGATAGAGATTTAGGTGGTAATCCAGACGTAGACGCGGTGATGGCGGTGCGCTCGCGTCTCTGGCTAATTTTGGCGCCGGGTGCAATGTGCTAGCGAATACTCAATGTCAACGACCATGCGCGCACTGCTGTTTTGTTAGAAGCCGAGAGGACAAAACTGTTTTTTATTTTCAGTTTTTCTAAGTTGTATTTTGTGTCGCTTAGTATAAGCTGATGAAGATTTTTAGTCTGTCAAGATTTCTTTACTGCTTGAAATTTATTGCAATAGATATTATCTTATGCTACTATTCATTATACGATTGTTATTGTTATAAAGGCTCGTCTAACATTAGTTTATCCAAGATCTCATAAAAAGTACTAAAGATGCAAGAAAGAAAACATAAAATCTATTGGTTAGGTGTCAATCGTCACGAGGTAGCTAGTCTGCGAAGCTGGTCTAATCTGTTAATAATTAGGTACTTACATTTATGATATTCTTGATTACTTAATCATACAGTTGAGACCTCGATGACGCAGTTGTAATACGACTACGGGTATGGGACTCAGGCTGAAGCTGAAGCTGAGGTCTCGGGTTCGATCCCCGGGTCGGGTAAAAATGATATTGGGTTTTTCTATTACGTAATGCTCAGTATTAGCCCGGAGTCTGGAATCTATTCCCGGTATGGTGATGGGGTCTCCACCTATAGTGACCACTTATTTGAAAGATTTTAGATAGGAACCAATACGAAACCAATGCAATTTTTTGTCCATTCATTTCTCATCAATTTAACAATATACAAACGTCCGATCTATGTAATATACGTAATCAATTTTGATACTACCTATTAATTAATACATAATGAAGTAAAATAAACACATGCAAGTGCCAACTTTTACCGCTTGAATGGGTAGCAAAAACCTGCTGTGATTGGGCTCGTAATTGGGTTGAACTGGAAAACATCATGAAAAAATTACAATGCGTGTTATGAGTGCGCTTACTTTTTTAAGCACAGTGGGGCTACATAAATAATGGGGCGGACAAAAAAAATATAATCGATTTTTAATCTCTCCTATACACGCAATGTATACGTTTTTTGTGTAATTTTGTAGTGTTAATTTATTGTTATTAAACGATTGTTTTCTTGTATGACTTCCGAATGGTATTAGTGGCAATTTGCAAGCTTTCAAGCTGTCTAAGTTTTGTCTTCTTGATTGGGTTTATAATTAAATCGGATACTTATGAAATGAATACTACAGTAAAAGAAAACTTTAAATTGTTTCTAAAAATCTGTTTAAATGTGAGATTATGTATCCTCTAGGATCTAGAGTATACATAAGCTACGTTTTATTTAAAATAAAGGTAACTTACTTAATTACATAGAGCATTATATCTATAGTTATACGTTATAATAATATTTGCATATTTTGGAAATAGGAACTCACGATGATGATGAACTAATATGGGCATGTTCCAATATTAGATTATGTACATTATTTTCTCTTGAGCAACTGACCAGGCTTGAATGGTCATTCATTGATTGCATATTCGTACTAGTTAGTAATGCCGAAGTTGGCCGGAGATCATAATTTAAATGGTAGGACTGTATTACGAATTACAAAGGAATGACAGTCACTAAAATAAAAAAACCGCTGCATCACGTTTAACAGAAAAATATAATAAAATCTCTTGAACTTTTAACCAAAATTGCATATTTATGATCTTGAAATACAAAAACCTATACTAATTTACAGAAATCTAATTTGTCCATTTCATATTTATACCGGCGGATCGACCCACTGGCCAAATTGCGAGACGAATTGCAAACGTAACGCTGTGGACTGAAGGGGTCATCAGCCTCTCGCAGAGGCTTTTTTGGGATACGCGATATAGGACAATTCTACTTCATGTTCGTCGTTTTTCTAATATATTTCTAGACAGTATAAAATTGTGTATTCGCTGAGTACTTTTAAACCACTTGGTGGATTTTAATCACTATTTAGATAATCTGTTCAAGAAGTCATTTCATTTATCTGGTGGCAACCGAAACCGGTGGGGTAATGGATTCGAATCCCTGGTCGTGCAATCGCAATTTACGTTTGAGGTATTCCATTCGCCAAATCACACGGGTTGCCTGGGGTTGTAATTTGTACTCGATATTTTACTATTGAATATCATTATTTTATAACTTTGTGGTGGTAATTCTGAATTGATTTTGAAATATTGTATTTTGTAAAATGAAAATAATACGATCGGAGGCGTATTTAAAGCCTCGTTCGGAAACTGACTGATGCTGGATTTACTTGAAAATGGGTGTCAGGTTTTACTGTAATTCAGTAATTCTTTAGCACCAACATGACGGTGTTATTATTTTTGTATCCCCAGCCGTCCTGCTTCAGTCTTGAACATCGGCGTGAGGTTGCTGTTTATCAGCTTTCTATCGGATGCATTTTGGAGAGTGTGCAGCGGAACTGCATAATTTGATTCCCTCCTCCCCATTTCATCATCGGATGACCAGAGACACGGCAAAACGCCACCCATTTATGACGTTCCCAAAACGTGCACCCAACGCTTTGGCTCCACCTTCATCATACGGACTGCCAAGTTGTGGAACAAGTTGCCGGAGTCTTTGTTCCCCGATAAATACTCGTATAATCTGGGTGTCTTCAAGTCACAAGTGAATCGTTTTTTGCTAGGCAAGCGTGCTTCATCTTAGGCCACATCATCGCTTACCATCAGGCGTGATAGTGGCCAAACGCGAGCATATTACGTATAAAAAAAAGGTATTTTAGAACAAAATCTAATACACACATTTACAGATGACTTACTGACTTTTTTATTAGGTACTTCTGCTGCGTGGTTTTTTCTATCCTCAGTAGATGTCTTTACATACCTGTAACAAAAAAATAAACATTAATTTTGTTGCCATTATGTGATTAAATAAAATATATAATTATTTTAATAATTATATATTTTAGTTTCACGTGCCCCTTTAGAAAGTTGACGGATGATATAAACATCAAAAAGATCGTGTAACAATATTGATAGAGTTGCATTATCGTAGTGAATGCTATCACTTGTCCAAACAATGACGTATGCTCCGGCATCGTAAGTATCTCCCTGACCTATATTGCATGCAGAAAA
This sequence comes from Mimas tiliae, assembly GCA_905332985.1. Classification (NCBI taxonomy): domain Eukaryota; kingdom Metazoa; phylum Arthropoda; class Insecta; order Lepidoptera; family Sphingidae; genus Mimas; species Mimas tiliae. The sequence continues at coordinate 1,303,910 of HG995254.1, forward strand.
AACTGAGATGACTTCATACTTTGTAAATGGAGATAGCAATTGGTAATCGAAAATATGATACAATTTTAAATGATCAGAAAGTTCTTAGCATGGTACAGATAAGATTATAAGACACCTTCGTGTTAGAAAAATCCTTTACACCAAGAATAAAAACGACTCATAACAACTGGAAAGGTAAGAATTAACATAACCAATTTTGAGACGGTTCTATGATCATTGAGGTTAATTTTTGGTACAAAGCGCGTATTTTCTTTTTATATCTTTTTAGTCGGTATTATTTTTGTTATAAGTTTTAATTTTTTGTATTTTTAGTGAAATAATTATCAAAATCAGTACTTAAATGACGAAGTTAACGGTCGATTTCTGAAACGTAATTCAAGCATTTAAGGTCGTGTTAAACATGTTAAGACGCTGTCAAAATTGTATGAAAATAAGTAACCGTTAGACAGTCGGCTGTGGAGCAGCGTTTCAGCTCCCTTAGGGATGGAATTCCTTCTTGAAATTGAAATGGTACCAAATCGGTCCACACTTGACCGAGTTAAAAATAAAAAAACAAATATACGCGTCGAATCGTCATCCCCCTTATATTCTCTGTAAAAATTAAGTAAGTATTCTCTATTCATGATTTTATTTTAAAGTAAATGTTTATACTGTTTGATAATAATTAACATAGTGTAATATTTAAATGCACCACCGTCCTTACAAAATTAAACCATCTCTCTCCATGCTAGGTTGTCTGTAAGAGATCGCTTATAGCGATAAGACTGCCCATAATACTTTTTTTTTGTCGCTATTTGTGCCAGTTTTTATATTTATTCTTGTTTCTGTAAATGTGTGGCAATAAAGAATTTTGTATTGTATTGTATAATTACTAGTAATTCCAATATCATATTTAAATAAAGGTCGCAGTTTTCCTCAGAGAGACAACAAAGACTTAACAACAAAGCGATGACAACAGTCACAACAGAAAATAACAAAGGACAACACATTTCACAACAGAACTCGCCACAAATCACTATAGATGGTATCAAGTATCGAGAACTTGTGATGTGCGGACACAAGCGACAGGCGAGGGCGGTACTCAATTAGGTCACGGTAAAAGCACGGAGAACAATATCAAGACTGCCTCGATGGCGCAGTTGTAATGCTTACGCGTTACGCGTTACGTCTCGGGTTCGAGCCCCGGGTCGGGTAAAGTTGTATTGGGTTTTTCTATTACGAAATGCTCAGTATCAGCCCGGAGTCTGGAATTTGTGCCCGGTATGGCGATAGGCTCGCCCCCTATCACATAAGGGACGGAGATACGCTCGGCGGAATGTGGATGTATTAGTTACACTCTGCCTACCCCTTCGGGGTTTACAGGCGTGAGTGCGTATGTATGTATGTATCAATATGAAGAGATGACACTACAAGGTGGTAGGTCCCTCGTATGCGCGAGGCCGTCTGGGTTGGTACCACCGCTTGGTCTATTTTTGCCGCCAAGCATCACTTTTGTGTTCTGGTTTGAAGGACGTTAAGGCCAATGAAATTACTGGGCTTTATGAAACTTAACATCTTATGTCTCGGGGTGACGAGCGCAGTCCAACGTCATGCATGCTTTGTAATTCAAAGTTCTGTTTGGTTAAAAAAAGACGGCCTAGTCGCTCGCCTAATAGTAAGCCACGCCTACACGTCACCTAGAGCTCTCAATTACAAATGGCACTGCATTGCCCTCGTTATCCCGACATCTGATTTTAAGCCTCACAGTGCCTAATAAATTCATTGATTCATTGTTGTTCAAACTGGAACGCAATTTGAAATTGAGAAAATTCCACCCGATACATATCGAATGACAAGCGGTCGGTGCGTCAGCAAAAGCTGTAGTGACTCGGTGGCGCAGGCGACGGAACATTTAGACTTTTTTTTTTTTTAAATTACATTGAATGACGAGACGAGCAGGTCGCTCGCCTGATGATAAGCGCCACGCCTGCTTATAAACAGAAGCAACGCCACACAGAACTTTAAATAAAGCACTGCATGACACTGGACTGCGCTCGTCACCCCGAGACATAAGGTGTTAAGTCTCATAATGCCCAGTAATTACACTGGCTTCCATGTCCTTCACACCGGAACACAACAGTGCTTACACACTGACTATTGCAATGAGTCACCACTTTAATAATACCGCCGCGAATCAGTTTAAATTCTTGATTTTATTAATATTTCCTTTAAAACTGACTGCCTCGGTGGCGGAGTTATAATGCGTACGCGGTACGACTGCTGTGCTGAGATCTCCGGTTCAATCCCTGGGTCGGGTGAAGTGATATTGGGTTTTTCTATCATGAAATGCTTAGTATCAAGCCGGAGTCGGGAATTGTGTCTGATATGGCGATAGGCTCGCCCCCTACCACATCATGGAACGTAAATAAGGTTGGCGAAATGTGGATGTACTAGTTACATCTCTGCCCACATTTTCGGGGAGTACCTACAGGCGTGAGTGCATATATATGTTCCTTTAAAACAGCCTCACAGCGCAGCGGGTGAGTAGCCGGCTGCGAAGCGAGAGGCCATGGGTTCGATTCCCGCACCGAGACAAATGTTTGTGTGATCCCACAATTATTTGATTCGTGTCTGGGTGTTGTGGGACCGCAAATCCCTCGTAGTTCCTGATACCTACGACACAGGTTTACCTAGTGTGGGGTCAGAGCTATGTGTGTGACTGTTGGGTGTATTTATTTATTTATTTAAAACACCATGTTTCTTGAGCCGCCAATTGCTATTTTTATGGCAGAGCTTGCCTAAGTGATATGAACGTAAAAAAATCGTTTGAATATCGATTCTGATAACACAGTTATAAAAATCAACAAGGGTATTGTAACATTTTGTATAGAGACGAATTGAAACACTCCTTTTTTATTTCAGTTAAAAGTAATCTACATTAATTTATGAAATGAAATGAAATGAAATAGTTTTATTAATCATGTAGGCAATTAAAATAGCGCTTATGACAAGTCAGTACAAAATAAAGAAACTTATGTATAAAAATCATATCAACTAATGTATACATAACATACATAGCATCGTCAAATACACTAGGCAATTACACTAAATTGTTTATTTGTTGTCTTTTTATTTTACATTATTAACAGTATTTGTTATATGGAAACGTCCCATTATTAATTATTAAATATTTTGAGTCGGTATGGACCACTGCATTTACCGAAACGGCACGAGTTTTAAAACTACCACCGGATCCAAAACGACCCAGCTTGAGAAGACCCGGCGAAACAAACTCAGTGGGCTTAATTTACCAATATTAAAAATGTCTGGTTTATACAGCTTTTTAATTAGCAGCATACAAGAGTTATTCGCGGCAAAAGCAGAACTTAGTGGCTTCTAAATATTCTGTTTACAGTTAAGTTAATGAAAAAGGTTATAAATTAACTTTGAAGTTATGCCGAGTAAACACTTTCTCAGACGTCGATTAAAGCCTATCTCTAATTAATACTCGAACAAAGTTCATTTATTGAAGGTTCTTCAATACACAATTTAAAATAAAGTCGCTATTTGCATCTGTCTTTATAACTTAACCTAAACTATGTGAATAACTCCGTGGCGCAGCGGGCGAGTAGTCGGCTGCGAAGCGAGAGGCCGTGGGTTCGATTCCCACACCGAGACAAATGTTTGTGTGAACCACAAATATCGGTCTCGGGTCTGGGTGTTGTGGGACCGCAAGTCCCTCGTAGGTCCTGATACCCACGACACAGGTTTACCTAGTGTGGGGTCAGGACTATGTGTGTGACTGTTGGGTGTATTATTATTATTAGATGCCGATTTTACTGTAATTTAGAGAATTTATTCCGGTTTATATGTATATCACGCTATGACCCATGGGAACAAGGCAGTAACATGCCTGTGGTGAAAAAAGTGATATTGGGTTTGCTGTCATTAATTATTTAGTATCAGCCCGGAGTCTGGAAATATGCCTGATATGACGATAAGCTCGCCCTTATCGAGTGCCTTTGATCGAGTATCTTTTACGAGTGGTAGAGCCACGCTGTAGACAATTTTGTCTACAGCATGAATGGGCCGACTCGTCCGGGTCGTTACCACTGTCTCACAGAAAACCGGCGTAATGTAGCAGCTTGCTGCTGCGTTTCGTACGGTGAGTGAGATATCCGGAGGCCCAATCCCCCTCCCCCTCCCAATTCCTTATTATCCCTTTCCTTTAAGGTCGACAACGCGCCCATAATTCTTTTGTATTGTGGGCGTACATGGGCGGTGGAGATCGCTTATCAGGTGACCCACTTGCTCGTTTGCCGGCATATACTATAAAAAAAAAACACATTATGGGCGGAAATAAGCTCTGCAAACCGTGGGTACACTAGTTATACTTTTGCCTACTCTTTCGCGAATACAGCACGTTATATCTAATAGCGGAACATGCAGTTCAATTTATTTTAATCAACTAACTTGAATCACTAAAACCTGTATGACTTTTGTTGATCAATTCGATTGGAAGTTTGTTCAGACGATACAAATCGCATGCGATTAAGCTTTAACTCATAATAATGTATGGTTTTGACAAACGAGACCGTCATTTACGGCAGCGTCTGACGTTTGTCGCGACCATCGGAAGTCTGCCTTTATATTGCCGAGAATTTTATTTATAGCCAATTGTATGCAATTCTATGCATCAGATTGGGTTGAATTTTTATTATAGATATTACTCTTCATTAGGCATGTCACGTTGTATTCTGTCACATTTATATAGATGCCAATGAATATGGCATTAGAACACCTTTTGCCGATGACTTCATCGTACTTGCATAAACTCATTAGATTTTTTATTGAGCCTCGTTTATAAATAAATTACCCAATAGTCACATACACAGTCTATTACACCCCATATTCAAATACGAGCCTTGTGTTGTGGATATCAGGAAATACGAGGGACTTTCGATCCCACAAGACACAGACCCGAAAAAATTATTTGTGGATCTAAAAAAACTAGGTGCGGGAATCGAACCAACAGCCTCACACTTCGCAACCGGCTCGCCCACTGCGCTATGGAGATTGTCTGTCACCCGCATAACCCACCATTTCTCCTTTAAATGTAGGTTTCCTAAAATCCTTTCTTAGCGAGTCCCTAAGTTACAATATATCATCTGACCAAATTTTATGATCCTTGCTATAGTAGGTTTTGATATATCGTGATTAATCAGCCTCATCAGAATCAGATTGACAGCCTCCGTGGCGCAGCGGGCGAGTAGCCAGTTGCGAAGCCTGAGGCCGTGGGTTCGATTCCCGCACCTAGACAAATGTTTGTCTGATTCACAAATAGTTGTCTTGGGTCTGGGTGTTGTGGGACCGCAAGTCCCTCGTAGTTCTTGATACCCACGATACAGGTTAACCTAGTGTGGGGTCAGGACTATGTGTGTGACTGTTGGGTGTATTTATTTATTTATTTATTTAATCAGTGAGTGAGTGCTATTTTGCATAATCGCTATACAGTTGTAAAAACCCAGTTGGCTCTTTCTAAGTCGTAAAGATAGACATATAGACCGCTTAGTAAAAATAGTTAGGATACTATCCTTACACAGGTAGCTTAGAAAAATGAACATATTAATAAAAATATATTTTCATCTGAAAAGTGATGAACGGCTGACTGATGCGACGTATTGACGAAGCCGGGCGCGCACACAGCGCTGCGCGTTTGATGTACGTAGACACCGCAACTTGCTATCCCGCTCTGCCCCCGAGTCATCGCATGCGAGTTATTTTATTATGTTTGAATATCGATTCCGATATCACAGTTAAAACGCCCAACAGGGTTTTTATTACATATTGTATAGGTGGAAGAGAGACAAATGCTACACCTCATTGCTACCCGCTAGTCTCTTTTAAATAAAACTGCACACGATACAATCCCCGTTTATTTTAGAAGAGCAGTCGAGTAACAAAAGTAACGAAGTACAATGGGCTTTAGATGCTATAAAGGATTCAACTGAGCTACTTCCATTGAAATCCCGATTTATCATGAACCGCAGACGGGGAAATGGTGCAAACACTGTTATAGATTTTACGGTGCTGATAGTTTATTTATTGAAATGTTTTGCCCAGTTCAGTTCAAGATGAAGCCGTGTCAGTTTGTAAGACGCCCTTCTTGTTCATTTACTTTTAGCTAAATCAACATCAAATAATCACGTGAAGCTGTGAAAGCAGTAAGAGGCTAAAATTCGAAAAAAAACCATCTTAAATCGGTCAAATGTAAGTCGAATTCATGCACAGAGATTTCCGTAGCACCAAACTCTAAAAATGTATTTTTAGTTTTTATTATGTGAGGATATCCGCCCTAATCTTAATAAGTATTATAAAGTTAAATGTGAAAGTCTATGAATTTGGATGTTTATTAGTTAATCACATTTTATGAGTGGTAGAGCCACGCTGTAGGCACTTTTGTCTACAGCATGAATGGGCTGGCTCGTCCAGGTCGTTACCACTGTCTCACAGAAAACCGGCGTAAAGAAGCAGCTTGTTGCTGCGTTTCGTACTGTGAGTGAGATATCCGGTGGCCCAAATCCCCCTCCCCTTCCCAATCCCTTATTTATTTACTAAATGGAAACTTACAGCACTATGCCAAAACACTTACATTTTAATAATACGAGTACTAAAAACAAACAACAATCAAAGTAATTTAATTAATGCCTACATAAAACTAAAAAACAAATATATATATTATTTCTATTTACTATACAAACACAATTAAAAAAATTCAACAAACAGTTTTGCCTTATTGTAAACATGGTATGGTTTATCATGGAAGATATCTAGATCCGGGTATAGTGCGTGCATCGCGTTCAGTAGTTTAATCGCCCGGGCGGTGGGCGCGGCTGCGGCGCGACGCGTACGTACCCCGCGAAGTGCTGCAAATGGATTCCTGCGCCGGCGCGGACCCTCCACGCTCTCGTCCGCGACCAGAAACCGAGCGGGTACGCAAGCGAGACCTACCCGCTCCAACGTCGCCGGATTGTCCACTTTGTTTGAAAGGAGTTGGTAGTAGTGAACTAAAAGTAGGAACTTTCGTCTGTACTCTAGAGTGTTCACCCCTACCATCCCCGTTACAAACATTGATGGATATAAATATGGGTAGTATCCAAACATTTTCTTGTATAAATATCTAGCGAATTTCCTTTGAATTCGTTCAATTAACAAAGTGTGTATACACTGGTACGGATCCCAAACTATAGCATTGTATTCAAGTCTACTGCGCACATACGCTTTATAAAGCGTCAGCGCAACTCTGTAGCCATTGAATGTGGAACAAACCCTCATCACAAATCCTAATATTTTATTGGCATTTGCGCACATAACTTCTATATGATGTCTAAAGTCCAATCGTGGGTCCAGTAATAGTCCTAGGTCTTTAATTTGATCTACCCGGTTTATCAGATTATCACCGATGCAGTAATTAAACATGAGCGGATTGCGCCGACGTGAAAATGTTATAATTTTACATTTTGTTAAGTTAAAATAAAGGCGATTTCTCATGCTCCAGTCAAAAACTGCATCAATGTCCTTCTGCATGGATTTGCAATCGTCAAACCCATTAACGGCAAAATACAATTTAAAATCATCCGCAAATAGCAGACAGTGTGCAGTGCTAACCACTCTCGGCAAATCGTTAATCATAATTATGAACTGAGTAGGCCCCAACGTACTACCCTGACTTACCCCAGATCTTGTGTAGTAACTATCCGACTCGCACCCGTGCAAACGCACGTATTGCGATCGATCTTGCAAATAAGACGCAAAAAAATTCAGGAGCTTAGGTGTGAAACCGAGAGACGCCATTTTAGAAAGAAGAATGTCATTATCAACAATATCGAATGCTTTTTTAAAATCGAAATAGGCGGTGTCCACCTGTACCCCCGCATCCATCTGTAATGTTGCATAGTCCACAAAATTAATGTGACTAGTTGCCGTTGAGCGATGCGCTCTAAACCCATGTTGCTCGTCAGCAATTCGGCTAATGACCTGCTGCCTAATGCTGTGATCAATGACGGACTCAAACACTTTGCCAAATACCGAAAGCACCGCTATCGGCCTGTACATGGTGACATTTTTACGCGCATTACCTTTAGGCACAGGCGTCACTCTGGATATTTTCCAACGATTTGGGTATTGCGATGTTTTTAAAGAAAGGTTGTACAGATGCAAGAGCGGCCCTTCCAATACCGAAAAACAGTCCTTTACAAGAAATGGTGGAATCTCATCAGGACCAGCAGCGGAATGAGGTTTAAGGCGACGGACTGCTCGTCGCAGCTCCGCCGGACAGACACCACTGACGGCAACCCTAGCGGAATCGGTTGGACAGCCGCCTCCCCAGCACCTATGAGCCGCGTGAAAATCTAAAATGGGTTGTTCCTGATGAAAAACAGAACTAAAATAATTTGCAAATGCATTTGTAGCCTGCTGTCCCTTTACAGTCTGGTCGTTATATTCATATTCAGAAGCGATTAATTTAGAGCTGCGTTTGTTTTTAATATACTGCCAAAATTTCCTAGGGTCGTTCGTAATGTCACGTTCAACTGTTCTAATATGTGAGTCGTAAGCAGATTTTATTAAAAACTTTACATGGGTTCTATAGTATTTAAATAATTCTCTGTTATATTCTTTCCCTTCAGTCTTGTATTTCAAATGGTGGTAATATTTATTTTTGATATTATTAATTATTTCAAGCGTGTACCATGATGGATATGTGTATGTGCGTTTTCCTAAATAATATTTTTTTAAAGGGACGAACTTATTTATAATATAATTAAGTTTTGTATAAAAATTTGTTACGGCCAGGTCTATGTCAGTTTCATTATATACTTCTGTCCAGTCAATGTCAGTTAGTGATGTGTATAGTAAACTTAAATCCCCTTTGCGAAAGTTCCAATTTGGTGCAGACGCTGAATTACGCCTTGGAGCAGCCAATTGTGATTGTGGACTTGCAGCACCGCGCAGTAGCGTTATTGCAATAGACAGCGGGGGGTGATATTTATCCGGCGGTACAAGGACATCCTCACAGGATGATACACTCACGAACTTTTTTTCGAGCCCACTCAACACCAGATCCAGTATACCTCCATAATCGTTAGCGATGTTGTTATATTGTGTACAATGGCAAAATTCTAAAAAGTACCTGAACTCGGTTTTTGTATTTGTACCGAATGAATTCAAGTTAAAATCGCCAAATATTACAAATTCTAGGGATGAATATTTACATATGACATTTTCAAGACAAGCTAGGACACTCAGAAATTGTTCCTCACTATAGCTAGGTGGCAGATATACTACACAACATACAAATTTAATATTTTTCCATGTAATTATTGCACTAAGTACTTCTTTATCGTCTGTTAGCTCGGGTACATCTGTAATGATTGATGCTGAGTACGGTTCCTTCACAGCCAATAATACACCGCCCCAGCCGACATCACCCGTTCTGTCTTTTCTAAGTACGGTATATCCTTCGGAGAACATTTCTCCATCACATACAGAACTAGTCAGAAATGTTTCCTTTCCTTGCATTTGTGCTATACTATCTTTTAACAAGAAAATCTCTCTATCTTTTTCTTTGAGCCTAAGGACATATTCACTTAGAATCTGCTGTAGTGAATCAGATACCGAAGTTATTTTATTTTCTATATGAGAATTTTGTTGCTTAAGACCAGCTACTTCTGTTTTCAAATGTATTATTTCTTGAAGAAGAGATGCCGTCAAATTATTATCAGAATCATAATTATAATCAATAGGACACATGGCTGCAGATTTTATTCGACTTCCGCGCGTTTTAGTAACATTGTCACTTGTGTACGTATTGTCGCATGAGGTATAGGTACTCTGTTGACTGCATCCAGCGCTGCGCACCGGAGTACAGGAATTATCCCCCTTGGGCCGGGTACATGTACAAGCTGGACATAGCCATTTGCTCTTATATGTTCGATCAAATTGTTCGAAATTGGTGTCAGTAATTTTAAGACACTCTAAATCATATAATTCGCTGCATAATGAACACTGCATATATTTTAATGATAGAATTTTGTTACCGCATCCGCTGCACTTCGTAGACATATTGGTTGTAATTTAGCAACAGTCCGTAGATGCGTTGCAGTACGATACAATGTTGCGCGTGTTATTCACTAGATGACGCTAGTTGTTGAAGTTGTGATTAATAGTTTTAATTAAAAGTGTTCAATTTTCGTGGGATACCCACAGAACTTCTTTTGCATTTAAACCAGTGCTTCCTAACCACAAAGTTCATACACTGTTCAACTGAAATCGTCAAAAAACGCACAATATCTTTTTCCATAAATCGGTTAAGTTTTTGAAAGTCCAGAACACAAAACACAAAACCCAGTATTTTAACTAAATTCGGCTGAGTTCGATACAAATAACGTTTACTGAACCGTATCACTTCACAATACACTATTTTATCCAGGTATACCGGTCCAAAGCAATATATTTTAGTTATAATTTAAAATAATTATACGGACGCTTACAATGCAGTGTTTACTTAAGCAGCGCCACCTGGCGAATTGACCACCTTAATTATGCCTTTCCTTTAAGGTCGGCAACGCGCCCATAATTCTTTTGGTATTGTGAGCGTACATGGACGGTGGTGATCACTTACCATCAGGTGACCAACTTGCTCGTTTGTCGGCCTATGCAATAAAATAAAAAAAACACGCCTTAACCACTGAATGGTTTTGGATGAAATTTGGCACTCATGTAGACCATGCCATGAAATCACCAAAATGAGACTAGTCCGGACACTTGTTTTCTCCATATTTCTTTATGGATCTGAGTCGTGGACGATTCGAGCAACGGAGCGCAAAAAGATAGACGTCTTCGAAATGTGGTGTCGGAGACGAATGTTGCGTATCCCATGGACTGCCAAAAAACTAACAAATTTATCTTGGATCAACTCCATGTGTGTGTTAGACTCTCGACAATTTGTTACCAAAAGATCCTCGGTTATTTCGGTCATATTGCCCGCCGACAACCGGACAACCTTGATAAGTTAGTTATTGTGGGTAAGGTGGAAGGAAAGAGACCCCGCGGCCTAGCCGTTGGTGTGACCAAATAACCACCCTCACTGGTCTTCCTATGACAACGGCCCTGGAGGAAGCTGAGAACCGGACAAAGTGGAAACAGCTAATACAACGGTCAACGCAGGCCTTTCAAGGACACGACCTTCAGTAATGAAGAATACGACTAAGAAGAAGAAGAAGTAGACCATGCCCTGGACTAGGACATAAGCTACTTTTATTTACAGGGTGGTAGGTCCCTCGTTTGCGAGAGACCGGCTGGGTTGCTACCACCGCTTTGTCTATTTCAGTGTGTAAGCAATGTTGTGTTCCGGTGTGAAGGACATTGAAGCCAGTGTAATTACTGGGCCTTATGAGACTTAACACCTTATGTCTCGGGGTGACGAGCGCAGTCCAGTGTCATGCAGTGCTTTATTTAAAGTTCTGTGTGGCGTTGCTTCTGTTTATGAGCAGGCGTGGCGCTTACCATAAGGCGAGCGACGTGCTCGTCTCGTCATTCAATCTTATATAAAAAAAAAAACGAATATGACCGTTCTCATGATCGAAGCCGCCAGCAAAATTACACATATTTTGGGAAAATTGTATTTTATGGTTCAAAAGATAGAGCTCTTTTTAGGTACGACTATGAGGATAGAGAGATAAAACTTAGAATACCTATTTATTTATTGATCTATTTATAAAGAACGATGTCGGGTGACAGAATTTATGTACTGTAAAACTTAAATTAGTGTTACATCTCTTAAAAAACTTACATAGATACATACATACGCACTCACGCCTGTAATCCCCGGAGGGGTAGGCAGAGGTGTAACCAGTACACCCACATTTCGCCAAGCGTATCTCCGTCCCACGATGTGATAGGGGGCGAACCTAACGCCATACCGGACACGAATTCCAGACTCCGGGCTGATACTGAGCATTTCGTAATAGAAATACCCAATACCACTTTACCCGAACCGGGGATTGAACCCGAGATCTCAGCGTTAACCTCAATCATAACACGTACGCATTACAACTGCGCCACCGAGGCAGTCTTGAAAAACTGTCTGTTCCGATCTATCTTTCATCCGTGAAGCGCGAGGTATCTGTGCTACTCTTATAGAAAGGGAGATCAGACTACAAGTTGATAAAATTGAGTGTTAGATAGGTACTTTAAATAATTCCTCTGCCTTCATTCTAGCTTAGTGAATACAACAGACAGACAGACGACGCGGCGTAGGCTCTGTTCCATTGGTACCCTAATGGCCGTTCCCTATCTTCTGTCTATAGACACATTTGCTTACTATCCGTATTGTTTTGACAGATCATCCATACAAAAAGTGTCAAAATTTTACTGCCAGTAAGCAAATCTGTCGATAGATAGAATATTGGGAACGGCTATTAGGGTATAGGGTACGGCATCCGATCGAATCCGGCACCCCTCTTAGAGTCAGCTGTAACTATGAGCTATAGGATCGTCAATATAACAATTTCCGATTGTTCCGAGTCTATCAGAGACGGGAAATTATAGTGAAATATATAAAAAATTGCAGTGATAGCTCAGCGGGGAGTGGTATGGACTGTCGAGACGAAAGTCGCAGGTTCGAAACCAGCCCCAAGTGCATACACCTCTGACTTTTCTAAGTTATGTGTATATTAATTGTTAATTATCACTTGCTTTAACGGTGAAGGAAAAACATCGTGAGGAAACCTGCATACCTGAGAAGTTCTTCATAAGAATTTCGAAGGTATGTGAAGTCTGCCAACCCACATTAGGCCAGTGTGGTAGACTAAGGCCTAACCCCTCTCATTCAGTAGAGGAGGCCCGTGCCCAGCAGTGGGACGTATATAATAAAGGGCTAGTAAAAAAAAAAAAAAATATAAAAAATTGCTAAAGGAACATTTTATTTTGTTTTCATCAAATAACTTGTGCATTGGTTTGAAAATTCCTAGCAATATTATTTTAATTGTAAATTATTAATAGGTCGCTAGTACGCGAGAGTCCGTTTAGGTTTAAAGTGGAAGAACCACGCTGTAGTCAGTTTTGGTTACAGCATGAATGGGCCGGCTCGACTGGGTTGATACCACTGTCTCACAGAACGACGTGAAGTAACAGCTTATTGTTGAATTCCGTACGGTGGTCGGTGAGTGAGATATCTGGAGGGCCAAATCCCCCCTCTCCCTAATCTCTTTCCTTTAAGGCCGGTAACGCGTCCACGATTCTTCTGGTATTATAGGCGTTCATGGGCGGTGGAAATCATTTACTATCAGGTGACCCGCTTGCTCGTCAAAAACTATATGGTTTTTGTTGATCAATTCGATTGAAAGTCTGTTCTGACGGTTAAAAAATCATGCGATTTAATTGCTGATCCACTATAATCAAACCGTGTAATCTCGAATAAAATGTCTTTAAGAATTGCTGTAAACTAATTAACTTCAAAAACTCTGCTTCAAGATTCAAAGAATAATATCCACATAACGTAATTTTATAAAACTTTGAACAAATATTTGGCACCAATTTTCGGTTCTGTCGAAATTTTCTTACACAAGATTCAGCGAAGTACTGATAAGTAGGCTGAGTTAAGTCTTAGAGTTGAGCTGGATTTATTTGAGTATATACGTGAACAATTAATTACTTTGTAAACAAAAACATTGTTTGAATGAAAACTACATGAAATAGGACGCATTAATTAGACTACTATATAAATGTTATCATTAGGGTAAAAGTAATCCTGGAGGGGGTAGACAGAGGTGTAACCAGTACACCCACATTTCGCCGAGCCTACTTTCGTCTCATGATGTGATTGGAGACGAGCTTATCGCCATACCAGGCACAATTCTAGATTCTGGGCTGATTAAGCATTTCGTGGTAGTAAGGCCCAATTGCATATTTTCTAGATAATTAAGGAAGGCTGACCCTGGCAAAAGATCGAGGTAACGCCAAACAGAAGAAAAGTACGCTTTTGATTTAGTGATTTATATTTAATGGCATTTAACAGCGATAGATCAGCGGGGAGTGGCATGGACTACCGAGAGGAATCGTAGGTTCGAAACCAACCCTAAGCACATACTCTGACTTTTCTAAGTTACATATGTATTGTTAATTATCACTTAGTTTAACCGTGAAGACAACATCGCGTGGAAACCTGCATACCTGAGAATTTCAAATATGTGTGAAGTCTACCAACTCGCATTAGGTCAGCGTGGTGGACTAAGGCCTAACCACTCTCATTCAGTAAGGGACGGCCGTGCACAGCTGCGACTTGCGATACGTTTAATGTAAGCTTATATTATTATCCATATAATAATAATCTCTATCTAATTGCGCCGGGCAATACTTATTGATGTCACCATTCCACATGATGAAAACCTCGTTAAAGCGGAAAAAGATAAAATATCCAAATATTTAGACCTGGCACACGAGGTTACTGATATGTGGGATGTGGACTCAACAATGATTGTCCCGATAGTCGTTTCTGCTAATGGGTTGATACCAAAGAGCCTCGATCAACACCTCCAGAGGCTCTCAATTGGTCGTTGGGTCAAGAGCCAGATTCAGAAAGCAGTGTTATTGGACACGGCACGCATTGTGAGGAAGTTCCTCACTCTGGGGTCCTAACCACCGATGGCTTGGGTCCTAGGCCTCGCCATTGGAGGGTGATAATTTTTATATTTTTAAATGTTTAATTTTTTAAGTAATTTAATATTTAAAAATGTAAAAAAACTTTTAAAATAAAGAGTACTGTACATCTCTATCTAATCGATTTAAACAAATAAATAAAATTGAAGTGTCTGCTTGTAATATTAAAATAACCGCTTTTTACTACATGCATATGAATGTATATACGGTGCATATACCAATGTCTTTTTACAATTTTTGTCTGTCTGTTTGATCCGGCTAATCTCTGGAACGGCTGGACCGATTTTGACGGGACTTTCACTGGCAGATAGCTGATGTAATAAGGAGTAACTTAGGTACTTTTTATCCCGACGAATGACATTCACACGGGAGGAGTCGCGGGCAACAGCTAGTTTTCAATAAAAATAAAAAGGCATGTAAAAACGTTCAAGATCTTTAATGACTCTTGTAGGATTGCAATTCACACATGTGAAGTACGAGAACGTGACAAAGAGGCCACTTGAAGCTACGTAATCTTACATCTCATTTGTATGTAGTACATCTTTTAGTTTTAATGAAGACTTTAGTATATTTAGCAATTTTTTATAGCATAAGCCGGCAAACAAGCAAGTGATTCACCTGATGGTAAGTGATCTCCACCGCCCATGTACGCCCACAATACTAAAGAAATTATGGCCGCGTTGCCGACCTTAAACGAAAGGGATAATTAAGGAATTGGGAAGGGGAGGGGGCTTTGAGCCTCCGGATACCTCACTCACCGTACGAAACGCAGCAGCAAACTACTTTACGTCGGTTTTCTGTGAGACAGTGGTAACGACCCGGACGAGCCGGCCCATTCATGCTGTAGACAAAAGTGTCTACAGTGTGGAACTATCCCTCATTTTTTTATAACCTTAAGTGACGAAACGAGCAGGTCGCACGCCTGATGGTAAGCGCCACGCCTGCTCATAAACAGAAAGAACACTACACAGAACTTGGAATTACAAAGCACTGCATGACATTGGACTGCGCTCGTCATCCCGAGGCATAAGTTGTTAGGTTTCATAATGCCCACTGATTTCACTGGCTTCAATGGGTTTTTGTTACGCGTATCCGTCATGGTTACGGAGTTTCGGTGTGTCAAAATGACACAAATGTAGATTCACTTTAAGATGCAATGGCGTCCGTGGCTCAGCGGGCGAGTAGCCGGCTGCGAAGCGAGAGGCCGTGGGTTCGATTCCCACACCGAGACTAATGTTTGTGTGATCGTCAAAAATTTGTTTCGGGTCTGGGTGTTGTGGGTTGGCAAGTCCCTCGTAGTTCCTGATACCCACGATACAGGTTTACCTAGTGTGGGCTCAGGACTATGTGTGTGACTGTTGGGTGTATTATTAATTAAAATGATAATTAAACTGCCTCGGTGGCGCAGTTGTAATGCGTACGCGTTACGATTGATGCTAACGCTGAGGTCTCGGGTTCGATACCCGGGTCGAGTAAAGTGGTATTGGGTTTTTCTATTATGAAATGCTCAGTATCAGCCCGGAGTCTGGAATTTGTGCCCGGTATGGCGATAGGCTCGCCCCCTATCACATCGTGGGACGGAGATACGCTCGGCGAAATGTGGGTGTACTGGTTACACCTCTGCCTACCCCTTCGGGGATTTCAGGCGTGAGTGCGTATGTATGATAATTAAAATATAACTGGCATCATATGAATTGTAAACAAATTTTAAATAGAGGAAAATACAGCAATAATACGATACACGAGAATTATAAAAAAAGGAAAAACAAAATAGAAAAAACCTATAAACTGCTAATAGCTGTCTACCGCATTATAAACAATTATCAATGGAAATGTATGCCAATAATTTGCTATAAATAGCACATTTTTACCCTGCACTTAACCTTTTTTTAATAACGGATACCGATTATTAAATGTATCTATAAAATAATAATAATCATAATAATACACCCAACAGTCACACACATAGTCCTGACCCCACACTAGGTAAACCTGTGTCGTGGGTATCAGGAATTACGAGGGACTTGCGGTCCCACAACACCGACAAAATGACTTCAGACAGGCGTTCTATCCTTAAATCAATTCACTCTAATGTACCAGTAAATAAATACTGAATTTTACTATTTGCAATCTCTGCTTTACTAAAATATTATAATAATAAATTTTAGACAGCTCCGTGGCGCGGTGGGCGAGTCGCCGGCTGCGAAGCGTGAGGCCGTGAGTTCGATTCCAGCACCGAGACAAATGTTTGTGTGGCCCACAAATATATGTTTCGGGTCTGGATGCTGAGGGTTGGGAAGTCTCTCGTAGTTCCTGATACCGACGATACAGGTTAACCTAGCGTGTGGTCAGGACTATGTTCCTTCCCTATATTCTATTTACAGATAGATTTGCTGACTATCAATAGTGTTTTGACAGATATTCCATACAAAATTTGCCAAAAATTTACTCCTATTAAGAAGATCTTGTCGATAAACAGAATATCGGGAACTGCCAATAATGTATGATCTAACTTGATACATCCACACATTACTTCAATCATCTCGCTTGCACATTAAGGTAAAAGCGAGACTGCACACTGCCCGGTGACCTAGCAATTCCAGAAAAAAAACTCGTTCATGAAATTCAATTCGGCCCGTATCACTTTAAATTATGCAAATTAACGCGGACATTCCGCCGAAATCACCGTTGGCTTAATGCAGTTAGTGACGTCACCTGTCGCATCCTATTTTGTACTGTCAATTTTAGTTTTGAGAGACGAATATCACATAATGGATCGGGGATTCATGGAACTTCAAAATAAATTGATTTTTGATTTGGTAATGATAATTTTCGAGTACTCTTTGATAAGCCAGACCTCGAAATTTTAAACTCCATAGATATATCTTACCGCAAAACAAACAAATGGCTTCGAGAACAAAGCAAAGTCGCAGATGTAACAAAACGAGTGGCGCACCTAAAATGGAAGTGGGCTGGTCATGTTGCCCGGAACAAAACATCGTGGTGTAAACGTATCCTTGAATGGAAGCCATGGGGAAAAAAGCGTCCTCAAGGAAGACCACAAATGCGCTGGAAAGACGACGTGAAGAAGGTAGCTGGTTCCAATTGGATGCAAAGAGCTCAATGGAAAATGTTGAAGGAGGCCTACACCAAAACAGGTTGAAAAAGGCTAGAAAAGAAGAAGAAAAAGAGAAGAAGATGTATTTTAACGTACCTATGTTATGACTTATAGAAAAATAACACAATGAAGAAATTTGGGATGATGAAATGAGAGATTTTCGTGGTGGAGAACAAGATTCAGTAGAAAAATTAAACTTCTAAATGTTATATTTTAAAAAGTAAAAAACCTTTTAAAATAAAGTGTACTTACTTTACAATAACTGTGCTCTATCAAAACACAAATCATTATAATATAAGTATATCCATAATCTAAACTAACACATCTGCTTCAATATAATCTAACAGAACAAATGTATCTCCTTTCTAAAAATCAAAAAACAATTAATTATATGTACCAACAGAGATAATCAAGCAATTACAGATAATTACTTCATCAGAACACAATAACACCATTCAGAGCTACCTGACGTAACATCATTGTCTCAGTGTTAGAGTAAAAACAACTGAACTGGTTGTAATTATTTTACTGACTTCAAAAACGGGGGAAGATCTCAATCCAATTTATATTTTTGAGTGTTACGCAGAGCGCCTAATATGGACCGATTTGGATAAATCTTATAAATTTAAGATTTACCTGAAATTTGATAAAAATCTGATGACAGAGAAAAAATATTTTGGAAAAATTAGAGATCGCCATACATACAATATGTAACAAAAAGCCTGTTGGTCGTTTTAACTGTGATATCAGAATCGATATTCAAACGTAATGAAATAAATCGCATTCGAAAATGAGACTATAAAAATAATCATATTTTTTTTATACTTTAATTATTTCATTGTTTAGGTGAACCAATAAAATAATTAAAGTATCGGAGCCAGAGCGAGATAGCAAGTTGCGCCGTCTGCATGCATCAAACGCGCCGCGCCGCGTGCGTGCCTTTTTACGTCAGTACGTCAAATGAGTCAGCTGTTCATCACTTTTCAGATGAAAATATATTTTTTAAATAAGTTCATTTTTCTAAGCTACCTGTGTAAGGATAATATATCGCTTCTGTTTATTATTTATTTTATTTAACTATTTTTATTAAGCTGTCTATATGTCTGTCTTCAAGGCCTAGAAAGGGCTAACAGGGTTTTTGTTACATACTGTATAAGTTGTATATACTTTGTAAGTGGTGGAATCACGTTGAAAGAGCTTTATCTACTGCATGAATGGGCCGGCTCGACCGGACTGTTACCACTGTCTCGAAGATCGTAGTGAAATAGCAGCTTGCTGTGACATTTCATACAGTGAGTGAGATAGCCAGAAGGTCAAATCGACTTTCCCACTTTCCCTTCCCAATTCCTTAATTATCCGTTTTCTTTAAGATCGGCAACTTGTCCATGGTTCTTCATGGGCGGAGGAGATCACGTAGCAGTAGGTGACTCACTTGAACGATTATCTCTGGATGAAAAAAATAAAAATACACGCAATAGTCACACACAGTCCTGACCCTACACTAAGATACAAGTCTTATTTCGTATTAACTATATGTGACTTTCGGTCTCACAACACCCAGATCCGAAATAAATATTTGTGGATACACAAATATTGCTCTCAGTGAGGAAATCAAAGCCGCACCCTATCATTTCTCAGCTACTAGCCCACTGCGCCACGGATGCCGTCAATCTTCAGTGCTTATAATAAGTTTTCAAAAATGTTAGAGAACTATCAAAATTTAATTTCGACTGCCTCTGTGACGCAGTTGTAATGCGACTCAAGCTGATGCTGAGGTCTCGGGTTCGATCCCGGATCGGGTAAAAGTGATATTGAGTTTATCTATTACGAAATACTCAGTATCAGCCCGGAGTATGGAATCGTGCCTGGTATGGCGATTGGCTCGCCCATCACATCATGGGACGGAGATACGCTCGGCGAAGTGGGTGTACTAGTTACACCTCTGCCTACCCCTTCGGGGATTACAGGCTTGCGAACTTTCAAAATGTTTTTCTATACGCTACTGAAAGGCATGCTTCACCGCCCAGTGACTATAAAGCATACAACAAAATATCAGTCTACACGTGTCTATTCAAAATGTCCCTAACACAGGACGCAGGCAAGGCAATTTACTTCGCACGATGCTGACTAAAATTAGATCTGCGAAGATTCAAGCGACGTGCGTCATAGCCCGGACACAACGCTGCAATAGTAACTTGCTTTCACGGAGAATGAGGCGAGGTAGGATGGTAAAGTACATACATACATACATACATAGACTCACGCCTGTTTCACATAGGAGTAGGCAGTGACAACGGATTTCCACTTGCTAAGATTTTTTTGTAAAAGTAATTATGTAGAAAGTTACAAGGTGGTAGGTCCCTCGTTTGCGAGAGACCGGCTGGGTTGGTACCACCGCTTTGTCTATTTCTGCCGCCAAGCAACAATATGTAAGCACTGTTGTGTTCCGGTGTGAAGGACATTGAAGCCAGTGTAATTACTGGGCATTATGAGACTTAACACCTTATGTCTCGGGGTGACGAGCGCAGTCCAGTGTCATGCAGTGCTTTATTTAAAGTTCTGTGTGGCGTTGCTTCTGTTTATGGGCAGGCGTGGCGCTTACCATCAGGCGAGCGACCTGCTCGTCTTGTCATTCAATCTAAAAAAAAAAAAAAAAAAATAATTATTATCTATTTATAATTGACCATTAAATTACAATACCATTGACTCAAAGTTGTTTACTTTTACTTTTTTTTTGTGTCGCTTTTATTTGTGTGATTTTTGTGATGTATTCATATTTGACTATACTTAGTAAAATATTTATTAAAAGTTTTTTTTTTATTTATTTTTTATTGCCCTAGATAGACAGCCGAGCGAGCGGCCCATCTGATGGTAAGTGGTTACCGCCGCCCATGGACCTCGGCAATGCCAGAGCACAGCCAAGCCGCTGCCTACCGTTGAAGGAAGACTTTTATTAAGCCTCGCTTAAAGAAGTTTGAATCTTCCATCACTGATTCCACACAGGGGTGGAGTATCTTCTTGAATTAAAATGGGACCTATTTTAAGCTATATATACTGTTTTGAATGAAAAAATAATCATTAAATATTAGTGTATAACTGGCGGAGTTATATATACACACATAAAAATCGCAAGAATTAAGAACCTCCTCCGTTTTCTTCATCGGTTAAAATTTTAAGCCAAAGTATGACTGTCATAATATATATCATGACAGACTAAACAATAAACAGACCAAAGAGAAATCATACTAATATTATAAATGTGAATGTAAGTTTGTTTGTTACGCTTTCACGCGAAAACTACTTAACCGATCATCATGAAACTTTGAACACATATTTTTGGAGGTATAAGAAGTAACATAGGATACTTATTATGAAAAAAATATATATATTTGTTCGTTACGCTTTCACGCCTAAATCACTGAACCGATTTTGATGAATTTTGATGTAGAGTTAGATGGGACCCTAGAAACGGTTATAGGCTACGTTTTATTTCGGAAAAGTCTATTCACGCGGGCGGAGCCGCGGGCAACAGCTAGTATAAAATAAAACTTCAACCCTCTATGTTACATGACTCATAATGGAGGGTTAGGTATGCTAACTTGACAGGCTATTGATCACTTAGGCACCCTAACCCTAAAAAGCACGCCCCAACCCTAAAGCCGCACGCACTCTAATGAGCGGTTAGGTCATTCAGACACTGTATTTTTTGTCATTCGAGGAATGCCACGTTATTTGTAGTTAAAAATGTAGCTAATTTGTGACGAGTAAAAATACGCGAATTGCCCATTTATTTACAAAGAAGGGGGAAAATTATGATTTGGATTTAGCGAAAATATTTTCACCTTTTTAAGACATCTTTTTCCAATATTTGGAAGCTTTTATCACAAGCTTTTACTCGCAACTCCGTCTGAGTGAATTTCTTTTTCCGATAGAAAGAAGCTAATGTCCAAAACAAGGTCTTGGTGTACCTATGTGCTAAATATCATTCTAATCCATTGAGTCATGAGTAGACACCTTTGTCTACAGCATGAATGGGCCGGCTCGTCCGGGTCATTACCACAGTCTCACAGAAAACCGACGTAAAGTAACAGCTTGCTGCTGCGTTTCGTACGGTAAGTGAGATATCCGGAGGCCCAAATCCCCCACCCCTTCCCAATCCCTTTTATATCCCTTTCCTTTAAGGTTGGCAAGGCACCTATGGTTCATTGCAGTTGTGGGTGTATATGGGCGGTGAAGATTCTGGGTGGCGTGCTAATGTTAATCTCTGCTCTGAGAGCAACCTGCTCGTGTCTCCTTTCAATTGTATAAAATATTCGAGACGATTATGGCATATCTTAACAAATGAATGACTACTTCATTTACAAACAATGTCTCATTCAAGACGCCATTTCATTGCCATTTTTTTTCCTGGTACGGCAAAGTGACTACACTAAATCTGCAGTGCAGTCCAAATATAATGGTGATAGTCGAGAAATAGCATCTATTGATGGTCTCTAGAATTATGCTGGCCTGAAGTTACTAGTTATATACTGGCTGACCTCGGAACGAGCCACTTTCCAGTCACTATCCAATCTGGTGCAAATAAATCACATAACCTTCCAGCAGCAAATAATACTCAATTATACGTGTAAATGTTCTGAAGCACTCACGTCTTGTGAATGATGTTCATATCTGGAACTACGAGCGACTTTCCATCCCATAATACTCAGAACCAAACCGAATTAGCACGATTGCTCCGTGGCGCAGCGGGCGAGTAGTCGGCTGCGAAGCGAGAGGCCGTGGGTTCGATTCCCACACCGAGACAAATGTTTGTGTGTACCACAAATATTGGTCTCGGGTCTGGGTGTTGTGGGACCGCAAGTTCCTCGTAGTTCCTGATACCCACGACACAGGTTTACCTAGTGTGGGGTCAGGACTATGTGTGTGACTGTTGGGTGTATTATTATTATTATTATTATTATTGGCACACGGCAATAATTGTGGAGGTCAATGAGATAATGTGGTGCGTGGCTATGAGTAACCGTTTAAGACTGTAAAAATAATTTAAATGACTTCTGCATACGTGACATTCCTCATGTTGCACAGACATACGGATATTTTTATTTGTATAGGAAGAAACAAACTAATATAAAGAAAAAACACTGCTAAAATTACAAAGTAATCAAATGCTGGTGGTTTCTTACGCAACTGATCAAGTATAATCCTACCTCATACATATTAGCACGCGATCGGAGAGTAACCTACACATGGTAAAAATCCCCGTCATAGTGGCTCGTTCAGGCGACGAGCATTCTGGATTCGGCCAGGATATATCCAGTAACTTTAGGCCGGCATAATTTTGGCGACTATCAAGGGATGCAATGTTCTCGATGGTCGATATTTCGGACTACACTCTACATCAAGCACAGTGTAATTATTTCGTTATGCCAGTATAAAAAAGGTTAAGTATTCATTTACACTCTTTTTAACTTGAAAAAAATAATACTGTTAAAGTGAAATAGTACTTTGTTAAAACACTCTTCAGACACGCAGGGATTCGAGATTTTAGCTACTTGTTAACTCCCCTCCCGTATTTGAAACCACTTCACTCGACTCAAGAGCATGATCGGCATTATTTGCACTGCCAAATGCACAACCAGCCCCCTGTTAAGGCGCAGTATTTGCAAGGATAATCACTGTCTTAAAATTGGCCTAACTGACAAGGATGGTGGTACTGTCTCGTAGAAAACTGATGTGAATTAGCAGCTTGCTGAGTTTTGTACGGTCAAAAACATTGTGGATGCACTAAAAATGCACATCTACTCGCAGCCATGCTTCGTTAATTTAACGCCACTTACTATATTCAGGTGACCTACTTCTGCTTTCCCACTACTGGCATTCTGATATAAACATCGATTAGTCTTTAAAAAAATACGACCTTCCTAATAGCATAACATGTTCAAAATCAAATCCCATTTATATGTTAAATGGATGGAATGGATTTGTCATTTAAATCTTTATCTATTAAGATATAAAAATCGAAATTTTATTAAATCATGTAAATACAATATTGCTTGTAGATCTCTTCACAATTTTTGATACAAAAGAACCAAAAGTATAGTGTACTTTTGGGGTTTTTACTGCATCCTAATTAAATATACAGCATAGTGATTTTTTAGTCCTGGATCCAGAATATGATAGTGATATTGCTATTATTTCAGTAAGAGAAGTAGCCAACCATGACGATAATCTGTGCAGACGAATTATGGTAACAAGAGTAACTCTTTTAATTGCCAATCTAATCTTTAACAAAGCTGAATCCAATACCTATTTACAGGAATAAAGCCGTATGAGAAATTCCATGAATCACTGCAGCATAACACCTACTGTCTTCAAACAGCAGTTATTCCACCGAAGGTTTCTCAGGATCAGAAATCAGGTGTTAATATACAACCTTGTCTCTTGGTACCCTTCTCGTCTCCATATAAACTAAAGAGTCGACAAGACCCAAAAGCCTAAAGAATTTTAGATCAGAAGACCGACAAACGAGTATCATCATCTGATAGTATGTGCTCTTCACTCTGGAATACGATCTATTATAGAAGAACAAAGGAATGATACAAGAAGAGCAGGTGTTTCGTCCTTCCAGAAATCTTACTGACTGTAAAAAAAACGCAACAGCAAACTGGTATTGGATTAGTTTTCTATGAGTTTGGACCGATATGGAACCGGTAAAAAAAAATTAGGAGATGGTACTACAATGAGGAAAAAAATATATATTGTAGAACACCCGAGACTAACAACTAGTCGCATACTTATTCTAAAATCTCTTTTCTAAACCCGGCAAAGATTTGCGCGTAGATAAGTACTAATTTACAACTTTAATATACATTATATCACGATTTACAACTCTGGACGTATCCGCGATTGTGAAATGTCAAATGCGAAATATGTTATGCGTTTATTAATCAGAACGCCAATTCTCGTAATTTTAAACGTTCAAAATATCATTCCGATCTAGTCTCAGCGTCAAGAAAGTTACAAATGGCATTCTCTTAAACCAATAATCAACGTCAAATGTGAACATAAATCGTAATGAGATTGAATGTAGAATAAAAGTTGACTAAAGCCAAAACGGTACAATGCTACTGCTAATGCTAGGTGCATTTGACGTTGATTATTGGTTTAAGAGAATGCCATTTGCAACTTTCTTGACGCTGAGATTAGATCTTAATGATATTTTGAACGTTTAAAATTACGAGAATTGGCCTTCAGATCTATTTTCAATATAAAAAGAAATGCCGTTTAACTCTTTTATATAATGATACTAACCCTGTAATATCCAACTGCTGGGTGCGCTTCCTCTATTAATGAGAAGGGTTAGGTCTTAGTCACCAGGCTGGCCAAATTAGGGTTGGCAGATTTTATATACCTTGGAAATTCTAATGGGGCAATTCAAATATCGATGCCAGTAGACCTTTCTTTCTTTCTGTCTGGCATTATCCCGACTTAATGCCGTGGTCCGCCTTCCCGTATCCATAGATTTGACGGTATTTCGTATTATATGGAGCGACCCCCACAACCCGCAACGGGAGCCAAGTTTCGCCATTGCCTCGTCCGTTAATCAGCAGAGTGTACCACGTGCAGGTGAGGTTAACTTTGGGCCAAGATGTCGGTGGCTCACTTACACTTCGGTGCCAGTAGACCAATGAGACAATTTTAAAAAAACAATATTTTTTCTACATATATTGTTTTAACCGTTGAAACCAAACACTTTAATGTATACTACTAGACGGGTTGTTTAGAAGTAAAATTGTGTCACATAACGCGGGAGTTTGACAGCTCACAGACAGGGAGCGCGATAGGGGCTCTAGTTGAGAGTAAGCGAGATGTTAATATTGAGTTACGGTCAATTGACTGTAACTTAGTGGGACAATTTCTAAGTACCGCGCAGCTTGTCTAGTAGTATACATTAAAGTCTTTGGTTTAATATATTCACTTCACCTTAATGAAGGTGAACCGTAATCTGCAAATGCTATCGGTGTCGGATGCGCAAGTTCGATACCAGCAGCGTGACTAAATAAATGGCTGGCATTTAAACAGTACAGGTTAACATACATACATACATACGCACTCACGCCTGTAATCCCCGAAGGGGTAGGCAGAGGTGTAACTTGTACACCCACATTTCGCCAAGCGTATCTCCGTCCCACAATGTGATAGGGGGCGAGCCTATCGCCCTACCGGGCACAAATTCCAGACTCCAGACTGATACTGAGCATTTCGTAATAGAAAAACCCAATACCACTTTACCCGACCCGGGGATCGAACCCGAGACCTCAGCGTTAGCCCCAATCGTAACGCGTACGCATTACAACTGCGCCACCGAGGCTAACCTGCCATTGTTATTAATGGACGGGGAAAGTGTTGCGTAACCGAAGTTGAGACAAAAGCTATTTGACAATGAGTAAGGTAGCTTATAGCAATGATAGCTCAGCGGGAAGTGGTATGGTCTGTCGAGACGCAAGTCGCAGGTTCGAAACGAGCCCCAAGAGCATACTCTGACTTTTCAAGTTACGTGCGTATTAATTGTTAATTATCACTTGATTTAACGGTAAATGAAATATAGTGGGGAAATCTGAGAAGTTCTCCATAAGAAATAAAACTAGTTTATACGGATTTTATCGCGGTTTAATTCTCACTTTAATCCCGACGTTTCGATACCGTTTCAGCCTTCGTGGTCACGGGAGAGACTGAGATGTAGGTCGTCTCGAAAAGTTAATGTTACATTGGCTACCTTCATTTCAGAATTATATATTTTTTTTATTATTTAAAAAGTTAATTGACACTAGTCCGATCTACGCAGAAAGAGCTCACACCTGTCAGTATCGTCAGTAACGATAATAAAAAAATACTTGGTTTTCTTTAGAGTGACTGACTGTAAATTAATTATCAAATTAATACAAGAAATTAATTGCATATTCGTATGATAGACAGCTCCGTGGCGCAGCGGACGAGTAGATGGCTGCGAAGCGAGAGGCCGTGGGTTCGATTCCCACACCGGGACAAATGTTTGTGTGAACCACAAATATTGGTCTCGGGTCTGGGTGTTGTGGGACCGCAAGTCCCTCGTAGTTCCTGATACCCGCGATACAGGTTTACCTAGTGTGGGGTCAGGACTATGTGTGTGACTGTTGGGTGTATTTATTATTTATTTATTATTTATTTATTCTTAAAAACCGAATATTGCAGAAACGTATAAATTTAATCGTTATTCTATACATTGCTTTACATTTTCTTCACTTTCCTGACTTTATAGGAAAATATAAAGTCCCGCCTCAGACTCCATTCTATTTATCCTCTAAATATATTTAGGCAAAATGGAACCACCAATTTCGTGCGAACCGTTTTTCCTAACGCAAGATATATACAAGAGGAAATTTCGTGTATCTCGATTAAAAGGTCTACACAGCAGGCAAGTAGCCGACTGTGAAAAGAAAAGCCGTGGGTTCGACTCCCGCACCGAGACAAATGTGTGTCTTCTCCCACCTTCTCTTATCCCACTCTTAGTAGTGTCAGGGGAACATAATTTTAACACATATTACAGAAAGATTTGGTTTATAGTTTTTACAAATGTTTTGAATGCCGAGCGACCTACTCGTCTGGTCATCCAGGCGAATACAAAATATACGAGACTTGTGAATATAGCTATATCGAACTTTAGCCTATAAAAGTATATTAAACAATAATATATAGTACTAGCTTTTGCTCGCAGCTTCGCCCGCATGAATAGACTTTTCCGAAATAAAACGTAGCCTATAACCGTCTCCGGGGTCCCATCTATCTCTACATCAAAATTCATCAAAATCGGTTCAGTGATTTAGGCGTGAAAGCGTAACAAACAAATAGATATTTTTTTCATAAAAAGTATCCTATGTTACTTCTTATACCTCCAAGAATATGTGTACAAAGTTTCATGATGATCGGTTAAGTAGTTTTCTCGTGAAAGCGTAACAAACAAACTTACATTCACATTTATAATATTAGTAGATACGTGTCAAATTCTATATTTCTGCCTAATTCACATCAAATAAACAACTATTTTGATATTCCATCCACAGTATACACATTTCTCCCCGCATCAATCCGAAGTTCCTCTATTGATCACATTTCTATTACAATATTAATTTTACCCCGACGGATAACTTCGACAAATATCCGAGAACACATCCAGGAAACTATCCGCAGTCCCGGGAAACTCTTCCGGGATCCAATAAGGCCGGATGTTATTACCAGCGAATTCCTATTGCGAGCAGTTTATTCCTATTGCGAGCAGTTTATTCCTATTGCTCAGACGACCTATAGACGACATGTATAATACTATACGGGCTTTAGCCTACGTTTTTTTTTAGATTGAATGACGAGACGAGAAGGTCGCTTGCCTGTGGGTAAGCGCCACACCTGCTCATAAACAGAAGCAACACCACACGGAACTTTAAATAACAAAGCACTACATGACACTGGACTGCGCTCGTCTCGCCCCGAGACATAAGGTATTAAATCTCATAATGCCTAGTAATTTCACTGGCTTCAATGTCCTTCAAACCGGAACACAACATTGCTTACACACTGTTGTTTGGCGACAGAAATAGACAAAGCGGTGATACCAACCCAGCCGGCCTCTCGCAAACGAGGGACCTACCACCTTGTACAACAGCTTGTTCTTAGCAGTATTCTTACCGGTATCTTTGACATTTCACGGGAAATGTAGAAGCTCTTACTACGAACCTAAAAAAAAAAAAAAATAGTAAATGAAAATTAAACAAATTTGATCGGTAAGACTACTTATATTATAATATACTAAGATAATATTTCGAAAAATAATTTCCCATAAGGGGCCAACTAAAAACTCAGCGCCGCGGATTGATCTGTAGCCATTTTTAGCACAATGAATAAACACCTAAGTTATTAAAATCAGAGATGCACGCTCTTAGGGCTAGATTCGAACCCGCTACTTTCATCTCAGCTTGTCTGTACCACCCGAAGAGCTATCGCTACTCGTGCAGTATACCTTACCCGGTTTAATTTAGTTTATTTACTACACTAGGGGCTTTGCCCATGTTTTTCCACAAAACATAAAAAATATAAAAAAAAACTTAAAGTCCGACGAATATGAGTTATATCTTACTTTCATTCCCACATTATTCTGCATCGATTGGTATCGGTCTCGACCCCATACCCCCAGCGGTTTCGGAGGAGATAGCGTGACAAGCTTTTGGCACTTTTTTTAGAATAGACAGATATTTTGGGTGCTTATAAAAAATTTCTTCACCGAATATAATGAAATATGAAGCATAACAAATTAAACTGCGAGTGCGACCTCTGCGACAACTGCACGTTATATACTGGCGTTATATATACTGCACGATAACTATTTAGAAACTGCACATGTAAGGTCAGGATAGACTTTAGAAAAGTCTAGATATCATTCACAATTAAGCTATAGTTAGTTATAGTAAATTGAATACCGTCAAAAACGAGAAAGCCGACTCTGGTATCAAGCCGGGATAATGCCAGGCAGAAGGTAAGTTACTTACGCACTCACGCCTGTAATCCCCGAAGGGGTAGGCAGAGGTGTAATCAGTACACCCACATTTCGTCGAGCGCATCTCCGTCCCATAATGTGATAGGGGGCGAGCCTATCGCCATACCGTGCACAAATTCCAGACTCCGGGCTGATACTGGGGTATTTCGTAATAGAAAATCCCAACACCACAACCCGACCCGGGGATCGAACCCGAGACCCCAGCGTTGGCCTCAATCGTAACGCGTACACATTACAACTGCGCCACCGAGGCAGGCAGAGAAGGTAAGTTAATTTAATTATTTACACTTTTTATACTGCAATGTATAAAGACGGGTAATGCTGAATGCATTCTCTGCCAGTCAACCTTAGGGTCATACAAAGATAATCAAAGTAGGTGCAAAAGATGAAGGAGAATAAGAGAATACATAAAATGAATTATGGGTTTAAATCATACTAATATTATAAATGTGAATGTAAGTTTGTTTGTTACGCTTTCACGCCTAAATTACTGAACTGATTTTGATGAATTTTGATGTAGAGATAGATGGGACCCTGGAGACGGTTATAGGCTACCTTTTATTTCGGAAAAGTCTATTCACGCGGGCGAAGCCGCGAGCAAAAGCTAGTATGAAAATATAAAATTTATTTAATATCGAACAGATAGGTAGATAGGCGTATATAAAATTGACAGGAAAGAGCATAATTGGCGCCAGCGTCTGACGCGAGTCGCGACTCTGAAGTCGGCTTAACTAAATTACGTCGCAGTTTGTCATAAAACCCTAAAACACTCGATGAACAAAATGACAAAATAAATTTAAAAAAACACACAACACACCCTCTTATATTTCCAAGAAAACTCCTACATCCAATAAAAATGACCGAAATGCATAGCTCAAATCAAACTTGCAAAACGTCCTAACAAGAACTAAAACAATGACAAGTTAAAAACAAACACAAAATGGCAGCCGTAATACCGAATAAAAACACTTTCTAAATGCACCGCGCATTGAAACCTGCTCTGAACTGTGTCGACAATCATCATGGTTTCTTTAAGGTCACTTCGCAGACGTGCGTGAGACGCGACCATTTTAAACGGACCTTTGCAATTCAATTCACTTCGTCCCGCGGTATCGATTAATCAGCGTGGAAGTGGGCAGGGTGTGTCAAGCTTCGCTGGTCGTTTTACTGACTCACTGATGACTCAGAGTCGACTTGATTTAGGAACTTCCATAGTATTGAAATGTACTTGTTACACGGTTCTAACAGTGATAATTGAGTTGCTTTGTTGGGTATTTGGTTAAGTTATGGGAAGTAGTTTCGCTAGATAGTGTCTAGTTGCGTTATGACTATATCGAACTATCGCCCTTGCGCCGAAGGAGGCCCCTGCGTTTTTTTTTAAATGACAAAATGGATAGGTTGCTCGCCTAATGCTAAGCGCCACGCCTGCCCATAATCAGAACCAA
The DNA here is from genome assembly GCA_905332985.1 of Mimas tiliae. Classification (NCBI taxonomy): domain Eukaryota; kingdom Metazoa; phylum Arthropoda; class Insecta; order Lepidoptera; family Sphingidae; genus Mimas; species Mimas tiliae. The sequence goes on from HG995254.1 coordinate 1,334,754, forward strand.
TACCACACAGAACTTTGAACTCTACCACCATTCCACCACTTTAAAATATATATACAATATGTAACAAAAACCCTGTTAGGCGTTTTAAAAGAAGTATAAATTTAAGCGGTGTATCCATTAATGTTTAAAAGACTATATTTAAAGATAGAAAGACATGGACAGGAAGACGGACAGAAAGTGCGTGGCGTAGGTTTAGCCGTAGGGTCACTATCTCTTCGATTTGAAACCAATTAACCACTGACATTCAGTCAATGTTATAGCCTAGATCTAGTTCAATTATAAGATATAATACTTTAGCGTTATATCAGCATATCATAAGTATCGTTTTATCAGGGTAAGTGAATTGAGTAAGTGAATTTAAAGAGACATTTGCATAAACTTTGATTGATTACGTAATACTATTTGCACTCGGCAAAGATTACGCAACCGCCAACTGGCAAACAATTGCTCTGTCTTTAGAAGTTTTATATAAAAATATTTATTTAACATAAATTGTCAAATTTATGATAATATATGCTTCGAGACTTGTTCTCAGAATATATAATAAGGTCGGATTTGTTTTCTTATTGTTTATGCAGTTCGTGTTTTGTGTATTTCCGTCTGATTGTATTTTTAAAATGATGACAGATGTAATGTCACTAGAGTCGTATATAGCACCCATAGAAGTACCAAGTTGTCAGTGAATTGAAAAGCGTCGCTCTGTTCACTTCATTTTACGAATACATACATACGCACTCACGCCTGTAATCCCCGAAAGGGTAAGCAGAGGTGTAACCAGTACACCCACATTTCGCCGAGCGTATCTCCGTCCCATGATGTAATAGGGGGCGAGCCTATCGCCATACCGGGCACAAATTCCAGACTCCGGGCTTATACTGAGCATTCCGTAATAGAAAAATCCAATACCACTTTACCCGACCCGGGGACCTCAGCGTCGGCCTCAATCGTAACGCGTACGCATTACAACTGCGCCACCGAGGCAGTCTTATATTTTATATTTTATTTTACGAATAATCATTCATTATGAGGGATATTTCAGGTGTTATGACACACACATTACAAATTAGGTAAATCGTTTATTTTCAGCCAAATTCCAGAAATTATAAAAGTTACTTTCAGAATTCCAAATATAATAAACATTCAACGTCAGCATCGTCATTTCTTAAATAAATATCGAAATGATGCGAAAACCTAGATATGTTAATGTGTTTGTTCAGTGGATGAAGACATTTCTTTCCACTAACTGAGTAGTTAACTAAACCACTAAAACATCCGCTAGCGACTAGATAACATGATTTTTATACTGTCTAAAATAAAAAGGGTGTCTTCCCTTAATACCAAAAGAAACATGGAGTGAGTCTAATGTCTAATATAAAAAGGGAGTCTACCTCATGGTAAACTCTTCTTCTTCTTCTTCATGTTTCTTTTAGTATATGAATACTAAAAGAAACATGGAGTGAGTCTAATGTCTAATGCAAAAAGGGTGTCTACCCATAATACCAAAAGAAACATGGAGTGAGTCTATAGTTGCTAGTCTTATGCCTGAAGTTACTGCATACACACTGCTTGATCCTGGAATACGACTCGCCGAAACGAGCCACAAGTAGACACACGTCAATACTGTCTGTCTGTTTCACGTTACTCCAAAAGTCAAACACAAGAGGCGTTGCATAATTTGATTGTCCGTAAAATTTCACCGCAGCTGTAATGCACGGTAATTGCGTTCACGATTGCTATTACGAAATTAACTTTTAACTGTTCTGAAAATACGTATTGTAACGCCTTACTGACAAGTATTAATCATTGTACATTTGTTAAATTATCAACGGTGTTCAAGGTGACTACGCTTTTTTCAGATTTATATATAATCATATTTGGTAACTAAACATTTGAAAAAAAACAATGGAAAATTGCTCTCAGAAACATGTGAATCCCTAGTAGTTAGTTAAGTAAGAAAAAGAAGACTACAACGTGTTAGCTTCATAATAGTAATATAGAGAGCACCGTTTTTTGGTGTTATTGAAGGTACTCAATTTTTTCTACAGCATGAATGGGCCGGCTCGTCCGGGTCGTTACCACTGTGTCACAGAAAACCCACGTAAAGTAGCATCTTGCTACTGTGTTTCGTATGGTGAGTGGGATATCCGGAGGCCCAAATCCCCTTCCCCTGCCCAATCCCTTAAGTATCCCTGTACTTTAAGGGACCGCGCCCATGACCATTATGGTATTGTGGGCGTACATGAGCGGTGGTGATCACTTACCATCAGGTGACCCACTTCCTCGTTTGTCGACCTATGTAATAAAAAAAAACTCGGGAGGTAACTATATCAAGTGTGTAGATATAGGATTGTGAGGCGTGGTGGAGGTGGTTGGTGAGGTATATAAGAGGGTGCGTTATAAATTGAGGGAACTCAGTCGAGCTTAGAACCTATACGTGGAAACGCTGGTCAGTTGTGGTATCTTTAGAAATGTGATAGACATCCTTCAAACGGTATATACTTTTTATGCTTACTTCTTTCTGCCTGGCTTTATCCTGACCTAATGTCAGGGTCCGCCTTCTCGCGTCATAGATTTGACGGTATTATATGGAGCGACGCGCCTTCTGACCTCCATAACCCGCAACAGGAACCAAGTTCCGCCATTACCTCGTACGTTAATCAGCAGAGTGTACCATGTGCAAGTGAGGTTGGCTTTGGGCCTAAGATGTTTGTAGGTCAATTACACTCCATTATACTTATGCACAGTAATAGGGTAGTTTCCTATATTGAATTTTATACATTATTTTTTAAAGCAACAGAAAATGATACGCAAAAGAAACCCTTTTATTAAAACACAATTAAAATTGGTTCAGAAATGTGCCCGCAGTTATGACTTTAAATGTTGATATGAGGAAAAGTGAGTGCGTAGTAGGGATATCTCACTATCTCGCTTGCACGCGTGCACCATAAAGAACATTTTACACAGTGACGTCAAAGCTTGCGTCGTCTCTCATTTGACAATTACCCCTTCTACAGGATTTGAATGGCTTCTAACTTATTTATTTTAGGTCCGATCTATAAAATTCTTTCTGCAGTTGACTTTGAGTAACGTAACTGATTGATTTAAATAATAAGAATTATCTAGTCAACTACCCTATTTCACTGGCTTCAATGTCCTACAAACCGAAACACAACAGTGTTTACACACTGCTGTTTGGCGGCAGAAATAGACTAAACAGTGGTACCAACCCAGACGGTTTCTCGCATATGAGAGACCTACCACCTAGAAGTATAACATTATTCAAAGGGAATATACACAAACGTTAACTCGCAGTAAATAAAAAATAATTTCATACGCTTTCCATTTTCTGAGTTGGAATTATTATGACCACTGTATTTACAATACATTATGAAATAGTTTTTTCTTCGTTCAATTGAAACAGGCTTGTGACCACTTTCTCTAATTGAATCAGTTTTCACTTTTGCTATCGGGTCTATGTTTATCATATAAGGAGTTGGAACCGTAGGGCCAAGATCTTTTTTAAACCCTATAAGTATAAGTTTGATTTCTTTGTCTGTCTCTTTGTCAGTGGCATTGTAGCGTCTAATTAGTCCAATTTGAATGAGATTCTCTATTTGAAAGCTGGTATAACCAAGATGATTCAAATTGATCTTATGATTGATGTTTGAAGAATCTTTTCAGACATTTTGTAATAACAGATACTATTATAATTTATGGATGGGTTATTAATTTAATCTGTTCTGTAACATTGCCCATTTTTTTTTATGTAAGGACATGTCATTGTAGCACGATCTCGGTCGCACACTTGAAAATGTACCTTTTGATACATACATACGCACTCACGCCTGTAATCCTCGAAGGGGTAGGCAGAGGTAACCAGTACACCCACATTTCGCCAAACGTATCCGTCCCATGATGTGATAGGGGGCGAGCCTATCGCCATACCGGGCACAAATTCCAGACTCCGGGTTAATACTGAGCTTTTCATAATAGATAAACCCAATACCACTTTACCCGACCCGGGGGTCGAACCCGAAACCTCAGCGTCAGCCTCCGTCGTAACGCGTAAGCAACTGCGCCACCGAGGCAGTCGATACCTTTTGATATCTATATATATATTTCTCAAACATTCTTTTTCTTCTTCCATCACGATTTGATTTTATTATCCACGCGTAAAAGTCAATGCACTATCTTTTTCGACCAAAACCCGCTTCGGAATGTAGTTTAGTTCCTATGAACGCTGACCTTGTCGTGGTAATGAGCCGATGAGTGTACACTTTGCTTTTACAAGTACCAAGACGACAAATTCAATTTTTAACCGACTTCAAAAAAGGAGGAAGTTCTCAATTCGGCGCGTTTTTTTGTTGCTTTTTTTATGTATGTACATCGATTTCTCGCCTAATTGTGGACCAATTTTGTTGGAAAAAAAATTACGCGATAGAATTTAGTTGCGATGTGGTCCCATATAAATTTGGCTATGATCTAATGACGGGGTATGGTGAAAAAAAATAAAACTCCTCAATCGACAATAGTACACTCGGGACGATTGTGTTATTGTATTGGAATTTACATACTATTGCTGTAACTACCCCTAATAAACGTTATGTTACATCGAGTCTTTTTACCGGGCAAACGAGCAAGTGGGTTACCTGATGGTAAATAATCTTCACTGCCCATGAACCACAATACCAGATGAATCAAAGAAAAAGATAATTAAGTGATTGAGAAGGGGAAGCGGGATTTAGGCCTCCGGATATCTCTCACCGTACGAAATGCAAGCTGCTACCTCACGTCGATTTTTGTGAGACAGTGGTAATGGTCAATGGTCCATTCATGCTGTAGATAAGTGTCTACAGTATGGCTCTACCACTTTCAAATGCGTGGTGGTACGCACGGGTCCACCTTGCACTCGGTCGGTTTTTACAGAATCTAACTGGTAAGGCGCCTCGGTGGCGCAGTTGTAATGCGTTACGTTACGTTACGTTTGAGGCCAACGCTGAGGTCTCTGGTTCGATCCCCGGGTCGGGTAAAGTGGTATTGGGTTTTTCTATTACGAAATGCTCAGTATCAGCTCGGAGTCTGGAATTTGTGCCCGGTATAGCAATAGGCTCGCCCCCTATCACATAAGGGACGGAGATACGCTCGGCGATATGTGGGTGTACTGGTTATACTTCTGCCTACCCCTTCGGGGATTACAGGCGTGAGTGCGTATGTATGTATGTAACTTTTCAGATTTTTTCTTTTTGAACAATGATAATGAAAGTTACTAAACAATACTGTTAGACACAATTCCGCGGAATCACTCAGGGATAAATAAAATCACGCGAGCAAAGCCACAAATATCAACACTAAGTACATTAATTTATTCAGCAAAGCTGTAACAATTTCATAACAACGCGTAAAAATTCATAATTCCAACAAGAAAAATCGTAAAGTTTGTCTTTTTGCCATTCTCAACCTAATTTAAAATTTTTAGGTGCTGCTTTGTCATCTTTATGCAAATCGAGTCTGTTCACTTTCGAATAAGATTAGTGTTTTATTTTGCGAGCTGGTGTACAAAAAAATAATACTATTCTTATATCTTTGTACCGAGAATAACGTTGACTACTGCATTTAAAATGGTCAGCTTTAATTAGTATAAATATTCCGGTAGCGAGTACGAATCTTGCGGTGGGAATTTATTTTTTACGGAAAAAATTGGCTCTTATTAAACCGGCGTAAAGTAGCAGATTGCTGCTGCGTTTCGTACGGTGAGTGAGATATCCGGAAGCCCAAAACCCCCTCCCATTCCCAATCCCTTAATTATCCCTTTCCTTTAAGATCGGCAACGCACCCATGATTCTTTTGGTATTGTGGGCGTACATGGGCGGTGGAGATCACTTACCATCAGGTGACCCACTTGCGCGTTTGCCGGCCTATACAATAAAATACACCCACCCAACAGTCACACACATAGTCCTGACCCCACACTTGGTTAACCTGTATCGTGGGTATCAGGAACTACGAGGGACTTGCGGTCCCACAACACCCAGACCCGAAACAAATTTTTGTGGATCACACAAACATTTGTCTCAGTGTGGGAATCGAACCCACGGCCTCTCGCTTCGTAGCCGGCTACTCGCCCGCTGCGCCACGGAGGCTGTCAAAAAATATTTAATATTATATATATAAAAAAATATTTAATTAATTATTATTAAGTATACAGTTAATTAATTAATATCTCACTCAACGTACGAAACGCAGCAGCAAGCTACTAATTTACGTCAGTTTTCTGTGAGTAAAAACTGAGTGTGAGTGGTAACGAGCTGGCCCATTCATGCTGTATACAAAACTATCTACAACGTGGCTCTACCACTCTCAAGTATAAAAGTATCGTATATATACAGATGTAACGTCACGTTTTATTACGTGTCTGTAGACTGGCGCCTCCGATGTCTTGATCGATAGCAGCACACCGTCGCGTCTTTATTACTCAACCAGCGTGAATACTTGCGATGCAGATAGTTTTCGGGGAAGCTGAATCATTTGAGGAGATTGAAGAGAGATAGATATAGGCAAAGACTATGTTTCCTCTACCTTTTAATAGATTACATTTCAATAATAAGACTGCCTCGGTGGCGCTGAGGTCTCAGGCTCGATCCCCGGGTCGGGTATTAGTGATATTGGGTTTTTCTATTACGAATTGCTCAGTATCAGCCCGGAGTCTAGAATTGTGCGAGGTATGGCGAAAGGTTCGCTCCCTATGACATTATACGGAGATACGCTCAGCGAAATATGGGTGTACTATTTACCCCTTAGCCAAAACAAAGGTAACAGATATCTTGACCAGAATTGATCAGCAAAAGTGGAGGTGGGCAGGCCACATGATGAGAGATAAACATGAAAAGTGGAGTCAAATAATAACAGATTGGTATCCCAGAGATGGCAAACGGAGTAGAGGAAAACAACAAAGGAGATGGGAGGATGAGTTAAAACTGACAACGGGCCCTAACTGGAGGAGAGTGGCTCGTGATAGACTACAATGGAAACAGCTAGAGGAGGCCTTTGCCAAGCAGCATGCTGAATTAAGAGATATACTTTAACATACAAACTAACAGAAAACAATTCAGAAAATAAAGGACTTATTATTATTCGAAGATTACAGGCGTGCGTGCGTAATAATATATTGTATAAAAACTATACCCAACCTCCAATTACCCATTCCAGCGAAGCAAAGAATACCAATAACATTAGGAATGTACATTCTAGGAAAAAATGCGCTTCTCGTGTTTCATTCCAATGTAATCGCGATGTACGTGAAGCCAGACAAATGACTAATGGGTCTAAATTCTAGCAGATTGGTAAAAATATCCAATGTTTTTTTATTGGCCTACGAAGGCAGACGAACAGACGGCCCACCACGGTAAGTGGTTACCGTCGCCCATAGACATCAGCAATCCCAGGGCACATCCAAGCCGCTGCCTACCGTGAAAATATATTTTTACACCTTGTTTGAAGAAGGACAAGGTGGTAGGTCCCTTGTTTGCGAGAGGCTGGCTGGGTTGGTACCACTGCTTTGTCTATTTCTGCCGCCAAGCAACAGTGTGTAAGCACTGTTATGTTCCAGTTTGAAGGACATTGTAGCCAGTGAAATTACTGAGCATTATGAGACTTAACACCTTATATCTCGGGGTGACGAGCGCAGTCCAGTGTCATGCAGTGCTTTGTTATTTAAAGTTCTGTGTGGCGTTGCTTCTGTTTTCGAGCAGGCGTGGCGCTCACCATCAGGAGTGTGACCTACTCGTCTCATCATTCAAGGTAATATAAAAGGGCCATTTCATAACGCTGAGGAAATACCGCAGAGGGAAGTTCATTCCAGAGTTTGAGAGTAGACGAGTGGTAGAGCCACGCTGTAGACAATTTTGTCTACAGCATGAATAGGCCGGCTCGTCCGGGTCGTTACCACTGTCTCACAGAAAACCGGCGTAAAGTAGCAGCTTGCTGCTGCGTTTCGTACGGTGAGTGAGATATCCGGAGCCCAAATCCCCCTCCCCTTCCCAATCCCTTTCCTTTAAGATCGGCAACGTGCCCATAATTCTTTTGTATTGTGGGCGTACATGGGCGGTGGAGATCGCTTACCATCAGATGACCAACTTGCTCGTTTGCCGGCCTATAATATAAAAAAAAAGTACGTGGGAGAAATAATAATACAAATAGTAAACGAATTACGGAAATATTTTGGAATCATATTGGTGGTTCTCTCTTTCTATCTAGCACTATCCTGGCCTTATGTTAGGGCCAACCCTCCCATCATTATTTAACAGTGGATTTGGTGGGGCGACCTGCTATCCATTCATGTTTCTTCTGGCATTATGGGCGGTGACCATTTACTACCAGGTAACCCTCTTATTAATTGTTTATTATCTCAAATCTAAATCGCCTCGCTGGTCTAGTGGCTGAGAACCGTGAGGCCCTGGGTTCAGTTCCCAGGCCGGCCAATAATAATTAATATTTGAGTTTTCGATTCGGCAAATCTTACATAAATTGCCCGGTGTTAGAATTTGTGCCTGGTATGACGATAGACTCATATTAACGGGAATAAGCTCGGCGAAACGTGGATGCTAACTAGTTGCATCATTGCCTACCCCTTTGGGGATAAATAGATTAATACACCCAACTGTCACACACATAGTCCTGACCCCACACTAGGTTAACCTGTATCGTGGGTATCAAGAACTACGAGGGACTTGCGGTCCCACAACCCCGGACCCGAAACAAATATTTGTAGATCACACCAAACATTTGCCTCGGTGCGGGAATCGAATCCCCGGCCTCTTACTTCGCAGCCGGCTACTCGCCCGCTAAGCCACGAAGGCTCAGCCGGCTACTCGCCCGCTAAGCCACGGAGGCTGTCATAAAGACATGAGCTTGTGTGTATGTATTTTCTTTACTTTACACGTCCTGTTTTCAACTACCAAACTTGATTCTATCACCACGACTACTCCCATTGCGTGCACATTTCATTTACTAACAAAAACAATACTAACTCGCCTGACCTTGGGCTATATCATTCGTCACCTAATAAACGACCTGAAAATGTTTCCGGCCATCGACCTTGATTTATAGCCTCTGGTAGCCATAAACAATAGCTATGGCCGAATTTAGCACGTGATCAACCATTTACAGCTTTTATGTACCATTAAAGCTATGTGTCATATCATCGGATTTATATGAAATAAAAAGGGAACAAGCCTCCGTGGCTCAGTGGGCGAATAGTCAACTGTGAAGCGGGAAGCCGCGGGTTCCCGCACGTAGACAAATGTCATCCACAAATATTTGTTTCAGGTCTGGGTGTTTTCTCCCTAAAGAAGTTGACGTCAGGCAGGCGGCCGGTTGTAAATTACAAGCCAAACCTTTCTGTAAAAGTTGAACCGATCCCACGGCGAGTAGGATAATTCATTATCAGGCTTTTCTGCAACCATGCCCTTATCCCACTCGCAGTGGGATAATACACCCAACACCCAACAGTCACACACATAGTCCTGACCCCACACTAGGTAAACCTGTATCGTGGGTATCAGGAACTACGAGGGACTTGCGGTCCCACAACACCCAGACCCAAGACAAATATTTGTGAATCAGACAAACATTTGTCTAGGTGTGGGAATCGAATCCACGGCCTCACGCTTCGCAACCGGCTACTCGCCCGCTGCGCCACGGAGGCTAAGGGAGGATAAGGGCAGGCGGAAGAAGATAAAAGGCATCGAGCCACGATAGCTTAGTGTGTAGTCGGTGCAATTTTATTTGGCCGGCAGCGACATAGGCACCGACTCTAAAGAGACCTATAGAGAATGTAATTCGTTCGTGGAGACTTGTTGAAAAATCGAAGGCTCAGTTACGACTTTTTATTAAGACTGTCATATAATGTAACTTACAGGACTACATATACACTACAAATTGTTATTTTTGTCTTTTCAGTGTTTTTATTTTGAAGTCGGTTTCTAAGTTTTGTTAAACGTGTTAAACTAAGTTTATTGACATGACACTTTTTGTAATGTTATATGAGTAAACATAAAAATATTAAACTTTAAATACAATTTTTTTATTGATAATATTGTAAATTTTAAACGTGCAACCCTTTTCATATGCTGATTTATATTGGTTAAATAGAGGAAGCTTTAGTATTTTAAGACCAAAGTAAAATATATTTTCTATGAAATAAAAACATTGAATTGAACCGACTTCAAGTCGGTTGAAAATAATTTAAAACATTTCCTTGAAGATCTTTTATCGATCGACATTTAAATGAAACCAAATAAATCTTACAATTACATAAAACCGGTGTCGAGTTGTTAATCGGGAAATAACAAAATCGGTCCGAGTTTCAATGAAAAAGTTATAAATAGATATTTAAACACTATGTTTTACGAATACGTACCTATATCATTTTGCTTTCTGCACAGGCGAGCGAAACCTACTTGCAGCTTTCAACCATTTTATGAATGGTAGACCTATGCTGTAGACACTTTTGTCTACAGCATGTATGGACGGCTTGTTACCACTGTCTCACAAAAATCGACGAGAAGTAGCAGCTTGCATTTCCTACGGTAAGTCAGATATACGGAGGTCCAAACCCCATCCCCTTCCCAATCCCTTAATTATCCCTTTGCTTTAAGGTTGGCAACGCACCCATGATTCTTTGGGTATTGTTGGCGTACATGGGCGGTGGAGATCACTTACCATCAGGTGACCCACTTGCTCGTTTGCCGGCCTATGCCGTAAAAAAACATTTAAACAAAATGCATTTTAATCAAAATTAATTTGGTAAATTGACCGCCTCTGTAGCGCAGTGGGCGAGTGGCCGGCAGTGAAGCGAGAGGCCGCGGGTACAATTCCCGCGCCGAGACAAATGGTTGTGTGATCCACAAATATCATGTTTCGGGTCTGGGTGTTCCCTCCCCAGAGGGGTTGACGTCAGGCAGGCAGCTGGTCGTAAAAACTACAAGTCTTTCTGTCACTTGTGTTAAAAAGCATGTTGCGCCGACCCCACTGTGAGTGGGATAAGAGCAGGTGGAAGGATTCAATAGTAAGTAAGAAATACACCATTTCACATCACTCTTATATCCCATCTCCATTTAAATCAATTACCAAAACTTTTCACAAACCCAATTATGACTAATATAGGACATCTTTCCTCAAAGTAGGTCAAATATGGACTGATATCATGCTTATTTTGGTCAATACGCGCCAACTCCCCTTTCACTGCTAAAAATATCCAATGCAATATGCATATACGAATGTATGCACAGAACTGTAGACTGACTCGGTCGTAAAAATGTGCAAAACTCGACGCTTGCGTCACTGCTTACGATCTGACTGACTGTGCAGCGGTGTAAGGCATGAGCGACGCATTTTTGTATATTATATTTGACTGCCTCGGTGGCGCAGTTGTAATGCGTACGCGTTACAATTGAGGCTAACGCTGAGGTCTCGGGTTCGATCCCCGGGTCGGGTAAAGTGGTATTGGGTTTTTCTATAAAAAATTCTCAGTATCAGCCCGGAGTCTGGAATTTGTGTGTATGACGATAGGCTCGCCCCCTATCACATCGTGGACGGAGATACGCTCGGCGAAATGTGGGTGTGTACTAGTACACTAGTTACACCTTTGCCTACCCCTTCGGGGATTACAGGCGTGAGTGCGTATGTATAGTATGTGGTAGAGCCACGCTGTAGACAGTTTTGTCTACATAAACGTTGTTACGAATGTCTCACAGAAAACCGACGTGAAGTAGCAGCTTGCATTTCGTACGGTAAGTCAGTTATCCGGAGGCTCATTATCCCTTTGCTTTAAAGTTGGCAACGCGCCCATGACTCTTTTGGTATTGTGGGTGTACATGGACGGTGGAGATCACTTACCTTTATCGTGGGTATCAGGAACTACGAGGGACTTGCGTTTCCACAACACCCAGGCCCGAAACAATTATTTGTGGAAACACCAACATTTGTTTTGGTGTGGAAATCGAACCCTCGGCCTCTCGCTTCGGAGCCGGCTACTCGCCCACTGCGCCACGGAGGCTGTCAAGATATATTTTACCCGTGACATAAAAAAGGTTTATTTACGGCTACAGATTAGATCGCTAGTGTCTCATAGCTCACTGGTGAGAGCCGTCTGTATGAATCACAGTGAATTTAAGCAGCGCGCAGTGACTCGATTCCAAGGTCGGTCCATGGCGAAGCAATGATACGGACGGACTGCCGAGGCCCGTTACCCGACAATTGTGCCTTATTTAGCTTGAGTTTATACCAAACGTAGCTACTGAGGTTTATTTTTCTTAAAAAGAATATGTGTAATTTTCCTGGTCTGTATTTTGTCATGTTTGTCATATAACATTTATATATTTATCGCTTACTAGCCTTTGCTCGCGGCTCCGCCCGCGTGAATCGCCTTTTCCGGGATAAAAAGTAGCCTATGTTACTCAGTGATAACGGCAAAACTAATGGCAAAAGAATTTTTGAAATCGGTCCAGTCGTTTTGAGTTTATTCTTAAATCTTTCCTCTTTATAATATAACAAGCTTTTGCTCGCGGCTCCGCACGCGTGAATAAACTTTTCGGAAATAAAAGTAGCCTATAACCGTCTCCAGGGTCGCATCTATCTCTACACCAAAACTCATGAAAATCGGTTCAGTGATTTAGGCGTGAAAGCGTATAACAAACAAATAGATATATTTTTTTCATAAAAAGTATCCTATGTTACTTCATATACCTCCAAGAATATGTGTACAGATTCATGATGATCGGTTAAGTACTTTTCGCGTGAAAACGGAACAGACAAACTTACATTCACATTTATAATATTAGTATGATTATTTATCGCTCATGACAAGTTCAGACGAATCGCTTTCAACAAGAAACTTGATTCAATAAAAGCTGTATGATTTTTGTTGATCAACACGGTTGAAAGTCTGTTCAGACAGCCTCTGGGGCGCAGTGGGTGAGTAGCCGATTGTGAAGCGAGAGGCCGTGGGTTCGATTCCCACATCGAGACAAACGTTCGTAGGATCAGTGTGTGTACTTTTCAATCTGTGTTGCTACAAATAAATGTTTTTTCTCTCTTTCTTAGTTACTTACTGTAAAGGTGTATTTCTGAGAGTAAATGAGATACGATGCCAGTTTACAGGTCAGACAACAAAAGACATGCACGTAATAGAGAACCTCTAAATTATCTTAAGGTTATGACATTAAGAATAATATTGCATTAATTCCATAATATATTCAAAATATTAGTTGCCACTACAACTTTATAAACTTCATGTATGCTCTACATGTCTGTGACTGTTATGAACAACTTATTTTTAGAACTACAAACATTAGCATTAAAGTATGTATAACCTTCTAATACCTTAAAACGGTGATACATATTAATACAAGATTAGTCGGAAAGGGTGTAGCAAGCCGTGGCCAACTTAAAGTGACGCTGGTAATATCGCATAACATAAAAAAACATCATCATCATCATCATCAGCCACAAGACGTCCACTGCTGAACATAGGCCTGCCTAATGCCTTCCAGAAAAAAAACCATACAAAACCAAATATTATTTTTTTTATTTTGAAAACACAACATTGGCGCGCGATTTTTAATTTCAAGATTTGACAGCAAATGCAATGCACCTGCACCATTACACGACCCCAAATGAAAAAAATATATATTCTCCTTAGCCGTTTTCGGCTTCAGTGACGAGGCTTTCTATATCATTCAATTATATACATACATACGCACTCACGTCTGTAATCCCCGAAGGGGTAGGCAGAGGTGTAACTAGTACACCCACATTTCGCCGAGCGTATCTCCGTCCCTTATGTGATAGGGGGCGAGCCTACGCCATACCGGGCACAAATTCCAGACTCCGGGCTGATACTGAGAATCTCGTAATAGAAAAACCCAATACCACTTTACCCGACCCGGGGATCGAACCCGAGACCTCAGCGTTAGCCTCAATTGTAACGCGTACGCATTACAACTGCGCCAACGAGGCATTCAATTATATGAATATTTTTATTCTTTATTCTAAAAACAAGCAGTGTCAAACCCTCCTTTCTCAACCGAGTCAAATCACAAAAAAAACTGCAACAATCGACCTTCACAGATAACGATGCTACAAAGCTATGAGATCATCACGAGGCCGAGTACTCTACAACCTGTAATTAAATCATCATGGTTATACAAAACATCTGAGAATTTTGTTCCTAAAATTTGTGTATATTTTAAACCTGAATATAAAATAGAAATGTTATATGATTATTCTTTATGACTCTCTTTTTCTATCTCTCTTTCTGTATGTGTGTATATGTGTGGCATCTTAACGAATGAACCGATTTGAATGCGATTTTATTCCAAAGCTGATTTAATCGGGTGCCTGCCTCGGTGGCGCAGTTGTAATGCGTACGTGTTACGATTGAGGTCAACGCTGAGGTCTCAGGTTCAATCCCCGGGTCGGGTAAAGTGGTATTGGGGTTTTCTATTACGAAATGCTCAGTATCAGCCCGGAGTCTGGAATTTGTGCCCGGTATGGCGATAGGCTCGCCCTCTATCACATAAGGGACGGAAATACGCTCGGCGACATGTGGGTGTACTGGTTACACCTCTGCCTACCCCTTCGGGGATTACAGGCGTGAGTGCGTATGTTTATGTATGTATGTATTTAATCGGGATGATTGTTAGCTATACTGCCTCGGTGGCGCAGTTGTAATGCGTATGCGTTACGATTGAGGCCAATTATTTATATATAAATTTGAGCAATTTGAATTTGATATCAAAATATTTCTTTTTCTAGTTAAGTTTAGCGGTTAAACCCTCCTGTATAAATAAGAAAAGCCTTTGTAATTTCAAAATCGATGAATAATTTATTGTATAAACACAGCTAAGAATCATTCCGATTAAACCAGCTTTGGAATAAAAAAAACGTATTCAAATCGGTCCATCCGTTTAGGCGTTAAGATGCTACACACACACACACAGAAGATAGAGAGAAAGAGAATGATAAAGAGATCAATCTTATAACTTGAGTGGTAAAGCCAGTTAGACAGTTTTGTCTACAGCATGAATGGGGCGGCTCGTCCAGATCTGGCTTCTCCACTTGAGGTTAATGCCTACTTTGTTGATTATTTTGTCTACCGCTTAGCTATGGAGGGAAGTGGACAATTATGATTTCCAACTCCTCCTCAACTTTCTATTTGATTAATTTCTTGCGGGACAAAGACAATTTATCATTCCCAGAGACTCGCCGAGCTTCACTGCTCGGTGTCAACAAAAATGCGTGCTACTGTCGATCCTGGTGCACAGGAGTTACAGTGGCGGGTGTGTGGGCGGGATAGTCTCCCCTTCCCAAGCCCTTATATCTCTTTCCTTAAAAGTCGACAACGCGCCCATGATTCTGGTATTGTGGGCGTACATGTTCGATGGAGATTACTTAACATCAGGTAACCCATATCGTTTGCCGGCCTATGCTAGGATAGGAGGGTCCTAACATGTTTAATACGTCTTTAAATGCTTGAGTTTCGTTTAAGTATTCGGGCTGATATTTCGTAAATGTCAAATGGCTCTGGCGCTAGACTGTACGACAGACAAACGCCCACTCAAACATTATTACGGTAAAGAGAATTTACAAATGACACACTGTGTTGCCATTACCCACGTGTAGTTGTTAATACGTAGTAAGATGATCATAAAATTTAGGCTCACGCCTTTATCTCAGAGCAACAACTTGCCGGGTTTTTTTAAATACACCCAACAGTCACACATATAGTCCTGACCCCACACTAGGTTAACCTATATCGTGGGTATCAGGAACTACGAGGGTGTGCGGTCCGACAACACCCGGAAATAAATATTTGTGAATCACACAAACATTTGTCTCGGTGTGGGAATTCAATCGACGGCCTCTCGGTTGAACTACTCCAATTGATTTGACAGCGGTGTTAAAATCAAAGTTCTGTTAATTGAATGTTGATTTGATCAGCCTTTCAGAAACCGGGCGAGAGTCGTCACAAAAACATCTGTTTATTTTGATAAACATAATTCAATATACCGAACCATACTACCTAATATTAAATCTCTCCAACCAGTTATCCTCCTAGCTTCCTGATATCAACTTAATTGATAAAATATGACCATATATAAAAACCATAGCCCTACATGGCAACATATTAAGTAACCAGTAAAGCCGTACGCAACAAAATTACACAACGCCAACGGAAGTGTATCAAACATACTCGTTGAATTCGAACCCGGAACTCTGCGCTGGCGACCTGCCAATACAGCCGCTGCAGAATTTAACATCCATCGTATTTACGAGCAGAACCGATCGGTCATATTTTGTATATGGATTGTCTATGACCTATATAGAAATGCAGTAGTCTTTCTCTATCAAAACTTTGCAGCTTGTACAAATGTTTAATACAATAAAATGCACTGCCTGACTGCCTCGGTGGCCCAGTAATGCGAACGCGTTACAATGCTGTGCTGAGGCCTTGGGTTCGATTCCCAGTTCTGGTAAAAGTAATATTGGGTGTATCATGACATGATTAGTATCAGCCCAGAGTCTGTTAGAGGCGGTTACGCATTCATGCTTCTTCTAGTGGTGTGGGCGCTCATGGGCAGTAGAGATCACTTACCATCAGGTGACTCACTTTCTTATTTTCATTCCTCTGCTATAAAAATAGCATTTTATTAATCAGGTGAGTGGTAACAACCCTACTAGGGAGTTTACTCTCGGTCGGGCCTATTCTATTTTTCTGAATACCTGACAGTACTATACTGCTGACATTGCATTCCCAGAGACTCGCCGAGCTTCATTGCCCGGTGTCTGCGTATGCGTGCCACTGTCGATCCTGGCTTACAGGAGTTACAGTGGCGGGTGTGTGGGCGGGATAGTCTCGCAAATCAGGTAAGACTGATCATCACCACATCCAAATGCTTAGATTCACTTAGTCGCCTCCTACATCTCTCGAGATTTAATAATTAAGGGATATTGGTATTCAAGCGTTGCCCTAAACTTAGACCACAAAGCATAAAGTAATTTTTAAGATCTGTCCTTACATTAAAAAAAAGAAATATAACCTATATTTTTAGCAAGTACCATATAATCAGACATATTCATACGCACTCACGGTTGTAATTCCCGAACGGGTAGGCAGAGGTGTAACCAGTACACCCACATTTCGCCGAGCTTAACTCCGCCCCACGATGTGATAGGGAGCGAGCCTATCGCCATACCGGGCACAAATTGCAGACTCCGGGCTGATACTGAGAATTTCGTAATAGGAAAACCCAATACCACTGTACCCTACCCGGAGATCGAACCGGAGACCTCAGCGTTAGCCTCAATCGTAACGCGTACGCATTACAACTGAGCCACCGAGGCAATCATAATAATTATAATCATACTAATATTATAAATTTGAATGTAAGTTTGTTTGTTACGCTTTCACGCGAAAACTACTTACCTGATCATCATGAAACTTTGTATACATATTCTTGGAGGTATAAGAAGTAACATAGGGTACTTTTTATGAAAAAAAAAACTATTTGTTTGTAACGCTTTCACGCCTAAATCACTGAACCGATTTTGATGAATTTTCATGTAGAGATAGATGGGATCCTGGAGTCAGTTATAGGCTACGTTTTATTTCGGAAAAGTCTATTCACGCGGACGGAGGCGCGAGCAAAACCAGTAATATATAATGTAATATAATCAGACAATTAGTATTTAAATTCCAAACTGCCAACTCACGCCAAGTTCCTGATCCTGTATAAGCACGTTACGCACCTGAGGGTGACGTTAAAGCCCTACCAGATAATTTACGTGCCCCTAACGCCCTCTGAATTATTACCTTCATCTTGTTTATAATTAGGGGTTTAGAAGCTCGTTACGTAGGCTTTTGTTCATTTATTATTCTTATTCTCTTTTTTACTAGCTTGTATGACGAAACGAACTGGTCGCTCTCTGGAGCCCAATTCTCGTAATTTTAAATGTTCAAAATGTCATTCCAATCTAGTCTCAGCGTCAAGAAAGTTGCAAATGGCATTCTCTTAAACCAATAATCAACGTCAAATGCACCTAGCATTAGCAGTAGCATTATACCGTATTGGCTTCAGTCAACTTTTATACTACATTCAATGTCATTACGATCTATGTTCACATTTGACGTTCATTATTGGTTTAAGAGAATACCATTCGCAGCTTTCTTGACGCTAAGACTAGATCGGAATGATATTATGAACATTTTAAATTACGAGAATTGGCCTCCTGATGGTAAGCGACACGCCTGTCCGTAAACAAAATCAACACCACATCTGAACTACAAAGAACTGCATGGCATTAGATTGCGCTCGTCATCCTGAGCCATAAGATGTTAAGTCTCAATGCCCATTAATTTCACTGGTTCCAATGTCCTACAAACTTGAAAACAATTGAGCAAGTTTTGAAAAACGAGGGTTAGGTTTTTTGGGCAGTGGAAAATTTGAAGCCATTTTAAATATTTAAATAATCTTTGCTATCCATCGAATTATCAGGTTTTTTGAGACAATCAAGTATATCTTAAAAACAAATAATTAAAGTTAAAAAGCGATTAAATTAAACACGATTAACAGCGTTAATTCTAATTATGTTGTAATTTGTTTATCTTTAAATTTCATTATTTGCTAACCTTGTAGATTTATTTACTTTTTTGATTAAATCTTCACACACATTACTACATAAACATAAGCTCACGCCTTTATACCAAAAGGGGTAGGCATAGGTGCAATTAGTGCGGCACTACGTTTCGCCGAGCTTATTTCCGGCCCATGATGTGATAGGGGGTGTTTTTTATGTTAAAAAGATTTCTGAAGCGCTTAAATACTGTATTATGTAAGATATTCAGAAAATCTTCAACAATTTCGTGAATAAAACGGGTTATATGAAGCAATGCTTCTGCGCCACACGATATATAACTAACTTGGAACATTTAGTCAGCACACTAACTAATGGAAATATTATTCAAGGACTATAAAGTTACTCTTCCAAGGCTTCTGAGTGTAATCATAAAGAAAAATGCATTAACAATACCAACCCTATATTAAATACGTCACACTGCAAGGCATGGGCCTCCTCTACGGATGAGAGCGTTAGGCCTTAGTCCACCACGCTGACTTAATGCAGGTTGGCAGTCTTCACACACCTTCAAAATTATTATGGACAATTCTCAGGTCTGCAGGTTTCCTCACGATGTTTCCCTCACACGTAACTTTAGAAAATTCAGAGGTACATACTCTTGGTTTCATCCATACCACTCCCCACTGAGCTATCGCTGCTTTGTTGGTATAACATAACATAAGGTCACGCCTGTATCCCTAAAGGGGTAGGCAGGCAACTAGTGCACCCATAGTTCACCGAGCTTAGTTCCATCCTATTATATAATAGAGGGCCAGCTTATCGCCATGCCGAGCACAAATTCCACAAATTTTCTGGTATTGTTGGTAAAAAATTAAGTCTAAGTATTATTTTTTTGTTCGTATAGATGAGATTATACAGCAATTTTCTTATTAAAAGAAACGTTAGAAAAACTCAGAGATATATCTTAATACATAATTTGTGTATTACTGCAGAACAAGTTACCGGATTATATCTGGCAGACCTTGACATCGTAAGCCAAAGGGCAATACACCTATATAAATTTGCATATTTATTGCACATTACTGTTATACCATATTTTTGCAATAAAAAAGTGATACCGAACGTTTTTTTCTTTTTTTGCTGTTTCTAATTTAATGCCTGGTGCGCGATGCACTTTGTTTTTTCCAATCACTTCACAGAATCTCGGGTTTTGCGTTTAATCATGTATCCCAATTTTTATGCAACTCACTTCGCTATGTTTCTCTTAATTTCAACTTGTCAACCGTCCTGTCCAGAATGAACACATCTGCCAAGTGCCTCCCCTTAAATTAACCTCCTTTCTTTTCAAACACTCCCATTTTATGCAAAATAATGAAACCTTACAGGTATATGTTGTCTTAGTAGCATTCCAGCCCAGCAATTTAATCCAGCGCTGTAATGTTTGACAGCTCCGTGGCGCAGCGGGCGAGTAGTCGGCTGCGAAGCGAGAGGCCGTGGGTTCGATTCCCACACCGAGACAAATGTTTGTGTGAACCACAAATATTGGTCTCGGGTCTGGGTGTTGTGGGACCGCAAGTCCCTCGTAGTTCCTGATACCCACGACACAGGTTTACCTAGTGTGAGGTCAGGACTATGTGTGTGACTGTTGGGTGTATTATTATTATTATACTGGATCCAGTGAGAGATCCACTCCCTTATCTGGACTGATGGTCTTATTCCAATCCAGTGTGTCGATTCCAGTGACATTGGTATAAATGGTCAATCCAGAGTCATTCCAATGTTTTTTCTTAACTGCTTTCTTCTTTTGATCATTACCACTATCGTGATACTTCAACAGCTTTTAAATTGCTGAAATGATGAAGATGATATATTATGCAGTCCAGTCTAGTTCTGTTGGATTCACTAGTTTACTAAACAGTTATAATGTAATCCCATGTTCTAGAGGATAAGGGATTTATAAAAATATTACTAAAAGTACTACTAGATTATCACCTAGTATATGGGAGATACGAGAGGGCGTCTTGGTAGGCACCACTGCTATTTTTGCTGCCAAGCAGCAGTGTGTAAGCATTGTTGTATTAAGGTTTGAAAGTGCAGGGCCATACAGTGCTATGCAATTCAATGTTGTAAGTGGTGTTTTCATTGGCAGACGTGACGCATACAATTAGGCGAGCGACCTGCTTCGTCTTATAAATATATTGATCTTTTAGGACCTCACCAAATGTATATGCCACTTTATTTATTTTCCGAATCCCTCCTCGCATATCCACATCGAAAACACACAAAGTTTACAAGATTCATGTAACGACACTATTAAAATATTTGATTGAAGCTAGTACTATGGACAAATAGACAAACACGCTGAAAGGCCACACGTAATTGCAAATAGACTTTAACAAGTATTCGTGAGTTTTTTAAGTTCTTTTTTATGTTGTATCATATAAAAGTTTTTGTCACACTTTATAATGTGTTTGACTTCTACAAATAAGGTTATTTTGGGCATTTGTACCATTCGAGGATCTATCGCACATTCACACAAACATTTGTCTCAGTGTGGGGATCGAACCCACGGCCTCTCGCTTCGCAGCCGGCTACTCGCCCGCTGCGCCACGGAGGCTTCGTCAATTTGTTTCGTGAATATTATTTTATCCATGTTATAAAAGCTTAAACCATCCCATACCATAATTTGTATAAAATCGTAAACAACCATTTATAATGAAACTAACTAAGTAGATAAGATACAAATGTCAGCCTAGATGCTTGTGATAGACAAAATAAAATTAGCTCGCGTCTATCTAGTCGTGACTGGTCCATGAATTTGAACTAGATCAGATAATTTGTTACGGCTTGACAAAAATAGAACGGCGACACTTTGCAGAATTTTACCAGTTCTGAGACGCAATTTTGGTGGAAGATTTTGTAAGGGGACCTAACTGTTAAAACTCCAGCAACAATAATAAAAATGCCTGGGATTTCTAAACGACAAAATAGAATATTATCTTGAAACATACTTAAGAACCATCTGGAAAAAGACAACTTTAAAATCGCATAGTGTCGCGAGTTACAAGGAAAACAAATCACTTTTAAGTAACTCACTTTGGGTTACTCATTTATTGTTTTCAAGATTAGACTTTGTGGAAAAATAGCTTAAATCAATTATATCATTACCCACGATAATAAATAACTGAATTCTGAATATATATTGTAATTTTTTTTATATAACACACACTTCATTCCTTTCACGGAAATCTATAGTAATAATGAAATATCTCTAACTCACAAATACGTCTACATGCCTAAAATCATATAGTTACTTAGTTTTTGCTGAATTTTTTGTGATGAATTATTTTAAACTTATTTAAAGTAAATTATGGTATAATTTTCTCTGTCATGGTTGAGATTTTATTTGATTGGCTCAAAATTCCCTTTCCAATCATTTAATTATCACTATATTTTAAGACCTGCAACGCTTCCATGATTTTTCTATTCTATTGTAAGTACTGACCATTCACCATCAAATGTCCGACTTCTTCGATTGCCTATGCCATAAAAAAACTGGCCAAATAAAGAACAACTTGAATTCAATAAGTCGAAAATCTTTATATAGATTGTATTCGTAAACGTGGTTGGTTGTACGTTCTTTTATAACATTTCGGGAATTAAAGAGCGTTAATTTTGAAAGTGTGACTAACGCAGCAAAACAAATGTCCAAGAAATGTATGAAGATTCGTCTTAACATTAGTGTTTTAATGCTACGACTAATGGAATTATAAAATAATTAAAAGATTGTAATTGTTATTAATAATGTAAAGAAAATACAGCAAAAGCATTTTTCATACAACTAAATGGAGATGAACTGTTACTTCCTGATGGCTTACCATCACGCACACATAGGCTCACGCCTGCACATTAACAATAGCTACGCCACCCAGAACTTTGAATTACAAAGCACTGCATGTCACTATAGTGCACTCATCATCCCGACACAAGAGAAGTCTCATAGTGCCTAGTAATTTCATTGTCAGTGATATATATGCTCGTATACCGGCGACTGATATTAATTCCATATTACAACAAATTACAGACCACAGCAATAAAACAGGAATGGAACCCACAACCTGCTGCTTCTTCTGCAGGTAGATGCCATCGCAACGAATTTGGTAAACAAACTGGCATAATATTTACTGAAGACTCTATTAAACAAACTGGAAACTTGGCGATCAATGATATTATGTCAATAATAAACTTGACCTCAGCTCGAAATCGACAAAAACCAGCCCACCTTGAGTTGATGCGACCGCTTCGTGAAAGCGAGAAAACGAGTACTAGCCAGATGTTGTTTTTACAACCTTTTTCGTTTTGTTTTTAAATATATAGTTACGGTTATAAATTCCAATATTCCGTATAACATAAGCACTCACACCTGGGATTACAAGGGTAGGCAGAGGTGTAACCAGTACACCCACATTTCGCCGAGCGTATCTCCGTCCCACGATGTGATAGGGGGCCAGCCTATCGCCATACCGGGCACAAATTCCAGACTCTGGGCTGATACTGAGCATTTCGTAATAGAAAACCCAATACCACTTTACCCGACCCGGGGATCAAACCCAAGACCTCAGCGTTAGCCTCAATCGTAACGCATTACAACTGCGCCACCGAGGCAGTAAAATAAAAGGCCGTATAAATTTTAAAAAATACATCATCGATCTGTAGTCCTAATGGATTGGCGTATCTATCCAAATCTAGATTAGGTGGTAGATCCCTCGTATGCGAGAGGCCGTCTGGGTGGGTACCATCACTCTTCCGATGTTGTGTTTCGATTTGAAGGCCATTGAAGCCAGTGTAATTACTGGCATTGTAGGTCTTAACATTTTATGTTTCGGGGTGATGAGCGCAGTCTAACGCCATGCAGTGCTTTGTAATTCAAATCCGTGTGGTGCTGCTTGTGTTTCTGAGCAGATGTAACTTTTACCAACAAGACTTGTTGGTAGTGACCGACCTGCTTGTTTCGTCATTCAGGATAATAGCAAAAAACTTTCGATATTTCATAATGTATACTAAAATAGTATATTTAAACTTCTTACAAAGTGTGTATTCCGATTATCATTTACAAGAGGAACCTTCAACAAAAAATGTACCTACAAGGAAGAAATTCTGTGATAATACTTAAAACAAAGTATGACTACTTCATTTGAATGTACAATGTATAATCCCATACATTATATTAAACAACTATAATTCTCTTTATATAAGAAGGCTGGCAAACGATGTAATGGGTTCATCAATGACTAGTGATAAACCATGAACAACGTCCATGTTGCGAGAGGAACTGATGCATTGCTGACCTTCAAGGTAAGGAATTGGGATTGTCTTAACCCTATACTTAGCAGGATATTTTTTTCCTCAGAAGTATTGACGTCAAATATTTCTCTAGCATGTGTTAAAAGCATATTGTGCCGACCCCTGGTATAAAGGCAGTTGCAAGAAGAAGACTAGATCTCATAATTCTATTAATTCTTTCATAATCTGCTCATTGGTATAGTGACAACAAGTACTAAAACTGAGAACCGACCACAATTTGACTGAGTTACGATTGGACAAATCACATATAATTCGCCCCGGATTGGCATTAGTGTCTTGTTTGGCGATAGGCTCGCCCCATTATATAAGATATCATGGGATGATAATAAGCTCGGCGAAACGTGGTATAGCACTAGTTGCACCTCTGCCTACCCCTTTGGGGATAAGGACCTGAATGGTACGTATGTATATATGGTATGTAGATTTCACTTAATTTTGCATAAGTACAAGAATATGATATAAAATCTATGAAATCGTATCTATTACAAGCTAACATATCAAAGGAAGTCAATGCATAATTATCTTATTATAGGGAATGTAACCAATGAGCGCGACACAAAATCTGCCCAATTTACAACGCCTACAGCAGTCCGATGACCTGATGAATTAAGTAGATGAATAATGAATGAACTAGTATATCTTCCTTCCTTACGATTATTCACAATTTCTCTTGCAGGATGATGTGTCTCTATATCTATTTTTGGATTAAATTTTTATGTTACTTTACTAAGTTAAATTCCTTTCACGATTATAGTAACTAGGTATAGCTTTATTTTTAAATCGATGTTCAAATATTTGTTTCCGGTTTGGGTGTTGTGGGACCGTAAGTCCCTCGTAGTTCTTGATACCCACGATACAGTTAATCAAGTGTGGTATCATGACTATGGTTGTGACTGTTGGATGTATTTATTTATTTAAGAACACAGTTAATCCTGATAATAAAATAAACAGTCAAGAGCTCAAAGTCACTAACAAAAGCGGTCTAAGCGCATCCATGAATTGTATTGTACAAGCTGTCGTTTTCAGATAACCGGTTCAAGCGACCAAAAGCCATTTACTAGATTGAAATTCAGACAAATGAAACCTAACTGGCTTTAGGATCCGCTGATAATCTAAATTTATAATACGAGCGCCGAATTTCAGGGAAGCCTTACACGTGGGCGGCTTAATTGGATTGAGGCCCATCGCGGCGATCCTTTTGGGGGGTTCATTATAATAAGGTGGTGTTAAATATATACTTAATGGGACTTATAATACAGACATTTGAATAAAGACTGCCTCGGTAGCGCAGTTGTAATGCGTACGCGTTACGATTGAGGTCTCGGGTTCGATCCCCGGGTCGGGTAAAGTGGTATTGGGTTTTTCTATTAAGAAATGCTCAGTATCAGCCCGGAATCTGGAATTTGTGGCCGGTATGGTGATAGGCTCGCCCCTTATCACATAAGGGACGGAGATAGGCTCGGCGAAATGTGAGTGTACTGGTTACACCTCTGCCTACCCTTTGGGGATTACCGGCGTGAGTGCGTATGTAAACATTTGAATAAAAAAAAGCATAGATTGTACACAACTATGATGAAAAAATACCCATCAATAATAATCATTTGTTAAGCTATTAGTACTATGGTATCTTAATTCGAACAAACAAATATACATAAATTTATTATACCTATATCCCCTAAGGCATAGGCAGAGATGCAACTAGTAAATCCACGGTTCGCCAACCTTAGTTCCGTCTCATAATGTGATATGGGGTGAGCCCATCGCCATATCGGATACAAGTTCCAACCCCGGAAAATTTACGTGTGATATTTCTAATCGAAAAACTACAACACTAATTCTTATTGGGATTTTGACCCGGACCTCACGGTTCTTCAGTCTATGTACGCTGCCACTAGACCAATGAGGCGGTCCAATAATTCATACACGTTAACATAACGTATTATATGTTCCGATAGTAGGCCTTTTTAAAATGTTTTTTTACTCCTTTACTCAAAGTATTAAAGTGCTCTATAATTAAAACTGTTCGATATTTCAGGGCAAAATATTAACGAATATTTTATTTATATATCTATTTTTATATCTCCCCAAAGGGGTTGAGATCAGGTAGGTGGCAGTCGTAAAAACTTCAAGCCAATTCTCTCTATAACATGTTGAAATACATGTTACACCGACCCCACTGCGAGCACGATAAGGTCAGGTGGAAGAAAAATATATCCCTAAAAACAAATTTAAAATCAACCCGCTTACAAAGGCTAGTATGTCCCCTTAATAAGTAATGTGAGCGGCCGCGTCCAATCTCCCTAACCTTATAAACACTTCTCGGTCTTCCCGGCCACCTTCCGGCTATAATACGAGCAGTGAGCATCCACACTTGACAGACATACGAGTAGATATTTATTTTTAATATACATACGCACGTACTCACGCCTGTAATCCCCGAAGGGGTAAGCAGAGGTGTAACTAGTACACCCACATTTCGCCGAGCGTATCTCCGTCCCTTATGTGATAGGGGGCGAGCCTATCGCCATACCGGGCACAAATTCCAGACTCCGGGCTGATACTGAGAATTTCTTAATAGAATATCCCAAACAACTTGACCCGGCCCGGGGATCGAACCCGAGACCTCAGCGTTGGCCTCAATCGTAACGCGTACGCATTACAACTGCGCCACCGAGGCAAAATCATTTTGCGTATTTGTTTTGTAAACATATGCGAGCATTGATAATGCATTCATTGTGCAAATAATATTATTGAATACAGCTCTAGACGCATAATAGGGTAGTTTCCTATATTGAATTTTATACATTATTTTATAAGCAACAGAAAATAATACGCAAAAGAAACCCTTTTATTAAAACACAATCAAAATTGGTTCAGAAATGTGCCCGCAGTTATGACTTTAAATGTTGGTATGAGGAAAAGTGGGTGCGTAGTAGGGATATCTCACTATCTCGCTTGCACGCGTGCACTATAATGAACATTTTACACAGTGACGTCAAAGGTTGCATCGTCTGTCATTTGACAATTACCCCTTCTACAGGATTTAAATGGCTTCTATCTTATTTATTTTTGGTCCGATTTATAAAATTCTTTCTGCAATAGATTTTGAGTAACATAACTTATTGTTTTAAATAATAAAAAAAATCTAGTCAACTACCCTATTAATTCATATTTTATACAACGCTATTAAGTCGGTAAAATAAATTGATATTTTTAAAATGCATTAATTCAAGTGACTCGTAATTTAAGATAATACCGGATGTTGTCGACATAAGGAAATAGACACTGACAAAAAAAAGTTACATAATCAAATCCTTTTGAAATACCTATAACCTAACGTTTAACAAAACTTAGAAATCGACTTCAACTTTTAGTGGTAGTTACAGCAATAGCATGTAAATTCCAATACAATAACACAATCGCGACGAGTGTACTGTTGTTCGTTGAGGAGTTAATTTTTTTTACTCCGTACCCCGTCATCAGATCTTACCCAAATTTATACGGGACCACATCGCAGCTAAACTCAATCGAGTGAAATTTTTTCCAACAAAATCGGTCCACAATTGGCGGAGAAATAGATGTACTTAAATAAAAAAAGGAAAGAAAAAACGCGCCGAATTGAAAACCTCCTCCTTTTTTGAAGTCGGTTAAAAAGGAACTAAAATGCAATTTCAATTCTAACCCTTATAACATGGAGAGTTTAACACAAACGTTTGCAGCCGTCAAGCAATTAGCATAAATTAAACAAAGCAGTACCTAGGAAGCGTTCCCGACACAGCCGAATGGCGATCACTTAATTATCTTTTTATCTGCTATGCATCACATCTGTCGAGGTCCACATACTCTCTGTCTTACACGCCACTGTGAAAGGGGAAAAAGTAGTTCTTGTGCCTATTTCACACTGCATTGTATTAATAATATTGACATATTACATTTAAATTTAAAAGCAGTGATAGCTCCGCGGGGAGTGGTATGGACTGGCGAGACGAAAGTCGCAGGTTCGAAACCAGCCCCAAGTGCATACACCACTGACTTTTCTAAGTTATGTGTGTATTAATTGTTAATTATCACTTGCTTTAACGGAGAAGGAAACATCGCGAGGAAACCTACATACCAGAGAAGTTCTTCATTAGAATTTCGAAGGTACGTGAAGTCTGCCAACCCGCATTAGGCCAGCGTGGTGAACTAATGCCTAACCCCTCTCATTCAGTAGAGGAGTCCCGTGCCCAGCAGTGGGACGTGTATAATACATGGCTAGTATTATTATTATTATTCAATTGTTTTTCTTTATTGGTATACTGCAAACTACCCTTGTTTTTCGGTACTTAAAAGTTCTGTCCATCTTAAGGTTGTCTGAAAGAAATCGTCGTTTGCGATAAGACCGCCCATTGTCTCACCCTTATTAAATGATCCTTTTATATTCTACATACTTTAATCGGTTTGCAATAAAGAATTTTCCTGGGCTAGTTGCCTCGGTGGTGCAGTTGTAATGCGTACGCGTTACGATTGCGGCCAACGCTGAGGTCTCGGGTTCGATCCCCGGGTCGGGTAAAGTGGTATTGGGTTTATCTATTACGAAATGCTCAGTATCAGCCCGGAGTCTGGAATTTGTGCCCGGTATGGCGAAAGGCTCGCCCCCTATCACATAAGGGACGGAGATACGCTCGGCGAAATGTAGGTGTACTGGTTACACCTCTGCCTACCCCTTCGGGGATTACAGGCGTGAGTGCGTATGTATGTATGTAAAGAGTTAATGGCCCCACCATCATCATAGGTCTAAATCCAACCTCACCTGTTCGTGATACACTCTGCCGATTAACAATGGCGAAACTTGGTTCCCGTTGCGGGTTGTGTGGGTCAGACGGCTGGTTGCACCACATTATACCAAATCTACCGTCAAATTATGATGTTAATACGGACCCTGGTATAAATCCGGGAACACCAGACAGATTTTAATCATCAACGGAGTATGCTGGTGCTAAAATAATTATGATTAGATAGAATCGAATTAAATTGTGTCAGTATGTATATATTTGCTTAAAGTTTAGTAGTCTAGCCATAAATCTTAGTTAAAATTTCATACAGACGACCTTCATATTCCGTGCGACTTGCAATCGATAGACGTCGTAAACTGTTCGCGATGTAATATTTTTAAATTTCTGACTTCATCGACATTTCGCACTGTAGATGGAATGCGCAGTTTTACATACACACCTACTAGTTATCTATCTTTCTGCCTTTTTGTTTATGGTATAGGCCGGCAAACGAGCAAGTGTGTCACCTGATAGTAAGTGATCTCCACCGCCCATGTACGCCCACAATATCAAAAGAATCATGGGTGCGTTGCCGACCTTAAAGGAAAGGGATAATTAAGAGATTGGGAAGGGGAGGGGATTTGGGCCTCTGGATATCTCACTCACCGTACGAAATGCAGCAGCAAGCTGCTAATTTACGCCGGTTTTCTGTGAGACAGTGGTAATGACCCGGACGTGCCGGCCCATACATGCTGTAGACAAGTGTCTACAGCGTGGCTCTACCACTCGTAAACTCCCTAGTAAAATCGCGCTTTTTTCAGTAAATAGTCTAGTGGTGAATAGCAATTCGTCATCGTGAAATAACAGGTTCACGCGTATCACTATCCTGTGTCAATCGTGGGTCGGCTGACATAATTGTTCGGTTTATACTTCATAAGGAAGCGGCGGACGCTTCCGCTGAGCTAAATGGCCGACGCGAACGGGATCGCGCGAGTCCCGGTCAGATTTCCACCGGGATTGCGGTTAATTTCTGGAATGGATAAATTATTTTGGGGAAATTAATGTTATTAAAGATATTGTAGATGTGTATTAAATATATTAACTTAAAGGAATGTAGGATCAGATGGCGGGTCGCCGCACATACCAACTATCAAATCATGATGGAAAGGCTTACCCTGACACCAAACCGAGATAACGCCAGGCAGAAAGAAAGATTGAAAAGAATATAGAATCTAATCTATGAACGAGCACTTACGGGTAGGTAAAAGTAAACCGACCATTCAATCTTTAGGCAATTACTATGCTTATTATACGATGAGTATTAAAGTAGAATGGAGAACATATTTTTTTTCCAATTTGGCATAGTCATATTTTATTCTTTACAGTATATTTTTGTATATCGGCAGAATTTTATGAAACACTACATTATTCACCCAATCTTACGGCAATAAGTAACTATCCGAAATCTAGAAACATAAATCCCAATACGGGATTTACTTCGGGATTCCCTCAGTACATCACTACGTCCAATAAAGCGGTGCGCACGGTGAATCATGCGCAAACAGGCATATTGTGACTGTTTGATTTCGTACGAGTGAGATAATCCCGGTGCATAGACAATTGCGCGATGGACCATGGACAAGTTTGTCGCATCACTAGTTTACGGTAATTGAAACATTGTGACTTGTAAAGATAATTAATAGATATACGCCTGGTTTCTGAAAGGCTGATCAATGTCAAATCTCATGTCAAATCAAATTGAGTTGCTAGAAGCGTGGTCAACACCTTTGATTTGACACACATGGTAGTTAACATAACTTTCAAATTAATATGAAAAATTGTATGTCAATCGCTACTAAAGTGACATCAAATATTACGATTTTTTGCAACTCAGCAACTTGAGTTGATTTGACAGCCGTGTCAAAATCAAAGTTCTGTTGGTTGAATGTTGATTTGATCAGCCTTTCAGAAACCGGGTGTTATTATTTTATATTATTTTATTCAAACACTCATCCTGACATTTTACTCGATATCTTCACGGTTGATGTCATTCATCTCGGATTTTATATCGTGGTCGGGTTTAATCGAATGAATCATTGCGGTAATTAGATAATTTATTATTAATCGATACTAATCGTAACCACATTGAGTAAACGATACATATTTTACAGTAACGTGATGATTTCATTTTCTTAGTAACTCGACTGTATTTTGATATGATTTTCTTTAGTATCGTTGGGGCCACTTTCTATTACACGAATTGGAGTATTTCTGATTTGATAGTCTTAATGGCATGTCCATTAGTTGGTACGACGTCACAGACACACACACCCACGGACGTACAAACAGTTCAAACTTATAACGCCCCTCTTTTTGGCAGGGGTTAAAAATACTTTACAAGAACGCAGCATTGAGAAAATGCTTATGATCTATATTTTAAATGACTGCCTCGGTGGCGCAGTTGTAATGCGTATGCGTTACGATTGACCTAACATAACCTAACGCTGAGGTCTCAGATGCGATCCCCGGGTCGGATAAAGTCGTATTGGGTTTTTCTATTACGAAATGCTCAGTATCAGCCCGGAATATGGAATTTGTGCCCGCTATGGCGATAGGCTCGCCCCCTATCACATCGTGGGATGGAGATACGCTCGGCGAAATGTGGGTGTACTGGTTACACCTCTGCCTACCTCTTTGGGGATTACAGGCCTGAGTGCGTATGTATCTATATTTTTGTAACTTCTTTGATAAAACCTGAGATTTTTACAATGTCCAAGTAAAACTTAACCACCAAGTTAATGTATAAGACTGCTAGTTTTGAAAGTATCTGATAAGTCTTTCTTTCGGTACATATGTCAGAGTACTTTTATATTTGAACGGGTCATATTTCATTTTTATTTTTTTATACACCCAACAGTCACACACATAGTCCTGACCCCACACTAGGTTAACCTGTATCGTGGGTATTAGTAACTACGAGGGACCTGTGGTCCCACAACACCCAGACCCGAAACAAGTATTTGTGGACCACACAAACATTTGTCTCAGTGCTGGAATCGAACCCACGGCCGTTCGCTTCGCAGCCGACTACTCGCCCACTGTGCTATGGAGGCTGGTTTGTTCTTCTTGTAATGCCTCTCCAAACAGTGAAGGTTGGCAGTCAGCATACTGTCTTTTATCCTTTGCGAGACGAAATAGTTCAGCAGCGCTCGCTATCCCTGTCCACTCTCGGATGTTGCGCAGCCATGACTTTTTCCTTCGACCAACTTTTCTTTTACCCCCTACTTTTCCCATCATCATGTGCCGAAGGAGCTCGTACCTATCATGTCTTAGCAATTTCATTTGTTAAGCAGCATTTACTCAAGTGGTAAAACAGGCGCTAAGCCATGGCAACACTAACAGTAGTAACTTTAGTTCTATAATCCGCATTGCGACGTATTTCAAACAGATAAATAAAAAGCACAGACCAAGTAATAAAATGTGTAAAAGTCCGTCGTAAAATAAAATTACGTAAAGAAAACTATATGTTTCCATTCTATCCTGACATGGCGCTAGTTTATCGGCAAGGTCACCTGACCTTGAACCTGTGACCTTCACCTTTATGTCTTCATAATGATTTCACGCTTTGCGCCATGTTATATAACGATATTTCAGCTTAGAATATATTGTGCGTTTCAGTATTTATTTATGCTAAGGATGTGAAGAAAATATTAAAACAAAAAAAAAACAACTGACAAACAATCGACTGCCTCAGTGGCGCAGTTGTAATGCGTACACGTTACGACCTAGGCTGACATTGGGGTTTCGGGTTAGATCCCCGGGTTGGGTAAAATGGTATTGGGTTTTTCTATTACGAAATGCTCAGTGTCAGCCCGGAGTCTGGAATTTGTGCCCGGTATGGCGATAGGCTCGCCCCCTATCACATCGTGGGACTGAGACACGCTCGGCGAAATGTGGGTGTACTGGTTACATCTCTGCCTACCCTTTCGGGGATTAAAGGCGAGAGTGCGTATGTATGTAAAAAAAACAAAAAAAATATGACAAAATATCGCGGCACAAAAATCTCGCAGTGACAAGTTCCCGGAAAGAATCCCGGGTTGTGATGCCGAAGTGACAACTTTCGGAATGACAAACACAGAGTTAACGTAACCCGGGATTTCAAAATCAATTTCTTTCTTAAGTGACCATAGTGTTCATTTTTTTTATATGTTCTTAATTTTCAATTATTACTAAAAACATATTTTGTTTTTGCATTACCTATGTTTCTTTATTAACATACTAATGTAGAGTAAACAGTACACTTCTGCCTACTAGTGAGTCAAATAAGTGAAGTTAGTTGTTTTTATCATGAAGAATTACTACGACTTTAGCTTTTCACCCATTCGAAAACATTTTTAACTACGTCTGCGCCAGTTGTAGAAACTACCAGTCAAATCTCTCTGTAACCTGACCCCACTGCGAGTGGGATAAGTGCAGGTTAAAGAAGGACTATAGGTACTTAACATCCACAATGTATTCACTTTGTCATAGCTTAAAAACATAGTTGAAATGATACTGTATGTAATTGTAGAGTCGTGGTACAATGAATCCGAACATCTTGCCCGCCGATAGCGTTGGTATGTAGCGTACCTAATTGGTACCAGTTTTCTTTTTACGCGATGCAAACTTAGGTCGAGTACACTACTTTTATTCAGAGAAACTAGATCAGGTGACTTGGATGGGTAGTCCTGTATTATACAACGTGTTACAGAAAGGTGTGGTCATATTTTAGGGTCATTACATACACCTTACAGTAAGTACCTATTTACCGGATCATTTCAAAACCGAAACCTGAAATTTCACGTTAATTTTAATCACTTGTTTATTAAGATCGATACTATTAATTACATCACTATTAATAAAACAAATATGCTCGTAATCATACATCAGAAATTACCGAACTGAATGCGTCAAATCAATTTTGACATTTAACAAGTATTTTTTAATTTTAAATAATACAAAATTGAAATGAAAGGAGATCTGAACTATCACTGTTTATGATTTAGTGTTGTCCAAAGTTGCAAGTCAATATCGACATGTTACTCATTCGATAAAAAAGAAAGTTCTATAATTATGTTTTAACAATGCAATCGGATTTGGCACTATGGGGGATGAAAGACATATTGAACACTATACATTGCTTAAATTTAACCACACCTTTCTTTAACACATTGTATATGTCCCTCTGCTGGGTACGGACCTCTATGAATGAGAGGGTTAGGCTAAGACCACCACGCTAGCTTAATGCGGTTGACAGACTTTACAATACCTTCAAAATGGGACAATTAGACCGGAGTATTACCATTGTCTTACAGAAAATCGACGTAAAGAACGCGTGCTGCTGCGTTTCGTACGGTGAGTGAGATATCTGGAGTCCCAAATCCCCTTCCTAATCCTTTAATTATCCTTATTCCTTAAAGACGGCAACGCGTCTATGATTATTCTAGTATTGTGGGTATCGTGAGCGACGGAAATCACTTACCATCATATGACCCACATATGAAAAAAAGAAATAATGAACGCATTACCTCTTTATAGCCTGACATTAAGTTCCACCCAAAATACGATCGCCTTTCACTATTGCATAGGGAATTTAAATGCAAGTACAGTCTAAAAATAGAATATAAAAACAATGGGTAGATCTAAGCGGCCCATCGGAGTTCGCATGGAGTTGCGTAATGGCTGACTGCAAGTGTTACACAACAACCATTTAGCAGGCACCGTTCGCACGCATCGTCTGACAGGCTTAAGACACGTTTTGAGGTACGCGACCGAGACAGGAGACCGTAATACAGGACAGCGACACGTCGACAAGATACGTACGACCAATAGGGTAGTTGACTAGATTTTTTTTATTATTTACATCAATAAGTTACGTTACTCAAAATATTCAAATTCAAATTCAAATTCAAATCATTTATTCTGTAAATTGGATCATAAATATCACTTTTACATGTCAATCATTTTTTAAGCTATATTACATTTACGACGGCATTTCAGGGCTAGCCATGAGAAGAAATGCCGAAACAAACTCATGGGTTATGGCCTCTTTTAATGTCCAGACATTGTTTTACAGAAATTATGCGAGTGTAATGTACAGAAATTCCTGGATTGGCCCTTTCAAGAGATAGCCAAAAGTATATCAGACATACGTAGCACTCGCACTCACATTAAAAAAATAAATGAAATAATTTATAACAAAAAAAATCAAAATGTCAATATTGCGCCAATAGAGCAGTCAATATTAAATAATATAATATATAAAAAAAAAGAGAACTATGTACATCCAATTTTGTAGGGAGTGAGCGGCTTAAAGAATAAAAATAAAGAAATATATTGCAGAAAGAATTTTATAAATCGGACCAAAAATAAATAAGTTAGAAGCCATTCAAATCCTGTAGAGGGGGTAATTGTCAAATGACAGACGATGCAACCTTTGACGTCAACGTGTAAAATGTTCATAATCGTGCACGAGTGCAAGCGAGATAGTGAGATATCCCTACTACATCCCCACTTCTCCTCATACCAACATTTAAAGTCATAACTGCGGGCACATTTCTGAACCAATTTTGATTGTGTTTTAATAAAAGGGTTTCTTTTGTGTATCATTTTCTGTTACTTATAAAATAATGTATAAAATTCAATATAGGAAACTACCCTATTCCATACAATTTCAGACTATTTATACGTGTCACTACCACCTAACTCGCGACACGCGTGGCAGTTTAATTGTCTCATTCGTGTTTTCTATAGCATAGGCCGGAGCAAACGAACAAGTGGGTCACCTGGTAAATTGCTCTCCAACATCCATGAACGCCCACAATACCAAATGAATCATGGATAAAATAAATAAATAGAAACACCCAACAGTCACACACATAGGCCTGACCTCACACTAGGTTAACCTGTATCGTGGGTATCAGAACTACGAGGGACTTGCCAACCCACAACACCCAGACCTGATACACTTATTTGTGGATCACACAAACATTTCTCTCGGTGCGGGAATCGAACACACGGCCTCTCGCTTCGCAACCGGCTACTCGCCCGCTGCGCCACGGAGGATGCGTTGCTGACCTTAAAGGAAAGGGATAATTAAAGGATTGGGAAGGGGTGGAGGATTTGAACTTCCAGATATCTAACTCATTGTGCGATATGCAACAACATGCTACCACTTCACGTCTGTTTTTTGTGAGATAGTGGTAGTACCCCGGTCGGGCCGACCTATTCGCTCTGTAAACAAAAATATCTATAGAGTAGCTCTACTACTTAAATAACCACTTTCTTTCTGTAAAGCACCACCGTGGTTGCTATCTTTATATTCCTTATCAATCTCCATCATTTCGATATAAGCTACCGATTTTTTAATTAACTAGGGGCTTTGCCCATGTTTTTCCACAAAACATAAAATTAAAAAAAAACTTAAAGTCCGACGAATATGAGACATATCTTACTTTCTTCCCCACATTATTCTGCATCGATTGGTATCGGTCTCGACCCCATACCCCCAGCGGTTTCGGAGGAGATAGCGTGACAAGCTTTTGGCAGCGGCGGCGCCAGTTACTTTTTTTTAGAATAGAGAGAAGAGATATTATATACAAGCCCACTTAGCGTAAACCCACGAGATGCCTTACACGCGAGAAACTAGATTTCCGTGTGAGTTTTTATTAACTTTAGATAACGAGACAAAATTTTCTCGACGCTTTATGTTAAGCGTGCAGGTCAGCTATTTAGGGCTATTAGTTATGGTTTCACTAAAACGTGACTAAATTAAATGTGCCGAGATATTGTAACACGTTGATACATTTTCGACTAGTATAGCTACAGTACAGCTACATTGTTACAGAAGACCTACAAGTAAAGGTCGGCTGCACGTACGTAACGTGTATTCTCGCTAGCTTATGACACCGAATCGAATACATACTATATAATCGAATATATACATACATTCATACGCACTCACGCCTGTAATCCCCGAAGGGGTAGGCAGAGGTGTAACCAGTACACACACATTTCGCCGTATCTCCGTCCCACAATGTGATAGGGGGCGAGCATATCGCCATACCGGGCACAAATTCCAGACTCCGGGCTGATACTGAGCGTTTCGTAATAGAAAAACCCAATACGACTTTATCCGCTTCGGGGATCGAACCCGAGACCTCAGCGTTAGCCTCGATCGTAACGCGTACGCATTACAACTGCGCCACCGAGGCAGTCACCGAATCGAATACTATACCAATAATATACAGTATGCAACAAAAACCCTGTAGGCCCATTCTAGGTCGTGAAGATAGACATATAGACAGCTTAATAAAAATAGTTAAACAAAAAAAAACAGAAGCGAGATACATATTATCCTTACACAGGTAGCTTAGAAAAATGAGCATATTTAAAAAATGATATTTTGATCTGAATACTGATGAACAGCTGACTGATGTTACGTATTGTCGAAATCGGATGCACACGCGGCGCGACGCGTCTGATGCACGTAGACGCCGCAACTTGCTATCACGCTCTGGCTCCGAGACGTCGCTCTTGCAGAGGTAATCCATCGAAATACGGTTCACAAACAATAAAATAATTAAAATTTAAAAAATAAATATGACTATTTTTATAGTTCCATTTTCGTATGCGAATTATTACATTAGATAATATCGATTGTAATATCGCGGTTAAACGCCCAACAGGGTTTTTGTTACATATTGTATATAAAACTAGCTTTTGCACGCGGCTCCGTCGCGTAAATGTCTTTTTCATTTCTTTAAATCATCATTCGAAATCCCCAGGTCAAGGACGCCACGATCCTTACAATATGAAATAAGGTGATATGATAACATTATCAAATATTTACGTCATTATAAATATCTTATCAATACGCGGAATACGAACCGTACATACCGGACATATTGAAAGAAAATTGCATTGTTTTTCATTGTATTCAAAAATATATATATGTATTGCAACATATATATTTTTAGTGATTTCTTAGGTTTACGCGAATATTACACATTGAAATAAAACTAGTTTATACGGATTTTTTATCGCGGTTTAATTTTTATTTTAGTCCCGACGTTTCGACTAGCGTGTTTCGTCCCGTTGCGTAGATCGGACTAGTGTCAACTAACTTTTTTTAAATAATTGAAAATAAATGTATAATTTTAAAATGAAGGTAGCCATTGTAACATTAACTTTTCGGGACGACCTACACCTCAGTCTCTCCCGTGACCACGAAGGCTGAAAAGCTTTCGAAACGTCGGGACTAAAATAAAAATTAAACCGCTATAAAATCCGTATAAACTAGTTTTATTTCAATATATATATTTTTTATCCTGTCTCGGCATGTGATGTAGACCCAAAGACTTTAAGCTGTATCGTGGGTATCGGGACCTACGAGGGACTTGCGGTCCCACAACACCCAGACCCGAAACAAATATTTGTGGATCACATAAACATTTGTCTCGGTGCGGGAATCGAACCCACGGCCTCTCGCTTCGCAGCCGGCTACTCGCCCGCTACGCCACGGAGACTGTCATAGCACGTGTTAGTCATATTACCAGAAAAAACATGGTCATTTTTCTTTTACAAATTATTGTATTAATAATTGATCTTTTATCAATTAATTAAATATACTTTATGAATTCATTAATATTCCTACTTTATGAATTAATTAATTTATCTTTTCAGAATTAATTACTTAATACAACTTTTAGACATTTACTTACATTTCTAAAAGATTTAATATAATTAATCACTTTTGAAACACCTACATCTGTTTTCAAGTGTGAAAGTTTATTATCTAATCACTTAATGTATTGTTAACTCCACCCGATACAGAAGGGAATTCTAAAATAAGCATCATCGCTTTTATACACCATTAATATTGTCTAACATAATTAATTACAAATTACTAATACAGCTGAATTTATTATTATTTACATACCTATATCGGTAATTTTCTAGATGTAATTAAAATGGGTCACGTACAACATTCTAAAATTTCAAATAATATTTTAATTATTCTCAAGGGTAACCCTAGAATTAATAAGCAACACATCAAAAACCTTCCACTATCATTTAATATATGAGTGTTCATTATAATGTTTATTAATTATATGCACACAATTTCATTAAAGTAAAAACAAATACAATTGGCGGTTGATATCATCTACATAAGGCTCTTTACACGGTGACTATTTGTATTTTTACTGTCAGCTTCAACTATACAATAGTTTAGTTTAAATCGAGACGAACAGGTTACTCACCTGATCAGAAGGGTCAAGCCTGTCCATAAACAAAAGCAGAACCTAGAACTTAAGTTACACAGTACTGCATGGCATTGCACTGCATTCTTCACGCCGATACATTAGATGATCATAATTTCCAACTTAATTTCAATTTCCTATTTAATTTCAATTTCTAATTTAATTTCAACTTCACTGACTTCAACGTTTTTAAACTGGAACACAACAATGCTTTCCCCACTTTTTTTTAAAAGATTTACTAAACATGCTAAGTAACCTAAAATACATTGTAGATTGTAATAATGTGTATGCCTTTCTAGAAGTAAATACAACACGTTTTGCAGCAAACACAGTTAGATCGGTGGTACCTATGCCGTCTTATACGAGATACTTCCTACCTACCAGCTGCTGTCTGATATATTAAAACTAGAAATGGAGAGCGAATGTTATATTACACTGATTGATAGTCTAACATCTACGACAAAGTCCTGCCCAATAGACTAGCTAGTCTCAACAACTTTATGCCAAATTCGCAGACAAATAACAAAATAAAACATCCATCCTATCTTCCCTTTTGAATATTTTATTCGGAAGTCCTAACTCAACGTTAGTTTGTTCCCGAGAGTAATGGAAACTCGGGCCCAAAGGACAAAAACGATATTTTATGTACATTCATTTTCCTTCAAATTGTCCAGTATCTATCCTAATGTTGACTAAAATACGAATGATACGAATCCTGTAAAATTCCAGTCTCACCAGGCTTTCGCTGCTAAATATTACCTACCTGTATTGACCTCATATTGACGTAATACTTTTGGGACATGTGTTTTAAACATGTAAACTGTATATTTATGACGTCACTTTGGCGTCCTTGCTCTACATTTATGCCTTTTGGTGCTAGGTCTTTTGATCTATTTTTATGAATAACAATATTAATGAATGTTATTGAGGCGCTCATAGTCAGTTGCACTCACTAATCGGTAACCAATTATAAGCAACCGCGGGCAGCTTGCTCTACATTTATGCCGCCTTTTGGTGTTTGTTACTTTGAGTTATTTTTATGAATAACAATATTAATGAATTTTATTGAGGCGCTCATAGTCAGTTGCACTCACTAATCGGTAACCAATTGTAAGCAACCGCGGGCAGCTTGCTCTACATTTATGCTGCCTTTTGGTGTTTATTACTTTGAGCTATTTTTATGAATAACAATATTAATGAATGTTATTGAGGCACTCATAGCCAGTTTCACTCACTAAGCGGTAACCAATTAAAAGCAACCGCGGGCAGCTTGCTCTACATTTATGCCGCCTTTTGGTGTTTGTTACTTTGAGTTATTTTTATGAATAACAATATTAATGAATTTATTGAGGCGCTCATAGTCAGTTGCACTCACTAATCGGTTACCAATTATAAGCAACCGCGGGCAGCTTGCTCTACATTTATGCTGCCTTTGGTGTTTGTTACTTTGAGTTATTTTTATGAATAACAATATTAATGAATTTATTGAGGCGCTCATAGTCAGTTGCACTCACTAATCGGTTACCAATTATAAGCAACCGCGGGCAGCTTGCTCTACATTTATGCTGCCTTTGGTGCTTGTTACTTTGAGTTATTTTTATGAATAACAATATTAATTAATGTTATTGAGGCACTCATAGTCAGTTACACTCACTAATCGGTAACCAATTATAAGCAACCGCGGGCAGCTTGCTCTACATTTATGCTGCCTTTTGGTGCTTGTTCGTTTGAGTTATTTTTATGAATAACAATATTAATTAATGTTATTGAGGCACTCATAGCCAGTTGCACTTACTAATCGGCAATCGCAGCATCAGTCTTTGGATGGGAGACCACGGTCTGATATAACTAAGCATCCCTGTGTTTCCAAGAAGATTTAAAAAGTCAGTTCCGGCCGTTAAGACTTAAAAAAGTCAGTTCCTGAATCTATTCAGCCGTTTAAAATTACATATGTTTTCTACCTAAATGTTAAATGTTATGATGGAACCTATTGATTCAATCTATTGTGAATTAACTGCTTGTGTCAAACTGAAATGTAACTTGTCAAATATTTGTAGAATAAATTATTATTATTTTCTTATTGATTTCAGGGAGCTTTAACGGTTAGCTTAAAGAATATTAAGAATTCCGTAATTTGTTTCAAAATATTTCCTAGGCATACTTCAGTTTGTATGAAAAATTGTCCTCAATTACTACTACTTAGATTGAATGCGTCCTTAACATGACCACTAAACGGCTTCCACCCATTTCGGCTGCTTAAACCCGTAATACAAGAGTAGTTTATAATTCTGAATGACTTGAATAATGCTTTTAGCCCACGAAATGGGTCATTTCCCACGGGATAATGTTGGATTATATCCGGGGTTGTACAAAACGGTGCTTGCGGTAATAATGCGGCGTAATATTTCTAGATTTCCAACTGCTGAAATAAAAATCTATTGTATATTCTATTCTAGTTCAAATTTGAGTTCTGTTTGAGAGGTAGAGCCACGCTGTAGACACGAGAGAGATCACTTACCATCAGGTGATCCACTTGCTCGTTTGCCGGCCTATACCATAAAAGAAAATAATTCATATTTTTAGTATTCTTTATCGACAATAAAATTATCGACAACGAACAAAATTATGCGCTTCAGCAAACTTCGTTTTTAGAAATCATTACGAATATGCACCTAATTACCGACCAACCGCTTCCGGTCAATAACACTAGAGAAAAATCGTCACATGTTCTTATTTTTTAATGTAGACGAATATTACCGCAAAACGTAACTTTAATCGTTTGAGACAAGAGCTACGATCATCAGCAACCTTCTTTAACCTTAGGTTATTTTTGTTTTGGAACTGCGCTTACTTATGTTTAGAATAAAAATATGAAAAAGTAAATTTGCTTGTTGATTTTCCACTGGCCACTGTCTATTTTAGTTAAATAATATAACTATTCACTACCCTTTCAGGACTTCAAAGTCGAATAAAGGACGAAGATGTCAGAAGGATTATAAGGTTCTTTGTTCACTAACAACATAATATTGGTGTTGGGTTACGAAACGTATACCATATTCTTTCTTTCTACCCGGTGTTATCCTGGTTTGATACCAGGGTCCACCTTCTCATCATGATTGATGATGGTTTTGGTATTATGTGAGGCGACCCCCCGTCTGACCCCCACGACCCGCACCGGGAATCAAGCTTTGACATTTCCTCGTCCGTTAATCAGCTGAGTATTCCACGTGCAAGTGAGGTTTGCTTTGGGCCTAAGATGCTGGTAACCCATCTGCTGCTGGTAACACTCCATAAGTAAAGAAAAGTAATATGTTAAACATGAACCAAAATATAACAACTTTGAAACAGTACAGTCTAACGTGAGGTGTTGATCATGTTTTGTATGCAATGTTAAAAATAGATATTTACAGGAAGTGAAGATGTAAAAATGTTTAAAGACGGAAGAATGCAGATGCCGAAATTCTTTAGAGTACTTTTTATCCTAAGAATGATCGATTGTAAGTGATACAATAATCAGGTAATTAATATATACTTACACGCGATAACATATTTAATCGAATCGCCAAATTAAAGGTCTCGATTCGACCCGTATAATTTGCTTATTTTAATGTGGCATTATAAATTTTGTCTATTCCATCTATCATTAAATACAATTTGTTTCACGGCCAATGTCAAGATCCACCTTCCCATGATCTTGAGTATCTTTGGAAGAGAGGCTATACAAGTATTATGCTTAATCTGTGTTAGTTGTCTTTAAAATCTAGTCGTCTTTCGACAATCGAATTATCGATTGGTTATTTACTAATTTTACTTATAAACATTATTAATTAGTGTTTTAATTAATCGCTTTCTCATTTTCTCTTTTACAATTTGAGAGTGAAAAAATCGCTAGTTAAGATAATTACATATTAGATTTTTTTATCTGTCTTTCAATCTCAGTTATGCTTCTACGTTACCTTTGGATTAGATATATCTCAAGTATTTTAAACTCATTTGCTTTTTTGTAATAACGATTAGGAACATAGTCACATTAAGGGCCTATTTCACAAATTCAATTAAGATTTGACGACCAATTAATATAAGATAGCTATTTTTTAAAGTAGACATCTTTGCCATATTTTATTTAGTAAGTAACATTCACTCCGAGATATTGAATCAGACGTTTAGTCAAATATCTTCTTTACAATTGATTGTTATGTAATATTCTTGACATGTTTGACCTTCATCGATTGTCGAAATTTATAATATTTACGTTTTTTGTTTATTTATTTTGTTTTTGTTGTTTATTATCGTAAATA
The DNA here is from genome assembly GCA_905332985.1 of Mimas tiliae. Classification (NCBI taxonomy): domain Eukaryota; kingdom Metazoa; phylum Arthropoda; class Insecta; order Lepidoptera; family Sphingidae; genus Mimas; species Mimas tiliae. The sequence goes on from HG995254.1 coordinate 1,378,107, forward strand.
TAATCTATTAGTGAAGATGAAATTAGTTGTTTTAACAAATATGGATTTTAGAAATGAAATTTTATATGTGATATATTTTGCTATACTTACTTCTAAAAGATCATGAGGTTTGATTGGTAAAATGTGTTTTTGTTAAAAAACTGCTTTTTAAAATTGATGCATTCAATTATTTTCTGATAAAGCATATTGCTTTATGCTCTTGTTGAGTCGAAAACCAGCGCCAGGCACGATATGTCTGGTAAAATGCTGAACTAGATCCTTTTCGGCAAACTCGGGAGACACACGCGGCTTATACTTATTTATTACATACTTTGTTAAATTACTTTGCTTTCTTCTCTTTCGTTTATATCTCTTGTTTGTTATGTTACTGTAATGTGTTTTTTAATCATTATTTCTATTTGTGTTAATTGGAGGTGTGTGTCTTTGTATACGCCGAATAAACGTTTTTCTTTCTTTCTTTCTTTCTTTCTTGTTGTGTAATGTTTATAAATAATGTCTAAAATAATTTTTCAGTTTAGTTATAATAAATTTAAGATTCAGGCTACAATATACATGTATGACTTTGTTCTGACGAAGCAAGTCATAATTATGTAATTTTCCTATGTAACGTTTAAGAACTTGGCTTGACACACGACCGTGAGTCTAGATAAATCCATACTAATATTATAAATGCGAAAGTAACTCTGTCCGCGTGTTATGTTTTCAGAGCTAAATGGCTGAATGGATTTTGATGAAATTTGGTGAAGGAAATTAGGAAGGATATAGGGTACTTTTATCCGAAAACAAATTACGCTGGTGGAACCGTGAGTAAAAGCTAGTAGGTTTAACCGTGAGTACTTTGAAGGTTCTTGAGGTCCTGTCCTCAATGCGGATAAACGCCGACGGGGAGACAGAAGCCTTAATTTCATGTATTCTAAAGTTATTTTTAGTAACGTTATACGAAATAAGGTGTATTTTACCTTAAGAAATGGTCTAGAATGATAAATACATTATTGTTCGCCGGTAACTTAATTCACACGAATTCTGTTCAAGTTTTTTTCTTTTTAATTTACATACTAGCAAATATTCTTTTGACTTAGGATATTATTGTGTTAGTCTCTACAAAATGTCGTCTCCTATTGATTTTATTACGCAACAAAGATCCTGAAACAGTCTGTCATTTCTCAAAATTTGAATGCTGAAAATGGTTTTTCTTCTTGGTTTGTTGTATTATTTATTTTGACTTCTAGTCTCTTGATATTATATCTTAAGGGCATAAAACGATGACGTCATAGGTCACCTCTGTCCACCCTACTAATAGGTCGTGAACATGTTCCAAAAATATTTAGATTCATGTAAATATTATGGTGTGTTGTATTATTTTTTTTTTAAACAGACTTATGTAAGGCGGACGCAATGCCGCATTCCTAATTTCAGGCCAATTACCCTATGACAACACGATGACGTAACGGGAAGGGGACATAACGGTCCGCCGCAGTGGGTCATAATGACCCCATTTTGACACTGACGCTGTCAAACTTGCCGCAATGACAGAATTTTGAAAATTACCAAAAACAATGAAAATACATACACAACACCCATCTGAGTTTGACGTAAGAACAACGCATCCATTATTATTATTCTTCTAATTTAATTACGTATAATCGATGACCTACATACACGGCATTTTCGACATACAACAAAAATACGATCAACACTCCAATTTAGCAATTACACGACAAAGAAATACGTTTACCGTAGTGAACGTGTTACAACATGAAACAAATTACAAACATAATTCCGAATCGATAGTATCAATGGAGAAAGCGCGTGTTGTGCCGCAAAAAAATTACAAACAACGTTTCTAATTCCAACAATAGCCAGTAGCCGGCGACGCGGCTCCCTGACAGCTGTCAAAGTGACAGATCCCAGCCTAAGGAATATAATATGCAGCCTTACCTTTAACAAGACGCTGCAGAATAATTTCCTTGTGCTCGTGAGTGTGGGGCTCGCCTATCACCGCAAGCAAGTAACATCCCGTAAGAGGACTCGGCGGGGGTACGGAGGTAGACACCTCCGTCCCGAGGGACAAGGACCTATCCTCGTCGTGGTCCATCGCCGACGGCGGCGCCGGCGCGACTGCCGACCGTTCGGCCAGTGCAAGCGTTGCAATCGACCGCTCGGCAGGAGAACTCCGCTCGGAATGAATTCGTTGTGCTCCGCGGCTGGCGGGCAGGCGCGCGCATGGAACCCGCATCGACCGCGCACAACTCGACGCTACACCCGACACGCAGACGCCGGCCCGCCACCGCCAACCCCTTCGCTCCTTCCCTTTCTCCCTAACTTTCCAGGCCTCGCACCAGACCGGGAGGGAAGACGTTAAGGGCGTATACAGAAGGCTCAGCGAGCTCTCCCAGCGCACACGTGATCTGCATTGCGTCTAAACACACCGGCGAAATAACCTAGGGCTTGGTGGCTCAGCTGTTCTAATGCCACCGTGGTCACAATCAATAATGATATAATCTCGATAACATGGTGCGTCTCGACAAATTGTTTTTCGAGATTAGACGCCGTGCCGGCTAATCTTGTACTTAGTCTTTTTGCATTTGTGACAAAGCGCAATTCCGCATTTCTTTTTGTACTTCTGGAATATTTAGACTAAAGATAGCAATTTCTTCCAGAAGTGTTTTACATTTTGCTATTCTACTCCCTGAGGCTTACACACCATCGGCACTTTACTTCTTGTTTACTTATGAAGGCATTTTACTAAGCCGTAAATACTTACAAGCCTTTTATCCAAACAACAAAGTTTCAGAGCTGTGAGCAAATCTTGCGAATATTTTCAAGTGCATGTTTATATTTAGAATCAGTACAGATAAGTCATGCCTTAAGAATTTCTCACTTGATAACAATAGCTCAATAGAAAAACACATTCTTGTCAAGTTTACAAGAATTGTTTCAATCTTTAATTTCGATTTTAGATATACCGACACCATTATAATTTATCAGCCGAAAAAAGATAGGTCATGTGGTGTTCAGGCGCTAATAATTCAACAAGGTCCCAACTTTTCCAGAGGGATATGGTAAAAAGAACTTTTTCTATATTGAATATAGAAAAGAATATAGTTTTTTGCTAAAAAAAGGTCAGCAAATGAGAGCCATCTAATGGTAAGTGACTTCCACCATTAATGCCCACAATACCAAAAGAGTCATGGACGCGTTGTCGACCTTAATGTAGAGGGTTAACTGAGGGATTATGATACAAGGTGGTAGAGCCCTCGTATGTGAGAGGCCGGCTGGGCTAGTACCACCGCTTTGTCTATTTCTGCCGCCAAGCAACAGTGCTTACACACTGTGGTTTGAAGGACATTGAAGCCAGTGTAATTACTAGGCATTATGAGACTGAACACCTTATGTCTCGGGGTGACAAGCGCAGTCCAGTGTCATGCAGTGCTTTGTTATTTAAAGTCTTGTGTGACGTTGCTTCTGTTTATGAGCAGGCGTGGTGCTTACCATCAGGCGAGCAACCTGCTCGTCTCATCATTCACGCAAATAAAAAGAACTTGTGACCTACTAAATAACTATCAAATATATTAACATAATGAATGAGTTCTGATTGCTCTATTACTTTCTTTGGTCTTTAAAGACACCACTTCTTAAATCTGTAAATCTGTCTCAGGTCTCTCGTATGAGAGTGCTTCTGGGTAGATTACGCCGCTTATCTTTTTTTACCTTCAAACAGCATTCTATTTTGCAGTTTGAAGGACATTAACGTAAAGTAGCTTACTGTTGCATTTCGAACAGTCAATGATATATCCGTAGGCCGAAATCTTCCCTTCCCAATCCCATAATTATTAAAGGCAGCAGTGCGTCTATGTTCATCTGGTATTATGGTAATTCAAGTGCGTTGGAGAGAACTTACCATCAGGTGACCACTTGTTTATTTACCGGCTTCTGATATAAATAATAATAAATACACCCAACAGTCACACACATAGTCCTGACCCCACACTAGGTTAACCTGTATCGTGGGTATTAGGAACTACTAGGGACTTGCGGTCCCACAACACCCAGACCCGAAACAAATATTTGTGGGTCACACAAACATTTGTCGCGGTGTGGGAATCGAACGCACGGCCTCACGCTTCGCAGCCGGCTACTGCCCACTGCGCCACGGAGGCTGTCAAGATCATATAAAAAATAAAAAAATATAAATCATATCATTAATCAAAAATATAATCAATATAAAAAATAAGCTAGTGAAATAAATTGGCATTATGAAACCGTATCTTTTGGCTCGGTGTCTAAAATTCTGGTGTTGCTACCGTCCATGGGTAAGCAAGGTGCTTGCCATCAGGCAAGGATCTCTGCTCGTGATAAAACTGTGTAAAGACCTTTGTTTTAATTATTTTTTTATTTGCTTGAACAACGACACGAGCAGATCGTTCGCCTGATGTTAAGCATCACGCCTGCCCATAAACAGAAGCAACACCACACAGAACTCTGGATTGCAGAACACTGAACTGCGCTTGTCATCCCAAGACATAAAATGTTAAGCTTCAATGTCCTTCAAACCGAAACACAAAAGCGCTTCCACACTACTGCGTGATGGCAGAAATAGACATAGTGGTGGTGCCAAACCAGACGACCAAACCTCGCATACGAGGGACCTACCAGATTGTCAGAATAATACAAAACATAATGAATAAGAAACAAACAAGAGATGATATAAATTTGTTTTCGTTGCTTTCGCAGTCTATGTTTATATTAGGTTAGTACAAAAACGATGAATTAGATGACTCTACCACTGTCTCTTATTCTAGAAATGTAGATAACGTTTTGTTATTTAAAATAATAGGATTAAAAACAAATATCCCCAGGTTATAGAGACGTTGTAAAGTTACGGCAAACGAGCAAGTGGGTCACCTGATGGTAAGTGACCTCCACCGCCCATGTACGCCCACAATACAAAAATAATCATGGACGCGTTACCGACCAAAGGAAAGGGATAAGGGATTGGGAAGGGGAGGGGAATTTGGGCCTCCGGATACCGTGGCCTCACCGTACGAAACGCAGCAGCAAGCTGCTACTTTACGTCGATTTTCTGTGAGACAGTGGTAACGGCCCGGACGACCCGGCCCATTCATGCTGTAGACAAAATTGTCTACGGCGTGGCTCTACCACTCAGAAACAACATATATACGTAACTGGATTGAATCAACTAAACGATTTGTGTTATAGTTTCGGAAACCTGCAACATTTTCGTCTGGCGTCGTCGATAAGTTAATGGGATTAAGTAGAACTGCCGTGGTTTAGCGGATAAGCCTAACAGTGAAGGCCTGGGTTCTAATCCCGACGCGTGCTAATTAGTATTTAAAATTAGTTCAGGTTATTGACATGTCTGGAGGTTTTTGTAAAGCCTTAGGTAGTTAGCGAATTAACAACTTTCAAAGTTGAATTTCTGGACTCGATGTTAAAAAAATCTATAGGATTTTCGGCCCATATAGCATGGTTATATGGAATATGGTCCACCCAACTATCCATCTATTGAACCTTGAACAAACCTCCCGGGTTGCAATCTACCAAGTGCCAATAAACAGATGAAACAATGCAATAATATAATGAACTGTTTATTTAAGCCAATGGCGACCAATCGCTGGTCACTTGAGAGAAGAACAAGATTAATATCCGGGATATAATTTGTGTCGTAGAAACAGTTATGTATTCCTCGCTTAAAAGGTAAAAAAAAAACACTTAACAGTCCCACACATAGTCTTGACCCCATACTAGGTTAATCTGTATCAGGGACTACAAAGGACTTGCAGTTCCACAACACCCAGACCCGAAACAAATATTTGTGAATCGCACAAACATTTGTCTCGGTGCGGGAATCCCGCAGCCGGCTACTCACCCGCTGTGGTGAAGGAAAATAACGTGAGGAAACATATACCTGAGATTACTTCAACAGAATTTCAAAGTATGTGAAGTCTACCTACATTAGGCCAGTATGATGGATTAGGGCCTAGGCCCCTGTCATTAGTAGAGAAGGCGTGCCCAGCAGTGGAACGTGTATAATACAAGTCTAGTATAACACATGACCTTTGCATTTCTTTAAGTTTACTTCACTTTATGCAAGGATCGTACCAAGTGGAAATCCGTTGTCTCTGCCTACCCCTATGGGAAACAGGCGTGAGTCTATATATGTATGTATATATGTATTTCACTTTCTACTTTTTGACTAATGAGATACCAATTAATTACTATACTTTAATGAAGGTAGCCAATGTATCATTAACTTTTCGAGACGACCTACACCTCAGTCTGTCCCGTGACCACGAAGGCTGAAAAGCTTTCGAAACGTCGGGACTAAAATAGATAATTAAACCGCGATAAAATCCGTATAAACTAGTTTTATTTCATTAAGCAATATTCGCGTAAACCTAAGAAATCATCATGAGATACCGTGCTGTTTTTTCCCTTCCTAAAAAATTGTATGAACTTGTCCAACTTGAGTTCTTGTGCTTGTCTGTGTCAGTATATCCCTTTTATTATGGGAGACAGAAAGTTCCAAACAAATCATTGAACTTCCATCACGACCTCCAGTTAAGTAATGTATCGCTAACGACTCATTCGACTCGAAAAGCTACGAAGTTTCCACGAAGTTACAAACCAATCAATCAATTGTTTTGGGGTTCCCATATGGTGCCATCAAAACCTCCGTCTCTTATATTTTATTTACAGATAGATTTACTTATAAATCATCAATAGTGTTTAGACAGATATTCCATACAATTTTTTTCAATAATTATTGGCAATAAGCAAATCTGTCGATAAACAGAATATTGGGAACGGCCATAAGTCTACACTAGACAGTGTCCTATTTTTATAGAGTTGTATCTTTTGAATCATAATAGCCTGGCTGAAAATACAAAATATTATGTGATATTATGGCGGAAAATAATATGAAAATTGCCTCGCTTTCCGTCTTGTATCGTCTGTATCACGGTGAATGCTCTGAAGAATTGTTTGACCTTATTCCTTCCTCACCTTTCCTTAATAGAACCACGCGTGCTGGCTTGCGAAACCATAGCTTCATGGTCTCTTACATCTCGGCTTGGACCAAGAGGTTCGCAAAATCATTCTTCTGTCGGACCATAAAGCTGTGGAATAGTTTGCCGGCGCACGTGTTTCCTCCTTCCTGTAACATGGGATCCTTTAAACGGACTGTGAAGAAGCAATTAAACAGGCCGGCATAATTCTGCCGATCTACGATAGATACAGTGTTTATCGTTGGTTGATAGTATTCTTGGATTGCGCTACTCTTACCATCAGGTGTAGCGTAGTCACTTTGCAGAGCCAGGATAAAAAAAAAGAAAATATTTATTATAAAAACTAGAACCCTCGGTGCGCGAGTTCGACACGCACTTGGCTGGTATTTTCATCCTGATACTAGATGATCCATGACCTGATGATACCTGATCCATGTTACCGATGGATTTTACATCAGCAAAACTTCTATACCGACTAAAAATCAGTCATGACCTTTTTTGGCGCAAGTCAGATGGTCGCGGGGGATTTTGAGTGTACTGTGGATTGCTGCCGGACCTGCCCCTGCGCTGTGCTCTTTACGGCCTGTCACCTTTGCGGGTTTCCGACTTTGACAATAAGGACGTCTTTCTGCGTCTCATCCAAGATGAATCTCATCGAACCAAACATAACCAAATACCATAACAACACACTAACTTATGGAAGATGATTCAGAGTATTTCAATGCCAATTGATAAAATCATTGAAATTACCACACTAGATCCAAAACTAGTAATTATTGCTAAAAAATCGTAACACTTCATGTCAGCTATTACCTTCAAATTACAGCGAGTGCATCACACATCAAACAAGATAACGTTATCTGCATTATATCAGCTATTACTTCACTCTATCTGGGTAATTCGGCCTTTGGTTGAATTTTGACGGAAATTTGAGTTATTATTGGCCTCATTGTGATTTTCTCCTCATTTATATATTCTTCCTGACGTCAGGCAGGCGACTGTTGTAAAAACTACAAGCCAAATCTCTCTTTAACATGTGTTAACAAGCATGTTGTGCCGACCCTACTGCAAGTGGGATAAGAGCATGTGGAAGTAGAAGATTGGTCGCCTCATTGGTAGCTGCGTATTAGAACTGTGAAACTATTCTGGGTTTAGTTCTGAGTTAAAGTAATTAAAAATTCACTTTTTATATTAAGCCGTAAATGCGCAAATGAAGGTTAATTAAATTAAATATTGTTACCCTCATATTAGTAATAGCACCGTTATTGGTGTTAGTGAAGGTAGTCGAGATAATAACTATGTAAAGCGGGTAGATAATAACACTGAGATTTGGTGGAGGTGATTGCTAAGGTATATAAGCGGGCGCATTATTAGTTGCGGGAACTTAGTCGTGCTTAGAACTCTTTCGTGGTAACGCTGCCCGAGTGTAATTAGAATTGTGAATAATCATAGCAAGTGTAATAAATTGTGAACAGTAATATAATATTGCATTTAATGTGAATAGACTATTAAACTTTTTGAACATCCTGACGAAGTTATTTATCTTTATTCCACAAAAGTGATAGTGAGTTTGCAATATCAACTGTTTCTTATTCTATATAGAATGGTTACCGACCAACATAGTGTCAGTTTTCAAGCCAAACGCCTCTGATTAGGCTGAACGGCCGTCAATTCATCTCATATGAAGATATGAGAAGATATATTATATATCCTGAGGCCCAAATTCCCCTTCCCAATCCCTAACTTATCCCTTTCCTTTAAGGTCGGCAACGCGCACATGATTATTTTAGTATTGTGGGCGTACATGGGCGGTGGAGATCACTTACCATCAGGTGACCCACTTGCTCGTTTGCCGGCCTATATAATATCATAAAAAAATAACATCCGGGACCGACTCTTTACGGCACTTCGAAGCACAAAGACGCTCAGATGAAATACCATAAATAAATACCCATCCATAGACTGACAGCACCAAGGGTTGCAACTCGCTAATTGTTTACCGAGCAGTGAGTGCAACTGGCTATAAATAGAATATAAGGCAGGAAATGGAACCTCCAGAGATCTCATCATATTAATAATTGCAACAACAAGCTGCTATTTTACGTTGGTTTTCTGTAGACAGAACTACTCCGGCAAGCCAATTGTAGATCAAATATTCTTTATGTATTTTAAGAAAGGTGATCTCCGTCGCTGAAATCGTATCCCCTCCAAAATTCTTCTGAAAGTCAATAGAGCCTGTGTGTGGTCTGATGCATAAAATCTATTAAATTCCCATCCAATACCATTCATTCGATACTCGTCACTGCTGTTAATTGGCTGTTGCAAGTTTAATTTAAATCGTCGATGACTTCCGAAACTGGGTTTTGTATTTAAAATGTTACATTTTATATTGTACCTGTGACGTCATGATAATTCAGTTATCCTAACTAATATTGAGATGCGATAATAATGCGAAAATGAGTTTGTTTGTTACGCTTTCGCGCCTAAATAGCTGTACCGATTTTGATGAATTGTACAGACATAGACGGAGACATTTATAATATATTCAAATTTCACTAGGTGGCTCCCTCGTTTGCGAGAGGTCGGCTGGCTTGTTACCACCGCTTTGTCTATTTCTGCCGCCAAGCAACAGTGTGTAAGCACTGTTGTGTTCCGGTTTGAAGGACATTGAAGCCAGTGAAATTACTGGGAATTATGAGACTTAACACCTTATGTCTCGGGGTGACGAGCACAGTGTCATGCAGTGCTTTGTGATTTAAAGTTCTGTGTGGCGTTGCTTCTGTTTATGAGCAGGCGTGGCGCTTACCATCAGGCGAGCGACCTGCTGGTCTCGTCATTCAAGCTAATAAAAAAAGGTTGATGGTAGGCTCGCCCCCTATCACACCATGGGACGGAAATAAGCTCGGCGAAATGTGAGTGTACTAGCTACACCTCTGCCTACCTCTTCGGGTACAGGCAGGAGTACAGGCATCAGTGCGTATGTATGTTTAACTATTTATTATTGTTCCAATTATTTTATCGACCTCCTGTAAAATACTTCCAAAGCGTATCTAGAAAAATGCAGACTTCATAAAACCTACTTTTCTCGAATAGATGAAACGGCTTTTTATGCTGATAAAAGTTTTTTTGCTAGGGATTTATCAAAAAGGCGTTTACTTGGTGTTTATAGGTCAGGTTGGCAGCATGAGCGATGTGTTTGGACCCTCGCCAAGTGATGGCTAAAGGTTTAATTGTGTGATTGCTTGGTCCCCTTTCTCCACCTACATTGATGTATAATTAGTTTTACTACTTACACTTTGTTTGTTATTTTGACAGCCTCCGTGGCGCAGTGGGCGAGTAGCCGGCTGCGAAGCGAGAGGCAGTGGGTTCGATTCCCACACCGAGACAAATGTTTGCCTGATCCACAAATATTTGTTTCTGGACTGGGTGTTGTGGGTTGGCAAGTCACTCGTAGTTCCTGATACCCACGATACAAGTTTACCTAGTGTGGAGTCAGGACTGTGTATTTATTTATTTTGGAACATATACCTGTATCCTCGAAGGGGTAGGCGGAGAAACAACTAGCGCATACTTTACCTAATAACGTCCTTTAGCCCCGTGTTTTTTATACTCGTTGAATAGGGCGGCAAACCAGCATGTGGGCCACCTGATGGTAAGAGATATCCACCGTCCATGTAAGCCCGCAGCGCCTGCCCATAAAAAATAGCAATACCACACATTACTTTTAATTATAATTCACTGCATGGTATTACACTGCACTCATTATCCTTGGACATAAGGTGTTAAGTCTCATACTGCCCAGTAATTTCACTGGCTTTTTTATTTTTAAAATAAGGTTTTTACGGACCCTATATCCATACCGTTGTAATAAATGCTGCATTAGAAGGTACTATGTTATTTTGATAACCTTTTTGGCGCAGTGGGCGAGTAGCCGGTTGCTAAGCATGAGGCTGTGGGTTCGATTCCCGCACCTTGAAAAATGTTTGTCTGATCCACAATTTTTTTTTCGTGTCTGGATGTTGTGGGACCGTAATTCCCTCATAGTTTCTGATACCCATGATACAGGTTTACCTAGTGTGAGGTCAGGACTGTGTGTGACTGTTGGGTGTATTTGTTAGTTTTACATACTATGTTTGTCTTATTTACATTCTAAGTTTTAGCGTTACAGAATATAATATAGACTGCCTCGGTGGCGCAGTTGTAATGCGTACGCGTGACGATTGAGGCCAACGCTGAGGTCTCGGGTTCGATCCCCGGGTTCGGGTAAAGTGGTATTGGGTTTTTCTATTACGAAATGCTCAGTATCAACCCGGAGTCTGGAATTTATGCCCGGTATGGCGATAGGCTCGCCGCCTATCACATTGTGGGACGGAGATACGCTCGGCGAAATGTGGGTGTACTGGTTACACCTCTGCCTACCCCTTCGGGGATTACAGGCGTGAGTGCGTATGTATGTTAGAATATAATATTTAAGTTTTTGTTTTATTTTATACACTTCATACAAGTCATGTAAAAGCGGACTTAATGCCGATGGATGATAATAATTAATCAATTAATGTATTAATGACTTAATCTATACTAATATTATAAAGCTGAAGAGTTTGTTTGTTTGAACGCGCTAATCTCAGGAACTACTGGTCCGATGTGAAAAATTATTTCAGTGTTAGATAGCCCATTTATTGAGGAAGGTTATAGGCTATACTTTTTTCCCGGAATAGGCCGTATAAGCTAGTATTTTATGTTACTTATTTGTTATGTCTACATTTATGTGTTTTCTTTTAAATATATTTTTTTTATTATTTATTCAAGTTAATCATATTATTGTGGTCTCAGGGCCACAATTCGGGGATTACAGGCGTGAGTGCGTATTTATATTTTTATTATATAGATCTAATCAAGGATTAGAGGGAACAAAAAATTATTTATAATTAGGTATCCCAAATGTTTTCGATTATAAACAAATTCCTGATTGAAAAACGGCTTAGTCCGAGTCCACATTGATTTAAAAAAAACATTAAACGTTACGTTCGACGCAAATTATTACGTGGCAAATAAATTTTCGCGTAAATTTTTCCCTCGTTTCTGAAATTGAGCGAAGGCGTCCATATTCACCGGTGCACAGACATTTCTTTGACGTTGCCGAAAAAACGACAGCAATCGCACGTGCGTTGAATGTGTTAATTTTTTTGCTATACAAAAATTGGGAAACTTTTGATCGTTGGTTTAGATTTATTACCTATAATAACATTTGCACACAACACAATATTCATTATGCAGTACTTAAAAAAAATTGACTATTTTAAACATTGCTTCGGAACCGGAGGGTTACCATGGTAACCATCATGTTCCCTCCACCACACCAACAAACGCTGTACACACCCACAGCAGCCGCACATGAATCGCCCCGTCCTGCTTCCTCAAACGACGCGACGCACCGGCGAGACCACTACAGATGCAATTCAACGAATATTGGCATGGTGGGATCAGAAACATCATGATATTAAATTTGAATGCATTGTTCCGAATGTCATGGTGTGTGTGCAAATGGGCTTATTCAGCGTGAGGTCGCAGTCAAGCCGCAACCGCTGGGCTTCCATAAGCCCGCATTAGAATAGACTACAGAATCCTAGTAACACTAGACACTAGCTGACACTCATACGCCACTTAACCGATCCCTAAAAAATCGAAATGTCTTATGCACGGAATACTCTGTTGACATCTTCCATCAAACGGAATCTGAATTCCTGGCCTTAGCCGGCACTTATTTGGAAGACATATCTGTTCCTAGCTCTATACTGTAATCTGGTACCTGTACTGTGATTGCCTATATTAGGATATCAATATACGCAATCATAATTATCTTGGTAAGGTTGGTTCTGAGGTTAGTTTATTGCTTGTATTTGTATTGTTTTTTTTTGTTTTGTTGTTATTTCCAATAAAGTAGTTTACATGTTTAGTTTAACTGTTAATGTAAGTGAATATATACAACGTATATATAGTCTATATACGTTGTATATAGTCTATATACAACGTGTTACAGAAAGGTGTGGTCATATTTTAGGGTCATTACATACACCTTACAATTAGTACTTATGTACTGGATCTTTTTAAAACCTAGACATCCAAAAATTTCACGTTAATTTTAATCACTCGTTTATTAAGATCGATAAGATTGATGACATCACTATTAATTATTACGAACGACACTCTCTTTTTAATAAACTTAATTAAGATGTACGTAATTTGTAATTTAAACACAAATCAGTACCTAAAAGAGTGTTTGCTGAAGACGATATAGGTACCATCCTCTAGAAGCATTTTAAAGACTTCATTCTCGGGTCGTCCATCTATGAATTTGGCTTAATACAGTCGACGATCCTCTTAAAAGCTGTTATCAGTTGCACCAACACAAAATACATAATACTTGTTTTTAGTCATAACAACATATTTTTTAACTCCTAATCATACTTCATAAAATCAGAAATTGCCGAATTGACTGCGTCAAATAAATATTGACATTTGACAACTGTTTAATGTTTTTTAATTATAAAATAATTAAATGAAAGGAGGTCTGAAGTATCATTGTTTATCATTTAATGTTGTCCAAAGTTGAAAGTCGATATCGATATGTTACTCATTCGATAAAAAAGAAAAATCTATAATTATGTCCTAACAATGCATTCGGATTTGGTACTATGGAGTATAAAATACTTTTACCCTACACTATATATTGCTTAAATTTGCCCGCCCCTTTCTATAACACGTTGTATATAAATAAATAAATAAATCCTAAATCTCAACGTATAACTCTACTGATCCCCCCAGCATTAGTCGTGAACATATTTTCATAGCTCAGTGGTACATGATGCGTGGACATGTTCAATTAAATCGCATCTTATCCGATGAAAGTCTGCTATTCGACTAACATATTAATTTTAATCACGACACAGTTTACTTGCATTTTCTTTTAACTATAGATGGTATATTATGAACCGCATCATTAATTCATGATTGTTCTAGTATTTCAAAGGTGGTGGAGGTTACTAACCATCAAATGGCGACACAAATGCTCGTTTATTGACCTCTGCTATAAAAAACACTTAGGCTGAGAAACTGGTGATGTCCTGAGTCAAATCTGTCTGGGTTCTGGATCAACCAATCTCAATTTGTGTTTAAGGTTTTCATAACATCTTCTTCCTCCTGCACCACTCGCAGGGAGGTCGGCGCAACATGCTTCTTTACACATATTACAGAAAGACTCAGCTTGTAATTTTTACGACTAGCCGCCTGCCTGACGTCAACCCCTCTAGGGAGAGAACACTCAGACCTGAAACAATTGTGGATAACACAAACATTATGTCTCGGTGCGGGAATCGAACCAGTAGCCTCTCGCTTCACAAACGACTACTCGCCCACGTAGGCTGTCACAAGGTTAATGTCACCGAAATGGTAGGTGCAACTAGCACTACCATGTTTGTGCGATTGTTTCCGTCCCATGATGTGATTGATATGTGGCGAGCTTACCGCAACATCGGGCACAAGTTCCCGGGCAACTCAAGTGTGATTTTCCAATTTAAATACGCACTCACGCCTGTAACCCTCGAAGGGATAGGCAGAGGTGTAACCAGTACACCCTCATTTCGCCGAGTGTATCTCGGTCCCATGATGTGATAAGAGGCGAGCCTATCGCCATACCGGGCACAATTCCAGACTCTGGGATTATACTGAATATTTCGTAATAGAAAAAACCCAATATCACTTTTACCCGACCCGGGGATCGAACCCGAGACCTTAGCGTGAGCTCAGTCGTAACGCGTAAGCATTACAACTGCGCCACTGAGCCAGTCGAGGTTCTCTAATTTATTAACACAAATTGTGATTCCTTGTCTTGGGTTTTGATCCCAGGACATGATCAGTCTCTCAGCCTAAGAACTGGACCACTCAGTCACTGATTAATTATGATATTTCAAAAATTACTAAAGTTACGATTATGACATTAATTAGTCAAATGATAGAGTATGTAATCTAGAGGTAAGAAAAGATTTTATGAAATTTACATTTTAAAGGAAGAAAGGGGGTTACAGGGGCGAACCGCGGAAAACTCGAGTTTAATGAATGAATGATACTCTTATTTGCAAGAATGTGGTTACATGGGGATGTTAGCATATTTTAGATAAGTAGAATCGCACAATCTGTCATTCTTGACGTGCAAATATTAATATTAATTATAAATTAAAAAATGTCATAAATTTAACTAATTACAATTCAAAATATTCATGCTTTGTGAGTGGTAGAGGCACGCTGTAGAGACTTGTCTACAACATGTATGGGCCGGCTCGTCCGGGTCATTACCACTGTCTCACAGAAAACCGGCGTAAAGTAGCAGCTTGCTACTGCGTTTTGTACGTTGATTGAGATATCTGGAGGCCCAACCCCCCTCCCCCTTCCAATTCCTTAATTATCCCTTACCTTTAAGGTCGGCAACGCACCCATGATTCTTTTGGTATTGTGGGCGTACATGGTCGGTGGAGATCACTTACCATCAGGTGACCCACTTACTCGTTTGCCGGCCTATGCCATAAGAAAACAACTAGAAAGACTATAACAAACTAAAACAAAGTACCAAACGACCTTCACCTGACATCCCCAACCCCACTGCGAAGGTCCCAAACTCATCTGTAACAGATCCTGCCGCGAGAACCCTTCACCAACTATTAGGGTTGAAGAGCTGTCTAACATCGCCAGTACCCCTACCACTGTATCTCGTATAGAACTCGATTGTGTTACAATGGCAGCCTCCTTGGCGCAGTGGGCGAGTATCTGGCTGCGAAGCGTGAGGTTCGATTCCCGCACCGAGACAAATGTGACCTACAAATATTATCTTCGGATCTGGGTGTTGTAAGACCGCAAGTCCCTCGTAGTTCTGATACCCACGATACAGGTTAACCTAGTGTGAGGTCAGGACTATGTGACTGTTGGGTGTATTTTTTTTAATAAATGCGTCACTCGACTGACCTAGAAGTGTCTGGTTAGTGAAACTCTACCATTTGCTTACTTGCTTACGAGTTCACAATTAACACTTCGTATTTTTTTATGACTCCTGAAAAAGAATGTTAAATTTGACCCAATTGTTTCGATATCTGTATGCATTTATGGCACCGAAAATAATGGACTGATTTGGATGGAGATTTTATTTTGACATATAATCGAGAGTGTTCTTGGCTAATGTAATATCGACCTGATGCTACAACCAATCTGTAATTACTGCTGGTTGTCCTTAACAAATATATGAGATGTGTACGGAATACGGGAATACGGATGTGAGAAAGCTAGCGCTACATTTAATAAACCAAAAATAACCATGCTTTAAATTGAATTGATTCTAAACAAGCAAAAGAAGAAAATGACCGTCTACCTATCAAACGCAAAAAAAAACAAAGATAATCATGAGGACTGCAGTAACAAAGGAAAACTTAACAGTATTAAAGAACACTATGTTTTGTGATATTTAAATAAATTGCACATATCTTTTGGTTTGTGTACTAGCTGCGCGCGCACAGCATGTCGGTGTCGCTAAGATTGTATTCATCTAAAATTCTAACGTGCCTACAGAAGTTTTTACTTCAAAAATAGAAAGAAAGAAAATGCATTTATTTCCACACTTACAACAAAGGACACAGATACAAGAACGACAACAATATATCTTCATTTAATCTGTGGAAATTGGCTGACACTCATCTTAATGCTGTTACGTTGCCTAGAAGCAACGTCAACAGCGCTGATTGTCGGTGCCCGCCTCAGTGCTATCATGAAAAAAAACATAACAAATAAGATAGAAAATATATATATAATAATAATAATAATACTAGCCCTGTATTATATACGTCCCACTGCTGGGCACGGGCCTCCTCTACTGAATGAGAGGGGTTAGGCCTTAGTCCACCACGCTAGCCTAATGCGGGTTGGCAGACTTCAGATACCTTCGAAATTCTTATGCAGAACTTCTCACGTATGCAGGTTTCCTCTCGATGTTTCCTTCACCGTTAAAGCAAGTGATAATTAACAATTAATACACACGTAATTACTCTCGGGGCTGGTTTCGAACCTGCGACTTTCGTCTCGACAGTCCATACCACTCCTCATTGAGCTATCACTGCTGTAGAAAATAGATATACTTTATTTTTTAATTCATTCGAGAATATCATGAGAAAGATAGCCACGGTATCAACTAGTTCGCGGCCTTAATCGTGGCGCGGTTTAATATTTTTTGTTCCGTAACATGTCAGCGACAGGTTTGAAGGCGCGTGTCTCGTAGAGAGCCATATAGTACCTACTTATAGTGTATATCCTTAAATCTAGGCAGTCAACCGCATTGCACCATTCTAGAGTCTAATAATGGCCGTTCCCTATATCCTAATTACAGATAGATTTGCTTAGTATCAATAGTGATTTCATACCATTCCAACTTCGAAGTGGTAGAGCCACGCTGTAGACAGATTTGTCTATAGCATAAACGGGCCGGCTCGTCCGGGTCGTTACCATTGCCTCACAGAAAATCGACGTAAAGTAGCAGTTAGTTAGACCGATGTAAAGTAATTAAGTACGGTGAGTAAGATATCCGGAGGCAAAGATCCCCCCCTACCCTTCCCAATCCCTTAATTATCCCTTTCCTTCTAGATTGACAATGCGCCCATGATTCTTTTAGTATTGTGGGCGTACATGGGCGGTGGAGTGGTCACTTACCATCAGGTGGGCCGCCTGTTCGTCTGTATATCTGGGTAATAAAAAACCCTCAACACAGCACTCGTAGCGCGCACGGATTACGCCAACTTTGAGAAAACAGTACCGAATTGCATTCTTTAAGCCGATGGTAAATGCTCATAACAAACCTCATTGACATGGGCTCAGAGAACACCAATCAAGTCACGAAGTCCACATAACGCGGTCGAGTTAATGTAACGCGGGCACGTTACGAGTGGCCAAATGGCTCACGGGCAAAGAGGATTATTATTGTTTTTTTTTATTTATGGTATAGGTGGGATACTATCAAGTGGGTCACCTGATGGTAAGTGGTCTCTACCGCCCATGTACGCACACAATACTAAAAGAAAAATGAGCGCGTTGCCAACCTTATAGGAAAGGGATAATTATGGGATTGGGAATGGGAGGGGGATTTTAGCCTTCGGATATCTCACTCACCGTACGAAACGCAGCAGCAAGCTGCTAATTTACGTCGTTTTTCTGTGAGACAGTGGTAATGAGCCGGCCCATTCATGCTGTAGACAAGTGTCTAAATCGTGACTCTACCACTCTAAGAATGTCTATGATTAATATATTTTTTTTTATTTTTTTTTTATTAGATTGAATGACAAGACGAGCAGGTCGCTCGCCTGATGGTAAGCGCCACGCCTGCCCATAAACAGAAGCAACGCCACACAGAACTTTAAATAAAGCACTGCATGACACTGGACTGCGCTCGTCACCCTGAGACATAAGGTGTTACGTCTCATAATGCCCAGTAATTTCACTGGCTTCAATGTCCTTCACACCGGAACACAACAGTGCTTACACACTGTTGCTTGGCGGCAATATTTGTTGATAATATGGATTATGATACCAAAATATCTGGTTTTATTTTTGTACTGACTTATCAACGCTATTTTAATTACCTACATGTGAAATAAACGATTTTATTCTTTTAAGGCTCCCAGGTCCAACGTCAATGCAGTGCCTGAAAAAAAAAAGTTGTGGACTAGGTTTAATGCAAGAAAACTGTCTACTTCGGACCCTAAATGACGAAGAATATAATTCAAACTCTTATTAATTCTAAAATATAAAACTCCACCCGCAAATCCTTTTTAGATAAATTTAGCCCTTATCGGTCGAGATAAGTGACTTACAAAAGCCCATTAATCTCATCACATCTTCAATGGACCGTGAGTTGGATATCTCAAAACCATTATCAATGAAATGTCAATAGTCCCTGCCAATTCAGTATTTCATAACTCCAAAATATGTACACACCAAATCGGTTAAACTGTCTTAATTTCCATTGTAACATAAAAATGCCTGATTAAACAATCATAGCGCATAAAATCACCCAATCAAAGAGCGAGGGCCCGCGCCATTCGAAAACACCCGAGTTCCAAATTTAAATTCCGCGTCGCGCCATACAACCCTGCCGATTTGCGAAGGCGTTTCGGTTGTAAGAAACCGCACCGCGGACGTGTGCTAGCCTCCGCGGCCGGTATTGATCGCACGTCGCAATGCGGCGGCACGCGATTTCCTTAACAGCTGATTTTGGAACACGCTCATAGGCCGTCACCATTTGTTTTGTGCGGGTTAGTGTTCTTTTTTCAATTTTTATTACTTTTTATAACACATCACAATTGATTTGTGCCAGAATGTTTATTTTGAATCGATTATTAGGTTATTAATGGTTGTATCGATTAAATAAGTCAAGTCGAAATTAACATTAACTATGTTCATTAAACACGGGCGTAAAAAAAAATATTTCAACAATTTTCTTTTTCTTACAGCAAACTTAAGAATTAAAAACTAGGTCTAAGCAATAGTAATAAAATGTTAAGTGTATGTAAATATCCGTAACATTGTTGGAGGCGAGCCAACTTCACCTGCGCCCGGTGCATTATGCTAAGAACGTATGAACTCCTAGTACATCAGTTAAATATTATAACATGAAATCCAAATTATCCGGGTCGCGGCAGTTACATAAGTTACTTGACAGTTGACAAATTAATATTTTAATATCATAATATTCATATTTTGACCATATTTCTTACGGTACACTATTTTTATGAGTGGGTTAATTTTGAGTGGTAGAGCCAGCCACGCTGTAGACAGATTGTCTATAGCATGAATGGGCTCGACCGGGTTGTTGTTTCACAGAAAACCAATGTAAAGTAGCAGCTTGCTGCTGCGTTTCGTACAGTGAGTGGGATATCCGGGGCCCAAATCCCCTTCCCGCAATCCTTTAATTACCCCTTTCCTTGTACGGTCGGCAATGTCTTCATGATTCTTCTAGTATAGTAGGCGTTCTTGGGCGGTGGAGGTCAATTAATATCAGGTAACTCACTTGCCGGTCTTATTCGATAAAAATACTCATCGAATTGAGAACATCCCTCTTATTTCGAGTCGGTTAATTACGTATAATCTTCAACCAAATATAGTACGGTAATCATTACCAAAAAGCTAGGATTTCCAGTAGAAATTTATTTCAATGGAAATAACATTAGTTTCAGCCAGTTTGACGGCACAAAGAAATAGCCCCCGGGGAACTTGGGCCTTTGCAAACTGTAAGAACTCAGAAAATTTAGGTTATCTAACTGTTCCAATATAAAAATCCTTTTTAACCTCCGAATAGAAAAGAGGTGTTATAACGTGTATACAACGTGTTAAAGAAAGTGAAGGTCATATTTAATTTTAAGGGTCGTTACATACACCTGACAGTTCGTGTTTACATATACCGGGTCCTATCTAAATCTAGACAACCTAAAATTTGACGCTTATCTAAATCACTCGTTTATTACGATCGATAAAATCGATCATATCCCTATAAATTAAGCGAAGAGCATGAGCGAGATTAACAACGCTAGAGTGAGACAATACATACATACGCCCTCACGCCTGTAATCCCCGAAGGGGTAGGCAGAGGTGTAACCAGTACACCCACATTTCGCCGAGCGGATCTCCGTCCCACGATGTGATAGGGGGCGAGCCTATCGCCATACCGGGCACAAGACTCCGGGCTGATACTGAGTATTTCGTAATAGACAATCCCATTACCACTTTAAACGACCAGGGGATCAAACCCGAGACCTCAGCGTTAGCCTCAATCGTAACGCGTACGCATTGCAACTGCGCCACCGAGGCAGTCAAGAGTGAGACAAAAGCCCAGCTTTTTACATTTAATGTTATCCAAAGCTTCAAGTCGAGTACTACCCATTCGATAAAAAAGAAAATGCTTTATGTCGTAGTAAGTAATCGAATTTGGTACTACGGGGATGAAATACTTATATCATACACTATACATCGCTTACATTTCACCACACCTTTCTGTAACACGTTGTATACAAAAGTCATTTAGCAATCTCTATATTATTATTACGGAGAGAAAATAACATTTTGTAAGGTAATACTTAAATACGTCATCTACTTCGATGAAATTGTGTGTGTTAAACAAGCAGTTCCCAAACTTTCAAGACCACTTGAAATCTATAATTGTGAAATTGTTTAATACTAAGTGTGTTTTTTATTAGCTTGAATGAAGAAACGAGCAGGTCGCTCGCCTGATGGTAAGCGCAACATCTGTTAATACACAGTAGCCACACTACACAGATCTATGAAGGTCGGCAACGCACCCATAATTCTTATGGTATTTTGGGCGTACATGGGCGGTGGAGATCACTTACCATCAAGTGACCCACTTGCTCATTTGCCGGCCTATGCTATAATTTAAAAAAAACTTTGAATTACAAAGCACAGGCGCTGGGCTGCGTTCGTCCCCCTGAAACATAATTCGTTAAGTCTCATAATGCCCAGTCATTTCACTGGCTTCAACGTCCTTCAAACCTAAACACAATAGTGCTTACACACAAGCAGTGGTGCCAACTTAGATGGCATCCGCATACGAGCGACCTACCTAGTTAAATCAATCAAATTTTATATTAGGCATTATATTTGGATTCCACTGTATTTCAGAGATTGCCTCGGTGACGCAGTTGTTATGCGTACGCGTTACGATTGAGTCCAACGCTGAGGTCCCGGGTTCGATCCCCGGGTCGGGTGAAGTGGTATTGGGTTGTTCTATTATGAAATGCTCAGTATCAGCCCGGAGTCTGGAATTTGTGCCCGGTATGGCGATAGGCTCGCCCGCTATCACATCGTGGGACGGAGATACGCTCGGCGAAATATGGTTGTACTGGTTACCTCTGCCTACCCCTTCGGGGATTACAGGCGTGAGTGCGTATGTATATATATGTATGTATTTCAGAGTCAGTTTAGTCACTTTATCGTGCCAGGATGGAAATAAACCTTTGGTCCCGCGGAACCCACTTTAGAAATCGCTGCGTTAGACAAATCCATCGAATTTGTCTGCATTGCAGTCTAGGTCAAGCAACACTTTGTAAATTGTAACAGGATTCGAAATAATTTCACCTTACAGTATTTTTTTTTATTGCCCTAGACAGACAGACGAGCGGGCGGCCCACCTGGAGGCCAATTCTCTTAATTTTAAATGTTCAAAATATCATTCCGATCTAGTCTCAGCGTCAAGAAAGTAGCAAATGGCATTCTCTTAAACCAATAATCGGGTCGGTCGGCTCAAATCCCAGATCAGGCAATCACACATTGAGTTTTTCGATTCGATTCGAAAAATTACATATGAGTTACCCAGGTAGTAATTTGGTACAGCGGTTTAGGTGAGATTCATATTGGTCTCACAATATGAGACGGAAATAAACTCTGCGAACGTGACCATGCGTACGAACGTGTGTGCGAACATGTGGGCAAGCGTACGTGCGTGTGTGTGTGTGTGTGTGACATCGTAGAGCCTCATCGAATAGACTGAATGTATTTGTTTGTTTGATAGTTGGTTTAATCGGAATATATCTTATTAGCTTTTGCTCGCGGCTCCGCCCGCGTGAATAGAATTTTCCGAAATAAAACGTAGCCTATAACCGTCTCCAGGGTCCCATCTATCTCTACATCAAAATTCATCAAAATCGGTTCAGTGATTTAGGCGTGAAAGCGAAACAAACAAATAGATATATTTTTTTATTATGTTACTTCTTATACCTCCAAGAATATGTGTACAAAGTTTCATGATGATCGGTTAAGTAGTTTTCGCGTGAAAGCGTAACGAACAAACTTACATTCACATTTATAATATTAGTACGATTCCTAGGTTGCTCTTTATCATCAACCATTCATAAACCATTCGGAAACAAAATCCGCTTTTTAAAAATCCTAAAAAGAAATATTAAAGCCGTCTTCCGAGCTTAAGAGATACAATTAAGCGAGGCAGATTAGTTTTGTTAAATACAAAAGGAAAAAATGGTATCGTTTCAAATAATAATTAACCGCAGCAACCCATTTTAATGCGACAACATTTTCATTTTGCGAATTACTTAGTGTCAAGAGCGGGGTCTAGACTCTGGCCCAAGTCAAAAAAAGATTAATGATACATCTACATTACAAGGTGGTAGGTCCCTAGTTTGCGAGAGGCCGGCTGGGTTGGTACTACTACTACTACCGCTTTGTCTATTTCTGCCGCCAAGCAACAGTGTGTAAGCACTGTTGTGTTCCGGTTTGAAGGACATTGAAGCCAGTGAATTTACTGGGCATTATAAGACTTAACAACTTATGTCTGGAGGCGATGAGCGCAGTCCAGTGTCATGCAGTGCTTTCTTATTTAAAGTTCTTGCTTGCTGTTTTTGTTGCTTGTTGCTTTTGTATATGAGCAGGCGTGGCGCTTACCATCGGGCGAGCGACCTGCTCGTCTCGTCACTCAAGCTAATAAAAAATAAAAAACATCTTTAGACATTTTTATACATACAAAATACATCACTTACGCCTGTAATACCCGAAGTGGTAGTCAGAGGTGTTAACAGCACACCCACACTTCGCCGAGCGTATCTCCTTCCCATGATGTGATAGGGGGCGAGCCCATCGCCATACCGGGCACAATTCCAGACTCCGGACTGATGATGATTTTATAAGTAAGAATAAATTATAAAAAATAAATAAATCTTTCCGCTCCCTCTACAACTTAAGTCACAACATTTCGCCGGAGGGAAATTTAGCACTCAAGAAAGCTGAGGGCGCGCCGTGTCGTGTACAGAGAGCAAACTGGCATCGTATCTAATTTACTCTCAGAAACACACCTTTACAGTAAGTAAGTAAGAAAGAAAGAAAACAACACATTTATTTGTAGCAACACAAATTGAAAAAAAAACACTATAATCATACTACTATTAAAAATGTGAAAGTTTTTTGTGAGTGTAATGATGTAAGGTTCGAGGAGACGTGTTAAAAGATCGAGTGCTCAGTTACGACTCTTATTACTAGTATTAAAATATCTTACATCGTATACATCATACAAATATGAATTATAAATGTGAATGTAAGTTTGTTTGTTACGCTTTCACGCGAAAACTACTTAACCGATCATCATGAAACTTTGTACATATATTCTTCGAAGTATAAGATTTTTTTATGAAAAAAAAATGTATTTGTTTGTTACGCTTTCACGCCTATATCACTGAACCGATTTTGATGAATTTTGATGTAGAGATAGATGGGACCCTGGAGACGGTTATAGGCTACGTTTTATTTTGGAAGAGTCTATTCACGCGGGCGGAGCCGCGGGCAAAAGCTAGTGTTTATAATAAAAGACAAACGGAAACCAAAAGTAAAATGTTACCCTTTTGACACAATGTTATGTTTTCTTATAGCAGAGACCGTCTAACGAATAACTGACGTCACCTGATGGTAAGTGATCGTGCAGGTTTCTTGCTACTTTTTTACTATTGTGAGGAAACTATAGCTGCTTTCTACGGTAATAAATTAAACAAAAATAAACTCATAACCATAAACAACTCTA
Source organism: Mimas tiliae (assembly GCA_905332985.1). Lineage (NCBI taxonomy): Eukaryota > Metazoa > Arthropoda > Insecta > Lepidoptera > Sphingidae > Mimas > Mimas tiliae. Next base: position 1,402,758 of record HG995254.1, read on the forward strand.
GAAAATAGTGTCTAATGATCGTTATGATCCACGGAATTATTTATTATCCAGAACGAGGTCATGGTATGTTTTAATTAATTTTTCCATTAATATTTTTTGACTGCCTCGGTGGCGCAGTTGTAATGCGTACGCGTTACGACTGAGACTGACGCTGAGGTCTCGGGTGCGATCCCCGGGTCGAGTAAAGTGGTATTGGGTTTTTCTATTACGAAACGCTCAGTATCAGCCCGAAGTCTGCAATTTGTGCCCGGTATGGCGATAGGCTCGCCCCCTATCACATCATGGAACGTTGTTACATATTGTATAAATAAATACCTCGCTAAAATTATACCGTACCATGAAACTACCCTTATCAAAACGACATCTCATTGTCAAAACCTCCAGAATGAACACATAAAGGCTTGTTTGACAACGTGAAAGCATCGGCCTGTCTACGAGAAATAGGTCAACTTTTTTTTTTATTTAATCGCCTGATGGTAAGCGCCACGCCTGCTCATACACAGAAGCAACGCCACACAGAACTTTAACAAAGTACTTCATGAGACTGGACTGCGCTCGTCACCCTGAGACATAAGGTGTTAAGTCTCATAATGCCCAGTAATTTCACTGGCTTCAATGTCTTTCAAACAGGAACACAACAGTGCTTACACACTGCTGTTTGGCGGCATAAATAGACAAAGCAGTGGTACTAACCAAGCCGGCCTCGCATACGAGGGACCTACCACCTAGTAACACGCTGTCAACCTGGCATTTGAACCCAGGACTTTACTGATTTCAAACTCAGTACGCTGCGACTAGACCAATGAGGGGATACACCAATTTCAATATTTAATTACTAGCTTTTGCTTGCGGCTCCGCCCCCTTGGATGTTATTTTCCGGGATAAAAAAGTACCTTAGTAGCCTAAGTTACTCATTATTACATCAGCTATTTGCCAGTGAAAGTCCCGTCAAAATCAGTCCAGCCGTTCCAGAACAAACAGACAGACAGACAAAAATTGAAAAAAATGTTATTTTGGTACATGTACCATATATACATTCATATGCATATAGTAGAAAGCTGTTATTTTAATATTGACTGCCTCGGTGGCGCAGTTGTAATGCGTACGCGTTATAATTGAGGCTAACTCTGAGGTCTCGGGTTCGATCCCCGGGTCGAGTAAAGTGATATTGGGTCTTTCTATTACGAAATTCTCAGTATCAACCCGGAGTCTGGAATTTGTGCCCGGTATAGCGATAGGCTCGCCCCCTATCACATCGTGGGACGGAGATACGCTCGGCGAAATGTGGGTGTACTAGTTACACCTCTGCCTACCCCGTCGGGGATTACAGGCGTGAGTGCGTATGTAATCACAAGCAGTTGACCACGTGCCACATTTCACACGCCTGTAACCTGGTGCGTGGAATAGCCATGGCCTTGGACCGAATTCGGCTGGTCGATACCATTTTCCGTCATTATGTCACGTGACTAAGACCTAGGCCGTATATTTAGGCTTTTTCAAGGTTTAGTACCGATGCTAGATTATTAGAATTAATTTATTTTATTGATTTAGTTCCAGTAGTAGTGGCAGACGACCGGTCGTAAAATTACATGCAAAATCTTTGTGGAACATGTGCTAAAGCGTATTGCGCTAACCCCACTGTAAGTGAGATAAAGACAGGCGCAATAAGAACAGTAGTAACAACATCCATGGCTCAGTAGGCGAGTAGCCGTCTGTGAAGCGAGAGGCCGTTGATGGGATTCCTGTATGGAGAAAAAAATGTTTGTGAGATCCTCTAATACTTGCTTCGGGTCTTGATGTTTTCTCCCCAGAAGTATTGACGTCTGGCAGGCGGCCGGTCGTAAAAAACTACAAGCCAAATCTTTCTGTAACATGTAAAGCGTGTCATGCCGACCCCACTGCGATCTACAGCATATGTATATTTGAATAAGGGCAGGCAAACGAGAGTTCCATACTGTAAATACTTTTGTCTGCAGCGTGAATAGACCGTCTTGATCTGGTCACCACTACCTCGCAGAAAACCGCTGCTACGTTTCGTACGGTGAGTGAGATATCCGGGGGTCCAAATCCCCTCCCCTTAAATATCCTTTTCCTTTAAGGTCACCAAAACGCTCATGATTCTTCTGGTATTGTGGGTGTACATGGGCAGTGGAGGTCATTTACCATTAGGTAACCCACTTGCTCGTATTGCTCGACTATGCTATAACAAAAACTTTTCTAAAAGTTACGTGTGTATTAATTGTAAATTATCGCTTGCTTTAACGGTGAAGGAAACATCGTGAGGAATCCTGCATACCTGAGAATTCTCCATAAGAATTTTGAAGGTGTGTGAAGTCTGCCAACCCACATGAGGCCAGCGTGGTGGACCAACGCCTAACCCGTTTCATTCATAGAGGAGGCCCGTGTCCAGCAGTGGGTCAGTATACAAGGGTGATATTATAAGGTGGTAGGTCCCTCGTATGTGATAGGCCCCTCGTATGTGATAGGCCCCTCGTATGTGATAGGCCGTCTGGGTTGGTACCACCGTTTTCTCTATTGCACTGTTGTGTTCCGGTGTGAAGGATATTGAAGCCAGTGTAATTACTGGGCATTATGAGACTTAACACCTTATGTCTCGGGGTGACGAGCGCAGTCCAGTGTCATGCAGTGCTTTATTTAAAGTTCTGTGTGGCGTTGCTTCTGTTTATGAGCAGGCGTGGCGCTTACCATCAGGCGACCGACCTGCTCGTCTCGTCATTCAAACTAATAAAAATGAAATGTGGCAACATTGTTAATAGTCCTTGTCTAAGCCTTGTTTGTGATGAGCTCGATCGGCTTGTTACTACTGTCACACAGAAAAAATACGTAAAGTAGCGGCTCGCTGCTGCGTTTCTTACGGTGAGTGAGATATCTGAAGGCCCAAATCCCCATCCCATCCCTTATTCATCCCTTTCCTTAAAGATCGGCAACGCGCTCATGGTTCTTCTGGTATAATGGGCATTCATGGGCGATGGACATCACATATCATCAGGTGATCCACGTGACATACTTGCGCAGTTGTAATGCGTACACGTTACGATTGAGGTCAACGCTGATGTCTCGGGTTCGATCCCCGGATCAGGTAAAGTGGTATTGGGTTTTTCTATTACGAAATGCTCAGTATCAGTCCGGAGTCTGGAATTCGAGCCCGGTTTGGCGATAGGCTCGCCCCCTGTCATATATGGGACGGAAATACGCTCGACGAAATGTGGGTGTACTGGTTACACCTCTGCCTACCCAAAACAAATATTTGTAGATCACACAAACTTTTTGTCTCGGAACGGGTATCGAATCCGCGGCCTCTCGCTTCACAGCTGGCGTCACATATCACCAACTTCCCTTAGTAGTTACACACCCATTTTGTCCGTTCATGGTCGATGGTGATCACTTACCATCACGTGACCCATTTATTTCTATATTTACCTAGGCTAAAACTGTAGACAGTAAAAAAACATGATATCAGACAAGGATGGGTCAGCGAGGCCTAGATAAAGGTCAAAAGGTGTTCGACCCAACGCCGTCTCTATTATTATACGGTCTATTTTCCAACATTGATCGTTTTATATTGAAAAAACACGCTTATATGCTGATTAAAGTAGGCAGAGGAACCTATGTATACAATACTAGGGGCTTTGCCCATGTTTTTTCGCAAAACATAAAATAAAAAAAACTTAAAGTCCGACAAATATGAGACATATCTTACTTTCTTCCCCACATTATTCTGCATCGATTGGTATCGGTCTCGACCCCATACCCCTAGCGGTTTCGGCGGAGATAGCGTGACAAGCTTTTGGCAGCGGCGGCGGCGGCGCCAGTTACTTTTTTTTAGAATAGCGATATGTAACAAAAACCCTGTTGTGCGTTTTAACTGTGATATCAGAATCGATATTCAAACGTAATTAAATAACTCGCCTAAGAAAATTTGACTATAAAATAATCATATTTATTTTTTAAACTTTAATTATATTATTGTTTGTAAGGCGTATGTTCATTGATTACGTCTGCAAGAGCGATGACTTACGAGCCAGAGCGATGTAGGAAGTTGCGGCGTCCACGTACATCAAAAGTACCGCGCAGCGCGCGCGCCTCCGCGTCGTCAATACACACAGAAATTCAGATGTGAATATCATTTTTTTTAAATACATATTTTCATTTTTCTAAACTACCTGTGTAAGGATAATATCTAGATTCTGTTTATGATTTTTTTTAATTTAACTATTTTTATTAAGCTGTATCTATGTCTATCTTGACGACCCTAAACGGGCCAACAGGGTTTTGTTACATCCTGTATAACCAAGTATCTATTCTATATATTTTAGTAGTAGAGCCACGCTGTAGACAGTTTTGTCTACAGCATGAATTGGCGGGTCATCCGGGTTGTTACCACTGTCTCACAGAAAACCGGCGTAAAGTACCAGCTTTCGTACGGTGAGTGAGATATCCGGGGGCCCAAATCCCCTCCCCTTCCCAATCCCTTACTTATGCCATTCCTTTAAGGTGTGCAACCTATGATTATTTCGGTATTGTGGGCGTACAGGGGCGGTAGAGATCACTTACCATCAGGTGACCCATTTGCTCGTTTAGCGGCCTATACTATAAAAAATACCAAGTCTGTGTATATATGTGTCAATACTTCGAGTAATGTAATAATATAATCAGAAATAATCAATTTAGTGTAAGCGTTGTTGTGTTTCGGTTTGAAGGACATTGAAGCCACTGAAATTACTGGGCATTATGAGACTTAAAATCTTTCACTCTGAGTGATGAACACAGTCCTATGCTATACGGACATAAGGCGAGCGACCTGCTCCTTTCGCTAATAAAAAATCCTTTAGGTATGGTACTCTAGACAGTGACCTCAGCCATTTTAGAAAAATACATACATACGAACTCACGCCTATAATCCCCGAAGGGGTAGGGAGAGGTGTAAACAGTACACCCACATTTCGCCGAGCGTATCTTCATACCATGATTATTGGCCTATTGCCACACCGGGCACAAGTCCAGACTCCGGGCTTATACTGAGCATTTCGTAATAACCCAATATCACTTTTACCCGACCCGGGAATCGAACCCGAGACCTCAGCGTCAGCCTCAGTTGTAACGCGTATGTATAACACTACGCCACCGAGGCAGTCAAACAGCAGTTGTATGTTAGAAAAATATAAATGAAACGCAAAGACTTTAATACCATAGACGGGCTGTTCAGAAGTAAAATTGTGTTGTATACGCGGCCGACGAGGCGGGAATGACGTCTAAGGCGTGGGAGCGAGAGAAGTTAAGAGTAAGCGAGATGGCAATATTGAGACGGCTGTTTTGTTTGGTATTAGTTTTCATTCGTAATAAATGTTTTTTTCGATCAAAACCAAGAAATAATATAGTTACTTCCGTAAAATAACTTCAAATTGAATGAATTATATATATTTTTTTTTTTTTTTTACTAGCCCTTTATTATATACGTCCCACTGCTGGGCACGGGCCTCCTCTACTGAATGAGAGGGGTTAGGCCTTAGTCTACCACACTGGCCTAATGTGGGTTGGTAGACTTCACATACCTTCGAAATTCTTATGAAGAACTTCTCAGGTATGCAGGTTTCCTCACGATGTTTTTCCTTCACCGTTAAAGCAAGTGATAATTGACAATTAATATAGACATAACTTAGAAAAGTCAGAGGTGTATGCACTTGGGGCTGGTTTTGAACCTGCAACTTTCGTCTCGACAGTCCGTACCACTCCCCGCTGAGCTATCACTGAATTATATATAGTGATTTCTTATGTTTACGCGAATATTACACATTGAAATTAAACTAGTTTATACGGATTATAATATGCATAAGCTTTCGAAACGTCGGGACTAAAATAAAATTAAACCGTGATAAAATCCGTATAAATTAGTTTTATTTCAATGAATAATATATGTAAATAATGACAATGTTTTAAGGGCCACAATAAACAATTTCGTGTTAGTTTATCGAATTTAACTTTCTCAGCTAATCAAACACAACAACAACTGCTCTTGTCGCCCTCTCGCGGGTGACTAAATGAGTTGCAGTCAATTGACCGTAACTAAGTGCGCAATTTCTTTGTACCACACAGCTTGTCTAGTAGTATGCATTAAAAAGTATTATAAAGTGCAATGCATGGCGCATTATGTTTCAAAATCTGTTTAATTGCACACTGAATACGTGCAAAACGGCTGCATTAAGTTTTCATGCCAGCATTTAATCTTATATAATACGGAAAATGGTTTTAATTTGCGTACATTATCGGCGTATGTGACCTACTACGGGCGCGACCTACGGCAGGAGTTTTTAACCTTATTTCACCACCATAAAGTTCTTTTTACAAGGACTCTATAAAATCTTATGTATAGAGCCACGCTATAGCCAAACAGCACGGCCCAGGTACCATAATCTCTCAGACCGTGGTGAAGTTACAACTTTGCTGATATTAGAGGTCTAAATCTATAACGTTTTGACATGATCTTAATAAATACTTATATTCATCGATATAAGATAACTAGAACGATAAATCTCATATGAATCTGCCGCCAAAAAAAACGACTCCACTTACTTACACATGCAAAGATAAAATCACACATAACACTCATACACGCAAGAAAAATTAATGAAAGTCCAAAATCAACTTTATTTCATAAAAGTTAATATAAATATTAAATTTCTAGATCGAGATACGACGTTCTGCACCGCGCAAAAAATTAGACGTATCAAGTGTCAACTACAGATTATTATACACAGACTTTCATGGCTCGCCCCCTTGCACAGAGTTTTGGTGTGGTAATTTTTTTGCTTGAGTTACGTTTCTTGTCATCTTTTTTCGACCCTTATACAAATCGCTAAATATTCGAAAGTATTAACACAAACAGCCCATATATAATTAAATCCATAACCATATCTGAATACTAGAACCTATTGTGGGCTCCTTTTCTCCGCACTTAGCCCGTTGGATGTCGGGCCATTGTGCGTGAAGTTTGTGCCGGCTAGAGATCTAGCCAGCTAAACTCCGACCAGAAGCGCAGGATCCTCCTGGTGTCTCCACAGGCTTCTCTGAGTGACCTCGGTGTGTTGAGGATGTCCGTACGTTGTGTAGCTACACCTTCACATTCCAGGATGACGTGTGAAGCTGTTTCATCAACCGACAGGCATCCCCTACACAGGGGGCTGTCGGTTATACCTAGAACATATAAATGTTTGTTAAGTGGGCAATGTCCCGTAATGATGCCTACGATTATACGTAGATACTGGAACCTATGTTGATTCAAGATTGTATGTATAAGTAAATAAGGTAAATGGACAGGCACATAATTGTATAAGGTATTGCATAACAAGAGCGTGAAGCCGGCAAGCGGCGAGCGGTGGCCGAGCGCCGTCTATGCGTCGAGACACGCTGGCGGGGCAGCTAGCCAACTCACTCCCCTGTGTTGCAGGCAAACTACTTATATTCCATACTAGCGTTTGCTCGCGACACCACCCGCGTGAATGTTTTTTCCCGGATAAAATAGAAACCTAAGTTACTCCTTATTACATCAGCTATCTGCCAGTGAAAGTCCCGTCAAAATCGGTCCAGCCGTTCCAGAGTTTAGCCGGAACAGAGAACAGACAGAGACAGAGAGAACTTAAAAAAAATGATATTTTGGTATATGTACCGTATATACATTCCTAAGCATGTAATAAAAAGCGGTTATTTTAACATTACAAACATACACTTCAATTTTATTTATTTGCATAGATAAAAGTAAGTATAAGAAAACTTTGGTAGGAAGGCGGACCTGGCACTAGGCGGGATAACGTCAGGTAGAAAAAAAAGGCTTAAGGAAATTTTAAATCAAAATTTCAGTTTAAATTTTCTGACTGCCTTGGTGGCATTTATAATGCGTACGCGTTACGACTGAGGCTGACGCTGAGGTCTCGGGTTCGATCCCGGGTCGGGTAAATTTGATATTGGGTTTTTCTATTATGAAATACTAAGTATTAGCCCGGAGTTTAGAATTGTGCCCGGTATGGTGATAGGCTCGCCCCCTATCGCATCATGGGATGGAGATACGCTCGGTGAAATGTGGGTGTACTTGCTACACCTCTGCCTAACCCTTCGGGGTTTACAGGCGTGAGTGCGTGCGTATCACGAAACTGACGACGGTGACGCCACCATCAGTAGTCCGCTCTAATAACTTTATCCACCAAGTTTTGTTTTTTGATTGGTGAGAGTTTACATGTCCTTATTTTACATGAATTAAATATAGTTTTTATGTACTTAGCTGTTATATAGAGTGCGTATGTATATTTAATATTTAGTGTAATAGTATAATATCGTTAAAAAACCGTTAGCTTGACATATTAGAGGGAGACATGAGCGCCAATGGTCTACGGAGGATGCTCAAGATCCGGCGAAGTGGAAGCATCTTGATTCACCTCAGCCTACCCCTTCCAGAATACAGGCGTAAGTTTATGATATTCACATATGCTAGTTAACGAACTTGATCAATCTATACTAATATTATAAAAAGGAAAGATTTGTATTTTTGTAAGTATCGAATAAATTTAAAAACTACTGGACCGATTTCAAAAATTATTTTGCCGTTAGAAAGCTACATTATCACTGAGTAACATAGGCTACTTTTTATCCCGGAAAAGGCTATACACGCGGGCGGAGCCGCGAGCAAAGGCTAGTTTCGAATATAAGACTTTATGAAGAATACCTTCAATATTTTGCTGCATGTAACATAGGATTTCACGGCACCCTTCACGGAGAGCTTTGCTTTAAAAATTTTATATTTCGCTACCATTTTCATAATTATTTCCTCGTGTTATTTTTTCCGATATAAATTGTTTGATTTTGTTGCAAGTTTTGAACAGATGGTTTATGGAATAGCTTGAATTGAATGTAACTTTTTCAGTTGCGTTGTATTACTTTAAGTTTTATTAAAGTGTAACCGTGGCAGGATTGGGGGAGGCATTAACCCTGCAATGTGACACTAAATAGGCTAGGAAAAATACTAGGTAGTGTGGATACATTAATGAGTTTTTTTTTAATTTAGAGGTTCCAAAAAATAAGCACCAGAAATATTACTCCGACAATTACGTGACGTATTTATTGCAGAACTAATTGACACATCATACTAATATTATAAATGTGAATGTAAGTTTGTTTATTACGCTTTCACGCGAAAACTACTTAACCGATCAACATGAAACTTTGTACACATATTCCTTGAGGTATAAGAAGTAACATAGGATACTTTTATGGAAAAATAAATTATATTTGTTTGTTACGCTTTCACGCCTAAATCACTGAACCAATTTTGATGAATTTCGATGTAGAGATAGATGGGACCCTGGAGACGGTTATAGGCTACGTTTTATTTCGGAAAAGTCTATTCATGCGGGTGGAGCCGCGAGCAAAAGCTAGTTATTCATAAATTACTAACCTGAGTATGTCACATATGACCTTCGCATATGACAATTGCACTGGATAGACGGAGTGTTGAAATCAACATTAATCCGATTTAAGTCATTGGCTTCCCTACATCTAATCGATGTCCAAAATAGAAATTTTAACTGATGAGCTACGTTTTTGAGCTGCATTGAACTTGCATGTAGTTTGGTCTTATTGTAGAAAGTTTTAGAGCCAAGATATTTCTTATTTTATTTCTAATGACTGTAAATGCATTAAAAAATATTTTTATTAATGCAAAAATTTCAATTCAAGTTCATCAACTTCGAAATCTTATGAGTTATGGTTGTGGATGATTTGAAACTACTAACTTTTTTAACAAAGATCATTAACGACTATAAATGTTGACAGTGTTTTAATTATTCATTCACTTGTTCCTTCTTTTTCTAACGACAAATCGTTTAGGATGAACAAGAATTCACTGATTAATAACATTTATAAATAAGTGGGTAAATATCTCCTTACCAAGCTGATATAAAAATCCTTTATCTCTGATTAATAATCACTTATATAACCGTATAAAATATCACATACACATAAAAACCTGAATCCCCAGTCTCCCCACATAATAACCGTTATGTAAGACAAATTGTGGGTGGTGTAAACCGAGCCAGGATGCGGCTACGGCGCTACGCTGCTACAGAGCTACGATGCTACGACGTAGATTATATTGAAAGCTCTCAATCTGTTTCATTGTTGACAGATAAAGTATATTATGTGCTTTTATTTCTCGTATTCTAGTACATATTGTGAGAAAATAAATAGTTTTATTCGTGTTTAAATAATATTTCAGTTCAAAAATAAAGAGTTCAGATATTCCAAATTATTGTTTTGCTCGCCTGAATGACGCGACGACCAGATCGTTCACCTGATGGTAAGTTTCATATCTGTCATCAGAAGTAATGTCTATCTCTGCTATAAAAATACCACCCGGTTAAGCCAGTTCGTAGACAAAACTGTCTCCAGTTCTTTACAGCTTTAATTAATTCGAAACATTTAACATACAAATAGGTACAGTTTATCAAGTAAACATCAGATCCAAGATCCAAATTTCCTTATTTATTGCAAGTAGGAAGTTTGAGCGAATACCTGAGACGGTGCCAAAAGCGTGGTGCATTGCAGCCAACGACTGTATGGTACTGAATTCAAATCCTTTTGAAAATAGGTCGACGTTATTACAGTTTGTTTTATCTTCTTTTTATTTTTGTAGTATCGAGATTGTTATATAATATAGTAGATATAAAGTTGCCAGAGCCAAAAATGTTAACGAACTTTATCGAAATCCCCAGATTAATGCCTGTAACCCAATACAATGGAATAACCACAACACCCAAAACCATCACCCGACACAAACATTTTTGGCTCATTCAAAATATTGTCTCGGTATGGGGATCGAACCCTCAGACTCTAGTTTTACAACCGCTCAACGACTGCGCCACGGTGGCTGTCCATTCCGTTTCGCTAATCCTCCCATATTTAACTAACGAAATAAATCGTAAAATTTTCTTTTGCACACATAAAATAATATAAAACCTATCTAAATCCGATTTTAATGGTTCTTTATCCATTCAAAAAAGCATAGCGTAAAACTAGCCCCATTAAATATTTGAGAAGATATTCCACCAGTAACGGAGTAAAATTGGGAATAAGAGACTAGAACTTTTTTATGTTATTAATTAAACAATACATACCAATCATCGACCATCAAATTGTGGGAGCACAGTACGTGGAAGACTTTTTCGATCTACCTTCAATCTATTATGACGTTAATTTCCCTGAGCCAGGATAAAAATACATTTATCCTTTTTTTACTAAGTTTACGTTTTTTTTATAGTACCTATAGGCCGGCAAACGAGCAAGTGGGTCACCTGATAGTAAGTGATCTCCACCGCCCATGTACGCCCACAATACTAAAATAATCATGGGCGCGTTGCCGACCTTAATGGAAAGGGATAAGTTAGGGATTGGGAAGGGGAGGGGAATTTGGGCCTCCGGGCCTTACTTGTAAAAGGTAAACCCTATTTAGTTATTACAATATCATCTGATCGATGGATTTAACGTTAGCTGAAATACGTGGGTGTGTTCGCTATACAAAGCCAAATGGTTCAAGGGCAAAGGTATGACATTTAGGCTAAAATATGTAAATTAATTTATGGACTAATTAATTTACAACATTGTACATTCAGATATGTTGCACAAGAAGTATTGGAGTGTAAGTGGCCACCAACATGTTAGACCTAAAGCCAATCTCACCTGCACGTGGGTCACTCTGCTCATTGAGAGAGCGAATATGATAGCCCGCAGGTTTGCACGTTGGTCAGCCGAGGTTAAGGTCACGCTCTTTAATGCGTAATGCACATCACTCTCCACGTGCAGCCTGTGGGCTAACTACACGAAGAAAAGGTACAGCCACCTCCGAGTCCTGTATCACAATGCCTTTTGGATGTTGTTGGGGCTGCCCCGATACTGCAGTGCCTCAGGTATGTTCGCAGACGCGCGCACCGCCTGCTTCCACACAACTATGCGTGCGCGTGCCGCGTCATTAGTACGCAGGGTGCGGGCTAGCTCCAACATTGTCCTGAAGATGATAGCATCCAGGCTTGACTGCCCTTTCCTCCGGCATTTCTGCGAGAGACATGTCTCAGCACCAATGCCGGAAAGAAGATTCTGAATACTAATACTAATACTAGCCCTGTATTATATACGTCCCACTGCTGGGCACGGGCCTCCTCTACTGAATGAGAGGGGTTAGGCCGTAGTCCACCACGCTGGCCTAATGCGGGTTGGTAGACTTCACATACCTTCGAAATTCTTATGGAGAACTTCTTAGGTATGTAGGTTTCCTCACGATGTTTCCTTCACCGTTAAAGCAAGTGATAATTAACAATTAATATACACGTAACTTAGAAAAGTCAGAGGTGTATGCTCTTGGGGCTGGTTTCGAACCTGCGGCTTTCGTCTCGACAGTCCATACCACTCCCACCTGAGCTATCACTGCATTAGATTCTGAATACGGCTTTTAATTTAAATTCTTTATGACATCACTTTTAGATTCTTATTTTATTTTATTACGATGTTATTTAATGTAAAAATATGTATTTAATCTGAAATAAATGAATTATTATTATTATTATTAACGGATGACGCAATGGCGACACTTGGTTCCCGTTGGGTGTTGTGGGGGTCAGACGGCGGGTCGCACCACATAATACCAAATAGTCAAATCATGATGGGAAGACGGACCCTGGCATTTAGTTATAAGACGGAGTTGGTATCAAAAATATTAAACCAATTTTTTTTTATTAGCTTGAGTGACGAAACAAGCAAGTCGTTCGCCTAATGGTAAGTCGCCCAAGCCTGCCCATAAACAGAAGCAAAACAAAACAGAACTTTAAATTAAAAAGCACTGCATGGCATTGGACTGCGCTCGTTACCCTGAGACAGGTTATTACGTCTCATAATGCCTAGTAATTTCCCTGGCTTTAATGTCCTTCAGATCGAAACACAACAGTGCTTACACACTGTTGCTTGTCGGAAGAAATAGACAAAGCGGTGGACATATATTGATTATTTTTATTTTTTGGATATTCATATTGACAGCCATATATTCGATTTTACAGCCTCCGTGGCGCAGTGGGCGAATAGCCGGCTATGAAGCAAGAAGCCGCGGGTTCTATTCCCGCACTGAGATAAAATGATTGTGTGATCCACAATATTTGTTTCGGGTCTGAGTGATTTCTCCCCAGATGGGTTGACGTCAGGCATGCGGCCGGTCGTAATAACTACAAGTCAAATCTTTCTGTAAAATGTGTTAAAAAGTATGTTGCTCCGACCCCACTGCGAGTGGGATAAGGGCAGGTGGAAAGAAAGAAAGAAAGAGATATTCCTATTCACATTTTTGTATCGTATACATGCCGATACCTATATGCCGTATCTTCCTAAAATTAGACGAAGTAAACAGGCTTCATTGCGTTTATGATGCCGCCCTGGTAGGCGGGTTTTGCTGACCGGTTAGTCGAGGGACACAGCCTATCGCAAACACCGCAACGTGCCTTGAATAATACGACAGGCTTTGTATCACATTGGCGCAGTATTTCGGCCTGTTATGCACTTAATTTGTGTTTGATACTTACATTTGAGTTTAGTTGTAACCATTGGCGTCTTTTATGTCTCGGAACGATAGGTGTAGTCCAATACACTGTTTCGTAGTTTAAACTTATTTTATATAACATAGGCCGGCAAACGAGCAAGTGGGTCACCTGATGGTATGTGATTGTCTGTTTCTGTGACGGCAGTGTGTAAGCGCTGTTGTGTTTCGGTTTGAGGATATTGAAGCCAGTGAAATTACTGGACATTATGAGACTTAGCATTTCATGTCTCGGGGTGACAAAGGCAGTCCAGTGCTATGCAGTGTTTTGTAATTCAAAGTTTTGTGTGGTGTTGCTTCTGTTTATGAGCAACTGTGACGCTTACCATAAGGCGAACGACTTGCTTGTTTCGTCACCCAAGCTAATAATAAGAGAAGAAAAAATCTTCCGCTTTGTATGGAATTCTATGTATACGTTTTATATACGACGGTATACGTTACGACCGAAACAAGAGCGACAATTTGGATCCAATTTGATACAATAGGGTAGTTTCCTGTATTAAATTTTATACATTATTTTATAAGCAACAGAAAATGATACGCAAAAGAAACGATTTTATTAAAACACAATCAAAATTGGTTCAGAAATGTGCCCGCAGTTATGATTTTAAATGTTGGTATGAGGAAAAGTGGGTGCGTAGTAGGGATATCTCACTATCTCGCTTGCACGCGTGCACTATAATGAACATTTTACACAGTGACGTCAAAGGTTGCATCGTCTGTCATTTGACAATTACCCCTTCTACAGGATTTGAATGGCTTCTATCTTATTTATTTTTGGTCCGATTTATAAAATTCTTTCTGCAATAGATTTTGAGTAACATAACTTATTGTTTAAATAATAAAAAAAACTAGTCAACTACCCTATTACAATACAACAACGATTTTCTGAGAGACCGTGGTAATGACCCGGACGAGCCGGCCCATTCACTCTCTACCACTCAAAGTTTTGTTTACAGCATGAATGGGCCGGCTCGTCCGGGTCGTTACCACTGTCTCACAGAAAACCGACGTAAAGTAGCAGCTTGCTGCTGCGTTTCGTACGGTGAGTGAGATATCCGGAGACCCAAATCCCCGTCCCCTTCCCAATCCCTTAATTATCCCTTTCCTTTAAGGTCGGCAAAACTCCCATAATTTTTGTTTGTATTGTGGGCGTACATGGGCGGTGGAGATTACCATCAAGTGACCCACTTGCTGGTTTGCCAGCCTATGCTATAAATAAAAACACGCTCTCTGCAAACTAAAAAGGCATGTTTCTCTTTAACCCTTATCAGCTAGTGATGTCATCAGCTTTAATTACACCAGCCCGGATCGTAGACGAGCTGAGAGTCACGTAGCATCCCTAATGGTACACGGTGAATCGTACACGTTGTATGAATACGCCAGAATTTGTGGTTGTATAATTGTTTTGGGAAACTGAATAATTTAAAAGGTGTCGTATTTTTAACGACTGCCTCGGTGGCGCAGTTGTAATGCGTACGCGTTACGATTGAGGCTAAAGCCGAGGTCTCGGGTTCGATCCCCGGGTCGGGTATAGTAGTATTGAGTTTTTCTATTGCGAAATGCTCAGTAGCAGCCCGGAGTCTGGAATTTGTGCCCGGTATGGCGATAGGCTCGCATCACAAAAGGGACGGAAATACGCTCGGCGAAATGTGGGTGTACTGGTTACACCTCTGCTTACCCCTTCGAGGATTACAGGCGTGAGTGCGTATGTATGTATGAGTGCGATTCTTTCCTTTATGATGTTTATTACCGTTTGAATTACTAGTTAGACACTTCGGCGGAGGTAATATTATACGAATTCAAAAACTGTGATCGTATTTGTAACTCGTACTAGGCCTACTGGAGTATTTGCCCTCCTTCATAATTAATGTAGTTTCTCAAATAAACCGTGCCACAGAATTTTAGGCACCATTTAACAATACCATCTATATAGAAAATATTGTATAGTTCTAAAACGGGGCTAATGCGTCATCATTTAACAAACAAGAACTTTTATACGAAACTCAAAGGTTGAATTTAAGCCGCTTTGCCAAAGTTGGTGAACAATTTTTGGCACAACTAAGTGTAACTACCAAATAACCTGAATACATAGTCTCGGGGGTCGAAATACAGGCCCAATTTTATTCGTCGTTTGCGTGATGTGAAATACTATAGCATCGAATAAAGTTAGTGGGCCATAAAAATAGGGACAGTGGACAATAGGAATTGACATAAGCTCACGCCTGTATTTCGAAACGGGCAGGCAGAGGTAGAGCTAGTGACTTTACCGAGCTTATTTCCGGTCCATATGGGCTGAGTCTATAGCCCTTTCTTTCGATCTATTCTATCCCATTCGCAGTGAGGTCGGTTTTTTGCTTTCTTTATGTACGTAAGTACATCGATTTCTCCGCCAATTATGGACTGATTTTGTTGGAAAAACAATCACCCGAAAGAGTTTATCTGCGATGTGGTCACATATAAATTTGGTTAAGATCTGATGACGGGGTACGGAGTAAAAAAATAAAACTCAACGGACAACAGTTTACACTCGTTGCTAAAAATTGAAATCGGTTTCTAAGTTTTGTTAAACTTTATCATATGTAATACTCAAACACACATTGCGATACGTGGGATCCTTTTTAAAATATCTATTTGTTTCGCTTTCACGCCTAAATCACTGAACCGATTTTGATGATTTTTGATGTAGAGATAGATGGGACTCTGGAGACGGTTATAGGCTACGTTTTATTTCGGAAAAGCACGCGGGCGGAGCCGCGGCCAACAGCTAGTATTACATAAAGATTTGGCTTGTAGTTTTTACGATCAGAATATAAATATAAATAAACCTCCTCGCTCATGTAATGGCCCCCGGTATCGGCGTCCACCTTCCATACCCGTGAACTACGACCTTACGAGTGTATAACTCACGCCGCGCCGCGCCGCCCCGCCACAGAACCGCCGATTTATTAATTATTATTAACCGCAACCAACTAGTCACCCCACTCATTTGAATAATGTTTTTATTCTGACTCGGCAATGTAGCTATATAACACCTGCGAGTTTAACATATGCGCCACGAGAAAAATCGTGAAATAAGCAGTTATAACTAGTTATTTAGTTATTTTATTTAGTTGTTTTTATTATCCTGGCTCGACAAAGTGACTACGCTACACCTGATGGTAAGTGTAGCGCAATCCAGGAATAGATTCGACCAACGACAGACGATGTATCTATCGTGTGGATTGTGTATAATACAGGGCTAGAAGTATGATTATTATATTACTAAAACATTTAAAAGTGTAGTTGCGGTACCGTTTGTGCACGAATCCGAGTCACTCTTGACCGTTATTTTAATTACCCGATAATTACTTGACGATATAAGATCTTTTGTAAATGATTTAAAATGGTATTACTCTAGTAATAGCTTGCCTAAACATTGAATGAAAACGTCCCAGCCAGCAAAAAGGCAGGAATAATGCTCCACTCGGGTATCGAAAATCCATTATAGGCTATCGATTGGCGTAATGGTAGGGAACTTTAATGAATTATCGCCTATGAAGGGAATTTCGGCGTGAAATATTACGTGTACTCCGATGTAGTTTGGTATAATACACCTGATGCTGGTATGATGAGAGTGTTTTATAACCGACGCGAGGCAAAAAATGCCTCGGTGGCGCTGTTGTAATGCGTATACGTTACGACTAACGCTGACGCTGAGGTCTCGGGTTCGATCCCCGGATCGTGTAACAGTGATATTGGGTTTTTCTATTACGAAATGCTCAGTATGAGCCCGGAGTCTGGAATTGTGCCCGAAATTGTGCTCGCCCCCTATCAGATCATGTGGCGGAGATACGCTCGGTGAAATGTGGGTGTACTGGTTACACCTCTGCCTAACCCTTCGTGGATTACAGGCGTGAGGTAAATATTTGTGGATGAAACATATTTGTCTCGGTGCGGGAATCAAATCAGCGGCCTCTCGTTTCACAGCAGACTACTCTACCAGCTGCGCTAATTTACATCATAACCCGGAAGCTTTATTATCGTTGCTGGTCAAAATAATTATAAAACTGTATATTTATTGTTTTGTTTTTCATTTTTTAAATATTTTTATATGCCTTCTGCCTACCCGTTCGGGCATACAGAGGTAAGCTTTGTGTGTACGTATGTATATGCAGTTTCAAAGTATCGTCACCAAAGATTCGTTTTGAAATGGAACCTCCTATAGAATATTATTGGTAAATATTTGAGGTGTTCATAAATTATATCATCACCTGAGCCGCTTTGTTTGATTTTATTTAGCATTTACGCACAAAAAAACGCCGTATTGTCCATCACTCAGGGTTTATAACAATAAACGTAAGAAAAAACGCAGAGTCGATGTGTGTATACCAGTAAGATGTAATACTGTTAGTTCAACGCGGCAACAGCCTTTTATGGCAGTTAGACTGTATAACAAGATAAATAAATTACATAATATTAACCCACTTACAACTCATGAAGTTAAAACTAAGATAAAAAACTGGCTTTTACAACTAGACTACGATACAACCGAAAAGTTACTAGAACTAAACATTTAAACTGCTTACACAAATACTCACATTCACACACACATGCACTTACTCACTCACTCTCACACATTACACACACAAACACACACCTATTTCAATATTTGTTATATCTAATTTATTTACACAAAATATACTCTGTGTCATACTTGTTGTGAGAGGACACTGGCACCTGTAACACAGATTTAATCTAGCACTGGAGTCAGTGGCTTCGATTGATTTGCATATTGTTTTTGTGCCTAATAAATTATTATTATTATTATTATTATTTATGGTCGAAGGAGGAAGGAGAAAGCTAGTTCTCCTCCTACTTTGCTTTTTTTTATCCTGACACGACAAAGTGATACGCTCGATGTACTGTATATTTTTATATATTTATTTATTGAATTCGTTACACATCACAAAACATCACAATAAATACATTTTATATGACTTATAAAATGGTCATGTCTGCAGACGGACAGATGGTCGGTGGAGCAGACATGTGCTGGAGTGGAGACCACGGTTAGGCAAACGTAGTGTAGGACGCCCTGCTGCACGGTGGACCGACGACATGAAAAAGATGGCGGGTAGAGGGTGGACGCGGGCTGCTCAAGACCGGGATGGTTGGCGCTCACTTGGGGAGGCTTACGTCCAACAGTGGACGACAACAGGCTGAGATATATATGACTTATAACTGTGAAGTGCCTTTACAGGTGAATACAACATTTAAATGCACTTGAATGTCAACATTCGTAATGGTTACAATGAGTCATACAAAAACTTTATGAAATTAATACAAACCAAATTAATTTAATTAAAATGAATACTTACGGTTGATATGCATAATGTAACTACAGTTACTAAGTATCAATCAATTTGTAACAATAGTAATAAGTTAGTATTGTGCTGACAAAATATAATGGTAACCGTCAAAATTGCATCTCTCGCCAGAGTTATGCCAGCCTGACCTTTGTACTCGTGTAATCCTACTTCCTATTACATTTATTTATATTTTATATTTATTTATACATCGTATTTCTAATAATACATATGAATGTTTGGAGTTTACTGGCGGCTCCGCCGGCATGATCGGCCTTTTTTGGGATAAAACATAGCCTATGTCTTAATCCAGATCATGGTCTGCCTATATGCCAAATTTCACCCAAAACCATTCAGCTGTTAAGGCGTGATTGTCTACCAAACATCCAAATTCACAAAACTACAAACATCCCAACTTTCACATTTCTAATAAATAAGTACACCCAACAGTCACACACATAGTCTCGACCCCACACTAAGTTAACCTGTGTCGTGGGTATCAGGAACTACGAGGGACTTGCAGTCCCACAACACCCAGACCCGATACAAATATTTGCGGATCCCACAAACATTTGTCTCGGTGCGGGAATCGAACCCACGGCCTCTCGCTTCGCAGGTGACTACTCGCCCGCTGCGCCACGGAGGCTGTCTAATAATAGTAGGATATAGATTATAGGGGAATATACGTTTTCGGATTTTACACCCTATTTTCCTACTTAACTAGCGCCTGTTTCACTTGATCCGAGTAATCAAATCCTAAAATAATAACACGTTTAAATACAAAAGTCATGCTCTGACATACCGGTAGAAAGATCTAGAAGTACTTTCAAAAACGTTTATACATAATTAGACGTAGTTATGCAAATCGTTCCAACCCACAGCAAGTTCAAATTGAGATATCGATTTTATTTGGCTAAATTCAATAAATATTATAATAATACAAAGTACTAGGGGCGTTGCCCATGATTTTCCACAAAACATAAAATTTAAAAAAAACTAAGTCCGACGAATATGAGACATATCTTACTTTCTTAAATGTAATGTGTTTTCGTAATGTGGGGCATTCTTCAGCATCGATTGGTATCGGTCTCGACCCCATACCCCCAGCGGTTTCGGAGGAGATGACAAGCTTTTGGCAGCGGCGGCGGCGGCGCCAGTTACTTTTGTTTAAGAATAGAGAGATGTTTTTGCAAAATCGTACATGGAAAAAATTATTTCTGTACGATTTTGCAAAACAACAGAAATCACATCAATTTAATTGAATTAATTTAGCGAAATAAAATAAATGGCTCAATTTGAACTTGCTGTGGGTTGGAACATTTAAGGGGAACTACGTCCAATTGATCGTTAATATTTACTCAAATGTCTTGAAACAGGCCCTTAGTCTTTATTGATTTTCGAATCTGTTACATCGACAGAGTAAAAACAGACAGAAAAACGACGAGGAATTAACAGATCTATATCTTAAGCAGTTATAGCTCAGCGGGGAGTGGTATGAACTGTCGAGACGAAAGTCGCAGGTTCGAAACCACCTCTGACTTTTCTAAGTTATGTGTGTAATAATTGTTAATTATCACTTGCTTTAACGGTGAAGGAAACATTGTGAGGTAACCTGCATACCTGAGAAGATCTTCATAAGAATTTCGAAGGTATGTGAAGTCTGCCAACCCGCATTAGGCCAGCGTGGTGGACTAAGGGCTAACCCCTCTCATTCGTTACAGGAGGTCCGTGCCCAGCAGTGGGACGTATATAATATAGGGCTAGTATTATTATTAATATATTATTCTATAGCTTAACGGAGAGTTCAATGTTGTCAGAACAGGAAGCGAACACACAGACACACTACAATATTAACAGTTTCCTAACGTATTCTCCACGATTGAGTAATTCAATTTTGAGAGGACAATTTATGAATGCTACAAGCGCAGTACGGGATCGGTGCTTGGGTCAGAACGTGGCATCCGGCCAACGAGGGTTGGTAGGTATCGAATCTGCACCAATACAATGAAATAAAAAGTTTTATCGCTTACGAGGCTTTGTATCTACGTACATTCTAGCCTAGCCGACTTGGAAAAGACGGCTGGTAGCGGGTGGATGAGGGCTGCTCAAGACCGGGATGGTTGGAGCTCACTTGGGAAGGCTTACGTTCAACAGTGGACGGCAACAGGCTGAGATGATGATGATATTCTTGTTTTAATGCGTACGCGTTACGACTGATGCTGACGCTGAGGTCTCGGGTTCGACCCCCGGATCGGGTAAAAGTGATATTAGGTTTTTTTATTACGAAATGCTCACTATCAGGCCGGAGACTAGAATTGTGCCCGGTATGGCGATAGGCTCGTCCCCTATCAAATCTTGGGACGGAGATACGCTCGGCGAAATGTGTACTGGTTACACCTCTGCCTATCCCTTCGGGGATTACAGACGTGAGTGCGTATATATGTATACTTTTAGGTAAATCTGTTATCCAAAAGTCTGGCTGGTTAAAATTGGTTTGAAGTTCATTCAAGCTAAGTTATTTTAGTTAAGTTATTGAGCACTAGCTTTTGCTCGAGGTTTCGCCTGTGTAAAGTGAATTTTACCAAACAATAATATCAAACAAAATTTGTAATTCCATTTCTCCCCTTACGGATTGAATTTTGAGAAATCTGTTCAATATGATACGAACATCCTCCCAATTCAAATTCTAATCCTTCTCGGTTTCGGCTGTGCGATAATGCGGCAATCAGGATTTTGCTGTTTATACAATATGTAACAAAAACCGTTGGGCGTTTTAACTGTGATATCGGAATTGATATTCAAACGTAATGAAATAAGTCGCAAATGAAAATGAGACTATAAAAATAATCATATTTATTAAAAAAAAAAAAAATTGTTTGTATTTCGATTGAGTACCTCTGCAAGAGCGATGACTCGCGAGCCAGAGCGAAAGCCCAAATTGCGGCGTCGCTTGCGCACCCGGTTTCGTCATACGTCACAGTCAGCTGTTCATCATTGTCAAATGCCTATGGTCCATATCGACCCATAAAAAAGAAGAAATAATAATAATACTTAACGATTCTGGACTATTCCATAATAAAAATATTATAAAATTTATAGTTGCCCAGTGTATTTTGATGCTATGTATGTTATGTATGCATTAGTTTATATGATTTCTATACATAAGTTTCTTTATTTTGTACTGACTTGTCATAAGCGCTATTTTAATTGCCTTTTCATTTCATCACTTTTCAGATGAAAATACCAATTTTAAATATGTTCATTTTTATAAGCTAGGTACCTGTGTAAGGATAATATCTCGCTTCTGTTTTTTTTTTATTTAACTATATTTAAGCTGTCTATGACCCAAAAAGGGCCAACAGGGTTTATGTTACATACTGTACATACAGATTGAGGCTTCATTATTTATTTACTTAAAAGACTTGAACATCTTGAATCTCGGGGTGACGAACGCAGTGCAGAATCATGCAATACTTTGTATTTTAATCATCTGGATGGTGTTGTTATTTGTTATTGTGTACGTTTAGGCGAGAGAACAACATTGTTTATGAATAATGCTTACGCTATGTGTATCAAAATATATAATAAAATTCCTAATAATATGAGCGACCTACCATTGACAATGTTTAATACAAGGTTAAAAAGTTGGTTGTTGGATAAGTCTTTTTATGCAGTGGATGATTTATTTCAAATATGAGTGTGACTAAATATGAATTTTATAATTTGAATTATAATAAGCTGTGAAATCTATGGACATATATGCATTATTATTATTGTTATTATTATTTTGTTTCGACATAAACAAATGAATATTATTGTACTAAGTCATGAGGTAAACATAAAAAATTAAAACTTTAAATACAATTTTTTTATATGATAATATTATAAATTTTTAAACTTGATACAATTTCATATGCTGATTTATATTGGCTAAATAGAGGAAGCTTTAGTAGTTTAAGACCAAAGTGTAAATCTATTTTCTATGAAATAAATATTTGAATTTGAATTTGAACTGCTCGTCGCGGATTAGGATAGACGACTTTTATTATTTAATCAATAAGTTGCGTTACACAAAACCTATCGCAAAATTAATTTTATAATTCCGTCCATAAATAAATAAGTTAGAAGCCATTCAAATCTAATGCAAAGGGTACTTGTCAAATGACAGACGACGCAAACGTTGACGTCACAGTGTAAAATGGTCGTTAACGTACACGGATATGAGTGAGATAGTACGATGTCCCACCCTACGCGCCCACTTTTGCTCATACCAATATTAATCATAATTTCATTATTCCGGGCTCATTTTTAACCGATTTCAATTGAATTTTAACAAAAGGGTTTCTTTTTCATATTATTTGCTGCGTATAAAATTATGTTGAAGTTCAACATACGAACCTGTTACCGTTAATAAAAAACTACAAAGAGATTCTATGGTATAATAATTAATACATACATACATACGCACGCACGCCTGTAATCCCCGAAGAGGTAGGCAGAGGTGTAACCAGTACACCCACATTTCCCCGAGCATATCTCAGTCTCATGATGTGATAAGGGGCGAGCCTATTCCCATACCGGGCAAAATTCCAGACTCCGGGCTGATACTGAGCATTTCGTAATAGAAAAACCCAATATTACTTTTACCCGACCCCGAGATCGAACCCGAGACCTCAGCGTCAACCTCAGTCGTAACGCGTACGTATTACAACTGCGCCACCGAGGCATTCAATAATTAATGTATTTCACAAGACGGCATCCCCAGTTATATTCTCTAGCTCGTTGCATGTTCATGCTCAGCTAATTAGCTTAAGCACACGTTTGACATTCAACAAATACCATTGTTTTAATAATTCGCAGTACATTCTATTAAAAACATATGCAAATTAAATTAAATGTCCGTCCTTTGGTAATACGGTTGAAGCGTCACCAGTCGAGTTATTTACAACTACCTAATTAATATTATTATGAATTTAGTATTTTCATGTTTTTTTTTTTATAGTATAGGCCGGCAAACGATCAAGTGGGTCACCTGATGGTAAGCGATCTCCACCGCCCATGTACGCCCACAATACAAAAGAATTATGGGCTCGTTGCCGACCTTAAAGGAAGGGGATAATAAGGGATTGGGAAGGGGAGGGGGATTTGGGCCTCCGGAAATCTCACTCACCATACGAAACGCAGCAGCAAGCTGCTACTTTACGTCGGTTTTCTGTGAGACAGTGGTAACGACCCGGACGAGCCGGCCCATTCATGCTGTAGACAAAATTGTCTACAGCGTGGCTCTACCACTCGTAAAACATGTTATACATAGCAGCGATGTGTTATACTCGTAACAGCGATAGCTCAGTGGGGAGTAGTAAGAACTGTCCAATCGAAAGTCGCACGTTCGAAACCAGTCACAAGAGCACACACCTCTGACTTTTCCAGGTTATGTGTGTTAATTATTGCTTGTCTTAACGGTGAAGGAAACATCGTGAGGAAACCTGCATAAATGAGAAGTTCTTCATAAATAAGAATTTCGAAGGTATGTGAAGTGTACCAACCCGCATTAGCCCAGCGTGGTGGACTTAGGCATGACCCCTATTATTCAGTAGAGGAGACCCGTGCCCAGCAGTGGAACATTTATAATACAGGGCTAGTAAAAAAATATATATACATAGCATTATGCTCAACTGCTTGACTGTATTGATAGCACAGTTGTAATGTGTATGCGGCACGACTGCTGTGCTGACTACTGAGGTCTCGGGTTCGATCCCCGGGTCGGCTAAAAGTGATATTGGTTTTTTTCTATCACGAAATGCTTAGTATCAGCCCGGAGTCTGGAATTGTATGGCGATAGAATCGCCCTCTATCACATCACGGGATGGAAATAATTTCGGTGAAATGTGGGTGTACTGCCTACCCTTTCGGGGATTACAGGCATGAGTGCGTATGTGTGTATTAATATATAGATATAAGTATATGAAGATGTCAAATTTCGACCAATACGGGACGACTAATACTAAATATACGCACTCACGCCTGTAATCCCTGAAGGGGTAGGCAGAGGTGTAACCAGTACACCCACATTTCGCCGAGCGTATCTCCGTCCCTTATGTGATAGGGGGCGAGCCTATCGCCATATCGGGCACAAATTTCCAGACTCCGGGCTGATACTGAGTATTTCATAATAGAAAAACCCAATACCACTTTACCCGACCGAACCGACCCGGGGATGGAACCCTAGACCTCAGCGTTGGCCTCAATCGTAACGCGTACGCATTACAACTGCGCCACCGAGGCAGTCTACGACTAATACTAAATAAATAAAACAATACAAAGAAATATCTCAAGTAAAAATTACGATCGTCGAAGCGATGGGAGAGCGTTGTTAATCGAGGCTAACCTGCCGCGATCGCCCGAGAATAAATATCCGATAGCGCCGATATCGGAGCGCCGAAGCATTTTGTTGGTTCCCACTCGGATCTTATATCTACAAATAGAACGACTAGGGTTTTGTTTGATCAAAAAAGTTTGGCCATTGTAGTTTATGGCTTACATTTGTAAACAACGGTTTGGTATTATCTTAATAGCGATCACGTTTGAACGATATAATTAATAGCCATTAGCGGTGAAGGATGAAATGGAATCTTGTTACTTTTTATAGCATGGAACGGCAAACGAGCAAGTGGATCACCTGATGGTAGTAATATGAACATCCATAATATCCAAAGATTTTAATGTATATTAATAGACAAGCTGCGCGGTATATAGATATTGTGCCACTAAGTTACGGTCAATTGACCGTAACTCAATATTACCATCTCGCTTACTCTCAACTAGAACTCGTATCGCGCTCCCTGTCTGTGAGCTGTCAAAGTTCCGTGTTATGCGACTAAAATTTTACTTCTCTACCACCCGTCTAGCAGTATACATTAAAGTATTTAATAATATCTGAAGAATTATCGCATTTCCGACCATAAAGGAAAGCGATGATTAATTACATTACAATTATGATCAGGACCCTACCACCAGCCCCCAAATATCCCCCAAATCATTATTCATTTACTCATTTGAAATTATTATTTTTCACTCACGACGCTGAGGGAATGAGATGTCATTTCCTCATTGATACATTGCTTAGGTTGAGAGACCCTGAGATCTTGGATTTACATTCCAGATCGGGAAATGATAATTTGTAATTTGAGTTTGCGATAAAAAAAAACAAACATGAATTGCCCGGGTTTAAAATTTGTTCCTGTGTTTATATTATTACTCGGTAGCGCAGTTGTAATGCGTATCTATGCGGGACGACTGCTGTGCTGAGGCCTCCGGTTCAATCCCCGGGTGTGTGATATTGGGTTTTCTATCACGAAATGCTTAGTATAAGCCCGGAGTCTGGATTTTTTTCCTGGTATGGCATACATATTGGGCGATCCTATATGGAGTATCTATATAGGATCGCCCGATAGGCTTGCCCCCTATCACATTATGGAATGGAGATACGCTCGGCGAAATTTGGGAGTGCTGGTTACACCTCTGCCTAGCCCTTCGCCTTCGGGGATTACAGATGTGAGTGAGTGCCTATGCGCGCCCCCATCACATCATAGCACGGAATTAAGCTCGGCGAACCGTTGTTGGTACTACACAGCTCTAGTACTCAAATAAATAAATAATAATACTAGCCCTGTATTATATACGTCCCACTGCTGGGCACGGGCCTCCTCTACTGAATGAGAGGGAGTTAGGCCTTAGTCCACCACGCTGGCCTAATATGGGATGGTAGACTTCACATACCTTCGAAATTCTTAATCATTAAAGCAAGCGATAATTAATAATTAATAAACTCGTAACATATAAAAATCAGAGGTGTGCGCTCTTGAGGCTGGTTTCGAACCTGCGACTTTCATCTCGACAGTCGGTACCACTACTCGCTGAGCTATCACTGCTCGCTGAGTAATCAATATAAGTCAATAATATTTTACTCACTTCATTCATTCCTTCATTTACCATTCGCTCAGTGACTTCCCAATTAGCATTAAATTCGACTACAATAATAACATACATGTAAATAATTTAAATACAAACAGAATACAGATCTTATGTACACCAAGCGATGTGAAGCGAGAATTTAATTAACTCAGAGAAACGAAGAGTAAATTATAATTAACGATTTATGAAACATGTATATGTAAGTTAGAAAAGAGCAACCCTGCATTTACTCAGAGTAATTGCTTTGAAACTCACTGGTAAAGTATTTGCAAGGTAAAACTTTTTATACAAATATATTTTCTTATATTCTCAAGCAAGCCGTGATAGCTCAGCGGGAAGTTATTGAGACAGACGAGAATGAAAATCGCCGGTTAATAACCAGCCCCAACAACATGCACCTCTGACTTTTCTAAGTTATGTGTGTATTCATTGTTTATTATCACTTATTTTAACGATGAAGGAAACATCATGAAAAAACCAACATATGTGAGAAATCTTATGTACCCATGTGGTACTCAGTATGTGGAGTCTTTCAACCCGCTTTAAGCCTGCATGGTGAACTAAGGTCTAACTCCTCTCATTCGTAAAATAGGCCCGTGCCCAGCAGTGCGATTATAATTTAGGGCTCTTACTATATTTTTTATTATATTCTAGGCATTACCACTCTACTACAGCATGAATGGGCCTATACCCTACAATCTATAATTAATAAATAAATAAATTAAATAAATACACCCAACAGTCACACACATAGTCCTGACCCTACACTAGGTAAACCTGTATCGTGGGTATCAGGAACTACGAGGGACTTGCGGTCCCACAACACCCAGACCCGAGACCAATATTTGTGGTTCACACAAACATTTGTCTCAGTGTGGGAATCGCACCCACGGCCTCTTGCTTCGCAGCCGGCTACTCGCCCGCTGCGCCACGGAGGCTGTAATATAAGAGGCATAGGCCTGACTGACCTTGATCGCCTTAATCAAACCGTTGGGGATAGAAATTTTAAATTTTAGGAGTGTGTTGATTACAAACTGTATATATAGTTTAAGAAGAGAGTTCTCGAAATGAGAGAAAGAGGGTTGCAAAGATTTTCGCCAGTAAAGGTAAAATAGTATCATAAACATACGGTCATATTTTTGGTTATTAAGGCCACAGGATATATGATTTAACTTGCTGCTTTTTTATACGGGTCTGGGTGTTGTGGGACCAAGTTCCTTGTAGTTCCTGATACCCACGTGCTCCTACGTGTATGTGTGTGACTGTTGGGTGTATTTATTTTAATTTTATAGCATATAATTTCCAGGCTTTATTCGGACCCTACTTATAAATTAGTTTGTCTGTAACCCTCACCAGCTATCGCCGAGTACGTCCCAGCACCTTATAAAAGGTCAGGAGCGGAGTACAAAGACTGAGATACAAAAAGAGCTGACAGACAGCTATCGATTGTTCTAGAAACACCGCAGGGTGAGGACTTAGGTAGTGTGTTTTAGTTGTGTTTAGTTTTCGCTGAATCCCGCTTTGTTTTTATTGTAAAGTTACATTTTCATGTTAAATAAACGTAGATGCCATCTACATGAAGTTACAAACAAAATTACAACATACATAAGTTCACGTGTATCACCGAAGGTGTAGGCAGAAGTGCCACCAATGCTGCACTCATGGTTCTCCGAGCTAATGCCGTATCATAATGAGCCTAACGCCACACCGGGTACAAATCTCAATCCTGGACAACTCGTTTGTAATTTTTCGAAACTCTAACACAAATTGGGATGGCCCAACCTGGGATTTGAATACAAGAACTCACGGTTTCTCAGCCTAAGTGGACTGCCAATAGACCAATGAGGCGATATAGAATTACAAGCGCGTCTTCTACTTACATAAACCAGGCTAAAATAGCCCTAAGAAATGGAAATTTATTTGATCCATTAACTTATATGTACTCAGAGCAATTAAGAAAATGATGAACTGCATTCAATTGTTTTTTTCTCCCAATAAATATAATCTGGGTGTCTTCAAGTCGCGCGTGAATCGTTTTTTGCTAGGCAAGCGTGTTTCATCTTAGACCACATCATCGCTTACCATCAGGCGTGATAGTGGCCAAACGCGAGCCTATTACGTATTAAAAAACATGCTTTAAAATTATAAATTTTATTTCTCATGCTGTTTACCATCTGTTTACAGTATTCTTTCTATCATCTTATAACTGCATCACCAAAAGGTCGAATTGGGAAACTTTTAAGTTACACGCTATATTTATCAAACACGTTATTTTTAAAACTTAACTCGAAACAATTCGATGTTTCAATGTTTCATGGTTTATAGAGAAGTCTGAAGAGCGTCCGGGAACTTTGAGATAAAATCCCGAGTTGATTGTGCACCATGCTGAGCCATTTGCTCATCATTGTGTGCGTTCGTGGGTAAAAAAGATAGGAAACATATAAATTCATAGTGGACTTGTCGCTATCAAAACAGACCTTTGGAATTCGTTTCGCATATAGATTCACTATATTACACACTTAGCTTTACCAAATGATTCTCAGTAGCCAACCGAAAGGAACACAGGCGAAGCTGAACGTAAAAAGTACTGAATAAACAGCCTCCGTGGCGCAGTGGGCGAGTAGCCGGTTGCGAAGCGTGAGGGTTCGATTCCCGCACCTAGACAAATGTTTGTCTGATCCACAAATATTTGTCTCGGGTCTGGATGTTGTGGGACCGCCAGTCCCTTGTAGTTCCTGATACCAACGACACAGGTTAACCTAGTGTGGGGTCAGGACTATGTGTGTGACTGATGGGTCATTATTATATATAAAAATAATAAAATCTTTGCATAAAAGGATAGAAACACAAAAATTCAGTTCAAAACACAATGTAGTATTAAAAATATTTAACAATAGCTTAAATAAATTTTAAATGGCCTGGTTACAGCGAGCCTTTATATAGGCACGGCTTTGTCATGAGGCTTTGAACGAAAAATTCCCCCGATATACGCCAAACATGGTACTAGATTAAATTTAATATTTATTTCGTACGATATTAAAGCAGCTATAGCTTAGGAATGGGAAGGATGAGACGAAATTCTCGGCATCTAAGGAAATACATGACATAACAAACCAGTCCAGCATAACTATCCCAGCATCACCGGGCTAGGAAGGTAGAAATAGGATAGATTTTTCCCGCGCGTAAAAAAGGATAAAATTGAAATCCAAATATTTGTTACTTAGCATTTATCCAAATAGGATACGTTGTTATTTAGATTACGTAATTTTTTACTTTACCGCCAGTACGGAATGTAGTTTCGCTACAGAAAAACTGACAAGAAACTGTAGCGTTGTTCTTTTTAAAACTTTTTAATTATACCCAAGGTATTATATTCACACAACTAACTCAATTAGATCAGTTCAATTTATATACTTATTTCTCATAAGATAAAGCAGCAATTTCAAAGCAAATACTGCACTAGTTTCTAGAATATTCTAGATGAAACTATTGTTTCATCACTTAACTATTGTTGAGTCTACAAACTGAATAATTCATATAACTTTACATCTGATTGTTAACGTCCAATGCAAAGGGAATGAAATTAATCTGACAAATAAAACGATGAATATAATATGAACCAAAAAATTTAAATACATATTCGATATCAAGGAATTGGTCAGAATTTGTGTAACAAAAAATGTTGCTTTATTGAAGTGAAAACTTATTTAGCATTGTTGTGATTTTAAAATCGATGAAACAAAAAAGTGGTGAAACGAAAAAGAGACAGACACATAAATTCATAAGATTTAACGTGGAAGAAAATGAGATAGGAAGCATTACACAGTTGTGCGCGCATGCGTAGTACAAAGCTTGAGAAAAGGCATCACAACAACCATGGTGTTTTGTATACGTATACCAAAATTTTTGAAGGTTTAACTTGTACCACGTGTGAATTGCACACATATTGTTCCTTTATTATTTAATTTAAACATCTTTTAAAAAGGGGGTTCTTGATGCGTGCTTTACATTACATACATTACATTAATAAAGCTATTTCACCCTTTCAAAATTTCTCATATGTTTGTTTTTTGCGGATATCACGTGATATCTGCATCGAATGTGGATCGATTTTGGTAATGCTTTTTATATTCGATAGGATTTACTTACTCCGTTTCACGATTTACGTCCGTTTTCTGAAAGGCTGATCAATGTAAAATTAACTAATCAAATTTCATGTCAAGTCGAAATTGAGTTGCTAACCGTGGTCAACCTTTGATTTGACACACATGTTAGCTAACATAACTTGCAAATTAATATGAAAAATCGTATGTCAAACACTACTAAAGAGACATCAAATGTTATTATTTTATTCACTAAATAACGTTTCAGCAACTCGAATTGATTTGACAGCGGTGACAAAATCAAAGTTCTGTTAGTTCAATGTTGATTTGATCAGCCTTTCAGAAACCGGGTGATAGACTAGTAAAAAAACATGTTACGTCAACAGCAATAAAAGGTCATACAACCCCTCAGAAACCACTAAGCGGTCACCCTTCGACCCACATACATGGTCGTCGGCCCCCTACAAGGCCGAGGTATTGTCACCCCTCACAAATGGTGCATTATTGACTTTTCACACAATACTATTGACAGCTCTAATAATAGATTTTTCAATACGTGCTTTTTCTAATAATATTTATGTACGCACTCACGCCCGTAATCCCCGAAGGGGTAGGCAGAGGTGTAACCAGTACACCCACATTTCGCCGAGCGTATCTCCGTCCCACGATGTGATAGGGGGTGGCGCCTATCACCATACCGGGCACAAATTCCAGACTCCGGACTGATACTGAGCATTTCGTAATAGAAAAACCCAATACCACTTTGCCCGACCCGGGGATCGAACCCGAGACCTCAGCGTTGGCGTCAATCGTAACTCGTACGCATTACAACTGTGCCACCGAAGCAGGCATAATATTTGTTGAACATTAAAATAGGTATGAGTGGTAGTGGTACACGAATATGTCGGCTTGACCGGGTCGTTACCACTGTCTCACAGAAAACGTATGTAAAGTAGCGGCATGCTGCTGCGTTTCGTACGGTAAGTGAGATATCCCAAGGCCCAAATAACCTTCCCCTTCCCAATCCCTTAATCATCCCTTTAATTTAAGGTCGGCAATGCGCCCATGATTCTTCTAGTATTGTGGGCGTACTTGGGCGGTGGAGATCACTTACCATCAGGTGACCCAGTTGCCGAGCCACGCTGATGTCAGTTTTGTCTACAGCATGAATGGGTCGGCTTGACCGGGTCGTTACCACTGTCTCACAGAAAACTAACGTAAAGTATCAGCTTGCTGCTGCGTTTCGTACGGTGAATGAGATATCCGCAGGCCCAAATCCCTCCTCCCCTTCCCAATGAACAGTGAAATGATGACCCATGATGCAAAAATATGGTTATGTTAATTTGTTTGTTATTGGATGAAGACATTCCTTTTCACTAAGCAGTTAACTAAACCACTAAAACACCCACTACGGTGAGACTATCCCGCCCACACACCCGCCACTGTAACTCCTGTGCACCAGGATCGACAGTGGCACGCATTTTTGTTGACAGAAGCTCGGCGAGTCTCTCGGAATTATAAATTGTCTATGTCCCGCAACGAAATCAATCAGTTAGAAAGTTAAGGAGGAGTTGGAAATATTAATTGTACACTTCCCTCCATAGCAAAGCAGTAGACAAAATAATGAACAAAGACTTCCCTTCATAGCAAAGCAGTAGACAAAATAATGAACAAAGACTTCCCTCCATAGCAAAGTGTGATGTATGTAGGTAGATATACATTATTTAATATTTGCTATTGTAGGTAACTCCTCCTCCATTAAACCTTTGTACCGAACGGTTGTGTTTTATTGTGCTCTCTAAACTATAATCCTGAGTCCTTCGCCGGTACAATAATATATCTGCATATTCTTCAGTGGCGACGAGAAGTGAACTTACGTGTGTGTAATTAATTATTTTTACAATTAAAGTGCGTCAAAATGTCGGTTGGTAAAATTGCGCCGTTGGACCTCGCTAAGGACAGTTGGGACTTATACATCGAACGTTTAGAACAATATTTTGTTGCTAACGATGTAAAGGAGTCTGTGAAAGTGGCCACCTTAATAACGGTAGTGGGAATTGAGGCGTATGAACTAATGGTTAATTTGTGCACGCCAGTCAAACCAGCGCAGAAAACTTTTACCGAGCTGGTTGCGGTTATGAAAAGTCACTTGCAACCCAAGCCAAGTCTGTTGGCAGAGAGGTTTAAATTTAGGCAACGGGTACAGAGAACGGATGAAAGTATCGCGGAATATTTGGCTGAACTGAAAAAACTCTCTAAGGATTGTAAATTTGAATCAACCAGTTTAACGGAAAATTTACGGGACCAGTTTGTGTGTGGCCTGAGGAGCGAGAATATACGTCAGAGGCTGTTTACGGAGGATGACGTTCAGTTCGATAAAGCGTTTAAGTTGGCGGTGGCGATGGAAGCGGCGGAGACCGATGCGGCGTTGGTGGAATACCGCGCCGGGACAAGTCGAGGTGACGGTATGCCAATATCGCAGGCGTCGATTCATCAGCTGAGATCCACGGCGGCGCAGGCGCGGCGGGAGCGGCCGGGCGCACGTACGAGCGGCGAACTCCAGCGCTGGCCAGGCGGTAAAGTGACGAGCGGCGTTGGTACAAGCGGCACAAGCGGAGCGGGCAAAAGCAGTGGTTGGAGTTCATCGGAGCGAGGCAGAATGGAATGTAATGCGTGCGGAGGACAGCATAGCATGGCGACATGTAAATTCAAACGGTACGTCTGCCGGGTTTGTAATCGAGAGGGCCATCTCAAGAGAATGTGCCCCAAGCTGCAAAACAAAGTGACGCTGCATCACGTGGAGAGAGAGAAGATTAATGAGTATAGTGACACCGAGGGTAGTGACGAGGTATACAATTTTTCTATTGACTCTAATAAGTTTAGGAAATTTGCACCATACACCCTTAGCATTTGTGTGAATGATAAGCGGTTGACTATGGAGATAGATACGGGTAGCGCGCTTTCATGTATTAGCTTAGACTGCTTTAAGAAATTATTTTCAAATTTTAATATTGAAAAAAGTGATGTGATATTAAGGTACTATACGGGTGAAATTATCAAACCCATAGGAAAATTTACACCCTTGGTAAATCACAACGATAACAATAAATACTTAGATTTATATATTGTCAATAGTGGTAAAACGAGTTTGTTGGGTAGACAGTGGATGGAAGCACTAGGTATAACTATAAATGTACCTGTTTCAGGATGTTATAATATGACTAGTCAGGTATTTGATTTTAAGGAATTCAGTTCCAGATACTCTGAGGTGTTCGACTCGGGACTGGGGAGGTTCACCGGCGGCACGGTCGGGTTCCACTTGCGGCCGGACGCGAGACCGGTGTTCCTGCGCGCCCGATCTCTCGCCTACGCGCTGCGCGAACCCGTTGAGCGCGCACTCGACCAGTTGGTGCGGGACGGCATCGTCACGCCGGTCGCCACTTCGGACTGGGCTACCCCTATCGTGCCGGTAATGAAAAAAGATGGTACTATACGTATTTGCGGTGATTTCAAATTGACCCTTAATCGATGCCTAGAGGTGGACCGTTTTCCTTTACCGAGGGTGGAAGACTTGTTGGCCAAGTTACATGGGGGGAACAAGTTTTCGAAAGTTGATTTATCCCAAGCCTACGCACAATTCGAACTCGACGATTCTAGGAAATATACAGTGATTAATACACATAAAGGCTTGTTTATGTATAATAGACTAATCTATGGTCTGGCGTCGAGCCCAGGGATCTTCCAAAGGAAGCTGGAACAGTTGTTTGCGGATATGCCGAGGGTAGGGGTATTTCTCGACGACCTGATCATCACTGGAGTAGACGATCGGGCCCACATGGCGACGCTCAGGGAAGTTTTTGAAAGATTAAAAAAATATGGTTTGAAAGTAAAGAAGGATAAGTGCACCTTTTTCGAAGATGCAGTTACATATTTAGGTTTTGTCATAAGCAAAGAGGGGATACATACGTGCCCGGACAAAATCGTGGCAATTAAGAAAGCGGCGGCACCTTCCAGCGTGTCGGAGCTTCGTTCCTTTTTGGGTCTGGTGATGTATTACGCGAAATTCGTTCCCAATATAAGCACAATATTAACACCCCTGTACCGGTTGCTAAGAAAGGAGGTGAAGTTTGAATGGAATGACGAATGTGATCAAGCTTTTAGTACAGTAAAGAAAATGTTGATTTCTAGTAAAGTCTTGGCTCACTATTCTCCAGAACTACCACTGGTGCTGACCACGGATGCTAGTAGCGTCGGGGTAGGTGCGGTCATATCACACGTCACGAAGCACGGCGAGAGACCTATAGCGTATGCGTCGCGAGTTCTCAACGAGGCCGAAAAAGCGTATTCACAAATCGAGCGGGAGGCACTAGCTATCATTTTCGGTGTAAGAAAATTCCACCAGTACCTCTATGGTAGGAGGTTTACATTGAAAACGGATCACAAACCGCTTGTGACTATTTTTGGGGATAAGTCGGGGATACCCGTAGAAATTTCTACGGGTTCTTGCAGCGTAGAAATTTGCGATCTAGGCTGGATTTGTTGAAAGGGGTTAGACAAGTAGAGGACAAAGTTCGCGAAACACAGCAAAAACAATTAGTTAATGCCGGCGGGACACCAAGAGGATTTAAGGTCGGAGAAACTGTATGGGCGCGGGATTACACAGGAGGAAAAAAGTGGTTAGAAGGTCAGGTCGAGCAAACACTAGGGTCACGGCATTTCATTATCGGAAGGGATGGGGGTCCACTAATTAAAAGGCATGTCGATCAAATTAGGAGCAAGTGGTCTAATATGTTTGATTTACTAGCATCTACGCAAGGTCGGGGTTCTTCAGAGACGAACTCTGTAACCAAACCAGAACCGGCAGCTGATGGAGTTAGTCCAGAAGAGAGAGGTGAGGGGGCAGGGGTCTCGGACCATCGGGTCGATTTAACTGGTGTGGCACCACCTGCCGGTGCACCATTACCAGAGTCGGTGAACCTCCGCAGTCGCTCTCCCAGGCGGGTTAGAAAACCTGTTGTCAGATATGGTCTGGATTTCGATTAGCTATAATTGTTATTGTAATAGAATATTAGGTATAGTATATATATGGTTTAGTAGATTACAAAGATATAGTTTTAAGTCAACTGTTGTTAGTTTAGTGGGAAGGTGTGATGTATGTAGGTAGATATACATTATTTAATATTTGCTATTGTAGGTAACTCCTCCTCCATTAAACCTTTGTACCGAACGGTTGTGTTTTATTGTGCTCTCTAAACTATAATCCTGAGTCCTTCGCCGGTACAATAATATATCTGCATATTCTTCACAAAGCAGTAGACAAAATAATGAACAAAGGAGGCATTAACCTCAGGCACAAGCACATTTACAACTGGAGAAGCCAGATGTAAAGCACCACGGATGTCATTAAGTGGGTCCTATCACTTGAGCTGTTAAACATGATTCCAATAATAGGTATGACAAAAACGCCGGAAAACACGGAAATTCCTCCTAGTCTGCACAAGATCCATATAGTATACGACTCCAAATGTTATTTGCATACTGTCTAACACTACTAGCCAAATCTAGGTATAATTCCACTAACTTGGGAACAATATCTATATTTCCACTTTCTGCCATTCACACTTAGCTTGGTACATCTATAGATGAAGTTTAAAAGTCGCTTAGACTGGCGCCTTCTGTTTGTCAACTTCAAAAGACAATGTAATTCGAGATATATTGCTTGATCTGAAATTCATGTCCTCGGTTTGAATAGCCTCGGATTCTTCAATATAAATGTGAGATGAATGTTGGATACGTATTGGATTTCTGTACTTTACAATGTAATGTGTTTATACAATAACTTTAATGTATACTACTAGACAAGCTGCGCGGTACATAGAAATTGTACCACTAAGTTCCGGTCAATTGACCGTAACTCAATATTACCATCTCGCTTACTCTCAACTAGAAACTCTCCCCCGCTCCTTGTTTGTCAGCTGTCAAAGTCCCGCGTTATGTGACGCAATTTTACTTCTAAACAGCCCGTCTAGTAGTACCTATACATTAAAGTCTTTGAATAAAATACGTTTCCAATACTTTATTAAAATTAGCTTGAATGACGAGATGATCAGGTCGCTCGCCTGATGGTAAGCGCCACGCCTGCTCATAAACAGGAGCAACGCAACATAGAACTTTAAATAACAAAGCACTGCATGACACTGAACTGCGCTCGACACCCCGAGACGTAAGTTGTTAAGTCTCATAATGCCCAGTAATTTCACTGGCTTCAATGTCCTTCTAACCGGAACACAACAGTGCTTACACACTGTTGCTTGGCGGCAGAAATAGACATACGAGGGACCTACCACCTTGTAAAACAGGCCTTACTTCTAAACAGCCTGTCTAATAGTACACATTAAAATCTTTGTGCATATATCACAAGTGTCATAATAAAAACAGATTTGAAAAGGAGTGTAA
The DNA here is from genome assembly GCA_905332985.1 of Mimas tiliae. Lineage (NCBI taxonomy): Eukaryota > Metazoa > Arthropoda > Insecta > Lepidoptera > Sphingidae > Mimas > Mimas tiliae. Next base: position 1,440,275 of record HG995254.1, read on the forward strand.
TATAGCAAGCGATAATGAAACAACACGTAACTGAGAAAAGTCCTTTGACTTATACACCTTTGCGCACCGGCGTAAAGTAGCAGCTTGCTGCTGCGTTTCGTACGGTGAGTGAGATATCCGGAGGCCCAAAGCCCCTCCCCTTCCCAATCCCTTAATTATACCTTTGCTTTAAGGTCGGCAACGCACCCATGATTCTTTTGGTATTGTGGGCGTACATGGGCGGTGGAGATCACTTACCATCAGGTGACCCACTTGCTCGTTTGCCGGCCTATATCATAAAAAAAAATGCTCTTTGGACTGGTTTCAAACCTGTCAATTTCGTCTCGGAACTCCGTATCATTCCATACTACAACAGCTATCAAAGTTCATTTTTTTTTTGTTTTACTCTTTTTTTTATCCCCCGTATTTTTACAAGTATAACTGCCAAGCTATGTTCCCTAATGGTTTACCAGAGAAGTTGTCATATGGAGTACATTATCCAGAGTTTAAACTTTTAAACGGCCTCCAGCGACAGAGTCTGTCGCTTCTTATGACTCGTTCAATGAAACAAGGGGCATGACATTGTGCCCTTAGGAATACAGTGTAAAGGACTCTTCAGTCTTCCCTTGAAATGTTTGTTAGGATATTGTTTCTTAACCGACAGAAAAACGAAGGAGGTTAGATGCGTTTATTTGTTTTTTTTATACACGCATCACAGAGTAGTCCGCTGATTCTTATATATGGTATTCGTGTACCTCCTAATCGCTTCTTTGATTTAATGATAGCAGATTATCTTAATATATACAAAGTGTTACACAAAGGTGTGGTCATATTTAAGCATTATTTACGCCCGGTTTCCGAAAGGCTATTGGGTTCCTACATAGAAATTTTGTTACCAGTACTTTGATTGCGTCTATAATTCCAGGTTGTAACTTATATCTGACAAGGTATACTGTTCCCTGTTGGTGGAAACACGTGTAAACATTAGTGTCTATAAAATGCCGACGCGCAATATTATATTACGTAATTTTGCTGTTATTGGTATGTAGGAGCTAATGCTAACTTCTTGGCCTTAATTACGGTGGTTTAATTAAAAAATATTCTTACATTTATTCCTATTATCGTACGCACTCACGCCTGTAATCCCCGAAGGGGTAGGCAGAGGTGTAACCAGTACACCCACATTTCGCCGAGCGTATCTCTGTCCCTTGTGATAGGGGGCGAGCCTATCGCCATACCGGGCACAAATTTCCAGACTCCGGGCTGATACTGAGTATTTCGTAATAGAAAAACCCAATACCACTTTACCCGAGCCGGGGATCGAACCCGAGACCTCAGCGTTGGCCTCAATCGTAACGCGTACGCATTACAACTGCGCCACCGAGGCAGCCATTCAGTTATTCCTATTACTGAAATAGTAGTCATGAGAATATTATATAACCCCATTATAGGCTGTTTAACCGACTTCGAAAAAGGATGAGATTCTCAATTCGGCGCAGCAATGGAACGTAGTATATTGGGAGGCAGACGTCCTGATAGAACTAGAAACAATTTTTTTTTATTAATTCGATTATTTGGCTACAAACTATCATACACTATCATATTATTATATCTTAGGTCATTGATTCTCCAGCAATGGCGTTGGCTATAATCCTAACCTATAATAACAGTTTTTTACCGTATACTTACTACAGGTATTCCGGAATTGTTATATATTCATTAGTAATGTACATTCCTTTGAGAATGCAGTATAGGGTTGGTAGCTAGAACTTGGACGGGCGGGAATATTTTAATACATACAAACATACACACTCACGCCTGTAATCCCCGAAGGGGAAGGCGGAGGTGTAACCAGTACACCCACATTTCGCCGAGCGTACCTCCGTCCCTTGATATGATAGGGGGCGAGCCTATAGCCATATCGGGCACAGTTCCAGACTCCGGGCTGATACTGAGCATTTCGTAATAGAAAAACCCAATACCACTTTACCCGACCCGGGGATCGAAGCCGAGACCTCAGCGTTAGCCTCAATCTTAACGCGTACGCATTACAACTGCGCCACCGAGGCAGTCGGCACCTATTGTGTGGGGTGTATGAGATAAAATAGAGTTGTATTGATTCCATTATAACTTTAATGTATACTACTAGACGGGCTGTTTAGAAGTAAAATTGCGTCACATAACGCGGGAGTTTGACAGCTCACAAACAGGGAGCGCGATAGGGGTTCTAGTTGAGGGTAAGCGAGATGGTAATATTGAGTTACGGTCAAATGACCGCAACTTAGTGGTACAATTTCTATGTACCGCACAGCTTGTCTAGTAGTATACATGAAAGTCTTTGTAAATTGTGCTAAAATTTAGCTTGTTCGGTGATAATCGCTTCATGGACAAAGTTATGGAGTACGGGGCGTCGCGTCGCCTATTGGAAATGTGCCAAAAAGGACACACGGACGTGGGACGACCCACTGTTTACCTATGTAGGGTTGCCAATCCGCGCTACTGATTTATTGAATGTCCATAAAGACACGAAGGAACTTATATTTCTTATTCGTGTTGTAGAGCCATGAAAATTGGAGCTGAATGTCAAACGTGATCGGATTTTGAAAGTTGTACTAGGTGATAGGTCTATCATCAGCGAGAGGCCGTCTGGGTAGGACTATTTTTGCCGCCAAGCAGCTGTATGTAAACATTGTTATGTTCCTGTTTGAAGGACATTGAAGCCACTGAAAAAAGGCCCTAGCAGTACCACAGATTTATTGTTAAAACTGTTTCTTTTTACCGAAATAAATAACTTTTATTTTTTGTTCAATTATACAGAACATCCAGATTCCCCGAATTCAACAACGTTACACGTGGCAACCCTACCGCGTATGTAGCAGAGTTATAAGCGGGAACTTACATGCTTTGTTTGATTGTTATTTGTTATGTATATATGTATATTCTTTTGTACATTAGGGAGGGCCTTTGAGATATATAGCTGTACTCTATGAAACACGTATTTCTAAGCAAACAATTTATAGTGATTTCTTAGGTTTACGCGAATATAAAATACAATATTACACATTGAAATAAAACTAGTTTATACGGATTTTATCGCGGTTTAATTTTTATTTTAGTCCCGACGTTTCGAAAGCTTTTCAGCCTTCGTGGTCACGGGAGAGACTCCGTATAAACCAGTTTTATTTCAAACAATTTATGGAGCGACCTCGTTTATTAATTATCATGTTCATCCTGCCCGTGCCTACCCTTCGAATGTTGGCTTGAAGCTAATAGGGTAGTTGACTAGATTTGTTTCTATTATTTAAATCAATAAGTTACGTTACTCAAAATCTATTGCAGAAAGAATTTTATAAATCGGACCAAAAATAAATAAGTAAGAAGCTATTCAAATCCTGTAGAAGGGGTAATTGTCAAATGACAGACGTCGCAAATTTTGACGACACTGTGTAAAATGTTCATTATGGTGCACGCGTGCAAGCGAGATAGTGAGATATCCCTACTACGCGCCCACTTTTCCTCATACCAACATGTAAAGTCATAACTGCGGGCACATTTCTGAACCAATTTTAATTGTGTTTTAATAAAAGGGTTTCTTTTGCGTATAATTTTCTGTTGCTTATAAAATAATGTATAAAATTCAATATAGGAAACTACCCTATTGTAGTATGCAGTCAAAGCCTCAAAAATGCACACACGAAGGAGTCTCTGCTCTCTACACGTCATCGTCATTACAAGGTGGTAGGTCCCTCGTACGCGAGAGGCCTACTTTGGTACCACCGCTTTGTCTATTTCTGCCGCCAAGCAGCAGTCTGTAATCACTGTTGTATAAATTTTCATTTAGTTATCTTTAGCGACTGTAAAAAAATATAAACAAACATCTTACCATCCTTTATCCTCTAAATATACTTATGCAAAATTGAACCACCCATAAATAACGGGAGAACCGTTTTTTTCTATATTAACGTCAATATACATACAAATAGGGGAATTTCGTATCTACGTAGTGTACGGCGGAGCAAAATAAAACCTTAATTATTCCTATTATGGGACTTAATATGAATAATAATAAATAAATACTCCCAAAAGTCACACATATAGTCCTGACCCCACACTAGGTAAACCTGTATCGTCGATATCTGGAACTACGAAGAACTTGCGGTCCCACAACACCCAGACCCGAGACAAATATTTGTGGAAAAGACAAACATTTGCCTAGGTGCAGTAATCGAACCCACGGCCTCACGCTTCGCAACCGACTACTGGCCCACTGCGCCACTGAGGCTGTCAATATGGGACGTGTTTTATATAGTCTACGTATTTATATTTAATGTCTCATTAAGCATTCGTCAGGCAAAATCATAATGCCAAGTCATTTCACTGGCTTCAATGTCCTACAATAGCAGTGATAGTTAGATAGATAGATTGTAAAATCTTAACCCAAGTTTTTTTATCGATGTATTTTTATCGATATATCGGGTTCGATTCCCGTGTCGGGTAAAAGTGATATTGGGTTTTTGTATTACGAAATGCTCAGTATCAGCCCGTAGGCTAGACCTATGCCCGGCATGGCGATAGGCTCGCCCCCTATCACATCATGGGATGGAAATAAAATTGGCGAAATGTGGGTGTACTGGTTACATCTTCTACCTAACCCTTCGGGGATTACAGGTGTGATTGCGTATGTGAGGGAAAGATTTGGTGTTTGGACCTCCGGTTTCAACCCAAAATGATTAATATAATCATATTGTGTTAACTTTTTGTTAAACAGGAAAGATATTGGTAATCAACAAAGAAGTGTTCGTGTTAAAGAATACATATCAAGAGTCGAGTCAGCTGAATTATACTTTGGTATAGTTTTGGCGTGGCTCCAATGACAAGAGTGCTGAATGGCCGAGCCAATATTCCACCGGCCACTTCGCCCCATGTTAAACTGATTACAGTTTGTAACTTTATTCATGTAAACTGGCTTTGGTTGGGACTCTTTCTGAAAGAAAGAAAGAAAGAAAACATTTATTCAGCACGCAAACACAACATAGACAAAGGTAGATAATAACAAGAATACACAATTCTAAACACATACAGAGTAAAAAAAAAATTGTATAAAGGGACGTCTGCATACAAGTCACTGGAGAAAAGGAATACATTTTTTTTTAAATACACCCAACAGTCACACACATAGTCCTGACTCCACACTAGGATAACCTGTGTCTTGGGTATCAGGAACTATGAGGGACTTGCGGTCCCACAACATCCAGACCCGAAATAAATACTGTGGATCACACAAACATTATTACTATTACATAGCAGTGATAGCTCAGCGGGGAGTGGTATGGACTGTCGAGACGAAAGTCGCAGGTTCGAAACCAGCCCCAAGTGCATACACCTCTGACTTTTCTAAGTTATGTGTATATTAATTGTTAATTATCACTTGCTTTAACGGTAAAGGAAAAACATCGTGAGGAAACCTGCATACCTGAGAAGTCTGCCAACCCGCACTAGGCCAGCGCGGTGGACTAAGGCCTAACCCCTCTCATTCAGTAGAGGAGGCCCGTGCCCAGCTGTGGGACGTATATAATACAGGGCTGGTATTATTATTATTATAGACAAACTTTTGTCTCGATGTTCGATTCCCACGAACCCACGGCCTCTCGTTTCGCAGCTGTAGATAATTTTGTCTACAGCTGGAAATCAAAGCGACATTTTGCGCTCTCCAAAACGCTAAAGCGTGTAATACCAAAAGAATCATGGATGCGTTGGTGACCTTAGAGGAAACGAAGAGAGAGGTATAGATTTAGGCCTCCGGAAATCTCTCTCACCGTAGAAAACGCAACAGCAAGCTACCATTTGTCGATTTTTAATGAGACAGTAGTAACATCCAGGAAGAACCAGGCCATTCATGCTGTAGACAAAACTGTCTACAACGTGACTCGCTCTATGTACCACTTGTAGTCTTCTTGTACTTTTAGGTGTATTTATGGATAGTGGAGATCACTTACCATCATTTAAGGCAATACTGACATGTTGATTTTTTAAAAAATTTATATCAATTATTTAATAGTTTGTTTTTTTCGAGAGCGTTCTCCGTGGAGCGACGATGCTGGCTCCGTTCTCGATCGGCGTGGGCTGCGTCGTGATTCCTGGTTCCCAGACGTTCTTCTTACTTGCTGACTACTTGCTGACTTGCTGACTTCTTCTTTCTTGATTTTCTTCTGGAGTGCCGGACCGAACTAAATTTCAGCGGGAATTGGGTCCCTTTTTGGCCCGTATTCCCGATCGACACTCCAAACTGGAGCGCGGCGCTTTGCGCCGGCGCTCGGCCAATCAGAGCGCGCGCACAACGCCGGAACGTTGCGCATGCGCTCGCGGGCGGGTGTGGTGCGCACGCGCCCGCGCGGGGAGAGGCGGTGCTTATTTTGCAGCGCCCTCTGCATTCCTGTGAACATACTTAAACAAACACTATTTTCTATGTACATTATTAATCTTATATACTTACTTATGCTACGAAATTATACACAACTATTTCTATTAATATAAAATAGAAACTAGTTACACAAGTAAGTAACAATACGATTCATAACTGAAACAAACACACTATGCAACATTATAAAGTTATACACGTTATACAATGGCAATTTAAAATAAAACATTATACGTTACTTTATATACATTCGTCCTGCACAGTCTGGTATACTCTTGGCTATTTCTTAAAAAGACCAATCCAGGAATTTCTGTACATTACACTCGCATAATTCTGTAAAACAATGTCTGGACATTAAAAGAGGCCATCACCCATGAGTTTGTTTCGGCATTTCTTCTCATGGCTAGCTCCGAAATGCCGTCTTAAATGTAATGTAGCATAAAAAATTATGGACATGTAAAAGTGATATTTATGATCCAATTTACAGAATAAATTATTTGAATTTGAATTTGAATCAAGTGACTTACAAGCTTGTTTACTTACCTCTGCTAAAAAAAAGTAACTTAAACCCCCATCATACTAATCATACTAATATTATAAATGTGAATGTAAGTTTGTTTGTTACGCTTTCACGCGAAAACTGCTTAACCGATCATCATGAAACTTAGTACACATATTCTTGGATGTATAAGAAGTAACATCGGATCATATTTTTTTTTTCTTTTATGAAAAAAAAAATATCTATTTGTTTGTTACGCTTTCACGCCTAAATCACTGAACCGATTTTGATGAATTTTGATGTAGAGATAGATGGGACACTGGAGACGGTTATAGGCTACGCTTTATTTCGGAAAAGTCTATTCACACGGGCGGAGCCGCGAGCAAAAGCTAGTCGTCTATAAAACCATATATTGCAACTAGTGCAAAGTTTTCGTGCCATTGCTAAGACATCCTAATTCATACAGAGTGATTTGGAGCACTGGCAATTCAACTACTATCCTCCTTTAACTCCCCCAAACCTGCTGTAGACAAAACCGTCCACAGCATGGCTCTATCACTTGGAAAATTTCTTGTGTTATTCATAGTCGGCAATCGGTTAAGCTTCAATTTGCAGGGAGATCTTTGTTAAGGATTAACAGGTTAATTGAATCGTAAATTGTATACTTCTTGAAGCGTTAAATTTTAAATCAACCCCTGATAATGAATTGCCACAAAAAAATATAACAATCCTTTTTTATAACGTAAAGGTATTTGAGTTTTGTATAAGCTATCGTATTGCCTCATTGGTTTAGTGACAGCGTACTAAGCCGAGAACTGTGAGGTCCTGGCTTCAACTTGCAGTTGATCGGACACAAATAACGGTTCGAAAATACAAAAAAAAACAAAAAAAAAACAAACACAAAAAAAACTCGCTGAAATTACAACTTTGTTTTTTGAAGTTGGTTAAAAACGCATCTAAATCGGTCCATACATTTACATTTATGGCTAACATTCCACAAACGGACAGACAAAAGGTTCAAACTTAGAAGATATCTTCCTATCGTATATACATACACACATACATTCATTCGCCCTCACGCCTGTAATCCCCGAGGGGGTAGGCAGAGCTGAAACCAGTACACCCACATTTCGCCGAGCGTATCTCCGTCCCATGATGTGATAGGGGGCGAGCCTATCGCCATACCGGGCACAATTCCAAACTCCGGGCTGATATTGAGCATTTCGTAATAGAAAGACCCATCACTTTTATCCGACTCGGGGATCGAACCCGAGACCTGAGCGTCAGCCTCAGTGGTAATGTGTACGCATTACAACTGCGCCACCGAGACATCAGTCAGCAGTCCTATCGTATGTATGATATGAAATACATATATGTAGAATTATTTAAACGAATTGTTATAGCATTACATTGATAATAATACTATTTTTATGATAGTGCTTGACTAGCATGAACAGAAGAAACTTATTCGACGTAGGTAGCCGTTGCTAGATAATATCATCTCAAATATTTCACATAAACAACGTCAATAGTGTTTTCAACTTGATACGTCCTAATCTACACTTTAATTAAGACGTTTCTAGCAGTCAACAGGGCTCGTTAAAGTTTACTATTAGTACCCTATTTGCTGTATAAAATACACGAGGCTTTCCTTACAATCGAAATAAAACTACTAGTAGCGCCATCTCTTATGGGGTTTGAAAACTAATCTGAATTGAATGTCACTTAGAAATGCTTCAATCATAATCTGTTGCAAATTGGAAATTATTATTACATCATGTCATGCGTATTTTAGATTAATTTGCATGATAAATACTTATCAATCGCCAAGTAAACATGATTTACGATAAACAGATATAAATTGGTAAATTATAAAAATATCACGCTGTCATTATAAAACCATAATCCTACTATCGCACGCTACTCTATTATAATATTAAATGTGAAAGTTTGGATGTTTGTTATTCAAGCACGCCTTAACAGCTGAATGGTTTTGGTCCAATTACTGACCTCCTCTATAAATGTTGCAAATAGTGTTTAAATATAAAAAATTGCATTTAAATCTCAACACAGAATATTTAATATTAAAAGTCTATTAGTAAGTGTACATTTTCATTTTATTATTTTAATGATTATACGTCATCTAAGTTTGTCATTAGAAATAATAGTATATTTTATGTACCTACTGTTACTTTCCTGTGTCACAGATTAACTAATAGCTACTACGTAACCTATATAACAAATAAAAAATATAATTAATAAAAAGTAATTTCGTCCAAGTAACAAGTCCATTATCGCCTAATTCAAACAATGTCTAAATCCATTAGCCGATCTTTGGGGTTAATTGCCGCTAAGATGCGGGGGATGTAATTGTCTCAGAGCAAACATCTGCTATCTTCCAAAAATAGCGGACTGGATCAAGAACCGTTAATCCGGCTACAGCAAATGTGGCTGTGACCTGCGCAGTCCGCGTATTCAATACTATTCTATTTTCCTTAAAACTTATATGTTGCATAAAGATTAGAGTTTAATGTGTAGTTTGCTAATATTTTCCTTATTAGCTTTGACTAATAAATATGAATGCGTGTTATATATTTGGTTGAATTTTCAGATGACGATTTATGGGTATCCCACTGTAATTTTAACCAAATGATTAAACAAAATCCATTTAAATCAACTTTATAAAGCAAAATAAATATAATTCCATAAATTAAGAAACAATAATAATAATAATACACCGAACAGGCATACACATATTACTGACCCCACACTACGTGTATCCTGGGTATCAGGAACTACAAGAGACTTACAATCCTACAAAATCCAGACCTGAAACAAATGTCTGTGGATCACACATTGTCTCAATGCGGGGATCGAACCCGCGGTATCTCGTTTCACAGTCGACTGCTCCACGAAGGCTGTCAAAATAAGCGGTAGAGTCATGCCGTAAATACTTGTCTAGACTTAAAAGGCCGGCTTGACCGAGTTAGTACTTACAGATGTCTTTTTTAAAGCATAGGCCGGCAAACGAGCAAGTGGGTCACCTGATTGTTAGTGATCTCCACCGCCCATGTACGCCCACAATACAAAAAATATTGGCGCGTTGCCGACCTTAAAGGAAAGGGATAATAATTATGGGATTGGGAAGGGGAGGGGGATTTGGGCCTCCGGATATCTCACTCACCGTACGAAACGCAGCAACAAGCTGCTACTTTACGTCGGTTTTCTGTGAGACAGTGGTAACGACCCGGACGAGCCGGCCCATTCACGCTGTAGACAAAAGTGTCTACAGCGTGGCTCTAACACTCATAAAATAGTCTCACAGAAAACCGATAAAGAGTACGATGAATGATATTTCCAGAGTCCCAGTCTTCCTCCCCCCTCCCCAATACTAGACATAATAGGGTGGTCGACCAGATTTTTTAAATTATTTAAATAAGTTATGTTACTCAAAATCTATTGCAGAAAGAATTTTATAAATCGGATCAAAAATAAATAAGCTAAAAGCCATTCAAATCCTGTAGAAGGGGTAATTGTCCAATGACAGACGACGCAAACTTTGACGTCACTGTGCAAAATGTTCATTATGGTGCACGCGTGCAAGCGAGATAGTGAGATATCCCTACTACGCACCCACTTTTCCTCATACTAACATTTAAAGTCATAACTGCGGGCACATTTCTGAACTAATTTTAATTGTGTTTTAATAAAAGGGTTTCTTTTGCGTATCATTTTCTGTTGCTTCTAAAATAATTTATAAAATTCAATATAAGAAACTACCCTATTACGTATAGTTTCATAAAGAAATAGATAAAGCAAACCCCGAGACAATGTGAACATAATATAACGTTATATCTGCAGTAGTTTTAAATTTATTACATCTGCAGAGATAGAATTACGTTGTTCTCCGTCAGCGAGCTGACGAGTCTCAAGCGGGAATGAACTCTGTTGATTGCTCCACAACTTAGTAATATACTGATATCGGTAATATTCAACTGTTGGTTCAAGTGGGGTGGGGTAACGGGTGCTGCCTGTGTGGACTGGTCTGCTCAAACTGTTATTTATTGTTTTTTTTTTTTTTTACTTTATGGTCCTTATTCATTCATCGTGGTCATGGGACTCATGGTCAATAATCATTATTTTGTTATAATGTTCCTCTTGGCATAAACTGAGCTGCTTTAACTCTAATTAAATTGTATTAATGTAGTATCATTATTGTAATGTGGGTGTAGTGGTTACACCTCTGCCTACCCCTTCGGAAACGTATGTATGTATGTATTTTAGTCAGTAACAACAGAATTATCATTAAACAGCAATTATATAGAGTAATTTGTTTAAAAAGAAGCTATAATAAAATCTATTTACATACGTAACGGTTTTTCCCAAACATGTACCTACGAAAGCTGCGATAGCTCCGCAAGGAATGGCAGGGACTGCCGAGACGAAAGTCGCAAGTTCGAAACCAACCCCAAGAGCATGCACCGACGACGTTTCTATGTTACGTATGTATTGTTATTTACATACGTACTCACGCCTGTAATCCCCGAAGGGGTAGGCAGAGGTGTAACCAGTACACCCACATTTCGCCGAGCCATAGACACATGCCGAGCGTATCTCCGTCCCATAATGTGATAGGGGGCGAGCCTATCGCCATACCGGGCACAAATTCAGATACAGACTCCGGGCTGATACTGAGCATTTCATAATAAAAAAACCCAATACCACTTTACCCGACCCGGGGCTCGAACCCGAGACCTCAGCGTTGGCCTCAATCGTAACGCGTACGCATTACAACTGCGCCACCGAGGCAGTCATTTATTGTATTATATAGTCAATATTGTTATTTACCACTTGTTTTAATGGTGAGGAAACCTGCATACCTGAGAAGTTCTCCATAAGAATTTCGAAGGTATATGAAGTCTGCCTACCAGCATTAGACCCGTACACAGTACTGGGAACTGGGACGTGTATAATACAAGGCTGGTATTATAAAATTATGTACGAAAATGGAGCAAGTTATTCTAAAGCCGAAATTATTTTGTTGGAAATATCGAAGCCGCAGTAGCGTGACTACACTATTTATGTTAACTCGCGATGTTTTTAACCGAGCCCGGAATAACTATTTCAAAGATAACAGAAATTGAGGTGATTGGATTAAACTTTTAGAGATTGGAATATGGCGTATGAGTCTAAATTTCTCGGTATATATAATTGAAAGTAGGTAATTATAACTTTTCAATTAAAATACCGGTAGGTACTAACAATCTGAAATTATTCAAAAATTTCGTAATGCTATATGGTATTTTAGTAAGTGTTTAAAAGTGCTTTGGTGCCTTAAGTTGAATGTGTGCTTTTTTTCAATGTCTGAATGACGATACGAGCAGGTAGTTTGCCTGTGCCTCAACCATGAGTTTGTCTCAGTAAAATCGCTAGCGACTACGTAAAATATTTGTATGAAAAACTCAGTGGCGCCTCTAGCGGATACGTGAGAAACTAAATTTTGCCATTCGCTAGCGATTTTACCGAGACAAACTCATGGTTGAGGCACTGATGGTAAATGAACGCTCAAGACTTTCAATGTCACAGTAATAATGTTAAATGTTCTTAAAGCCAGAACACAGCAGAGCTTATACACTGATGCATGCCCATAGAAAGAAGTGGTAGTACTTACCCATAGAAGAGACCTACCGCAGGAGGTAGATTTATGGCAAACAGTAATACATGTTTACATAAATTGTACGATTTGTGTGAGTTGCACCTTCCGTCGATTATGTTATTGTAATAAGCAGTGGTTCACATCATTTAAATTTATGTATTGTTATATCAGTAGATGTCAACTATTGCTTATTTAACTTTAACCTATGTCTAATGCCACCCACACTTAGCCTGAAGATGGACAAAGGACGATAATTGAAGAAAGGATTCGCATTTGTTCTTATTTCTGTATGTAGAGTCCAGTGTACCCATAGGTGAAGAATAGTTTTTTAAGACTTGAATAAGCATAATCCTAAATTCTTCAAATCTAACTTAAAAAACTACTTATACAATATCACTTGTAAACGACAAAAGAAACCATATCGACCCATAAAAATAGAAGAAATAATATATTTATAATACAATGTAATACAAAATACACATACAAATACAAATGTAATACTTAACAATTCTGGACTATTCCATAATAAAAATATTGTAAATTGTATAGTTGCCCAGTGTATTTTGATGATGCTATGTATGTTATTTATACATTAGTTAATACCTATGATATCTATGCATTAGTTTTCTTTATTTTGTACTGACTTGTCAAAAGCGCTATTTTAATTGCCATGCCAATTATTTCATTTCCACAAACATGTTTATTTAACAAAATCTCAACTTGTACTACTCCATAGCCTACTAAATGTAGCGTACCGCATAAAGTGTCAATGACCCTCTGAAATAACAGGGGAGGCGCGTGTTTGCAGCGTCATAAAATTTACTACCACGGCGCAATACCTGGAAGTATTATGAAATGCATTTGATAGCAACAATTATGTGAATCGATAGCTTTTTATATTGTACTAGTCTTTGCTCGCGGCTTCGCCCGCGTGAACGGCCTTTTCCGGGATAAAAAGTAGCCTATGTCACCCAGGGATAGTGTAACTTCCCAACAGTGAAAGAATTTTTCAAATCGGTTCAGTAGTTTCGGACCCTATTGAATGCAAACAAACTACCAAATCTTTCCTCTTTATAATATACTAGCGGACCTGTAGTGGTCGAAATTTGCGTCTATAATCATAATAATAATATTTACTTTTTGTTCTATAATGTCAACTGCTGATTTAACCTTCAGACATTGTCAATATAAACGTAAACAATAAATCTTCTTCTTCTTCCACCTGCCCTTATCCCACTCAGAGTGGGGTCGGCGCAACATGCTTTGTAACACATGTTATAGAAAGATTTGGCTTGTAGTTTTTACGACCGACCGCCTGCCTGACGTCAACCTCTCTGGAATAAAACACACAGACCTGAAATAAATATTTATGGATCACACAAAGATTTTGTCTTGTAGCGAGAATCGAATCCGCGGCCTCTCGCTTCACAGCCTGCTGTTCGCTCACTGCACCATAGAGGCTGTCAAACGGAAACAATGAATATTTTAATTTATTTAACCTAATATAGGTTTTTTTTATTTGTTTGATTGACGAGACGAGAAGGTTGCTCGTATTACAGAGCATTACATGGCGATGAACTGCGCTCGTCATCCCGAGACATAGGATGTTAAGTCTCATAATGTCCAGTAATTTCACTGGCTTCAATGTCCTTCCAGCCGAAACACAACAGTGCTTACACCTTGGCTGCTTGGCAGCAGAAATAGACAAAGCGGTTTGTTACAGATATTCTATAAAAATTGCTTTCTGCACTCCTCTTCCCTATAAACTTTAATTATGCCAAATCTCACACTCCTCCATGCGCGCACATATTGCTTGCAAGGGGTCCAAAGTTTTCTTTTTTTTTTTATAGTATAGGCTGGCAAACGAGCAAGTGGGTCACCTGATGGTAAGCGATCTCCACCGCCCATGTACGCCCACAATACAAAAGAATTATGGGCGCGTTGCCGACCTTAAAGGAAAGGGATAATAAGGGATTGGGAAGGGGAGGGGTATTTGGGCCTCCGGATATCTCACTCACCGTACGAAACACAGCAGCAAGCTGCTACTTTACGCCGGTTTTCTGTGAGACAGTGGTAACGACCCGGACGAGCCAGCCCATTCATGCTGTAGACAAAATTGACAAAATTGTCTTTACTTAACATTAAGATTATATACGAGTAGTATAGCGTGTTACAGAGTATTTTTAAGTATTTGAATTCTAATACCTGAACGCCATCACCTCATTGGTCTAGTGGCAGTGTAAAAACTTAAAAACCGACTTCAAAAATAACTTCTGTAGGTCTCTTTGGAGTCATGGTGAAAACCTTGCCGTAGTAGCTCGATCAGGCGAGTCGTGTTCCAGAGTCAACCAGTAACTTAAGGTCCAGTGTAATCACGTTGACATGCCAGGGTAAAAAATGTCCACGGTTCAAATTCCAGGTCGGGCAATCACAATTTATTACACATGTAGTGGCCGGGGATTATAGGATGATAGGCTTGCTTATCACATCAAATGACGGAAATAAGTTTGGCGAACTGTTGCTGTAGGTACTATACTTCCCCCTCTGCCTACCACTGTGGAAATACAAGCGTGAGCTTATCTGTATGCCGCTCAGAATGCCACGGGTGAATGACCGTGTCGGGATTAATTCAGCTCTATCCAACAAAATGATTGTTAGTTACAGCATCTATGGGTATGTAGCGATGAATTCGAGTGTATATTGAAATAATCTGGGTGAAACTGTGTACTTTAAGTTTTTAATTTATTTTATACCCAGATTTTGTGAACGTTTTTAACAAGTAACACAGAATACTTCAGTACATTCTAAGTTCAGTACAACATTTTAGTGTCTACATCGTTTCCTGAGAATATACATATTACATTCTCTTTGACTTAGTTTTCTCAGTCAACGGTCTACATCCTTGACATCTTGTCTACATGACAGCCTCTGTGGCGCCGTGAGCGAATAGCCGACTGTGAAACGTGAGACCGCGCGTTCGATCCCCGCACCAAGACAAATATTTATCTGATCCACAAATATTTGTTTCGAGTCTCGGTGTTGTGAAACCGAAAGCCTCTCATAGTTCCTGATTCCCACGTCACAATAAGACTCGTTTCTTACTGTGGGGCTATGTGTGTGACTGTTGGGTGTTTCTGCCGTTTCTTAATGCCAGTCCGCCTTCATCATGATTTGAACGTGGATTTAGTTTTATGTGGGGCTACCCGCTGTCTGACCTCCACAACCCGCAACGGGACCCAAGTTTTACCATTGAGTCGTGGCTTAATCAGCAGAGTGTACCACGTACACAGCTTTGAGTCTAAAATGTGGGTGACTCACTTACACACCGTTTATCCATAATAATATTCAAATTAAAAGTCCTGGCTTAGAAACCCGCAGTGCAGTAGGACAAGTAACATAGTAATATAATTCATAACGTTATAACACGTAAGTTCGTGCAAACAAAGGATAAATATTATTTATAGATCATTTCTCAATCCGTTTCCTCACGAACAATGTCATCTTAGGATTCTGCGCGAGCTTCAAATAATCCCATTATTGCGTTTTCTTTCAATTCAATTTTATTCGTGACGTGAGATCCTTGTAAATATCCGCGTTTACCGACGCGGATCAATGTAGCTTGGCCGTATTGGAGGTAAATAAAATATATATTGTGGAATTGTGATAATCCTCTCGACAAATACTTATTGTTGTAACATTAGGTACATAATATATTCAGATTCTGTAATAATAGATTTGTGGCGTCACGACAACACTTACACATTCTTATCATACTTACACAATATACTTACTCACGTACAGTTACACCATTTACCCATACCATATACTTGATTCCAGTCTTCAAGAGTTTTAATTACAAGTAGGAAATAGTCTTCCCTACAATTGGTGACCACCGACTGAAGAAGAAAAGCCTTCTGAAGACTGAATCCCTGCCCGGTTTCTAAAAAATCCGCTGTATGTCGAGAACGAATTTCTGCCGCCGAAGAATTTCCATACAATTGTGTAAGTATGATAAGAATGTGTAAGTGTGGTCGTGACGCCACAGATTTTCTATATTATGTTTCGATCACCGTTTGTCACTAAAACAATATGAATACAAAACTATTTTAACAGGTTCAAATAGTATCTTTAAATAATACGGATTTTTAATAGCATAAACCAAAGACTTCAATGTACACTACTAGACGGCCTGTTTAGAAGTATAATTGCGTCATAACGCGGGAGTTTGGCAGCTCCCAAACAGGAAGCAGTATAGGGGTTCTAGTTGAGAGTCAGCGAGATGGTAATATTGAGTTACGGTCAATTGTTCGCAACTTAGTGGTACAATTTCGGAGCTTGTCTAGTAGTATACATTAAAGTCTTTGGCATGAACCGGCAAACGAGCAAGTTAGTCACCTGAAACGCGCGCGCTTATGGCATTTATTTATCTGCCTATTTATAAAAATCAGGCTTTATGTCAGGAACTTAATTTTTTTCATCTGGCTACCCTATTCAAGCTCTAGATAAACCTATCTACAGCGTAGCTCTTCCATTATATACTAGTCGAGATGAGGAATCTCTTTTTTCACATCGGTTATAAAAAAATCCGTACAAACGAAGCTATCCACCGCGTCTAGTGTATAAACACAAACGATAGTAAAGCATCGTCATTTAGGTACCACTTACTAGCTAGATTCAGGTCAACAATAAGTAAAGAAGATTTTCTGAAAAATCTAGCCAGCGCGTTCACATAGCTGCTGTTGGAAAATGTAAATAGGTGCTTGGAATGCAATCTCGGGTAAATATCGTAATATTCCTTTTACAATAACATTGCTTCAGATGCTTGAGCGTACTTTATGGTTAAATAGGATTATTTCAATGACATAATGTTAATATGTTATTTAAATATTACTTCGCAATTTGGCAGGTGAACTTCAAGAATGTCGCTTAGGATGGATTGGTCACGTTTCGATGAAACCACACGAGTACCTTGGTCACGCAGATGGACCAAAAAGCATTGGTTTCGTCGTCTTAGTAGATAAAGGAAAATATGAGAGCCAATGATCTAGTTAAATTAATTAATTAAGGTACATATTTGGAATTTTTGGGAAGGATTTGGGGGTGTATTTTTCACCCACGAGAAAAAGAGGAGTGTTATAAATTTAACCCGTTTGTCTGCCCGTATGTGGCTTGACTAACAAATGGACTGATTTAAATATTTTTTTTTATTTGAAAGCTTGTTTAATCCTAAAACTATTTCATTTCATTTCATTTCAGAATGTGATTGAATGAATCAGCCATTTAGAAATTGCAGTTTTTTTATTCATGTCGGGATTTTTTATCAGTTAGGTTTATTTTAGGTTCATTTTATTTCAACTTTAAAATCGGTTCTATGTTTTATCAGTGCGTTACCCCACGATGCCACATGCCTAAAATATATAAAGGTACAGTGTTATAGTTAATATCCAAATACATACGCGTTACGATTGAGGCTGAAGCTGAGGTCTCGGGTTTTATCCCCGGGTCGGGTAAAGTGGTATTGGGTTTCTCTATTACGAAATGCTCAGTATCAGCCCGGAGTCTGGAATTTGTGCCCGGTATGGCGATAGGCTCGACCCCTACCACGTCGTGGGACGGAGATACGCTTGGCGAAAGGTGGGTGTACTGGTTACACCTCTGCCTACCCCTTCGGGGATTATAGGCGTGAGTGCGTATGTATCCAAATACTTACATAGAGTAATAAGACATCCAAATATAATCAAATATTTTATACCAAAACAAACAAGGTTAAGGTCAATGAAGCCTTTTAATATACAAAAATAAAATTTGGGAACAAGCCAAATAACAATACAAAACCTTGAACTACGCAATATATCACACATCCTATGTAAATGTGGTGACATATTATTTTATTAGTTTGAAAGACGAAACGAGCAGGTCGCTCGCCTGATGGTAGGTAAGCGCCACGCCTGCCCATTAACAGAAACAACGCCACACAGAAATTTGAATGACAAAACATTACATGGCACTAGACTACGCTTGTCACCCCGAGATATAAGTTATTATGTATCATAATGCCCAGTAATTTCAGCGGCTTCAATGTCATTCAAACTGAAACACAACAGTGCTTACACACTGCTGTTTGATGGCAGAAATAGACATAGATCCCATGAAGTGACGCGCAGCGTCGCTTTAATGCGGTCAGTCAAGGGTCAGTCCTATAATCGTAGGTATGTATCAAAATATTCGATTTTATTTTTAATTACTTATTCTCCTACAATTGGTAGTTTTTTTTCAAATGCGACTGGTATTATCGTTTATTTTTTGCTGTGACAACTCGTAGACAGCTCCACTGACAGCCAGCTTGCCAGGAGTACCAACTATTTGGGGTTTATTCCCCTAAATTTATTTTTGTGGGGCTTTATATTTTTATGGATATTTTTACAGTCTTTTTGATTTCTTGTATTTATTTGTTGAATATTTAAATAGCGACGTCAAGTACTGTACCTCATTACTAAGAATTCAGACCGTCGCGTCATTTCATTATGTATGTTGTTGTTATGTATCATTCTAAAGATACAACCAGTAGAACAAAACGAAAATTTAATTTCAAAATATTTGCTTAATTTATAACTACTAGGTGGCGGGTCCCACGTATGTGTTTTTCGATTTCAAGAACATTGAAGCCAGTGAAATTACTGAGCATTATAAGACTTTACAACTTGTGTCGCGCGATGCAGAACATAGTTCAGTACCATGCAGGACTTTGTAATTAAAAGTTGTATGTGGTGCTACGTTTGTTTATTAGCAGGTGTGGCGCTTACTATTAGGCGATCGACTAACTCGTTTCGACATTCCGGCTATTAAAGAATTTTTACTAAGCATTTTAGGCGTTTTTCAGGTAAAATTGGTGATGGTGGTGATTTTAGAGGGTTTTGATGAATACCTTTAGAGTTTAGGGGTAAATATTTTAGGGACTTGGTAACTCTGCAACTTGCCGTCAGCATTGTATTTCGTAGTTTCGTAGGAAATATTAAAAATAAAGACAATATTCTATATTTTCTAATTTGTACCTTGTATAATTTTATAGTAAAATACTTTATAACATGTGCAGTTGATGAATGGCGATCAATAATCATACAAATGGTGAAGTAAAAGAATCCATTGTCATGAAAAATGTGTTACTGGTATGCGTATAGTCGGACGAAACGAAAGTGATCGTGTAAATTTGTACAAATTGTGATACTCATTGTTCTATAAAATGGCGCAGACGGTCCGAAACCCCGTGGAGGGAAGGTATCCCTCGTGTTATTTGCCGAACAGGTTAAAAGAGAGACGTGCAAAGGCTCGGGCACTAAGGTAATTATTGAATGCTTAAATTACCATATTACATGGCGAGGCATTTCGCAAATGTATTTGTTTGTTGTGTTATTTCGTAATAACAATAACGTTTGACGGTTTGATGAATAATATTGTTTTTGGTGTGATATTGGGTGTGTTTGAATTGTTAAAATGGTCTCAAGGTTATACTAATATGACATGCATTGCAATTTGTACTACGTGCGTAAAATCACACTGAATTTGTTGTGACTATACTGAGTTAAGAAAAATCTGCTTTTATGATGTAACTGGTTAGTTTACCAGATCAAAAAAGTCAAAAACAAAAAAAATTAACTATGAATTATTAAGCACGGCATGATATTGGTATGCACTTGTTGATGTTGGCGGAATTATCCATAGGGACAGAGCCATAATCTTAAAAATAATTAATTAATTATGTACTTGTCACCCTGAGACATAAGATGTTAGTCTCATAACATACATTCAGTATATATATTAAATTACTTTTAAAAATAACATGCATTGATTATATATACTGCCTTGGTGGTTGTAATGCGTATGTGTTACGACTGAGGCTGATGCTGAGGTCCCGGGTTCGATCGTCGGGTTGGGTATAAAGTGATATTGGGTTTTTCTATTCCGAAATGCTCAGTATCAGCCTGTAGTGTGAAATTTGTGGCCGGTATGCCGATAGGCTCGCCCCCTATCATATCAAGGGACGAAGATATGCTCGTCGAAATGGGGTGGTTGCACCTCTGCCTACCTCTTCGGGGATTACAGGGGCGAGTGTGTATGTATGATAATATATACTGTATATTATAATTATATTTAATCGTATGCCTTAATAGAAGCAACCAACAGGCGCAATCACATTATGGGACAGATAAAAGTTTCCTGAAATATTGATGTGTCTGGCTGGCTTTTGTTATGATAATTATATTGGTTTTGTAAAAAACTTAGATTTATTATTATTTAATAATTAAACAATTTTAATACAAACCTAACTATCTTTATTTATTATAAAAGTGATGTCCAGCTTTAAAAATGCATATCTTTGCTTTCAAAACAGATAAGTTCAACTTTTAGGACAAGATATCTAACCTAAAAGAGAACAGTGTCAAGCTTTTTTATTTTAACACCTGGCAACCCTACTTGTGTGGATGGATATCACAATAGCTTAGTCTATATCTGCCGCCGAGTAGCATTAAATAATCACTGTCATAATAATAATAATACACCCAACAGTCACACACATAGTCCTGACCCCACAATAGGTAAACCTGTGTCGTGGGTATCAGGAACTACGAGGGACTTGCGGTCCCACAACACCCAGACCCGAGACCAATATTTGTGGTTCACACAAACATTTGTCTCGGTGTGGGAATCGAACCCACGGCCTCTCGCTTCGCAGCCGACTACTCGCCCGCTGCGCCACGGAGCTGTCAGTTTTATGTTTCATTTGAAGAACATTCTAATCTGAGACTGGGCATTATGAGATTCCACATCTGTCATCTTATATTTCAGGATGATGAGGGCTATACACCATGTACTTTCTATTAAACTTTTTAGTTTATGGCGCCATTGATTTTCGACGATTTCGCCAGTGTCAAGTATTTATTATAATAGCAATATCTAAAAATAGACATAGACATCGTTAAAAAGATCAGTAATTAAGGTAGATAATCAATATATTTACAGATTGGAACAACAGCGCAAGCCTGATAAGCCGGAGGACTTTGTGTGCTACTCTGACAGTGATAGCGATGAGGAGACACCCACACAACAGCACCAGATCCTCTCAACGTCATACAACTTTGTGGACTATGTGCGGTCTAGAGAAATACAGGCACCTGAAGTAAGCCATACTTATATCTGTACATCATCCATCAGCCTGAACTCGTCTACTACTAGACTCTTACAAGGTAGTAGGTCCCTCGTTTACGAGAGGCCGGCTGGGTTGGTGCCACAGCTTTGTCTATTTCTGCCGCCAAGCAACAGTGTGTAAGCACTGTTGTGTTCCGGTTTGAAGGTAATTGAAGCCAGTGAAATTACTGGGCATTATGAGACTTAACACCTTATGTCTCGCGGTGATGAGCGCAGTCCAGTGTCATGCAGTGCTTTGTTATTTAAAGTTCTGTGTGGCGTTGCTTCTGTTTATGAGCAGGCGTGACGCTTACCATCAGGCGAGCGACCTGCTCGTCTCGTCATTAAAGCTAATAAAAAAAATCATACGGAAAAGTTTCATGTTTGCAGGGTTTCTCACTTTTTTCTTATCTATTAGTTGATAAATGCAACAATGGATAACACTAATGAAACAATGTGATATTGATAAAGATCAACGCATGCCCTTCGTTAATCTAAAGGACGATTTCGTTTCACTTTTTGGTACAATAATAGCTTATCTGTCATATAACATATCCTTAACACTTTGGGCTGAGCAACGTTATAATACGTAATATTTGATAAACGCTAATTGACACAAAGTTTAATCACGTCAGCAAAAAATATACATACATACATACGCACTCACGCCTGTAATCCCCGAAGGGGTAGGCAGAGGTGTAACCAGTACACCCACATTTCGCCGAGCGTATCTCCGTCCCACAATGTGATAGGGGGCGAGCCTATCGCCATACCGGGCACAAATTCCAGACTCCGGGCTGATACTGATCATTTCGTAATAGAAAAACCCAATACCACTTTACCCGACCCGGGGATCGAACCCGAGACCTCAGCGTTTACCTCAATCGTAACGCGTACACGCATTACAACTGCGCCACCGAGGCAGTAAAAAATATGTTTTCCTTTAAACAACGTGCTTAAACGGCTGAGGCCTATACCCATTCCTTCAAACTACGTCATCGCGGTGTATCGGTTTAAATTTTTTGACTGTTAACGCCACTCCACGTTAGCTTTTTGTACACTATTAAAAGGCCACTCACACACATACATTCTAATTACGCATACATTCATTCGCAACGTCGTAATACGTCGCTCGATGCCCCCGCTTCCATACTTCAGTCGTCCTGAGCGCCGTGAGTGGGAAGAGTGGTAATCCACTCTTCCCACATCCTTTCAGTGACGATGGTGACCATGGATCTGATGCAGATTATGACCCGGAGCCAGACGGGTCAGATGGGAGCGATAGTGATCAAACCTCGACGTGTAGTAACGGTTGTGCCACATTGCATATTATCTTTGCTTGTATGAAAAGCAAAACGTCACTAATCGTCATTTATTTTGTATGAGAAAATAGTCATTTCGTCATTAAGGATAATAAAAAAAATCATAGGATGGAAATATTGTTTTTTTTCTATAGTATAGGCTGGCAAACGAGCAAGTGCGTCACCTGATGGTAAGTGATCTCCACCGCCCATGTACGCCCACAATACCAAAAGAATCATGGGCGAGTTGCCAACCTTAAAGGAAAAGGATTGGGAAGGGGAGGGGAATTTGGCCCTCCTGATATCTCGCTCAACGTAGGCAACGCAGCAGCAAGCTGCTACTTTAAGCCGGTTTTCTGTGAGACAGTGGTAGCGATCCGGACGAGCCGGCCCATTCATGCTGTAGACAGAACTGTCTACAGCGTGGCTCTTCTACTCACGTAGAAATAAACTCGTGCATTACAAACCTGGGGCGTCATTAGCGCAAGCGACAAAGCCCCAAAATGAAAAAAAAATACAAGCCTGACAGTTGTGAATCAAGGTTTAGAGAAATAAATATAACGGCCATGAGAATCGGTTGCATTGTACCACTTCCTCAAATCCATTCTGACCTTAGCTGGAGATTCATAAAAAATACATTAGTTTATGTATTTATGTTTATATTGCAAATGTCCTAGAAAATTATTGACACAGAAGAAAAACAACAGATTTATCTTGTTAGGTAAATAGGCTCTGTTTTATATTAATAAATAATAAATAAATAAATACACCCAACAGTCACACACATGGTCCTGACCCCACACTAGGTTAAAACTGTATCGTGGGTATCAAGAACTACGAGGGACTTGCGGTCCCACAACACCCAGACCCGAGATAAATATTTGTGGATCAGACAAACATTTGTCAAGGTGCGGGAATCGAACCCAGGGCCTCACGCTTCGCAACCGGCTACTCGCCCGCTGCGCCACGGAGGCTGTCAAATATTACTACTTGGGTGCATAGAATATGTTTTTTTTTAATATTAAATACTAGTGTTTACTCTGTTCTACTTAGCTTTGTCCGTGTGAAGTGGACCAAAAAAAATATTTCATATATACAACCTTCACCCCTATCCATAGGTGTTGAATTTCGTGAAACGATGCCTATCTCTCTCTCTCTCTCTCTCTCTCTCTATTCTAAAAAAAAGTAACTGGCGCCGCCGCCGTCGCCGCTGCCAAAAGCTTGTCACGCTATCACCTCCGAAACCACTGGCGGTATGGGCTCGAGACCAATACCAATCGATGCAGAATAATGTGGGGAAGAAAGTAAGATATGTCTCATATTCGTCGGACTTTAAGATTTTTTTATTTTATGTTTTGTGGAAAAACATGGGCAAAGCCCCTAGTATTATAAAATCAACACCCTAACAATATTTGATATGGGCTGGGCGAGAATAAATCAATCAGGACTCTTGTTTTTTTACGTATGAAATACAAGTTGTAATTTTTTTTATTAGTTTAGTGACGAAACGAGCAGGTCGCTCCCTGATGCTAAGCGCCACACAAGACTTTGAATCACAAAGTACTGCAAGGCACTAGAGTGCGCTCGTCACCCCGAGACATAAGATATTAAGTCTCATAATGCCCAGTAATTTCACTGGCTTCAATGTCCTTCAAACCGAAACACAACAGTGCCTACACACTGATGCTTGGCGGCAGAAATAGACAAAGAAGTGGTACCAACCCAGACGGCTACTCGCATACGAGGGACCTACCTACCACCTTTTGCTGACAGGAGATAAATAGTTTATATTTAGCAGTCTCACAATTTACCTAATATAACCATCGAAATAAGATGACAAGAAACGTAACTCAAGCAAAAAAATGACCCCACCAAAACTCTGTGCAAGTGAGTGGGGCTATAAAAGTCTGTGCAGCTCGTTCATTAATACATTCATAAAAATTGATTCATGATCTCTAGTTGACACCGTTTTTTTTTTGCGCGGTGCAGAACGTCGTATCTCGATTTAGAAACTTAATATTTAGACATTAACTTTTATGAAATAAAGTTGATTTTGAACGTTAGTTATTTTTGTTGCGTGTATGAGTGTTACGTGTGATTACCTTTGCATGTGTAAGTAAGTGAAGCCGTATTTTTGGCAGATTCATATGAGAGTTATCGTTCTAGGTGCTAGTTATCTTATTTCGATGAATATAACACACACAGATTACCTCGAGTAGGATACGGAAATTACAAGTTTACCTTCCGTAAAAAGATACTGAACTGTATAAACATTGATAATCAAACCGTTTAAAACAACCGATATAATCAAAGACTTCTGTATACTACTAGACTGGCTGTTTAGAAGTAAAATTGCGTCACATAACGCGGGAGTTTGACAGAGAGCGCGATTCTAGTTCTAGTTAAGAGTAAGCGAAATGGTAATATTGAGTTAAAGTCAA
This sequence comes from Mimas tiliae, assembly GCA_905332985.1. NCBI lineage: Eukaryota > Metazoa > Arthropoda > Insecta > Lepidoptera > Sphingidae > Mimas > Mimas tiliae. Next base: position 1,465,752 of record HG995254.1, read on the forward strand.
TTGACCGCAACTTAGTGGGACAATTTCTATGTACCGCGCAGCTTGTCTAGTAGCGTACATTAAAGTCTTTGGATATAATATATAATTTAAACATGTGTTATTTCTATATGACTGAACTTATTTTTATCAAACATTCCTACGAACCATCGCGATTAAACCAATTTACTAGTAAAATAAACCACATTCAGGTGGATCTATACGTTAAGGTGCTACGATGTCATAGACAGACAGATACCACTCTATTTGTTAGGAATTAAAAACTAATTCAGTTCTAATAACACGTGCGAGTCGAATCGAATATATACCTACAATACATACTTACGCACTCACGCCTGTAATCCCCGAAGGGGTAGGCAGAAGTGTAACCAGTACACACATATTTCGCCGAGCGTATCTCCGCCCCATAATGTGATACGTGGCGAGCCTATCGCCATACCGGGCACAATTCCAGACTCCGGACTAATATTAAGCATTTCGTAATAGAAAAACCCAATATCACTTTTACCCGACCCGCGGATCGAACCCGAGACCTCAGCGCCAGCCTCAGTCGTAACGCGTACTCATTACAACTGCGCCACCGAGGCAGTCGAATGTATATATATTTTTATATGTAAATTGTAAGTGCGATGTCAAGCTCCCGAACGGAAAAAAAAACAGCAAATGAAAAATAAAATTAATATTTTACATTTTGATACCGTATCGTTAAGCCTTTGCAAAATGAAATTTAAAAATACATAATTCCCTCCATTTGACAGATAATGTAGATGGTAGATATAATTATACGCGGGCCTGAACATCATGAGCTGGATGTGTGCTAGGGTGGTAATCTTATCTGTGACCGGCGACTCCACCTAGTTTTAAGTTGGCACATTTTTTTAATAATACAGTGGAACCTCTTATAAGTCGAACATCAAGGGTGACGCCAAAAAAATCGAGTTATAGAGTTTTCGACTTACAGAGAACTATAAAGGTACGAGTAATAAAGTCTCAAATAATCGAGTTGTAAAGGTTTTTTTTTATGACATAGGCCGACAAACGAGCAAGTGGGTCACCTGATGGTAAGTGATCTCCACCGCCCATGTACGCCCACAATACCAAAAGAATTATGAGTGCGTTCCCGACCTTAAAGGAAAGAGATAATTATGGAATTGGGAAGGGGAGGGGGTTTGGGCCTCCGGATGTCTCACTCACCGAACGAAACACAGCAGCAAGCTGCTACATTACGCCGGTTTTCTGTAAGAAAGTGGTCGAGTGTATGGGACGAGCCGGCCCATACATGCTGTAGACAAAAGTGTCTACAGCGTGGCTCTACCACTCATATAAATAAATAAATTAGTTTTTTAATTTCAAAAACGCACTATATCGCACGGTGTTTAATATATCTATCTAGTCAGAAATAAAAATGATTTATATCAAGTCTTCAAATGTTTAAATGTAACATGCACATAATTGTTTACATTCGTCAGATAGTGCAGATGGTAATCGAACGCATGATCGTCACGAGTTGGGGGTGTGTGTCACAATCTTATCAATAATAAACCGATGTCTTAATGACGTCATTCCATAATCAAATTATACTACATATTTTGGTTAGTTTACAACTATGTTTACACGATGTGAGATGATGTTTTAGAAGGTGGTGTGAGAGAGGCGGTCAACAGTGTGTAATCACTGCTGTGTTCCGATTTGAAGGACTTTGAAGCCAGTGAAATTACTGGGTATTATAAGACTTAACAACTTATGTTTTGGGAAGACAAGCGCATTCCAATGTCATGCAGTGCTTTGTTATTCAAAGTTTTGTATGGTGTTGCTTCTGTTTATGGGCAGGCGTGGCGCTTACCATCAGGCGAGCGACCAGTAGGCCTAGTACAAGTTTTAATAGTTTTCCTAAACGATGAAAGTTTTCGTTTTCTCTCCATACGTCGAGTATCAGTAGCCACAAGTGGGAACTATGATTAATTAAAATTAATAATATGGTTAATTTTATTTAATATTAGTCGAATATGAAATCTGTTTTGAAGCGATTCTTTCCTTTATTACAGTATTAATTACTAGTTTGACACTTCGACGGTACTAATTATATACGAATTCGAAAACTTTGATTGTATTTGCAACTCATACTAGACCTACTGCTCGTATCTTCATTCAAGCTAATAAAAAAAAAGTTATTCTAATGATTGAAAGAAAGAAAGCATTTATTGGCAGGCGTTAGGTGGTACATGTACAATTGCTGCAGTTTTTTTTTTATAAGTACCAGGTGGGAGTGTTAACGATTAGGGTATATAACAATAAATACACACATAGTCCTGACCCCACACCAGGTTAACCTGTATCGTGGGTATCAGCAACTACAAGGAGCTTGCGGTCTCACAACACCCAAAGAAATGTTTTCGTTTCGCCACTAAAGTTAATAGCCCTATATTATATACGCCCCACTCCTGGGCACGGGCCTCCTCTACTGAATGAGAAGGGTTAGGCTTTAGTCCACCACGCTGGCCTAATGCGGGTTGGCAGACTTCACATACCTTCGAAATTCTTATGAAGAACTTCTCAGGTATGCAGGTTTCCTCACGATGTTTCCTTCACCGTTAATGCAAATGATAATTATCAATTAATACACACATAACTTAGAAAAGTCAGAGGTGTATGCACTTGGGGCTGGTTTCGAAGTTGCGATTTTCGTCTCGACAGTCCATACCACTCCCCGCTGAGCTATCACTGCTTAATATCATATCACACTAAAGTTAATTAAAAAGAAAATGTTTTGTTACAGGCACGGTCGGTGGACCCTTCATACGCTACGCGTCATATGTTGACACATGACATGTTCCGCGAGACCCCCATCAACCTGGGCAGTATGAACAAAGTGTTCTGCTCGCAGTGGCTCTCCGACAGGCAGGTCGTCTTCGGCACCAAATGTAATAAGGTAATGTAAATAAATAAATACACCCAACAGTCACACACATAGTCCTGACCCCACACTAGGTTAACCTGTGTCGTGGTAATGTGACCTCTACATATATTTATAGGAGGGAAATTCATCCATTGTACCCACGTACTTCTACTACAGTGCGTTTTTTTATTATTAGCTTGAATGACGAGACGAGCAGGTCGCTCGCCTGATGGTAAGCGCCACGCCTGCTCATAAAAAGAAACAACGCCACACAGAAATTTAAATAACAAAGCACTGCATGACACTGGACTGCGCTCGTCACCCGGAGACATAAGGTGTTAAGTCTCATAATGTCCAGTAATTTCACTGGCTTCAATGTCCTTCAAACCGCAACACAATAGTGCTTACACACTGTTGCTTGGCGGCAGAAAATATGTATATGTATAACTTCTTCTTGTAGTATGTTCTGTTTGTAGTATGTATCCTTTGCACTTACTTCATCAATCTCTGTATCACCTAAAGGTCGGCAGGTAGATAGTGCCTCAGCCTTCATGTCCACCTTTATACGAAATTGTATAGAAGTATAAATCTTATATATAAAATTCTCGTGTCACAATGTTCGTTCCCATACTCCTCCGAAACAGCAGGACCGATTTGTATGACATTTTGTGTGCATATCGGGTAGGTCTGAGAATCGGCCAACATCTATTTTTCATCCCCCTAAATGTTAAGGATGGTCCACCCCAATTTTTTTTTTTATATATGTTTATGCTACAGCATTAAAAAATACATACCACCCTAAATTTTCAACCCTCTACGATCAACCCCTATTTTTTAATAGCGACATTAGTATTTTTTTTCAAACGCGTTTCTCACCGGGACTCGCTTGATGCGCCCACTAGGCTACTTTAATCCTAGAAATAGCCATTCGGAGCCGCGGGCAACAGCTAGTAAATAAATAAAGTTTAGTTATATAGAAGCAAAGTTACGTACGTACGTACTTCTACTACAGTGCTTTTCTAAAAGTCATTTCTACTACGAACTTGCAAACTCTTAAAATTAACTTCGCTCCATGGATTTTTAGCGGTATGGCATGTCCTTCAAACTTAAATAAGTATTTCACTGCTCACTGATCACTGCGCCACGGAGGTTGTCAATATATAACCATCATTCATTCATTCATTCATTCATCATCAGCCTGAATTCGTCCACTGCTGGACATAGGCCTAGACATAACCATATATAACCATAGACATGATTTATTTCTCCGCTAACAGTTAATGGTATACGACGTACGTACGAGATCGTTGGACGCCATACCGACGTTGAGACCGCGAGCACCCTGGGCAGGACCTGAACACCAAACTGGTATACACGCTTTACAGATCAACCCTTCAAGGTAAAACTCTTCTATCTACATTTCCTATTAGCCTTTTGAGTGGTAGAGCCACGCAGACACTTATGTCTACAGCATGTATGGGCCGGCACGTCCGGGTCGTTACCATTGTCTCACAGAATACCGACGTAAAGTAGCAGCTTGCTGCTGCGTTTAGTACGGTGAGTGAGATATCCGGAGGCCCAAACCCCCTCCCCTTACCGATCCCTTAATTATCCCTTTCCTTTAAGGTCGACAACGCACCCATAATTCTTATATAGGCCTATGCTATATTTTTATTTATTTATTTTATTTTATTTTATTATTTAAGGATTGCCAACAAAGTTTACAATAATACATACGTACATTAAATATTAACACTAATAACAATTGAACGTATTGCAACTCAAATAAAAAAAAAAAATGTGAAAAAAAAATAAAAAAAAAGTGAAAAAAAGAGAAAAAAAATTTATTAAAAAATTAATTAATTAATTAATTAATTTTATTAATTATTTAAAATTATAAATGTGAAAATGTGGATGTTTGTGAGTTTGCGAATTTGGATGTTTGTTACTCAATCACGGTTTAACAAGTGATGTTATTAGCCGTATATTTTTTTTTTTATAATGTAAGAAAATGTTAGTATTTCTCTGTATCGCTGTTGGTTTTCTATATAAATAAATAAATGGGTTTTGGATGAAATTTGGCACACAGGTAGACCATGACCTGGATTAGGACATAGGATACTATTTATCCTGGAAAAGGTCTTTCACGCGAGCGGAGCCGCGAGCAAAAGCTAGTTATTAAAATTGATATTGGGTTTCTCTATTACGAAATGCTCAGTATCAGCCCGGAGTCTGGAATTGTCCCCGGTATGGCGATAGGCTCGCCCCTTATCATATCATGGGATGGAGATAGGCGAAATGTGGATGTACTGGATACACCTATCTACCCCTTTGGGGATTACAGGCTTGTGTGTTTCCAAGTACAAAAGTTGTTCAAACTTACAAGTACTTTTACGTCCTTTCGGCTTAATACACCTTTACCAAATAACCTTGTATAATTGTAGCATCCTAGCTGACCTACACTTACACCATGTTATGCAGAAATAATCCAACTCACAAAGGGACATTAGTGGATTGAAACTCATCATTTGTACATAACACAGTCCACTTAGTATATATTATAAAATGAGAGTCCGACTGTAATGTCAGAATTCTCGCTAATACCTCATTTAAATAATATATTTTCTTTCTACTGAATTTTTTAATATTTATGTATATCCTATAATATAGTATGAACAAAATATGATACCGTATGCTATGACATACCTATTTGTATGTACACACACAAACGAACACACACACGCATACACACACACACACACACACACACACACACACACACACACACACACACACACACACACACTACTGCTTCTGGTTGACATCCGTCGAACAACATCATGGGTCCAAATGAAAACCAGCGCCAAGCATTTAATGTTTGGCATAAGCTGATTTGGCTCCTTTTGGCGCGGTCGTGGTGAGACATGTACCGTCCACAGTGGGTGGGTATCTAGGTACCCCCCCCCCCCACCTACTACTTATAAAAATGTTTTTTTTTTTTCTACATTAGATGTATACATGTACCACCTAACGCCTGCCAATAATTGCTTTCTTTCTTTCTTCACTTACCGACATTTTGACCGACTTTGGCCCATATACCGTCTACAGTGGGGGTCCACCTACTACTCATAAAAATATCTTTTTCTGCATCAATTGTATACATGTACCACATAACGAATGTCAATAAATGCTTTCTCTCTTCCACTTGAACCTCAATGTCAAACTGTAGAGTCAACTGTCTACAGCACAGCTACTTGAAGATTGACAGCATCAAACACGTCTAGTGACAATAATGTTGTATTGCAGAACCTTACTGGCGACGGGAGCGCGTAATTCCTGCGAGCTTGCTATATACAGTCTGCCTACCCTCGATCCCGTGTGTGTGGGAGAGGCTCATAAAGACTGGGTGAGAGATTTCATCAGTTCATTGTATTGTTAAATAAAATAAATACACACATAGTCCCGACCTCACACTAGGTTAACCTGTATCGTGGGTATCAGGAACTACGAGGGATTTGAGGTCCCACAACACCCAGACCCGAGTATTTTTTTTTTGTGAATCAGACTATCATTTGTCTAGGCGCGGGAATCGAACCCACTGCCTCACGGTTCGCAACCGGCTATTCGCCCGCTGCGCCACGGAGGCTGTCAATGTTATATATTTTTGTAATTTATTTATTGTCAAAATCTGGTTAACGATTTCAAATCTTTGCGATTACTCTCTTATATAGACCTACCAAGTAAAATTTTCTTTTATTAATAATGTGTCCAATATTTAGTATATTTAGTACGAGTGGTAGAGCCACGCTGTAGACAAATTTGTCTACAGCATGAATGGGCCGGCTCGTCCGGGTCGTTACCACTGTCTCACAGAAAACCGGCGTAAAGTAGCAGCTTGCTGCTGCGTTTCGTACGGTGAGTGAGATATCCGGAGGCCCCAATTCCCCTCCCCTTCCCAATCCCTTATTATCCCTTTCCTTTAAGGTCGGCAACGCGCCCATAATTCTTTTGTATTGTGGGCGTACATGGGCGGTGGAGATCGCTTACCATCAGGTGACCCACTTGCTCGTTTGCCAGCTTATACTATAAAAAAAAAAAAACTTTTTAAAACTAATGCACTTTAAGCAACCGTTTTATTAACGGAAAATATTATTACAATTATGCAAATTGCAAAAAACTATTCATTATATTTTAGATATTATAATGAATGACTGCCTCGGTGGCGCAGTTGTAATGCGTACGCGTTACGATTGAGGCCCACGCTGAGGTCTCTGGTTCGATCCCCGGGTCGGGTTAAGTGGTATTGGGTATTTCTATTACGAAATGCTCAGTATCAGCCCGAAGTCTGGAATTTGCGCCCGGTATGGCGATAGGCTCGACCCCTATCACATCGTGGGACGGAGATACGCTCGGCGAAATGTGGGTGTACTGGTTACACCTCTGCTTACCCCTTCGGGGATTACAGGCGTGAGTGCGTATGTATGTATGTATGTATTATAATGAATAGTTTTTTTCGTAATATACATGATTAATTTGAATTGGGTGTTTTCTGGAAACATTTATATGTACCTGCTCAGGCCATGATATAGAATTATCCTACATACATAATTACAAAAAAAAACCATACTAGGCATTTTACATTTTGGCAAATACCTTTTTTTTTGCAGCCTATTTTGTAATTATATATGTATATGGTAGGTTGTTTTATATCATGTATGGAGTACATAATAATATGTAATAATATTAATGTTTTGGAAAAATAGCCACTTCAAATTCACTGTGTATTTATTTTTTATAGCCAAATAGGGTGGTAAACGAGCAAGTCAGTCACTTATAATAACACTAGCCCTGTATTATATACGTCCCACTGCTGGGCACGGGCCTCCTCTACTGAATGAGAGGGGTTAGTCTTTAGTCCACCACGCTGGCCTAATGCGGGTTGGCAGACTTCACATACCATCGAAATTCTTTGAAGAACTTCTCGGGTATGCAGGTTTCCTCACGATGTTTCCTTCACCGTTAAAGCAAGTGATAATTAGCAATTAATACACACATAGAAAATTCAGAGGTGTATGCTCTTAGGGCTGGTTTCGAACCTGCGACTTTCGTCTCGACAGTCCATACCACTCCCCGCTGAGCTATCACTGCTTGTCAAGTCAGTCACTTAATGGTAAGTAATCTTCACCGCCAATGAACGTCCACAATACCAGAATCATGGACGCGTTGCCAACCTTAAAGGAAAGGGACAATATTAAGACAGCCTCCGTGGCGCAGTGGGCGTGTAGCCGGCTGCCAAGTGAGAGGCCGTGGGTTCGATTCCCACACCGAGACAAATGTTTCGGGTCTGGGTGTTGTGAGTTGGCAAGTCCCTCGTAGTTGCTGATACCCACGATACAGGTTTACCTAGTGTGGGGTCAGGACTATGTGTGTGACTGTTGGGTGTATTTATTATTAATATTTATTGACTCGTAATATGAAACATTTTTTCCTAGATCCTAGACCTGTGTTGGTTGGACGACGAGTTTGTTGTAACGGGGTCGCGGGATTCGAAGTTGGCACTTTGGAAAGCGGAGCCTCTTGGCGAGGCACAGTCTGCGCCGGCGCATCAACATACATACGCCGCTCCCGTCGCTGTTAGAGACTGCAGATCGGGTAAAATACTTTTATACTTTTTGTCGAAATCATTGCCACGTCTATTTCTGCCGTCAAGTATTCAAGTCAAGTATCCATATACAACTTATTATGTAACAAACAAATATAACATGCTACCCAAACACAAGCAATGTACCGGATATTGATTATTAAACTAAAATAATAAAATATAATAGAAACACAACTAAATTTTTTATATAAAAAGTATATGTGTATAAGCGCCATTACCTTCCAGTTAGTAACAAAAAAAAGTTATATTAGCGCAAAGTTAGTGAATACAGTGAAACTACAGAGAATTTTGAGAATTAATATCTTGTTTAATATTCTTATCAATATTGTTACATAAGTTAAAATGATCTGGTACATATCTCTGTTATTTTTGTACTGACTTGTAATAATTGCTATTAAAGTTGTCTACAAATTACACGGCTTAAGATCGAATGTCACCACTAGCCCGGGAAACTCAATTTAATTTATTTTATTGATTTCTTAGGTTTACGCGAATATTACACATTGAAATAAAACTAAAATAAAAATTAAACCGCGATAAAATCCGTATAAACTAGTTTTATTTTAATTTATTTTGTTGAAAATTGCATCTTATTGCATCCTTCGTTAATCGAAATTATTTATTTCCATGTTTAATGTCTAGAAACATATTTTTTTCTCAGATTAGTCATTTGAACATCAATTGACTCTAGAAGCAATATTTATAGATTTCATTGTTATTATTTCGTATATTGAATCTGTGATTATTTGAGCTAAATCATTTCAATTGAATAGGACAGTTTCCTATATTGAATTTTATACATTATTTTATAAGCAACAGAAAATGATACGCAAAAGAAACCCTTTTATTAAAACACAATCAAAATTGGTTCAGAAATGTGCCCGCAGTTATGACTATAAATGTTGGTATGAGAAAAAGTGGGTGCGTAGTAGGGATATCTCACTATCTCGCTTGCACGCGTGCACCATGAGGAACATTTTACACAGTGACGTCAAAGTTTGCGTCGTCTGTCATTTGACAATCACCCCTTGTACAGGATTTGAATGGCTTCTAACTTGTTCTTTCTGTAATAGATTTTGAGTGACGTAACTTATTGATTTAAATAATAAAGAAATATAGTCCAACTACCCTATTTCGCGGGCTAGTGCTGATCTTCCACCCTAAACACACACCTTATTAGGATAAATTATTATTCTATTTTAACTAATATATTTCTAAGTTATTCAACTAATAATAACCCACACGTAAACAACCGTTCCGTAACTCATCTCTTAATTAAGCTATGATTGTTAAAAAGTAACTTGTATTTCTCATATTAAGTGAATGAATGTATTCTTTTTGAGAAATAAATGTGTTAAACCATAAACAAATGTAACGTGTATGAACGTGTGCAGGTCAGAAGGTCCGCGCGCTGACGTTCAACCCGCGTTGGCGCGAGATCGCGGCGCTCACCCTCAACGGGTACATCCACGTGTTCAGCGCCGAGACCTTCCGACAAACTCTGTCGCGGAAACTGCCCTCCTGCCAGGACCTCGTGTGTCTCGCTACACAGGTATCTACAATAATAATAATAATATATACACCCAACACTCACACACACAGTCCTGACCCCACACTAAGTAAACCTGTATCGCGGGTATCAGCAACTACGAGGGACTTGCCAACCCACAACACCCAGACCCGAGACAAATATTTGTGGATCAGACAAACATTTGTCAAGGTGCGGGAATCGAGCCCACGGCCTCACGCTTCGCCACCGGCTACTCGCCCGCTGCCCACGGAGGCGGAGGTATGTACACACAACTGGCGTTATTTTTTTTTCCAGCTTGAATGATGACACGAGCAGGTCGCTCGCCTGATGGCAAGCGCACGCCTGCTCATAAACAGAAGCAACGCCACACAGAACTTTAAATAAAAAAGCACTACATGACACGACTGCGCTCGTCATCCCGAAACATAAGGTGTTAAGTCCCAAAATGCCCAGTAATTACACTGGCTTCAATGCCCTTCACACCGGAACTCAACAGTGCTTACACACTGTTGCTTGGCGGATGAAATAGACGGCGCGGTGGTACCAACCCAGCCGGCCTCTGTTTATATTTACAAAAACTACTATGCCACACACAGAAGGACGGACGCACGCACGCACTCACACACGCACGCACACATACCAAGAAAAAGAGACAAGAGGGTCAAACATCCTTTTTATCGGAATTTAAAAAATATCAATATGCTTAACGTTTATGTGAGTTTGAATTAAAACATATACATAAAACATGTTACAGAAAGGTGTGGTCATATTTATTTAAATAGGTGTTGACAGTGAGTGTTTATGTACTAGAAATTATAATATTCTAGACATCTTAAAATTTCATGTTTTAATTTTTAATCGTTATAAAAAAAATGCTCATTTATAACGATTAATAAGATCGACCACATCCCTATAAATTACGTTAAGTGCATGAGCGGAATAACAATGCTGAAACAGCAGCAAATATCAGCTGTTTATCATTTAGTGTTGTCAAATGTTGCTTGTAGAATATCGATATGTTACTCATCCGAAAAAAAGAAAATGCTTTATTTATCTTGTAGCAATGCACTTAGATTTGGTACTACGTGGGGTGAAATACTTTTATCTAAACTATAATAATATGTTGCTTAAATTTGACCACACCTTTCTGTAACACGTATATATTTTGAATAATAAACGATATAACAGCAACTCCTAATCTTGGAGCTGTCATCTGCAACTACAAGTCCCCACAGATATCGGTTCAAAAGTAGTCCCTCAATATATTTATTGATAATCCGTATAAATCCAATGTAAACCACCAGGCCGGCGGTACATTGAAATTGCGCCACTTAGTTACGGTCAATTGTCCGTAGCTCAATGTTACCATCTCGCTTACCCTACTAGAATCCCTCTCCCGCTCCCTGTCTGTCAGCTGTAAAACTCCCGCGTTACGTATTTTACTTCTAAAAGTGTTTGTATAAAGTGATTTCTTAGGTTTACGCGAATATTACACATTGAAATAAAACTAGTTTATACGGATTTTATCGCGGTTTAATTATTATTGCCAACCAACTGCCAGACGTCAAGATACCGTGAGCTCTTTCTGCGTAGATCGGACTAGTATCAACTAACTTTTTTAAATAATTAAAAATAAATTTATAATTTTAAAATGAAGTTAGCCATTGTAACATTAACTTTTCGAGACGACCTACACCTCAGTCTCTCCCGTGACCACGAAGGCTGAAAAACTTTCGAAACGTCGGGACTAAAATAATAATTAAACCGCGATAAAATCCGTATAAACTAGTTTTATTTCAATGTTTGTATAAATGTTACATGTTGTATCGCAGGAGAGCGGCGTGTACGCGATCGGTTGCAAGTCATACACGTTACTACTGGACTGTCGCACATTACAATCCGTTAAGAAGATCACATCTCGGTACAACGGCTGCGGCATCCGATCAGCATCCTTCCGCGGATCTATGCTTACCATCGGCACAGGACTTGGTAACTATATTACATTCATATTCTACGCCGTTTGTCTAAAATATTTTGCTTGCCACCCCCAGCATGTACAGGATGATATAACTAAGTTCATTATGGCCGGATTCCTAGTATTTTATTAACATTGTGTGTCAATCTGCCCGTAGTGGCTATTACTGAATAATACTCGCATACGAGGAGCATAGTTCAGAATGATTTCGAAATGGTAATATTAGTATCAGCAATTTGAAATGTTACGCTTTTTGCAAAGAAAACTTGCCTTTTCACTTGTGTCAAGTTTCTCAAATTCTATAAATTATAAGTTGCCCGGCAGTGATATTAGGTATATCTGTTTGATATGATGAAGGCCCAAAACCCCTCCCTTTCCCTATTCCTTAATTATCCCTTTACTTTGAGGTCGGCAACGCACCCATGATTCTTTTGGTATTACCATGGGCGTACATGGGCGGTGGAGATCACTTACCATCAAGTGATCCACTTGCTCGTTTGTCGGCCTATGCCATAAAAAATAAAAAGTTCGCCATTTATAAACTTGCGATGGTAATAAGCTTGGCGAATAGTGGGTTCACCAATTGCACCTTTGCCTACCCCTGCAGGGATACAGGATGGAGTTTATAAATAAAATAACATTGTTTCCAGGTTTGCTAATGTTCTACGACTTGAGAGCGGGCAAATATCTTGAGAGTAACATACACTCCACCAAGACTGTCACGCTGAAGGCATCCAGAGGCTATGTTGTAAGTATTATATAATCATAAATACACCCGACAGTCACACACATAGTCCTGACCCCACACTAGGTAAACCTGTATCGCGGGTATCAAGAACTACGAGGGACTTGCCAACCCACAACACCCAAACCCGAGACAAATATTTGTGGATCAGACAAACATTTGTCAAGGTGCGGGAATCGAACCCACGGCCTCACGCTTCGCAACCGGCTACTCGCCCGCTGCGCCACGGAGGCTGTCAATTATAGTGATATATTATAGTGATTTCTTAGGTTTACGCGAATATTACATATTGAAATAAAACTAGTTTATACGAATTTCGAATTATTGAGACTATTCGAAAAGTCGGGACTAAAATAGAAATTAAACCGCGATAAAATCCGTATAAACTAGTTTTATTATATATTATTTTAAAGGCAAATGACTTAAAAAAAACTACATTATAGATGTTTATTCGATTATCAATTCGAGCTTTCTTGCAATTTTTTGAATGTGTAATGTTTTGTAGTGGTAGAGCCACGCTGTGGACACTTGTCCTCAGCATGAATGGGCCGGCTCGCCCGGATTGATACCACTCTCTCACAGAAAACCGACGTGAAGTAACAGCTCTGCTGTTGCGTTTCGTGCGGTCAGTGAGATTGCCGGTGGAGGGTCATATGCCTTCCCTGTTGGACCTTCTGCTGACCCCTCATCCGGACAAATACCAAGTGACCGTCGAAGCACCTCTTGGGTGTTCAGACCACTGTCTGGTCCGGAGTGTGGTGCCTCACATGCGCTCATCACAACCGCGTTCTTTAGGACTGGGATGGCATGCGAACGTTCTTCACATCCTTCTTTTCATTCCAAACAATGTGGTACCCGTCGGCGGCAAGTCCCAGCCCTGGATTGGTCATTCCTGTAACCAATTGGCTTCTCGCTTGAAACAGAAATGTTACCAAACTTGGGCTAAAACTTTGGTGTCATCGGATGTAAACACCAGCGCCTCCAAAAAGGAATATAACTATGCCTCCAGGTCTTTCAAAAGAGTTATAGCTGCCGCAAAGTCGAAGTATATAGGAGGCATTGGCGAGAAGCTTGCTCGCCTTCTTTCGGGAACTCGTGCGTTCTGGTCCCTCGCCAACGCTATCCTAGGAAACTTCTGTCACCCATCACTTCCATCTTTGCGCAGGGAGGATGACTCTCTGGCCCACAACGCGAAAGAGAAAGCCGATCTTTTGGCCGGTCTTTTTGCGTCTAATTCGACTCTTGATGACGGGGGGACCTTACTGCCGACCATCCCGCGATGTGAGAGCACTATGCCGGAAATTCGTTTTCGGCAAAGCTCAGTGCGGAAAGCATTGCTCTCCCTGGATATCCATAAGTCGAGTGGACCTGACGGGATTCCTCCTATTGTTTTAAGGACATCTGCTCCGGAGTTGGCACCCGTGCTTACGCGCCTTTTTCGGCACTCCTATTTCAAAGGCATTGTCCCGAAATCTTGGAAGACAGCTTTAGTGCATCCGATCCCAAATAAAGGTGATCGCTCTGATCCTTCCAGCTACAGGCCCATAGCTATAACCTCCTTGTTCAGCAGGACAATGGAGTCCATAATCAACTGCCAGCTTCTGAGGTATCTAGAGGATCACCAGCTGTTTAGTGACCGCCAATACGGCTTCCGTCGGGGTCGATCAGCTGGTGATCTTCTAGTGTACCTAACTCAACGATGGGCAGAGGCAGTTGAGAGCAAAGGGGAGGCCTTAGCGGTTGGCTTGGATATAGCGAGGGCCTTCGATCGGGTCTGGCACAAAGCGCTTCTTTCAAAGCTGTCTTCCTTCGGGTTTCCCGAGAAACTTTGTAACTGGGTCACCAGTTTTCTTACAGAGCGGAGCATCAAGGTCGTAGTTGACGGCTCATGCTCAGACTCCAAGCCTGTGAATGCTGGTGTCCCACAAGGTTGTGTGCTATCCCCTACCCTCTTTCTTCTGCATATCAATGACATGTTACTTACTGATAACATTCATTGCTATGCAGATGACAGCACTGGGGATGCTGTTTATACCGGCCGCCCAAACGTTTCTCGGGAACACGTCATCGAGTGCCGGAACAAACTTGTGTCTGAAGTAGAGACTTCACTGTCTCGAGTCTTGGATTGGGGCCGACTAAATTTAGTAGACTTCAACCCCAAAAAGACACAAGTTTGCGCGTTTACCGCTAAAAAGACTCCCTTTGTCGTATCTCCTTGTTTCGGCAACACCCCCCTTGATGCCTCGCCTAGTATCGGGATCCTTGGTGTCGACATATCGAGTGAAGTCCAATTTAGCAGTCATTTAGCAGTGGAAGGCAAAGCCAAACTGGCTTCCAAAAAGCTGGGTGTGCTCGGCAGAGCGAGACGGTATTTCACACCGATCGCCTTCAACTTTATAAGGCACAGGTCCGGCCCCATATGGAATACTGTTCTCATCTCTGGTCAGGTGCACCCCAGTACCAGCTGCTTCCATTTGACCGCATCTAACGACGAGCGGCTCGAATCGTCGATGACCAAGTTTTATCTGAACGGCTTGACTCACTGGCACTGCGAAGAGACGTTGCGTCTTTTAGCATATTCTATCGTATCTATCATGGGGAGTGTTCCGAGGAGCTGTTTGCTTTAATACCAACGGCCAAATTCCACCACCGCACAACGCGTCACAAGTTGGGATTCCATCTACACCATCTGGATGGCTGGCGTTCCTCAACGGTGCGATTTACGCGAAGTTTTTTTCCCGGCATCCTTATGGAATCAGCTATCACCTGCGGTATTTCAAGACCGATACGACTTAGGTACCTTCAAGAAAAGAGCCTACTCTTTCCCCAAAGGCCGGCAACGCACCGTCAAATCCCCTGGTATTGACGGTGTCCATGGGCGGCGGTGATCACTTACCATCAGGTGACCCGCTTGCTCCGTTGCCACCTCTTTATGTGTATGACTATGTGTATGTGTATATGTGTGTATGTGTGTATGTGGGTGTGTGTGTGTGTGTGTTACAGTTCCCGGAAGAGGAAGGCGAGGGCGGCGGGCAGGTGAAGCACGCGCCGGCGGTGTACACGCACTGCTACGACGACAGCGGCACGCGAGTGTTCGCGGCCGGCGGCCCCCTGCCCGCGCCGCTGCTCGGCAACTACGCCGCTATATGGCAGTAGTCTGTACTACCTGTCCTACCTGTCCTACCTGTCCTACCTGTCCTACCTGTCTGTCTGTACTACTCACTCCACACCGACATACTACCGTTGTACTACTCACTCCACACTATTCGAGTGACCGTCAAAAAATTCAACATTTCTCAACGGTCAACATTTGAACTGTACTCTACTTACCATCGGATGCAGTGAAGTCACTTAACCGTGACAGAGTGAAAAAATAAATACAATACATCTTTAAAAATGAACTCTGTAATAAACTACACTGAGGGTAGATACCAGATAGATAGAACAAACCACCGGCTCTACAAATTATACATCCAATTCTATCGACAGATGTATACTGAGATATTAACTATGCCGCCATTTAGCAGTAGCACGTATAAAAAGTTCTGTAAATTACGACGTCGTACATTTTTGATTAGATAAAATCACTATCCTTGACGTCAGTGAGTAAAAATTTGGATTTTTAAATTAAATTTTTGAGCTCTTATCTGTATCCCCAAAAATTTATACACAGATAAAATTATCACACCCATGGATCACCGAGCTTATTTCAGTCCCATTATGTGTTTGAAAAGCTAATATTAATAGAGCAAAGTTTGAAAAGCTGATGTCACGTTAGAGCATGGTTTGAAAAGTCGACGTCACAGTAGGGTAATCTTTAAAATGCTGTCATCAAATATATCAGTCAAAAACCTGACCTCAAATAAGGTAATTTTTGCAAAGCTGACTTCACACTAGAGCAATGTTTTGAAAAGCTGACATCTAAGTATGGCAACGTTTGAAAAGCTGACGTCACCGTAGCGCAATGTTTGAAAAGATAACGTGGCAGTAGAACAATGTTTGAAAAGCTGAGGTCACAGTAGGTTAATCTTCATAAAATGCCAGGGCACAGTAATCAAACCAAGTTGAACATGTTATGTTCCGCTGCAAGGTGAAGGTATTCCATCACTTTGAAGGAAGGGGTTTGCACCAACATTCCACACTCGTGTGTCAGTGCGAGTTGGTGAAACGTCATAGTTTCGCTCCTATACAGGTGTGGTAGATTTGGGTTCCTAAAGATCTTTGGACCCTTTATACGCCAATTAAATAAGGATAATTAAAAAATTGATTGGGGACGAAATCACATGAAATATCATGGGTAAAAATTCTATAATCTTCAATACGGTATAAATTTAATTCTTGGACCAATATGAGACAAGTGGCTCATTTAAACCGTCGAATCCATAATTGGGTTTGAAAATATCGACCTAATTGATACTTTATATGACAAACATAAATCTATAAAACACAGGACAGACGGAAAGTCGGTAAGACCAAGTCGATTAGATGACAATTAAAAAGTAACCTTATGTGATTTAGCGGTTGATATAATTTTGTATAACAAACATGAAATACTGTAACTCGAAGTTGTGTGTTTTGTCATACAAATATCAGCCTTATTTGCAATGACAAGGTTCATTCTTAGTTATTATGTAAAGTATCCGTTGCCATTGTCCTTTTGCTCTAAAACACCACAGAGCATACTGTCGATGACATTCGAAAATCACATCCAAGTGCTTCTAATAATATTTGCAATACTTGAATTATGTAAATAATAACGCAATAAGTTTTTTTAGTCTTATGAATTAGTGTATGCCAGTTTAGATTAGTAAAATTATATACGCGCGCGATCGACGTGACATATAGATAAAGCTAAGCAATAAGTGTTGTACAGTTATTAGTTCATGTTTACAAATAGAGAGGTCTATAAAAATTATCGACTATAGTAATGTATATTAATTATGAATTTCAGTATGATATCGATATGACTTTTTTCGAAGTACAACTACATACAAAAAATCTATATTTGGGCCAATGTTCTTCCGTCGATAGGAGTTCATGGATCTTGAGCGAAGAGATAACTTATTTAAATTTCTTTTAAACAGTGCGATGCGAGACTTAGATATAATTTAAGTATAAACACTTTTAAAATTAAGAATTACAAACAAAGCACGCTTATATTTGTGAAATTGAACTAAATTTGAGGTCTTGTGAACCAGAGTGGCTTATGTGTCATCTAAAAATGTCTGTGGCGTTTTATAATAATCTAATTAATTATTGATTTTTTTATATTCTATGGAATAACCGAAATTGATTTTTAATATCGATTTTTAAGTTGAAATATTTTTATTATCTCAGTTAGGCCACTCTGGTTTTCAAATCCTCGTTTGTGATGCTATTGTGTTCAAAATTACATAAGTTGACTTTGTAAATGTAGATTATATTTTTTACTATATGTGGAAAGTAAATATTGTTTATTATATTAAATAAAAACTAATATAAGCACTGGAAAAGTATCGATATTTTTACCTATTGGCTTTATCGACACTGTAGTGGACTTGATATTTTGCACTTGATACATTAAATGATTTATCTATCAGAACATACTGAAAACTTATCTATATTCGTGTATTGATATTATCGATTCTGAAGTGCATTTTATAATGAATCGTGAGCATATTAAAACATCGATAATAAATATCCTACAATAACTATCGATATTTTTGGGTGTCGACTTTATAGATACTGGAGTGGATTCGATAGTTTTCAACCGACAGCATGAAACATCGATACTTTTTATACTATAGTGTCTTAAGTCCCATGTAGGTTTACGTCAAAATCGATAACGAACATAACGTTACGTCGATCGCGCGCTTGTTTAGCTATAAAAAAATGTAAAGTATATTTATTTAGATCTTTTCGAATATTAGTCAAGGGTTCATTAAATTTAAATATGGTCAGCGTACATATACCATCTTAAAATAAAGTAATGATAACATAACTATTAACTAAACAAACTCAAATATTTCTGCCGCGAAGCAACAGTGTGTAAGCACTATTATGTTTCGGTATTAACGACACAGAGGTCAGTACAATTACTGGGCATTATTGAGACTTAACTACTTATGACTCGATGTGACAAACGCAGTCGATTTTCATGCAGTACTATGTGATTAAAAGTTCTGTGTGGAATTGCTTCTGTTTGTGGACAGGCGTAGCGCTTATCATTAGGCGAGCGACCTGCTCGTTTCATAATTCATGATAAGAAAAAAACTATGTTTCATGAAAATTTATTCAGGCATTTAGAAATAACATCTTTCTGTAATTTACACTAATGGAGGGGATTTAACAGTTATGCTATTACTATGGCAAAATGTACCGTATGTTACATAAATTAAGTTAATTTTGGCGGGAGGTGTTGGTTTTTATATACGCCGATCATAAACCACGAGGTGTGTATCGGTTTGTGGCACGATTGCGTCGTGTGTTTCCTTTCTTTATAACAGCCAAAATAATGTTAAGGTACATCCCATGTATGCTCACTATAGCGGATTTGTATTGGCCCTTTTCAGTCGTTTGAAAATATAACTTGCTCACGGTTTCGTCCGCGTTTTTTTTGATAAAAATTACACTATGTCCTTGATCTGATATAACCTGTCTCCTTACCAAATTTTATTAAAATCCGTGCAGCCGTTTAGCCGCGTAAACAGAGTTACTTTCGTGTTTACAATATTAGTGTAGTTATTCGGAATATAGTAGCTTAAATTCTGTATGACTACATTGTGACGTCACATTTCATGAATTTACAAATACATGAAGGATATTGTATTGTTGGTGTTGATACAAAAATTTCATTAATTCGAGCGGCACTTTTTGAAAAAAGGAACAAAAAAGGCAAGCAATACATTCTCAGTTTCGATTTTTTTGCCGCTAGAGGCGCCCGTGAGATTTTTGTGTTGCCAACAACAAAAAATACCACGATGAAAATTTGGCGCGCGCGTGTGTATGCCGTATTACCTCAGTATAATAAGCGAGACGAGGCGGTCGGATTTATTTATTGTCAATTAGTGTAATGTTAGTAGGAATGTCGCTTAAAGTGGTTTGGTCAAGTTTTAAGAACTCCACAGGAGTACGTCCGTCGCAAATGATTGCAAGATCGTCCCAGGGGTACGCGGACGCCTAAAAAACGCTGGCTTGACGTATTAAAGGAACATGAGAGTCAATAGTCACTACGGAAGATGCTCAAGATCTGGCGAAGTGGAAGCGTCTAATGGCCGTTCCCAATATTCTATCTATCTACAGATTTGCTTATAGCTAGCTTATAAGAAGTAAGACGGAACCTACCAATACGCCAGGATAACGCCGTGCAGAATAGGAGTGTAACGTAATCTTCTATACGTGTCCTGACCAGCTGGTCTACTTTTTAATAAAAAGTAATATAAATCCCATTCCAAGGCGATTCTAATTCCATTATGATTTCGATCTCAATAAAAACACAACTGGAAATTTAAATCGTCTTAGTATCAGATTTTGATGAGATCGTTTACCATGAAGTTAGCCGCATGTTGTGGCGTGCAATGACATAAAAAAACGAGTTAGTAAACACTCATATCCGCTCTAAAACTATGATTAAAATAACAATTATTAATTCCGCTAGCCGATTGGCGCCACCATCGCATTACAAGAAATAACAAATACTCGAGAGCAAAAATAAATGTAAAAATCAAGTATCAATTAACTACTGCAGGCCAATTCTCGTAATTTTAAATGTTCAAAATATCATTCCGGTCTAGTCTCGGCGTCAAGAAAGTAGCAAATGGCATTCTCTTAAACCATTAATCAACATCAAATGTGAACATAGATCGTAATGAGATTGAATGTAGAATAAAAGTTGACTGAAGCCAAAACGGTATAATGCTACGGCTAATGCTAGGTGCATTTGACATTGATTATTGGTTGAAGAGAATGCCATTTGCAACTTTCTTGACGCTGAGACTAGATCGGAATGATATTTTGAACATTTAAAATTACGAGAATTGGCCTTCTGGTGTCGGTACTCATACCTAGGGAACTTGAGTTGATAAACGAAGGCGTTACTGACGCTCGTCAGGCCTAGATAAGTGCGAGATGTTTTAAGAGTTATCAAAATGTCTAAGCCTTTCTACTCAGATGCCTTATAAATGAGAACCTCGTCGAAATTAATTTATTCGTATATTTTACCGACCACCTCGTTTAAGTAGGGCTCATCAGTTTTTCATGATAAAATGGCTGCCCACTGCCGTTTTGTGATGGAACCTAGCTATGTAACGATAGTTGTAGTCTAGAATAAAGGGACGTGTGTCGACGCTAACGTATTGTGGTTTTTACATATTGTCATTTCTTACCGAATATTCATACAGATGATAAAAGATATGGAAATATTGATCTATGGCTTTTATTTTCACTCCTATATTACTATACCCTTAGTGATCCGCCATACTACGACGGAATGTAATGGAACGGAACGGCCGTCACCGGTCTTCTACTTTCAACCAAGTATTTATGGAAAATTTAAAAACAACATCAAATAAAAACGAAACATTGGCGTTATATGTTTCGTCCCGTTGCTGTATGGAGTGGCCCTAAATGTCTGACATATCTAATGTTGCCGCGCCGGCGCCAACCATGTTCCATTTTCAGTTTTTTTTCAAAGTCCGACGAATATGAGACTTGTTACTTTGTTCCCCACATTATTCTGCATCGATTGGTATCGGTCTCGACCCCATACCCCCAGCGGTTTCGGAGGAGATAGCATGACAAGCTTTTGGCAGCGGCGGCGGCGCCAGTTACTTTTTTTAGAATAGAGAGATTATATAATAGTACCCGCTTACCTATGAAATTGCCGTTATGTACGAAAAACAATTGACAAGTATTTTTTCCCATCTTTATTTCTATTATTCATAGTAACAACCCATGCCATCGATGCATCTTTGCCAGCGCAGTGGCAATTATCGATTTTCTTGAAGAAATCGGCTTCAAAGGTATTTTGTACTGACTCGGGTATTGATTATTACCCACCAAAAAGTTGTCCAAATTCTGGACATCCAAAATCTATGTGAACTCACACTAAATACAATGATACTGACACTTGACACAGTCCAAAAATGTTCTTGCATATTATGGCAAAGCGATATTGCCACATAGTCTCTACATTATGTCACCGATCTTCCGTCGGTAACGTTCAAAAATCTTTTTAAATATAGGACAAAAATAAAAAACATTACATAAAAAATTTAAATGATCATAATTTCCAATGTTATAAAAAGCTTTATCAAAACATAAGTGCTCATACGCAACATTTCCAAAATACTGTTTTACATAAAATATATAATAGCGAGTCGTAAATAAATGCTGGGGTTATGGCTGCGGTGGTACCCATCCGATGGGTATGGGGGATCCATCGGCGTCCACATACTGGTCCCATTGGGATCTGTAATAGGATAAATAGTCTAAAGGAGTAATAAAAACCATCACAAATACATGCAGTCGAAGGCGCAAACCTCATAGAAAAAAAAACATGGCGAAAATGCAGTAGTAAAAGTATTTTTACACAAAATACAGTATAGTGAGGTCACAAATCGCAATGTAAACAGTGCAGGGTACAGGGTGATGGAGGAAATCCTTTTCGCTTGCACACTACCCTTTGTGACTTCCAAACATGTGTCAGCCATAAAGGAATGCAATGTCTCTCCTCTACTGAGCCTGTGTCCTATTTGGCGTTACCTCGGACACAGTCTGAAGATGCATCGGGTGGGCATAGGTCCATCCCGAGCATATATAGTTTTAAGTATCTATGTTTATATTATATTTTATGTTTCAATTAATATATAAGTATATATTTTATTTGTATGTGCTTAAACGTGTTTTGTGTTGTTATGGTAATTGACAAATAAAGATATTTTATTACAGTCAACATCCCTCTATGGTCAACAATTATTTGGAATGCACTGTACTCACTCACCATGTGTAGTAACTTTTCCAGGATAATATCATCGTAATTAGTAATAATGGACAGCCCAACTAACCTGATTTCAACAAATCTCTCCATATCCCCCACATAGTTCCCCTGCGGCAGCGTCCCTCCAAACAATGCTACCCTCCACTCCTGCAGGTTCCTCCGCACCTGTTTGTCCATCTCCTGTGATGCTGTACCGACTTCCTCCACACCCTCAGCCAGTTGGGCGCGAAGATCTGCCTCCTCTTTCTCGTATATACTCAACTTCTTGTGCCAAAGGAGTTTTAGTTTTTCTGTGGGATAAGATGTATGTTCTTTGTTAGTTATGTAAGGAAGTGTTTTCATGCTCGGGAAAACAATAGAGTAGTTTCCTATATTGAATTTTATACATTATTATATAAACAACAGAAAATTATACGCAAAAGAAACCCTTTTATTAAAACACAATCAAAATTGGTTCAGAAATGTGCCCGCAGTTATGACTTTAAATGTTGGTATGAGGAAAAGTGAGTGCGTAGTAGGGATATCTCACTATCTCGCTTGCACGCGTGCACCATAATGAACATTTTACACAGTGACGTCAAAGTTTGCGTCGTCTGTTATTTGACAATTGCCTCTTCTACAGGATTTGAATGGCTTCTAACTTATTTATTTCTGGTCCAATTTATAAAATTCTTTCTGCAATAGATTTTGAGTAACGTAACTTATTGATTTAAATAATAAAAAAAATCTAGTTATCCTATTTTGGTAACATTGTTACATTAACAACTTGTTTTTAATAACTAGCTTTTTCCCTGCTCCACCCATGTTTAGGTGTTGGTTGGCTGGATAGAGATGTTTAGTGTGACTCCACATATTGTGGTCAGTGGAGGCCTAGATATTTATGCGCGAGACACACTTTAAGTGACATATATTTTTCATTTGTCAATCAATTTGAATTAAACACGTAAATGTTAGCAAGCTTATTCAGAAATATAATTGGAGACATTCAAATTTATTCAGCCATTGTAGAGATTAGTATGCTCAAACACACTTACATCTTTAGTTCTGCCCTGAAGCAGCAATGTATAAGCAGTGTGTATCAATTTGATAGACGTTGAAGCCTCAAGTCAGTGGGCATTATGAGACATTGTAGGTCTCTAAGTGGCAAACACAATCCAGTGCTATGCATTGCTTTGTAATTCAAAGTTCTGTGTGACATTGCTTCTGTTCATAGGCAGGCACTGTGCTTACCATCAGTTAAGTGACTTGCATGCTTCATCATTCAAACTAATAAAAAGACAGCATAGGCTTAGCAATAAAGTTCCATTGGCACCCTTTGAGAATGGAACCTCTAAAATTACTCTACATTATAATTCATATTACCTATGTTATTGTTGAATGCTAGAGCTTCCTGTTCTGAAACTTTATCTCCTCTCCCCTTTGCCGTGTTCATCTTAGCTTTACGTAACTTTATCAATGCGTCCAATTTCACCAAACACTTCTTAGCATCTTGTTTCTTACGGATAACATCTTTAAGTACAGTATCAGCTACAGCTTTGGCTTCTTCTTCCTGTAAAGAAACACAATGTTTCCTTAATATTAAAATATTTGTGGGACTAGATAGAGAACACCGTATGACTCCACTTGGTGAATAAGCAGTGATCCATTTGCAATATCAGGCAGTTATTGCAGGCCAGTATGATTCTGGCAGCATTTAGAGGGTTGCAGTGACTTAGAACCATCAATGTTATATTTAGATTATGCTGTAAAGTAGTGTATCTACAGATGTTTAGAGGTAAACATGGAGGATCACAAGATCATGACAAGAATGCTAACCACAATATTTATTATTAATTTATTTCATACAAATATAGTAAAATACCTTTTGATTATGCTATATGATCACAATTCGATGCCAAGATAAAAAAACCACACACCTGTTTAGCTTTATTGACATCATCCTGAACCTTCTGCAAATATTCATCAATCTTTCTAGATTTCTCTTCCCTATCTTTTTTTCTTTGTTCTTTCTCCACTTTAATTTCAGCCTTAAGTCTTTTAAGACGCATTCGTTTCGCATGTCTTTTAGCAATCAACTTCTTTAAAAAATTAAAATCAAGTTGATTGACACCGTTTAGGGCTTCATTGATTTCTTTCTTACTATTTTCAATTTCATTTAATTCCATACTCCATTGCTCATCAGAAAATATACTCATATTTTTCCTTAACGCATTTTCTTTAGTTTTCAAATTATTAAGCAAAAGTAATATATCTTTTAGTTTTTCTTTTAGAACTGATATGTTGATTGGAGATGTAGGTTTTGGTGGTTTTGGAGGCAACTGAGACTCGTAATACTTCATTAAATCAACATCATCACATTCCGTTGGCTTTACTTGCAAGGGAGGGATCAAATAAGGAGGTGGCCGAGGTGGTGGGGGGATTCTAACAATTTGTTGGAATGTAACCCAATTCCCCCGGTAATTAAAATTATGATTATACATGATTAAAATATATAAATAATAGAAAAAATCTATGATTATAAAGTGGCTTGTTCAGGTAGTTGTGGCTCTGCGTCTTTCAGGACCTGCTCTGCGGTGACGTAGTCTGCTTGCTCTTTCAAGTCTTGTTCGGTCTCCAATACGTTCTTTAGATCTGCATACGCTTTCACTAATCTGTAAAATAAATTTTTGTGTCAAAATTATGTTATACGCAACTTAACAGTTTTAACAGTTAGTAACAAACTATATAAATTATGAATGTGCACATAAGAAATCTCATATCAAGCAGTAATGAGATATTAAATACTACCTACATAAACATAAGATGTAAGTAAAACAAAACTGCTAGTTTTGCTCGATTTTTTTGTGACACTTAAAAAATACGAAATTGCCGCGGCGACAACACCGACTACTAATAATTGATTATTCTGCCCATTTTTTAAATCTAATAATTAACAATATGTTTGTTAATAAATAATCAATACCATCACAAAGCACTCATTGTTACCACAACTATATCGCGTGACTCATTCTTGGTACACACACAACATGACCATAACCTATACACCTGTTATTTGTTACACCAAAAACTATGAAAATAAATAAAATTAACAGATATTCTTTAGTTTAATAACATTGTGGATCTAAAAATGAGCGTCGCGGGCGATGTCTCACCTTCTTTGACAATCAGGGACCATCATCAAGGACTCTTGTAAAACTTCCTCTTGTTTTCGGATGGTATGTTCGTCCTGGCCTTCGTCTTTCAACTTCTGTATCCTGTTCTTTTGATGCTCAGCTTCTTTCTCGTAAACAACTTTCTCTTTAGCGATGCGCTTCACAACGCCGGTTTTTATTTTTATTTGACGAATTCTTGGATCTGCCATTGTTCAGTCAAGTCGAGCGCAGCTTTTGTTTTTTTCTAATGACAATAATTGACCACAGATTAGGCCCTAGAGCTGCCAGTAGAGCGAACTTATTTTTTACCAGTGGGACTCTAAAATCATACGAAATTTATTTTATGGGTAGACGAACGTTATGTTCAATAATATAGTAGCCTGAGCTTTCTGTGCGACGGGGCTGGATCCGGTTGGGCACGGATGCGGACGTGAGCTAATATTATGTTTTCAGGATACAACAATAAATAATAATATTTTTACTTAAACCTACGTTGCTTTTGTTTTGCTTACGCATCCAATTTTGTATACGATCCACGACACAGATTACAAAATCCAAATATACAATTTTGTATATAATTATAAAGTCTGGCAGCCCTGCTATTGACATTGTCATATTTTGTTTTTCGTTTCTATTCATAGACCACAGACACAGACTACTATAGAGATCGTTGACTGAGTATCTATAGACTCCTACTAAAGGTGTCGCAGAAAGAGACAAGGATACAATTTCGAGGGGTTACCGCGTCAAAAACAAATTAAATAAAAATTAAATTACCGCGTCAAATTACCCCACAATTTGTTTTGTTACGTGACGTCATGTACTACAATTTCTTGAGAAATAATAGGTTCTTGCTTTTGTGAGTAAATAATACAACATGGTTATTTTCAATTACCTTTTATTATTTAAATATTATTTTTATTAGCTTTAGATGAGACGCGCAAGACACTCACCTGGTGATAAGCGTCACACCTGCCAATAAACAGAAACAACACCAATCAGAACCTCGAATTATGAAGTACTACATGGCACTGAACTACGCTCGTCACCCAGATACATAAGGTGTTGTGTCATAATGCCAAGTAAATTCAGTGGCGTCAATGTCCTTCAACAATAACATAACAACATAACAGTAGTAACACACTGCTGCTTGGCGGCAGAAATAGACAAACCGGTGATACCCACCCAGACGGCCTCTCGCATACGATGGTCTGTATGTAGTTTGTGAGAAATCTCCCTTAGTAATTTATTTGTCTATAAAATGTACACCATTACAGTTTGAAGCAGGTCAATGTACATAATAGTTTTAAAAATGTTAAAGTCAAAACATATGGACCAAACTTAGAGTGGTAGAGCCACGCTGTAGACACTTGTCTACAGCATGTATGGGCCGGCTCGTCCGGGTCATTATCACTGTCTCACAGAAAACTGGCGTAAAGTAGCAGCTTGCTGCTGCGTTTCGTACGGTGAGTGAGTTACCCGGAGGTGGATAAACTAGGTGAAATGTGGGTATACTAGTTAGGTACACCTCTGCCTACCCGTTTGGGGAAAACAGGCGTGAGTGCGTATTTAATTTAACTGTATTTTCTGAATATTTGAATTCTGTGGTTACTTATTATTGTGACAAGAATTACCATTGTTATATTAAAAAGCCTTTACTCTAATATAAATACCATTATATATCGGTTTGTGATCCTAATAAATAAAATAATATTTAAAATATAATTAATTTAGGTACTTTTTCTATTGATTATTGCTATACATGCTTAAACTAAATATTTACCAGAATAGGTACAGCATTACAAAACAGTACAGTCAGTTTCTTCTTTTTGAATAATACATTTTTCTCTAAATGTTGCTAAAAATTATTGATGATGGTTTTGGTGTCCAATATTAATGTCTTGTTGATACAATCCAATTCTACAGTATAACATTATCTTCAGGAAAACTGAAACGAGTCATTTTATTATAAATAATTAATACATTTCTTATATTTAATTTTATTATTAATGCATACTGTAAAATTAATATTTCCCATAATATGGGGTAATAATTTATTGAAATTTCGGCAACACCAAACGGAGTAATTTTGTTTGGCTATAAATTTTATTAAATGTTAATGCTTTACTACGAAGAATTTTACGATAAGAATACTTTAAACACAATATATCATATTTTTAAAAGCCTTATTACTGATAAAGCGTGGTATACTTATGAATGAAAAGATAAGTCGGCATTTTCTTTCCACTATCACTTTTTCACCCTTTAATGCTACACCGCACCATAGTTTCATAGAAAATGATATAAATAATTATACGAAGTTCTTATCAACAGCAACATATAGCATGCATTTGTACTTTTACATAAATTTTAACTAATTTTACCAGGAAGACGATAGACAAATATACGTCAACTGTCAAACTTTGTTTATGAAAGTTATTTGTTATACTTCAAATACTAAACATTCGTCATGAACCAAAAAATATAATCGTTCTGTTTCATTCTTTTATACGATATCACCATAAGTAGCTCTTTTTCTTGTGCGAATGCGACAAAAGCTATGAATTACTCTATGTTATTCTCCCTCTACGATAGAGATGCATTGATTAGAGATGCTACGACCACAGACTACTATAGAGATGCTACGCAAGACGATTCATAGCTATTCATGGTTATTCACAAAGGTTATTCATAGAAGTTTTGGCAGGAACTCACAGTGCGGTGGCTCTCTTGTTTTAATTATTTCCATAACTAGTTTAAAGTGGTGTATGTTGTATAAATGTGGTGTGGTTTAATAATGTATGGAAACATCGAAATAAGTTAATCTTTCTTCAAGCGAATCGAACGTACAAGGTCGATTTATTAATCGACCTTGTACTGAAGATTAAATCTTGATCAAAAATCACCTTAATTCAGTTGTTTCAATGTTTCCATACACTACACATGTCACCGGTAATGTTTATTGTACAAATCCACACCACTTAGTTATATACAACAAAAAGAAACTAAGTAGTATAGGGATTAATTAAAATATTATGTGATCAATCCATCGAAAATCTTATTTTGCTATGTATTAATAACCGCTATGTATTGAATAAATTATACTAGCTTTTGCTCCCGGCTCCGCCCGTGTGGAATGGCTTTTTACGGGCTAAAAGTAGTCTATGTCCTTACCCAGGTCATAGTCTACCTGTGGACCAAATTTCATTCAAAACCGTTCAGATGGTAAGGCATGATTGACTAACACACATCCAAATTCACAAACTCACAAACATTCAAATTTTCACATTTATAATAGTAGTAGGAAGTAGGATCTATGATTCCCGCCAAGACTCTGTGAGACTCTTACATTAGAAAATTAGCCTTCAACATATAAAGGCACTATAAACACAAATTGTGATTACACGACCGGGGATTCGAACCGTGTAGATACGCTGTCTCTAGACCTGCACTAGGTGATGGGTCCCTTGCATGCGTGAGGCCGTCTGGGTAGGAAGGTACCACCGCTTTATCCATTTCTGCCGCCAAGCAACTATTATGTTCCGGTGGAAATTGAAGCCAGTTAAATTACTGTGCATTATGAGACTTAATATTTAATGTCGAGTTATGTCGTGGGATAACGAGGGCAATTTAGTGCCATACAATACCTTGTAATTAAAAGTTATGGTTAATGTTGTTTAAATTTGTTTATGGGCAAGCATGGCGCTTGCCATCAGATGAACGAACAGCATCATTCAGGCGATTGAAAAGACGATATAAAATTCTATTCCTGGTATAAAACTACTAAAGCTATTTACAAGAGATATGGAATAGATTGACAAGTGATATAGATAAGATTGTCTAGATACCGCAGCCGGGACGCTGGCGCTCGCACTGTGGGGTTTTGCAAAACAACAAACATTATTTTAAGTACAGGTTGTTACAATGAATGTAAAAAATCTCACGTGGGCTGAAATTAGACACTAGCCCTCCACGGCCTGGCCTCCCGCAACCTTTAGTTAAAAGCAAAAGCCGTGATGTTTGTACGTTAGCTCCTAGCTTTGGAAATCAGTATCGTGTGAAGGGTAGGCGGATTTGCAGCTGTAGCATCTGTAATTCCCCAAGCTACCTAATCCTATTCGGAATGAAAATAAGCTGGGAGATATGTGGGTGTACCTACTGGTTACACCCAGTTACACCTCTGCCATGCCTACCTCTTCGGGGATAACAGGCGTGAGTGCGAATGTCATGTTTAATTAAAATCTCATTCAAATAAGTAATCAAAATTGTTACTATTATTATTAATTATTGTTCGACCTATCGATCCTACTAATTTCACTGCCTAAATCTGCAGCTACAAGACCGAAAATATGGTGATGAGCAATGACCAAATGCATAAACGACCTATTTCTCTCAATAAAGGTCGATAACGCGCCCGTTCAAATGGGTGGGTTTTGGGTGCTTATGAGCAGTGGAGATCACTATATGGACGAGTGGATTGCTCGTTTACCAGCATTGGCACGGTCGGCGCTGCCATATGATGAACGGGAGCAGTCGCTCTAGCTCGATTGTCCTGGGAGTTTACCGGTAAACGACATTGACAAACAGAATTCAACCTTATTGACACTCAACCTTTTTTTTGAACGTTTGGAAACCCTTTATGGGTACCGCCCCACCGCGTAGTCAGTCGGGGCGGTTATGTCCGACTCCCACGGACTAAAACTCAACGGTGTTCCTCCGGGTGCGCTTGTTCGGTCGGGGCTGCGGGAACGCTATTGTACTCCGCCGCGGCACCGCCCCGGCGCCGGCCCTTGTAAAGGGCCTCTCCGGTCATTGACACTCAACCTGCCCTTCAAATTTGAGACTTAATGTAATAATAAGTATGCAAAACAACATATCTCGTGCGCGAAAGAGATAACTTACGACGACAAATATCTCGCGTAAAAGTGTCAACATTTGATAAAATTACGTCATCTAGGGTTTGTAGATAAAATAGGTACCACATCTACATTATCTCTACTTTTGACATAACGAGTCAAGTATTCTATGCAACCATATTAGTTTCGATAGACATAAAGAGATAACAAATAAAACTGTTTTTTCGCGGCAAAACGAGTCGTCAAAATTATCTCGTGTTGCAGATGCTAAGCTCCCAGGACTTTTTTATGACATAGGCGGGCAAACGAGCAAGTGGGTCACCTGATGGTAAGCGATCTCCGCCGTCCATGTACGCCCACAATACCAAAAGAGTCATGGGTGCGTTGCCGACCTTAAATGAAAGGGATAATTAAGGAATTGAAAAGGGGAGGGGATTAGGGCCTCCGCATATTTATTTATTTATTTATTTACACTTCATACAAGTCATGTAAAGGCGGACTTAATGCCGGAGGCATTCTCTGCCAGTCAACCTAAGGTGGTGCAGAGATAGAAGAAGGTAGGTGCATGGTGGATATCTCACTCACCATACGAAACGCAACAGCAAGCTGCTACTTGACGCCGGTTCCCAGGTGTCGAATATGGGAGAAAGGCAACTTTTTGTGTTCATTCTCTTAGCTCATTCTATACACACACGAAACTACGGGCAAGGGGCAACATAGTTTGATCTCGGTCAATCTGAGCCTTCGGATAGAAAAAAGCGAAGAAAATAAAAAAAGCACCTTGTAGGTACAGTTCGTCATTTACCTACAGTGAAGGATTTTAGCGCGATATGTTTGACATATTTGGAAGTACCGAGAGATCTGATAACTGTTGATATGTGAATTAAATATAATGTAACATCTTCGCTTGATCGACATTCGGGTGAGGCGAGATGAAGTGGCTAGTGCTTTTGGCAGGTTGGTCGGAAATTCTTTTAAATAAGTTTATGGATTACTTTAATTGCCGTAATTCCGGGTTACTTTGTCTTTGAGCAAGGAAATTTGGCCATTTTTTAAGTTACCACTAACGCGATGGTGGATTCAAAACGATATTAAAAGTAGCAGATTAATATTAATTTCATTAAAATTATTATGAACAAGACGTCGCGTCGTCTAATTCACAAGAAAATGGAATTCAAAGACGCTTTAGATCCGTTGTGATTTATCGAGGTCGTTAGCCACTACCTAATATTTTTCATTAGACTGCCTCGGTGGCGCAGTTGTAATACGTACGCGTTAAGATTAAGCTAACGCTCCCCGATCCCCGGGTCGGGTAAAGTGGTAATAGGTTTTTCTATTACGAAATGCTCAGTATCAGCCCGGAGTCTGGAATTTGTGCCCGGTATGGCGATAGGCTCGCCCCCTATCACATCGTGGGATGGAGATACTCTCTCTCTGTCTACCCTTCGGGGATTACAGGTGTGAGTGCGTATGTATGTAATATTTTTCATTCAAGTGCGAAATCAATGTTACTGTGCCGAATTATTATTATTTTTTTTAATTTTTTTTTTATTGCATTGGCCGGCAAACGAGCAAGTGGGTCACCTGATGGTAAGTGATCTTCACCGCCCATGTACGCCCACAATACCAAAAGAGTCATGGGCGCGTTGCCGACCTTAAAGGAAAGGGATAATTAAGGGATTGGGAAGGGGAGGGGAATTTGGGCCAACGGATATCTCACTCACCGTACGAAACGCAGCAGCAAGCTGCTACTTTACGTCGGTTGTCTGTGAGACAGTGGTAACGACCCGGACGAGCCGGCCCATTCATGCTGTAGACAAAATTGTCTACAGCGTGGCTCTACCACTAGTAAATATTTATTTTATTTTATACAGGAGTGTCGGTGGCCCTGTGCGCCGTACCGAGGGCAAACCAACGTGACATCGTCCTCGAAGAACACGAAGATAAGGGATTCCTACTGACAGCTATTGGTGGTAAATATCAATATTATAAGAAAAAGCATATTCTTATTAGCTTATATTTTTTATTAGTTTGAGTGACGGAACGGGCAGGTCGCTCGCCTGATGGTAAGCGCCACACCTGCCCATAAACAGAAGCATAGTTACACAGAACTCTGCATTACAGAGCCCTACATGGCACTGAACTGCGCTTGTCAACCCGAGACATAAGATGTTAAGTCTCATAATGCCCAGTAATTTCATTGGCTACAATGTCCTTCAAACCGAAACACAACAGCTTGGCGGCTTGGCTAGGTATAGAGCGACCCGCAGTCTGGCCCTCACAAGTCACCCGCAACGAGAACCAAGGTATGAGTACAGCCACGGGACCTTCTATTCGCGAGTCTGCTCGCAATTGACCGGTCTTATTTTAACAATATAACGTTTAACAAAACTTAGAAACCAATTTCAATGTTCAGTAATAGCATGTAAATTCCAATACAATAACACAATCGTGACGAAATGTACTGTTGTCCGCTGAGGAGAGTTATTTCTCCGTACTCCGTCATCAGATCTTAACCAAATTTATATGGGACCACATCGCAGCTAAACTCTATCGAGTGAATTTTCCTACAAAATCGGTCCACAATTGGCGGAGAAATCGATGTACATACATAAAAAAAGCAAAAAAAAACCGCGGCGAATTGAGAACCTCCTCCATTTTTGGAGTCGGTTAAATACAGTCAATCTTGCTTTTCTCTCAGTGTCAGGGGAAGCAGAGCTGTTCGGTTACATCGGTCGTCAAATCTCCGTTGATGATGACGAGGTCACCTTCGACGTGAGTCACTCGTTCGACGAGGCTTCGGGCGGGTACCGCGTCACCGTGTACTGGGACGGTCCGAGTGACAGGGTATTTGAAGACTGCTATGGTTTTGGTAAGTTCAGAGTATCATTAGCTACTTAGCTAGTGGCATATAAACTAGTTGACGAACAAGTCATTTTTGTTTACGTTACCGAAAAAACTATCAACGGGCCATCGAAAATAAGTTACTTACATATCATTAACTGTTCTCTAACACTGCTGGAGTGATAGAGCCACGCTGTAGGCAGTTTTGTCTACAGCACTTATGGGCCGGCGCGACCTGGTCGTTACCACTGTCTCACAGAAAACTGACGTAAAGTAGCTGCTTGTTGCTATGTTTCACGGTGAGTGAGATATCCTGAGGCCCAAATCTCCCTCCCCTCCCTAATCCCTTAATCCCTTTCCTGTAAGGTCGACAACGCGCCCAAGATCCTTCTGGTATGGTTGGCGTACATGAGCGGTGGAGATCACTTACCATCAGGTCATCAACTTGCTCGTTTACCGACCTATGCTATGAAAAAATATTACCTACCTAACTTTCGAATTGAACTACATTGATAAACTAGCTTACGAACTAAAATCAACATCTTGTTACTTTAACGAAAAACCCGTCAACAACTTTCAACAACCTAAACAACTACCTAAACATCGCTAGTTCAGCAGTTCTGAACAGCAACTGCGAACTCAATTGTCCAAATGGCTGATCGGATACATCAAAAACTATCGATACGTAACCACATAAATAATCTTGACAACGGCAGAAAAGTTACAAACATCATTTCTTAATCTTATCTGTAGTTATTATCAGCCACATACCCCAGTCGATTGTAGATATGTACAATTCAATATGTCCCCTCGTCCTTCTGTCAAGCAAAACTAAAGTAGATGCTTTATTTTTAGTAGGTACATAAATAAAATTGCCGCATAAATCGAAGAGAAATCACCCCGTTACCTTACCAAAGAAAACCGGTCAGGGTTTTATAAGTCAATGATACTATCCCTGACGAACTGGCTTATATGTATAATATTATATTGTAAACAAAACTGTTTCCTCAGATGCTAAACAGTGGTATGGAGGTCCTGAACAGAAAGAACAATACTGGCCTGTTCAAAACAGCAACCTGGATAAATACTCCGTCATCTCCAAAGAGGCAGACAACTCTGCAATCTTTGAACGATACTGGCTGAACTCTGATGGCCAGTACTTCTACGTCCATCCAGAAGCACCGCTCTTCGTCGACTACCACAACATCGAAGGCAACCACATTTGTTTTATCTCCCAAGTCGCTGATCCTTATTCCACCAGACGTACGCACAATGTTCTTAAATACGACATCTGGTTCTTCGAGAATGCTAAAGTCGCGCACCAACATGCAGTCAACACTTATTTAGGCAAACCTTCTGGACTTCCTGACTATAGGATGATCCAGTATCCAGTCTTCTCGACCTGGGCGAGATACGCCCGTGGAATCAACCAGGAAAGCCTTTGGGCTTACGCTAACGAGATTAAAGACAGTGGTTTCCCTAACTCTCAGTTTGAGATCGATGATTTGTGGGAGATCTGCTATGGTTCCTTGACTGTTGATGAAAGAAAACTACCTAACTTCAAGCAGCTGATTCAGGATATAAAGGGTCTGGGCTTCAGAGTATCCATCTGGATGCATCCGTTCATTAATAAGGGCTGTGATCCATGGTACTCTCATGCTTTGGAGAACGGGTAAGAATTTATTAATTTTGTTCTTTAATTTTCCACTTGAATTTGCTATTTTACTCGTAATGAAGCAAATTGGTTTTAGGATTCCTAATATTATTATATTGATATTGGAACCATACATTTCAGTGGATGTTTTGGATTTGATTTTTATGACGGAAATGTTGTAAGTTGTAAAATGAGTTGGGGTAAAGCCAAGGGGCCAGAAATCGTGACAACATTAGAAGGGTAGGAGGATGATAAAGACATACACTAGTAGTACCACTACTTTGTCTATTTCTGATGACAAGCAGCAGTGTGTAAGCACTGCTGTGTTGCAATTTGTATGACACTGAAGCTAGTGAAATACATGGCGAGATGTTATGTCTCATGGCGATGAGCGCAGTGTCATACAGTGATTTGAAAAATTCAAAATTTTGCCTGGTGATGCTTCTGTTTATGGGTGTGGCGGTTATCATCAAGGGAGCGACCTGCTGGTATAATTTAGATGTATGCAATATTTCGCACAGCTACTTCGTGGTGGACGAATCAGGCAGCCCTGACACTACGTGGTGGAACAATAACGGGTCCATCCCAGGATATATCGACTTCACAAACCCCGAGGCAGCGGAGTGGTACAGTGGTAGGGTGCGGGAACTCCTCGACACGTACGATATCGACAGCGTCAAGTTTGATGCTGGGGAATCTAGCTGGTCTCCTCAGGTAAGGAGTTACACAAATTGTACTGTTAAACTCACCATTCCTTACGAGTTTTAACCTAATCTAATAAGTGTTTTGTCTTTTTCACTCTCAATAACTTGATGCAAGATAGAATGGGACAAATACTGATTCCAGTAGCGGCTACGTACAATGTCACATGGGAGGTAGGTATGTTAGTGGCAACACGCCCATAAAGTTCTGTAAATCTAGAAAACCAGCGCCATCACTTAGTGTTTAGCATATGCTGATTTGGATTCTTTTGGCGCGGTCGTGGTGGGACATATACCGTCTACAGTGGGTGGGTATCTAGGTACTACATATAAAAATATTTTTTCTGCATCAATTGTACATGTACCACCTAACGCCTGCCAATAAATGCTTTCTTTCTTTATTTAAATATTAACAACTACGTGGCTACGTGTGGAAGAACTATAGCAGTACTTCATTGTTGTAGGAACCGCAATAGTGATAGCTAATACAGTGTGTTACCAAGGCACATCATCATCATCATCATCATCAGCCTGAATTCGTCCACTGCTGGACATAGGCCTTTCCAAGTTGGCGCCACCCTTGACATTCCTCCGCCTTCCTCATCCAGCCGCTACCAAGGCACAAAAATCCTAATTAGGAGTTTAAGCTGATGGGAAGTATCTGATACATTTCCGTGCCCAATTCGATAGCACCCATCGTACACATGGTGAAAAACCAAACTTAAAGGCTCGTTCAGAAGAGGCGCGTTCCGTTGGATCAGCCAGTGAATATCTATTTAGTAACTTCAGGAAGAGACGACATTTTACTTGTACTCTGTAGTCACAGATAGTACTACTCAGTAGGCCTAGTACAAGTTTTAATAGTTTTGTAAAACGATGAAAGTTTTCGTTATCTCTCAATATGTCAAATATTAGTAGCCACTAGTGGGGACTACGATGAATTAAAATTAATTTATGGTTTTATTTATTTCATACTAATCGAATATGAAATTAGTTTTCAAGCGATTCTTTCTTTATTACCGTATGAATGACTAGTTTGACACTTCGACGGTAGTAATTTTATACGAATTCCAAAACTGTGAACGTATTTGTAGCTCGTACTAGGCCTACTGTAGTAGTGTAGTCTGTTTGGCGAGCCAGGATTAAACAAATTGACCCAAAAGACATCGTACGGTGACGCTACTGTACCTAACTATATATTATTGTTTATAATTCTATGATTGTTTAGATCCCTGTCCAAAATGGTAACATCGACCTCCATCCCAGCCACATTGTATCGTCATACGTGCGCACCGTCGCTCAGTTCGGTCCTATGATCGAAGTCAGAGCTGGAATGAGGTAAAACTACAGTCCTTTAATCAATATATCAAATAGGTACCATCCCACTGCGCTGTAAACATTTCCTCCTTCATTTATCATATTCTGTCATGCAGTTTAATATGAAAAGTCCCAAATCCCCTTCCCGTTCCCAATCCTATAATCATCCATTTCTTATGGTCGACAACGCATCCATTAGGTACCTATTCTTCAGGTATGTGACCTACTTGCTGTGTTGTCATCCTCTGCCATAAAATAAAAAGTAAGTTGTATAATATATCAACTCTTAAGCACTTTTTGCTATGAGTGCTTGAGCTGGTGATTAAGAAGGTTTGATGTGTATGACAATGGCGTATCAACTGTAGTATACCTACTGAGAGGTACACGAAATATTAAAGATGGTGCCTCATTTTTATCGGTTGCAAACAGGCAGCAAAGTTTATTGTATTAATTGAAATAAATAACTGGGTACTTTCAACAAGAAAAATTGATGAGCACATCCATATTTCCAAAAAACCTATACCTAGATCGTGTAGTTGACACAAATTAGCTGAACACCAGATTGTAGAAAATAGCTGTTAATTATGCTATTAGGTGCCAATTGTTAGTGGCAATCTAGCATTTTGTTATTGTATCATAACTCAATATCAACTTGATTAGTGAATGCAGTGTTGCCGTTAATCTTTATGGTTATCTACTTTTGACAATCTGGTATTCAGTTAATTCCGCCTTTTTAGTATGTTCATCAAATTTAGCGCTAATCTTTTTGAACGACTTTTGTATTTTACTATGCACACACTCACGCCTGTAATCCCCGAAGGGGTAGGCAGAGGTGCAACTAGTACACCCACATTTCGCCGAGCGTATCTCCGTCCCATGATGTGATAGGGGGCGAGCCTATCGCCAATTTATTTTACTATCTACCTACAAACACTATAATGTATACTACTAGACGGGCTGTTTAGAAGTACAACTGCGTCACATAACGCGGGAGCTTGACAGCTCACAAATAGGGACTTCAATAGGGGTTCTAGTTGAAAGTAAGCGAGATGGTAATATTGAATTACGGTCAATTGACCGCAACTTAGTGGCACAATTTCTATGTACTGCGCAGCTTGGTTTTGGAAATATGTTTTTTTCCATCGACTTTGATGTTACCGCAACACATTTCTGTTATTTTAATTACGATGAAGACTGTCCAAAAAGTCGTTACCTCATTAAAGTAGGCAACCGCTTCGACCATCAATTGTGACATATTTGATCAGAACCCAAGACCTGCCAGTGTTCGTACGCATGGTCGACAAGGACACATACTGGGACTTCAACAACGGCCTCGCCACCCTAGTCACCACTCTCCTGCAGATGAACATTAACGGGTACACCCTGGTACTGCCAGACATGATCGGAGGCAATGGTTACGTGGACGAGGAACTCCTGGGCAGGAGGCTTCCAGACAAGGAGTTGTTTATAAGATGGCTTCAAGCTAACGTGTTTATGCCTGCGTTACAGTATTCCTTCGTTCCATGGGATTATGACGATGAGGTTTGTTCCACAGCTAATCTGAGTTTAATATATGTGGCGCAGTTGTAATGCGTACGATCGACTGTTGTGCTGAGGTTTCGGGTTCGATCCCCGGGTCGGGTAAAAGTAGGTCACTCGTATGCGAGAGGTCGTCTAGGTTGGTACCACTGCTTTACTAATATACTTCGACCCAGGGATCTAACCCGAGACCTCAGCGTTGGCCTCAATCGTAACGCGTACGCATTACAACTGCGCCACAGAGGCAGTTTTATTTTGTATATAAATTAAATCTTCAAAATCAGTATCGCGGTGTATTTGCTGTTTTCTGTTGAAGCGTTTGTTGTTTTTCCTCCGACGCCAGTTGAGATCGTAACCAAATTTAGATATGAGGCCACTCTCGGCGTAAGAGCCATCTTAAAAAACACTAACTGAATCGTCAAAATCGCGATATTAGTTTAGGTATATAGTTAACTAAACTAAAGTTTGTAGGAAAAAATCTCCTTCTTTTTGCAGTCGATTGAAAACTATGATTTGTTTAACAAACAAAACTACGTATTTGCTTTTTCTGGGTTGCGCAATTCAAACGGGAAAAAACTCCGCGATTGAGTTATTGTATTTGAAACACATAATTTAACGTATAAATTATAAAATATGGAACCAACTCTAAAAATTATAGCTATAAAGTCAGAAATAACAATAGAGTAGAGGCATTTAAAAATTAATTTAAAAAGAGGCAAATAAAAATTCTACCTATGTACCACAATACTATAAATAAATAAATAAATAAATAAATAAATTTTTAGTCGGTTAAAGTTTTAGTGAAACTTACCTATTTATTTACAAAGTTCATACTGAAATGTATTTTTAAGTTTGATTTCCCAATAGGTACCTACTTATATTATAGCAAATGCCGCACTTTGAAGATTAATGTTTTTAATCATCATCACGCGTTCGTATTTTTAAACTAGAAGAAGATGGCTGATGCGCATAACTTTAAACGCCGTCCTACTTATTGTAATGACACTTTTCCTCCAGGCAATAGAGATCTGCCGTCTCTACACTCAACTTCACGCAGACTTTGCTGACGAAATAGTAACTGCCATGGAAGCATCCGTCACCAATGGCACTCCAGTCAACCCTCCTATCTGGTGGATCGACCCTACTGATGAAGAGGCGCTTGGTATTTGGGACGGTGAGTTGTTAATAAAAAAAATGGTAAAATACTAATTGCTATAGAAGTATTTTTCAGCTATGGTACTACAGTCAACCCTCCCATCTAGTGGCTCGACCAGTAGAGTAGAGACATTCAACTAACAGAACTTTGTTTTGACACCGTTGTCAAATCAATTCGAGTAGCTGAAACGTTATTTAGTGAAAATATTAATAACATTTGATTTCTCTTTAGCAGGGTTTGACATATGACTTTTCATATTAATTTGAGAGTTGTGTTAACTAACATGTGTGTCAAATCAAAAGTGTTTTCAATCACGCTTTTTGTAATAACAACTCAATTTCAACTTATCATGAGCTTTGAAATTTGAAATAAAACTAGTTTATACGGATTTTATCGCGGTTTAATTTTTAATTTTTATTTTAGTCCCGACGTTTCGAAAGCTTTTCAGCCTTCGTGGTCACGGGAGAGACTCAGTCACTCAGTTAAAAATTAAACCGCGATAAAATCCGTATAAACTAGTTTTATTTCAATGTGTAATATTCGCGTAAACCTAAGAAATCACTTTGAAATTTGATTAGTTAATTTTACATTAATCAGCCCTTCAGAAACCGGCGTTAATATGGCATCTATATCTGAGTTGTTTATTAGCTTACTTTTTGCTATGTTAAAGCTATATCTTTGTATCTGTCAAATATACACCGTGATTAAAAATATCCTTATGGTTAAGTATGAATATTTGTTAAATACTGGATGTAAGGAAACCGTTTCTTAAAACTAAGATAGGTGGTAGTGCTGGTGATTATATACGATACTACTAAAAAAATTGCTAAATACTTAAAATTACTTCATTATTTTTATTTTTCACATTTTTTTTATGGTATAGGCCGGCAAACGAGCAAGTGGGTCATCTAATGGTAAGTGATCTCCACCGCCCATGTACGCCCACAATACTAAAAGAATCATGGGTGCGTTGCCGACCTTAAAGGAAAGGGATAATTAGGAAGAGGAGGGGGTTTGGGCCTCCGGATATCTCACTCACCGTACGAAACGCAGCAGCAAGCTGCTACTTTACGCCAGTTTTCTGTGAGACAGTGGTAATGACCCGGACGAGCCGGCCCATGCATGTTGTAGACAAAAGTGTCTACAGCGTGGCTCTACCACTCATACATACGTCATAGCGTCATGTTTGAAATTAGGATAGACAAATACAATGGTTATTCATGTCTTTAAATTATTATTATTCTTATATAGAGAAATGTAACGCTAGTGAAAAAATCAGCTGACGCTCGGGGCTAGTGAACGTAAGACATGCGCGAGCGGACCGTGCGCGTTGGGCTAAAAAGGTAGTTTTATTTCGCGTTTTTTTTTGTGGTATCATGAATGTAATTCCCAGATTTCGGATTACTCTCTTTCTCCCAGCGATTCTCTTATTCCCGTTATGTTTGTAAGACCATAGACTAACCTCAAACAAGTACGACGTAACAATGATTCCAGAATTCCTCCTCGGTGAGAGGTTGCTGGCGGCGCCCGTGGTGGTGGCGGGTGCGGTGTCGCGCGACATCTACCTGCCGCGCGGCATGTGGCGCGACGCCAGCACCGGCCACGTGCTCGCCGGACCCACGTGGCTGCGAGACTATCCCGCGCCGCTACATGTACTGCCCTACTTCACAAGAGAAGATTAAGTTTATTACTTAATGTGTATTTCATTCGAAAATAAACGCAATTTTTATTATTATTGAATTTAATTGACAGCCTCCGTGGCGCAGCGGGAAGCGACAGGCCGTGGGTTCGACTGCCGCAATTAGACAAAATATGTTTGTGTGATCCTCAAAATTTGTTTCGGGTCTGGGTGTTGTGGGACCGCAAATCGCTCGTAGTTCCTGATATCAACGATACAGGTTTACCTAGTGTGGGTGTAACGTAGGTTACTTTTATAACTTAATAATAATTTATAATTAAACAATAATAATATCTATAACATATTTTAAACATAACTTTAAATATATAAAATATCTACTCGCGGACGCGCCTACAATAATTCTTATTAGATACGCCACACAATATAATTAAGCGTCTTGGGGTCTAGAACCAATGGCAAACACCGAAACTTCGGTAACCCTCGGGCCGGTTCGGCTAGTGCGGCAGAGGGAGTTCGGAATTACTCGCGCAGTCAGCTGTTGGACACACTCGACGACACTAGTGTAATTATCTGCTGAGAGTCTGATCTAGGCACCAGTAAAAACCTATAACGGTTGTTAATTTAAAATCCTTGAGCTATTCCCAACTAGGGAACTCCGTTAGGGATTTCTAGATCCCTAATCGCTGCCTCCGTAATCCTCGTGCTGTGGGCTGACGAACCAGAAGGCGGATATCACCTCTGACGGCGATCAAGGCCTGTGGATATCTCCTCTGGCGGCGTTCAAGACCTGCCATCCGCCAGCTGCCTTGGCATCCGACCTGCCATCAGTCCTGACCCCTACGAGTCGTGCGCAGTCCAAGAGGAGAGTGCGGTGACCGTTGTTGGAGCTGAACTTGGCCATAATTTTCTACCCGCGACCCTGCTACTTTACTCTTA
This sequence comes from Mimas tiliae, assembly GCA_905332985.1. Classification (NCBI taxonomy): domain Eukaryota; kingdom Metazoa; phylum Arthropoda; class Insecta; order Lepidoptera; family Sphingidae; genus Mimas; species Mimas tiliae. The sequence continues at coordinate 1,508,328 of HG995254.1, forward strand.
AAATATAATAATTTGTTTTACTGTTAAATTTTGTTTCACTGTAACCGCCATCTAGGGTTAAACGTGACATGGGGTCAGGACTGGGTGAGAAAAAAAAACAGCTGATTAAAAGTGTACGAGTACTTACAATAGAATCAATTAACTAACCAGTTTTTTTTTCTGGATATCCTTCAATAAAATACTTATTTCCCATTTAAAATACCCAACCTTCCAAATCCCATAATCAGGGCGGCCAGCGTCCATGATTTTTCTGATATAGTTATTAACCCAACTCTATGTTAGCAGCGTACCACGATCCACACTTAGTCAGTCCTGCAAGTGAAAAATAAATAAATAAATTAATTTGTGATATATGTATGACATCATCATCACAATATTCTATGGTCGTATTTACGAAATAGACGGAATAGACCTACTACTATAGCTACTTGCGATTTGAAATGAAATCGTGAAGTTCTGACTCTCCCTCTCCAAGGTTTTATTTTTATATTATAGGCCGGCAAACCAGCAAGTGGGTCACCTGATGGTAAGCGCCCATGTACGCCCACAATACAAAAGAATTATGGGCGCGTTGCCGACGTTTGAAAGGGATAATAAGGGATTGGGAAGGGGAGGGGGATTTGGGCCTCCGGATATCTCACTCACCGTACGAAACGCAGCAGCAAGCTGCTACTTTACGCCGGTTTTCTGAGTGCCTATAACCATATAAATGTCACCATGCTGTCATTTCACGTTGACTAATGACTGTTCCCTATATTCTATTTAAAGATAGATTTGCTTAATATCAATAGTATTTGGACATATATTCCGTAGGTACATGGTGAGTCAAATTTTTACTGGCAGTAAGCAATTCTCTAGATAAATAAATATTCAATAAATATTTTGAATTTTGAATTTGAATTTTTTAAAAAATAAACATAACAATGATTCTAGAATTCCTCCTCGGTGAGAGATTGCTCGCCGCCCCCGTGGTTGAGGCGAATGAATGAATGAATGAATTAGAATATTGAGAACATTACTGTAGGTATTTAAGACTTGCTAAGACTAAGACTTGCTGTGAGATTACAACTTATATCACTACTGATACATTACTAAATAACTACTTACTTAAAACTCCATTCGAACCGGCGCGGCGCGGCGGCGCGGCGCATTCATGCTGTTACAGAAAAAACTGTACTTACGTCTCTCGTGGCTCTACCACTAAAAAGTGCTGAACTACAACTAGCTTAACAATGGGGTTGCATATCGAGAATTTACGTACACTCTACTTAAACGACTGCCTCGGTGGCGCAGTTGTAATGCGTACGCGTTACGATTAAGCTAACGCTGAGGTCTCGAGTTCGATGCCCGGGTCAGGTAAAGTGGTTTTGGGTTTTTCTATTACGAAATGCTCAGTATCAGCCCGGAGACTGGAATTTGTGCCCGGTATGGCGATAGGCTCGCCCCCTATCACATCGTGGGACGGAGATACGCTCGGCGAAATGTGCGTGTACAGGTTACACCCCTGCCTACCCCTTCGGGGATTACAGGCGTGAGTGCGTATGTATGTCTACATAAACGCAACAGAAAATAAGAATGAAACCCTACTGCGAAAACAGAATCAATATTGCTTAAAAATGAGCCAACAAATACCTAATATTGGATGAGCATAGGTGGGCGCATAGAGAAAACGCTTCACTATCTGCCTCGCGCGCCTGCACAGTAATAGCATAGCGATTTTTTTTTTTATTATTTTTTCATTAGGTTGAATGACGAGACGAGCAGGTCGCTCGCCTGATTGTAAGCGCCACGCTTGCTCATAAACAGAAGCAACGCCACACAGAACTTTAAATAAAGCACTGCATGACACTGGACTGCGCTCGTCACCCCGAGACATAAGGTGTTAAGTCTCATAATGCCCAGTAATTACACTGGCTTCAATGTCCTTCACACCGGAACGCAACAGTGCTTACACACTGTTGCTTGGCGGCAGAAATAGACAAAGCGGTGGTACCAACCCAGCCGGTCTCTCGCAAACGAGGGACCTACCACCTTGTAAATATTGACGTCATATGTACGTCACATGGATGCAGAGATCCAGATTTTAACGGCTTCTATCTTATTTATTTTTTATCGGTGTTATAAAACTCTTTCGATAATAGATTTGAAGTAGGTACATAACGTAACTGATTGAGTAGTATAGTAAAATTGAGTCAAATGTCTTATTGGTCAACAACAGCATTAAAAGTACTTAGTTATTATTATCTACTTCTACTACTGGCTCTATATTATACACGTCCCACTGCTGGACACGGGCCTCCTCTACCGAGTGAGAGAGGTTAGGCCTTAGTCCACCACGCTGGCCTAATGCGGGTTGATAGTCTACACATTCCTTAGAAATTCTTCTGGAGAACTGAGAAGTTTCTTCAGCATGTTTCCTTTACTACTAAAGCAACTGATAATTAATAATAAATACATAAGTTCGTAGATTACTTATAAAAATCAGAGGCACATGCTATTGGGGGCAGTTTCGAATCTCAACAGTCATACAGACTGAGCTATCGCGGCTTAGGTATTTTATTGTACTTTAGAATAATAGGTAAACAAATATTTCTTCAGAAAATAACGGAAGGCCCTCGAATCGGAATGTTTATCACTCGAGTGCTGGTGTTTTGGCATTTTAAGATCAATGATAAGGGAGATACTTTTATCTGCATTGAAACGTTGCAGTCACGAGGCAATAGTCGCGGTTATTAGTGGCTTGCGGAATGGCGGCTCTCAGGGTGTTATTTGGTAAGTTATCGTATACACAATATAAAAGAAAAAAATCAGCATTTGTTTTTTGTTTGAAGATATCGAGCTCTATTTTAATAGCATACTGCCTCGACGGGTTCCGGGTAGTTGTGTTACTGCTGTGTTGAGGTTGAGGCCTCGGGTTCGATCCCCGTGTCGCGTAAAAGTAATTCGGTTTTTCTATTATGAAAAGCTCAGTATTAGCCCGGTGTCTGGAATTTTGCCCGGTATAGCGATAGGTTCGTCCTCTATCACATCATGGGCCCGAAATAAACTCAACCAAATGTAGGTGTAAGTACTGATTAAACCTACATTTGGCGTACGCATATGTATTTTGATATTATCTATGATCGAATCCCAATAATGTAATGATATGTTTTATTGGAAATTTGTGCTCAATATTTGCATCATAGTGTGCACGATTCAAAATATAGCAGATGTGCTCGTCATTTTAAATTACAAGAACTCTTCATGATTAAATACATAGTTAGCTACTATCTTACGCCCAATTTCAATAAACGATCTTGGATTGAGTCTCCCGACCGATCCCACAAATGAGCCAATAAGAATACACTTTAAAAGTCACGCGTAAAAATTACTTAGTTTGATTGGTCGATTTTTCGGATCGATCTGGAGAATCATACCATGATTGTTTATTGCAATCGGACATTAATTGGCCTGCCTCATCGCGGTCGTCAAACGTCAGCGTTTGTGCTACTAGGCAGGGTGTTACAGTTTGTCCCAATCCCTCGGTATCAGAGTAGATACACTTGGTGAAATGATAACCTTATTAACTTTTTGTAGCAAATTTAGATTGTTTATAAACATAAATACGTTACCGTTATTGTTGGAGCATTGACCATCATTTCATTGTTTCTCGATCATTATTTGTTTTTCACGATTCCAAATACGGAGAGTTTATCGCATCAGACAGATCGTTTATCAGAAAGTTTGTGTATTAAAAAGCAGGTCGCGATGATCATACTGCTAGTGGGATAGGGGCAGGTGGGAGAAGAAGATATCTATCACCAAAAAACTTTACTTACTTTCTAGCGGTGCTGTCACTCAGTGCCCGAGCGCACCCAGCCATCGTGTCGGTGCCGTCCGTGACGTCAACACGAGCTGATGACGTCACCCTCACCCTCGAACCACAACTTACAGGCGGATTTGAAGTAGTGTTACTTGAAGGTAAAAGATTCTTTTTTACAGCATAGAACGGCAAACGGGCAAGTGAGTCATCTAATTCTAAGTGATCTCTACCGGCCTTGAACACCCACAACACTAGAAGAATCATGGACATATATTAGATTGTAAAAAAGGGATAAATAAAGGATCGGGAAAGAGGGCGGGTAATTTGGGCCTTCGGATATCTAACTCACCGTACGCGACACAGCAGCACGCCGCTGTTTCACGTCGGTTTTCTTAACTTCTCCTCGTTCTTTTTAGGAGACGAGCGCACAGTATTTGGGCAAATTGGACGCACTATCCTCACCAGCTCAGCCTTCACGTTAGAGGATGTGATGGGAGGTGTGGAAGTCCAGGTCGGTAGTGCCAAGTTGACCATCGAAACTCTCTATGACGCCACGAAGAGCGCACGTGGCATTAAGTTCAAGTGGGAGACCGAGCCGCAAATGAGGCTTGAAGATTGTATTGATTTTGGTAAGTTTGAAGGTATTTTTGTACAAATGATTAAATAAATGATGTCCGAAAAGGGCAAGTCATAATTTAAGATAATTGACTACAGCGTCTCTGCCACTTATGATATTTTCGATAAGAATACGGATTGAACCTGTCACTTGTTCATTGTCACTGATACTTCAGATAATATTTTCACCGTATCCACTAGTGCACTTGTGGTGATTGACAACCTTAAATATGCCTGCATCTCCTTAGTAGCAGAGTCGCAACTAATGTTGCATGATGCATCCATGATTTCATAGGGCCTATCGCCATAAGGGAGACAAATTCCTGTGCGACTCATGTCTGATTATTCGAATCGAAAATTCAAATATAAATTATGATTATCCTAGCTGGTATTTGAACCCTTAGGCCCTCAAGGTTTTTCTGTCAACGTAAGCTGTCACTAAACCAACTATAATACACAATACAGATTACAATTATTGCAATGGTATAAGATAAAATTATACAGTGATAATCTAGATTGTAGTCTAATGTATTGTAATCTTGATTGTATATTCTTCAAGGTACTAAACACTGGTACGCGGGCCCCATGCAAGTAAACCAGGTATATCCGATAGAAACCGCTACGCAAAGGTACTCATCATCCTACTCCAAGGAGACTGACAACGGAGCCATTGCAGAGAGATACTGGTTGAACTCAGCTGGTGAATACATATATGTACATTCAGAAGTACCGCTCTTCGTTGACTACCACAATCTTTTACCAAACCACCTGTGTTTTGGGGCACAAATCGCCGAGCCTTACTCTACCCGAAGAAGGCAGAATGTACTTGCTTACGATGTCTGGTTCCTGCCTAACGTCAAAGAAGCACACACGCATGCTGTAGCCAATTATCTAGGAAAGCCATCAGGGTTACCAGATTACCGCATGGTGCAGCACCCAATATGGTCTACCTGGGCTCAGTACTCCAGAGATATCAACGAGACAAATCTTTTGGACTTTGCTCAGCAGATCAAAGCTTTTGAATTCAATAATTCTCAGTTTGAAATAGATGATCTTTGGGAGGTATGCTATGGGTCTTTCAAGGTGGACGAGAGGAAATTTCCGAACTTTACGAGGACTGTCCAGGATATTAAGGCAATGGGATTCCGCGTGACTATCTGGGCGCATCCGTTTATTAACAAGGATTGCGAGCCGTGGTATTCTGAGGCTTTGAATAATGGGTAAGTTAAAATTTGCATGATTTCAAGTTGTAAATAACAAAGTGGTTTTTTTATTACACAGTAGCTTGAAATACTATGGGTTCGATTCTCACACTGAGACAAATGTTTAGTGTGAACCACAAATATTGGTCTCGGGTCTGGGTGTTGTGGGACCGCAAGTCCCTCGTAGTTCCTGATACCCACGATACAGGTTTACCTAGTGTGGGGTCAGGACTATGTGTGTGACTGTTGGGTGTATTTATTTATTTATACTATTAGGAAATACAACGTCCACACGTCATACTGGATCCTCATTGAAAATCAGCGCTGCAGTATTGCTTAAGCAGTACGTACCGCAAAATGTAGCTGAGAGAGGAGACCAATTTTGAAACTACATGTTCTAAAAGAATAAGAAATTAATAAATAAGAATGTATCGTTGTGTATTATTCTAATAATAAATATTTTTTCTTTCTTTTCTGCATCAATAATATACATATCAGATAGGTATTCGAGCGTATTTGATATATCCATATAGCGTGGTGATATAGCGTGGTTGGTTGCAAACTGATTTCAATAACTCAAGCAGAGATGTATTTTAAAACCTCATGTCTACTGTAAAATATCCAAATTTCTCCTAGAACAGTCGATAAACTTCACCATGCACTCAGAACAGTGGGCAAATGCTACTTATCATATTATTAACTTAATTGTCACCGCTTTCAAATAGTATAATAGTAGTAGATCTTGATGACCAAGCTAATAGTCTATTTAAAATATACCTACGACACCGAAATACAAAATTATTACGATCAATACACACGGAGAAGTGTGTATCAAATGGGTGCTTTATAAATGGGATATTCAATACGTTATCTGGTACTGTGTATTCAATCATAAAATTGAAATATATATTGTGCAACAAGCCTTAAGTATAGTAGGTATATACTTTTAAACTTCTATTTTACTTCCCATGTAAGTCGTCCAAACAATATCATTTCTTTGGAGGTATGAGGTTTCGACAATATACCAAATTGCACTGGATCAATATGGTGAATTATTGGGCCAAACCCTCGTCTCCAAAGTTTTTTTGTTCTAAAATTATAACAATTTATGAATTCATCTTCCTCAGTTACTTCGTCCTGGACGAGATGGGCAGCCCCGACACGTCATGGTGGAACAACAACGGCTCGGTACCAGGGTATATCGACTTTACCAACACTCAGGCGGCGGAGTGGTGGTATCAGCGACTGCGCACCTTCCTTGATACCTACAGCATCGACAGTGTTAAGTTTGACGCTGGCGAGAGCAGTTTTACTCCTCAGGTTAGCTGAGTCATTTTATGAAGGACACCTACGGCTGGGTTTATGGGTGCTTCGCGGACCAGTGAGCATTTCTGAAGCACCAGTAGATTTTATACGTTGTATGAGAAAAAAATATTTGATAGCTCCATTATTGTTCTATTTACAATGTGACCGTATCAGGCCGAGGTAGTAAAAGCCCTCCATCTGGTTCTGTCATCGCATCGCAAGTGAATTGCATCGTGCAGTTTCAGTGTTGCAGTGGTTTAGTGATTTGTTCACTCCACTTAGCCGGTGGTCTGCCCCGAGAGCGCCTGCCCTCCAGTTTTCCCGTCATAATATTCTTCTCAAGACTGTCGTTTTTGCGAGTGATGTGTCCGAAGAAACGACAGTACTATTTAATCAACTAAAAGTCTCAAACCGTGAAATGAGAGCTAAAGCTCACTGAACGTATAATAAGTAAGATATCAACTGAGCCATTAACGATAATTAATTAATCCAAAGATTAATTAAGTATTTATTTTTACACAAAAACTTTATATTTAACAGATTGCAGTCCAAACAGGAGATATTAATCTACAACCACATCTCATTGTAGATGCATACGCTAGAACATGCGCGAGATTTGGTGATATGATCGAAATACGAGCGGGCTTCAGGTAAATGCAAAATAATCTAATTATTTCATCATATTGTTTCAAATTTTAAATACATAATACGCACTCACTGCCGCCTGTAATCCACGAAGGAATAGGCAGAGGTGTATCTAGTACACCCACATTTCGCCGCCACATTTACTGTAATTACCGTTAAGCACAATGTGGACTAATGACCGTGCCAGGATAAAAAGGATCCTGCTGAAACCGACATTATAATCTTCTCATCTGCATTACTCTTCAGGACACAAGACCTACCAGTCTTCGTGCGGATGGTCGACCGCGACTCCATCTGGGGGATCAACAACGGCCTCCCTACAATCATCACCACCACCTTCCAGATGAATCTCAACGGCTACCCCCTGGTCCTGCCCGATATGATCGGAGGGAACGGATTCAATCTGGACCACGACCAAGCAGACCTTCCAACCAAGGAGCTATTCATACGATGGGTCCAGGCTAACACATTCTTGCCTGTGATGCAGTACTCCTTCGCACCTTGGAACTTTGATGATGAGGTTTGTATAGAACCATTGAGTCACGTTTGGCGGTTTGGAGACTATAAAGTCGAAGTGGTGCAATCATTGAAGTGGGGCATATCTGCCCATTTAATAACCCCCAGCAAACAATGGGGGATGTTACAATTTTAACTCCCTTGTCTGATTGTGTGTGCGTCTGTATGTGACATCATTATACATAAACAAATAGAGTGTTTTGAATGCGGGTTTCTATTTGACAGTTGGTTCTTAGCGTTTGGAGAAAATCAATTGACGTTTAGAAATTACAGATGTTATTCTAATTGCGTCTAATTATTTTAACGGTTAGGTTATTTTATTACCTTCATGTACTTAAGTATATTAAGTACAGTAGATTGCTTCGCTTTGACTAACAATATTATTAGATAACAAATGACAATCAACTACGTACATCACTTTTAATACTCTTTGAAATGAATCAATTAACTGCATGACAGTTTGCGTAATTTGCGTCTTTGCAAGCACTTAAATACTGAATATTAATTTAGTTATGTTATTTATATATTAATGTTGTTTAGGAGCCTTTCATAGCCTAGGTATATATTTTAAAGTTTAAATCACAAAAATCACTTCACTATAATTTTAGTGATGTAATTTATAATATTGAATAAAAAGAAACTTTTTTAAAATTACTCTTTTTATTCTTCATTCTTTATTCCTTCACGCGAAAGTGGGTCACCTGATAGTAATCTCCACAATACTAGAAAAATCATTGCCGTGTTGGATTGGATTTGAAAGGGAAGGGAGGATTTAAGCCTCCGGATAAAAAAAATACCGTACGAAATGCAACAGTAAGCTGCTACCTCACGTCTTTTTTCTAATGGCCGTTCCCAATATTCTGTCTACCGACAGATTTGCTCACTGGCAGTAAAATTTTGACACATTTTGTATAGAAGATCTGTCAAAATACTATTGCTAGTAAGCAAATTCGTCGATAGACAGAATATAGGGAACGGCCATAAGAGACTAACAATCCGATCGAACTGACTCATTCAGCCAAGACAAATTGTTTACAGCGTGGCTCTTTCTTTTTGTCTTTCCGCCTGGCGTTATCTCGGCTTGATGCGTCTTCGTCTTCGTCTTCGCTCGATCTTGAACATCCTCCGTAGTAATATCTCCCGTACGTCAAACCAGCGCTTGAGGTCTGCCACTAATGGCCGTTCCCAATATTAATCTTCAATTTCACGATAGATAGCTATCGTCAAACATCCGTATTGTTCTATCTACTGCTTGGAATCGTCCCTATTTTTTAGATATGCACGTCGGATACTATGATAGCAATAGATAGGCAGTCTATCTGGGCCGTCTTGTGCGTTATGTTCTTACAAGCTGAGAAAGAGGAACTATTGTTAAACAATAGTTCCTCTTTCTATGTTAACATCTAATTTATGTTAGAAAATATGAAGATATGATTTAGATTAGAAATATAAGTTTTAATTTAACATTTATCTATAATTCTTATTTTTTACCACTGTTAATGAAATGATAATAACGAGAAATACTTATTATGTTGCAAAACACAATGTAATAACGAAACGTTTTACTGTCAATACATTACGGCTCTGAATACAAGTCCTTTGAACGAAAATCCCAAGCGAATTTGGGGGATTTTACTGAAGTGGGGAATTATTATGTTCGCATTAACAAATATTTATATGTCTCTTGCACTTAATTTAATTATCAAAACGGTGCATTATTTTTATTTATGGGAATTTTAGAATTTTTTTATATTTTCTTTTAGATTTTTACATAATTTATTTAGTTTTTTGTATTGCAGTACAGGTGCCATGTAAGCTTTGTATACTCATGGCTATTTCTTCAAAATGCGTTATTTATTTCGTTTTTTACAGCCGAGGATATCTGTTTATCGGTCAAAATCTACCGATAAAGAAAAAACTAAATAATTTTAACGACAGATAGCACATAAAAAATATTGGGACGCTTGAACTGTCATTTTCATAGTGTTGTATATCTGTAGTCAGCTATCAGTCCTCTCATCGGTAGACAGCAATGAAGAATAGGATTACCTATCATTAGTAAGTTTATTGAGACGGTAAAACGGAAAATAGATAACATTTTCTATCGCCGATATAGCAAAACTAGAGACAGACAGAATATAGGGAACGGCCATAATAAAATAACTTTTGTTACAGACAGTGCAGATAAGCAGGAAATACACGGATCTGCACGCGGCGTATGCGGAACAGATATACGCGGCGATGGTGATTGCAGTGGAAGCAGGCGATCCGGTGAATGCACCGCTCTGGTGGATCGACCCTCATGATGAAGAGGCTCTTGTTATTTGGGATGGTACGTGAATTGGTTCCACTAAACTACTAGCAGAGCCTTCGTGGCATAGCGAGACAAAAAAAATGTGTGATCCATAAATATTTGTTTCGAGTCTGGGTATTTTCCCCCAGACGGGTTGATGTCAGGCAGGCGGCCGATCGTAAAAACTACAAGCCGAATATTTCTGTAACATGTGTTTAAAAGCATGTTGTGCCGACCCCACTGCGAGTGGGATAAGGACAGGTGGAAGAAAAAACTACTAGCAGAGCATTACTACAACTCGGGGGTGCAGTTGTAACACGTACGCGGTACGACTGCTGTGCTCTCGGGTTCGATCCCCGGGTCGGGTAAGTGATATTAAGTTGTTTTATTACAAGATGCTCAGTATCTCCCCGGAGTCTAGAAATGTGCCCGGTACGGCGATAGGCTCGCCCCCTATCACATCATGGGTCGGAAATAAGCTCGGCGAAATGTGGGGCGTACGCATTATAACTGCGCCACCGCGGCAGTCACTTTTTTATATATTTTTATACTCTTCTCCTATTTGATGCCATTTAATTTCAGATAAATATGATTTCCAATAATTACATGTATTTCCAGAATACCTTCTGGGCGAGAACATCCTAGTCGCCCCGGTCCTTGTAGAAGGCGCCACTAGTCGAGACATCTACATACCCTCTGGCATCTGGTGCGAGGAAGGAGATCCGAACAAGCCCATCGGAGGTCCACGGTGGATCAAGGACTACCCAGCACCCATAGACGTACTACCATACTTCGTGAGGGCTGCGCCTGACGCTCCAGACTCCGCGGGCGCTTTAGTCATATCAACTATAGTTGTGTTATTAGGAATTATGTTTAACATTATTATGTAATTTGTGCGATAAATTATGATTTTATGAAAATAAAATAAGTTGAAGTTTTTTTAATGTAATCCTACTAGATACTATTATAAATGTAAAAGTTCTGATGTTTGTGAATTTGAATGTTTGTTAGTCAATCACGCCTTCACAGATGAACGGTTTTGGATGAAATTTGGTACACAGGTAGACCATGACCTGGATTAGGACAGGCTACTATATCCTATACTATTTTATCCTAATAAAGGCCATTCAAGCGGGCGGAGCCGCTAACAAAAGCTAGTCATAAATAAAGCAATAAATGTTAAACGTAGTGGTTCAAATATCTCAACAATCATTTTAATAAGTGGTAGGTCCCTCCTAAGCGAGATGCCGTCTGGGTTGATACCACCGCTTTGTCTATTTCTGCCGCCAAGCAGCAGTGTGTTTCGGTTTGAAGGAGATTGAAGCCAGTGTAATTACATTATGAGACTACGAGTGCCATGCAATGGTCTGTAATCCAGAGTTATATGCTTCTGTTTATGGGCAGGCGTGACACTTAACATCAGGGGAGCGACCTGCTCGTCTCGTCATTCAAGCAAATAAAAAACATACCTTTAATTCGACTTCGCCGGTTTCTCCGAATGAGTTCCTACGCTGCCATTAGACCAAAGAGGTGATTATCTTATACAATATTCTCAGAAAGTTTGATGAATTAAAGGATGGATGAAGGATGTAATCGTGAATGAACAGACTATCTCAATTACAGCCTATTATGTAAAGTTAAATAATCCATACTAATATTATAAATGCGAAAGTTTGTTTGTCTGTCTATTACGTTTTCGTTTCTGACCGGATTTTAATGAAATTTGGCAAGGAGATAGGGTTATAAGAAGTAGTAGGAAGAACACAGGGACAAGAACATACTTTTTGTCCCGGATAAAGACGGGGTGGGGGTTAAGGGGCTCAATTCTTAATTGCTTTATATCCTAATTTTGGGTCAAGCAAAACCAAAATCCTGGATCCGCCACTGTACCTGGAAATAAACTGGTTGATCCCGAATGAAGCTGGTGGTACCTTTATCCGGTTGGATATAAATATCAAGTACCTTTTCATCAGCTAATTTAATTAATTGTAGCAGTAATTACACTGAGTTAGGAACTATAATAAAATTGTTGGTATATTTTTGATAATATACCGGCATTTTGGCAATACGGAGAATACTCGTCACTTGAGAAAAATTTAAAGAAAATTGGAGCCTGCCTACTGGCAGTTCCACAGAACATAATACACAAGCAGATTATATCAATGCAAATAAACTCGATAGCTGAAGTATGGAATTATTCATTAGTATGATAAACACCATTTATATATCTGTATGTCGTGTTTTTGCTGGTTAAACGCTGTCATATCTAGATGTCGACGTAGTAAGTTCTCGGTGCATGTCGTTACCATATTATGTTAGGGGTGACACTGTATTGCTAGTTTTTTCCCCACCTGGCACAAATTTATTTTGGGGCAGCACGTCTTATTCTGGTTTTCTTCTTTATGTCCGAACTCTAACCTCTGACTTTTCGAAGTTACGTGTGTAGTCATTGTTAATCATCACTCGCTTTAATTATGAAGGAAAACACCGTTAAGAAACCTACATATCTTCTCGAGTTTGCAGGTTATACAGGTGTTTATTGGGGGACTCTTGTCCTCCATAACCCAGCAGTGAGATAGTGTAACATATTGCAGGGCTGGTATTGTTATTATAGCACAATACCATAGAACAGAAATAGACAAAGCGGTGATATCTACCTTTCCATAAAAACTCGAGCATCGAGAGACGGAATATCTGCTAGCAGTTAACGGTATTCACTCAGTAACAGAGATACTTCTTCTTCCATAGATCTTTTCTTATGGATAAATCTTTTTTTTTGGACATTTCTTCTACATTCTAAATTGTATACCAAAATTATAGGATGGAAATCGTCTTATTGGTCTAGTGAACTCTATTGGCAACGTAGGTAGCCTGTAAAACCAGTGCGGTCCTTATTTCGATTCCCAGATTCATAGAACGAAAATAAGCTCGGTGCATCGGTTATGCATTTGCCTACCTCCAGAAAGGCCCGACGCCCGTGGCGCATGTTTATTCCGAACTGATTCTGCAAATTACACCACATGCTTTGAAGTCTGTGAAATGACTGGACATTAATTGACTAACATCTTATGTTCTATGATAAGCACAGTGCAATGCCATGCGGGAGTTTGTAACATTACTGCTGTTGCCGTTGTTTATCTTGCCATCAGGAGAGCGACCTGCTCGTTAAGTCATTCAAATTAAATAATAAAAAAAATACTGTTTCCATTCTGAATATTTATTGGACAATGTACAATCACAACAGAACTGTAACAATGAAAGCAATTAAAAGCGATAATGACGCCACGGTCAATATCAAGTGACGCCGGCCGGTGATCTGCGCAGACTACCAGCATCCATCGCGATGAGACCAGCTCTTTACCGTAAGTACACTGCATTATATTGTTTCACTATTCAGCTCGGGACCTACTACTGTAAGGGGACCTTAGTCCGCCACGCTGCCGTAATGCGGGTTGGTAGACTTCACATAAGTACTTTTCAATTCTTATTTAGGTTTCTTCTCGATATTTTGCATCGTCGTTAAAGCAAATGGTACCTAATTAACATACATAAGAAAAGTCAAAGATGTGCCTTGGGGGCTGGTATCGAACCCGCGACTCGCATTTTTGGAGATGGAAATAAGATCAGCGGACCGTGGAATCTTTCATGATACTGTAGACGGCGTCGTGTGCTGGATCGGTTACTTTCCAGTAACATGGTTGAGGCCGGTGGTTGGCAGTTGGCACATGCGGCATACTCGTGAACGGGTGCTGCTTATTTGGACTGGTGTGCTCAGAATGTTATTGATTATTATAACCTTAATTCCAAGAATACATGATGCTGACGGAGCAATCCAGCTTCCATTATTGCATAAGTTTCAGATCTATAATTAAATCGGTAGTAAACTAAACGATTAATCAGCAATTATAGATAACAATAGGAAATTAAATACTACAGCAATGTTGATTGTTCATTTATATTTTTATACTACTTGATTTACACAATTATAATAAGTATGTACTACGTTGAGTAATTCAATTAGGAAACTTCTGAAAAATACAATTTATTTTAAAATATGTTCCTTCTTTTAGCTGATTTAGGAAACTTCTGAAAAATACAATTTATTTTAAAATATGTTCCTTCTTTTAGCTGATTTAGGAAACTTCTGAAAAATACAATTTATTTTAAAATATGTTCCTTCTTTTAGCTGATTTAGGAAACTTCTGAAAAATACAATTTATTTTAAAATATGTTCCTTCTTTTAGCTGATTTAGGAAACTTCTGAAAAATACAATTTATTTTAAAATATGTTCCTTCTTTTAGCTGATTTAGGAAACTTCTGAAAATTACAATTTATTTTAAATATGTTCCTTCTTTTAGCTGATTTAGGAAACTTCTGAAAAATACAATTTATTTTAAAATATGTTCCTTCTTTTAGCTGATTTAGTACACGTAAGTAAATCGTACTTAAGTACTTACCCAAAATGCATGGAACTTCTTGACTTTCTAATATATATATATGTATATATAAAAATTCGTTCAAATGATTTTTTTTGTATGCGTTTGGGTGGCACCCTGGATGGTTCAGATTCACAATCGGACCCGGCAGGTGGAGCTGCTGTAGTTGCGGAAGAAACCGCGCGGGACAGCTAGTAGTAATATAAAATAGTACATATCAATGTTCAGCATTAATTATTTTTTCCAGTGTTATTAACATTTGCTGCTTTAGCACAAGCAATCGATGTGTTCCTGATAGACAAGCCAGATATCAAAGTGAGCATCCAGAATAACCAATATGGAGGACTCAACGTTTTATTGGAAAGAAGTGAGTGATAGCAGAAATGCTTTTTAAATTCAAAAATATTAGGGGCGTTGCCCATGTTTTCCACAAAACATAAAATAAAAAAAAAAACCTAAAGCCCGACGAATATGAGACATATCTTACTTTCTTCCCCACATTATTCTGCATCGATTGGTATCGGTATCGACCCCATACCTCCAGCGGTTTCGGAGGAGATAGCGTGACAAGATTTTGGCAGCGGCGGCGCCAGTTTCTTTTTTTAGAAGAGAGATTACAAAACTTCAAAATTAACCTAATTTCAACGAAAATTTGCAATTCTAAATATCAGCAAAGGTAAAACCATTAACTGTAAACTATTCCAAGTTCGCAATTTTAGGTATGGTCCTATGCAAGCATGTTTTAAACGAGACCCAACCAAACTGAAGAAGCGCGAGGCCGTGGGTTCGATTCCCGGACTAAGACAAATGTTTATGTGATCCATAAAAAAATGTTTCAGGTCTGGGTGTTGTGGGACCGCAAGTCCCCGTAGTTCCTGATACTCACGATACAGGTTTACCTAGTGTGGGGTCAGGACTATGTGTGTGACTGTTGGGTGTATTTAATATTAATTATAAAATTTACTGCCTCGGTGGCGCAGTTGTAATGCGTACGCGTTACGATTACGCTAACGCTGAGGTCTCGGGTTCGATACCCGGGTCGGGTAAAGTGGTATTGGGTTTTTCTATTACGAAATGCTCAGTATCAGCCCAGAGTCTGGAATTTGTGCCCGGTATAGCGATAGACTCGCCCCCTATCACATCGTGGGACGGAGATACGCTCGGCGAAATGTGGGTGTTCAAGTTACACCTCTGCCTACCCCTTCGGGGATTACAGGCGTGAGTGCGTATAAAATTTCTAGAATAATTTATCCGTTGAGTCACGCCCTACACTGAGCTGTGTGTTTACTTTAGTTGGCTCCTAACGTCCAACATACGTAAAAGGAATGTGATGATATCTAAAATTTAAGTATTTACATTGCCTTGTCGCTTAGACTTTCTACATAAGCCTAATACAAATGTTCATGTATTTTACAACAGAAGGTCTTACTGAAGTAATCACCGTAATCGGCCGTCTAACCGGCTCAGTAAAGGACGTCGTCAAGAATGGAGACGTAGTAATACAGTTCAGCAATGACACCACCGTCAGACTTAACGCCCATGAGATAGCTGGAGAGAGGAAGGGAAATATCATCACCGTGAGGTGGGAAGCACCCAGGACTGTCCGGCTTGAAGACTGTGCTAATCTTGGTAAGTGAAATTATTAAGTGGCACAGTCACGAAGTAGGTAACCAGTTATTTGCAACTGCATGAACCGGCTTGACCGAGATTGTTTATCCTAGCATGAGAAACTCGTGACAATTTGAGGTCACAGGACAAAAAGAACAAAATTGGGTAAAGACGATTTGAATTACTTTTAATCATAGACGTAGACATTCATTATGATTCAGCATTTATGGAAAATATTCCTAATCCGTAAACAATTTCAGGCTTAGGTCACTGGTACGGCGGTCCTCAACAAAAACGTCAATACTGGCCGATCGAACGACTGGTCCTTCCAAAATACTCCTACGTCTCCAAGGAAGCAGACAACTGCGGCGTCGCAGAACCCTACTGGCTCAGTTCCGAAGGCTTCTTTTACTACTTCGACAAAAAAGTTCCTTTATTCATCGACCAGAACGACCTTGAGAAACATGCTGCCTGCTTTATCGCACAAGTCAAATCTCCCTACTCGAGTAAAAGAGAGAGAAATTTTCTAGTATACGCAATAGGAATATTTGATGACGTCAAACAAGCGCATCAGTACGCGATTGAAAAGTACCTTCTGAAGCCGACAGGAATACCTGATGAAAGGATGATTCAATATCCAATATGGTCTACTTGGGCTCGATATAAAAGAGCTGTCAACCATGATGTGGTTTTGAAGTATGCTGACGAAATTCAGAATTATGGATTTCCAAACAGCCAGTTGGAGATAGATGATGTCTGGGAAGTATGTTATGGATCACAAACTGTTGATGTGAGAAGGTTCCCAGATATGAAAAATACTGTGGATAGGTTGAAAGAGAAGGGATTTAGAGTGACCATTTGGATACACCCATTTATAAATAAGGGATGCGAGCCGTGGTACTCAGAAGCTAAGGCAAAAGGGTAAGTGTTATTATCACAAGTATAAAACTTGACGTTTCAATGTTTTGAAAGAGAACTAGATATAGGTACATCCCATCCCAGGCTAGATAAATTTATTTAATAATTTGACGACCTCCATGGCGCTTAATATAACAAGCTTACGTATATATCTCGCAGGGGTAAACAGACATGTACGCAGAGCTTACTTTCGTCACATGAGGCTCCGTGACGGATAGGTCAAGTAAATCTTCTTTTTGGGATGAAATGTCGTATTTTTGAGTATTGAGTCCTGGTGTCATGATACCCACAATACAGGAATTCTAATTGAGACTATCTCACCCACACACCCACTACTGTTATGTCTGATGAAGGCGTTGAAAATATAACCAGTCCATTTTAAATAGCAGTGATAGCTCAGTGGGGAGTGGTATGGACTGTTGAGACGAAAGTCGCAGGTTCGAAACCAGCCCCAAGTGCATACACCTCTGACTTTTCTAAGTTATGTGTGTATTAATTGTTAATTATCACCTGCTTTAACGGTGAAGGAAACATCGTGAGGAAACCTGCATACCTGAGAATTTCTTCATAAGAATTTCGAAGGTATGTGAAGTCTACCAACCCGCATTAGGCCAGCGTGGTGGACTAAGGCCTAACCCCTCTCATTCAGTAGAGGAGCCCCGTGCCCAGCAATGGGACGTATATAATACAGGGCTAGTATTATTATTATTATTTTTGTTTTAATCTTTATATCTCTTCCACACGAGGAAGGTAAATAATAAGCTACGCACGGGCCAAGGCCAAGTGTATAGTTATAAAAAAAAATTGGTTAATTAAATTGATAGAAATTTCCGGACTAAGCGACATGTGTTAAGAATAACTGCTTTTTGAAGTAGTGTATATGCTGATGCGTGAATATTTAATATTTTTAAGCTAGTATGAAGAGATTTAGGTATGACTCCAGTATTTGATAGTATTATAGGTATAGTTTTAGTGTTTGCAGCTTTCCACTGAGTCTTGATTTCAATGGCAAGCTCGGTATATTTTGCAATCTTTTCTGTATGTGTAGTAGCTAAGTTATGGGTATTGCAGATGGCGATATCTATTATGTATACGGTCATAGTTTCTTTATCTAGCAGTGTTATGTCTGGCCTATTGCTATAAATGGTTTTATCGGTTACAATTGTCCTATCCCAGTACATCCTACATTTATTATTCTCTAAAACTGACTGTGGCTGGTATTTGTAGTACGGTACTTTTTCCGGAATAAGTTTATATTGAAATGCTAAATATTGGTGGACTATCGATGCTACTTGATCATGACGATGTTTGTAGTCACTTTGTGCTATGGATTTGCATGCGCCAGTTATGTGTTGTATGGTTTCTGGGTTGCTATGGCAGTGTCTGCATGTATCATTAATATTTGGTCTACGGATGATGTATTTCTGGTAGTTTTTTGTATCTATTACTTGGTCCTGGATTGCAAGCATGAAACCCTCTGTCTCAGGGTAGAGATCACCTCGCTTCAACCACGCGTTCGACGCTGTCATGTCGACATGTTGCAGTTGTAAGTCGTGACGATGTCTCCCGTGAAGAGACTTCTGGGCCCAAGCTGCTATTTTTGCTTTATTGTCTGTGAGGTGTTCATTGCGTTGGATGTTTCTGTCGTATAGATTTAGAGGTGAGAGTAGTTTGTCAGCATCTACTACAGATTTGTGAAGATAAGAACTCTCTGCTCTACTGTGAAAGAACCTTCGGAGTGTAGTTATTTGTCTATTATGCAGATTAACTACATCAATAATTCCCCTGCCTCCTTCTTCTCTTGGTAGCGTTAGTCGCTGTGTGCATGATCGTGGATGGTGTTTGCGATGTTTGGTCATGGTAGTGTTAACAACGCGTTGCAGGTTCTTAAGCTCCATTTGGGTCCATGTTATAATACCAAAAGAGTATGTTAGTATAGGGATAGCATAGGAGTTAATAGCTTTGACCATATTACGTGAATTCAAGTGTGTCTTTAGTAATGAACTAAGTCTGTGTTTAAACTTACGGGTGAGTTCTAATTTTGTATGTTTTTGGTGAATTTGCCGATCTTGCTGAAAACCAAGGTATTTATAGGTATCATTATGCTCTAATGGTTCCACTCGTTCGCCTGTATTAAGGTTGTAACCCATCAATTGCAACCTACCTTTCTTAATAGTAAATGTTTTGCATTTGTCTATACCAAAGTTCATTTGTATATCTTTGGAAAACTGTTGCGTCATATCTGCAAGCTGATGAAGTGATGTAATATCGTTACTATATAATTTTATGTCGTCCATATACATAAGGTGGGAAAGTGTGACGGAAGGTGTCAATTGATTGTTATTAGTTATGATTCCAGAATTAATACTGTTTAGAAGATTAGAAAGAGGGTTTAATGAAAGACAGAACCAGAGGGGACTGAGGGTTATTATTATTATTAGCATTAATATAATGCTTTTAATTAATAAGTTTACATGGTGCCAGGTATCTAGTCTCCTCAGAATACGGTTCCGTGGAAACGAGCTGGTGGAATGACAACGGCACGACTACAGCATACGTCGACTTTACCAAGCTTGAGGCTCGCAAGTGGTTTGTCTCCAGACTGCAGGCTTTGAAGGACGCGTATGGCATCGATAGTTTTAAATTTGATGGTGGAGAATCTAGCTGGTCTCCTCAGGTAAGCAATCATACGAATTAATAATTAAAGGTTAATTTCGAAAACTCTATTATTTTAAGACATCATGCGTTGAAAGTCTCCTTGGCCTAGTGGCGACAATTAGGTAAGGCCTGTGGTTCGGGAGGTCCTGGGTTGGATTGCCATGTCAGTAGTTGTCCAGAATTAAATCCTCTAGAGAGAGTTGATATCAAACAGACTGTCGGTACTAAAACATGTTGCACCGACACCTCATTGAGGAGAGACAGGGAAAGTCAGTGGGATATCATGTTGAATAGTATATTTCAAGCCAAAGTCAATGAACGTGATAACAAATGATGGCCGGTGGAACTTCAGTAAAATAATGTGGAGAAAGAAGTAAGGTACTAAAACCAAAAAAAACACTATAGTGAAAATAAAAAAGACATGTTTCTGTTTTCACGTTTGCGTAATTTAGATACCGGTCCTGCAAGGTGACATCATGGACCAACCAGGCATTATAACAGCTGACTATGTGAGAGAAATGGCCAAGTTTGGCCCTATGGTGGAAGTCCGGACTGGATACAGGTTAGTTAAACGGATTCTGCCTATCACGTTTTCATAGCAAGGGATGCAAATTATTTCTGTTGTAAATGGCAGGTCTCTTCAGGCACGGCTTTGCATATCCAAGCCGCATTGTTTAAGCACTATTGTGTCCCAGTTAAAGGATTTCAATACCTATCCTAGGAAGTGAAAAATAAGCCGATTCAAAATAAAACTTCATAAAACGGACTTCAAAATGATGTCGGTTCCGACTTCCGATATTATCATTAGACAAATATACCTATATGGGACCACCATGAGAGGAAACCTTACCGAATACAAAAAGATTTAGGCGATCCACATATGGCGGATTTTTGCATGTACCATACATAAAAGATACAGACGAAGTGCAAAATCACTTCCTTTTTGAAGTAAAAATGAATTATCACTAATATATCCTCAGAACCCAAGACCTGCCAGTCTTCATACGCATGATAGACAAGGACACGTACTGGACGTTCGAGAACGGACTCCCGACGCTGGTGACAACTCTCTTGCAGATGAACATGAACGGCTACCCACTTGTCCTGCCCGACATGATCGGTGGGAATGGATACAATGAGCCTCCTAGCAAGGAACTGTTCATTAGATGGCTCCAGGCTAATACTTTCATGCCTAGTATGCAGTTCTCATACGTGCCATGGGATTTTGATAATGAGGTAAGAGAGACGTTTGGTAATCACAGTTTGTGGTATTTACAAAATTTCATTGTTTACACATAATGGCAGAATAGACAAAGCAGTAGTACAGTTAACACCATACCGTAAGATACAAGTTGCTCGACAAGATTAGCGCCAAATTGGATGAACGTCGTAAAAGGGCGAAATTAGCTGAACACCAGATTGTTAAAAGTAGCTGAATATTAAACTTATTAGCGTGAGCTATAGTTATATGTAATATATCAATGTATAGTTACAACTATAGGTGATGTTGTGTTTTGAGAAAATATGAATTATTTCATATTGGCACTAACAATAAAGTTAAATAATTTTTTTATTTCAACTAGGGGCTTTGCCCATGTTTTTCCACAAAACATAAAATAAAAAAAAACTTAAAGTCCGACAAATATGAGACGTATCTTACTTTCTTCCCCACATTATTCTGCATCGATTGGTATCGGTCTCGACCCCATACCCCCAGCGGTTTCGGAGGAGATAGCGTGACAAGCTTTTGGCAGCGGCGGCGGCGGCGGCGCCAGTTACTTTTTTTTAGAATAGAGAGATACAACATGTTAGTCTTAAACCACTTTTGACAGTTTGGTGTTCAGCGAATTTTGACCTTTTACGATGATAATCCTATTTTGGCATTAGACTTCATAAACGACTAACATACTCTAGGGTGTAGAGTTTTTAGAGATCTCGAGTGTTCAATGAATTTTGGTGTTGACCGTACCCACCCAGAATGAGATGGCACGTCACATACGAGAGAGCTATCACCTAATAAAATAGTATAAGTTCCGTCAATATTGACCAAGCTACGATTGAAAGAATAATATCCATAGTTCGTTAGCTATAAAAGAAGCTATAATACGGAAAGTAGTGTGTTACAGTTTTATAAGCTACCCCAAGTGACAAGGTACATTGTCACTACTGTAGTCACACTGCTACTGTTACCCAATCCCACCGAATTTATAAAATTTTCGATTACAGACAATCGCAATCAGCAAGAAGTATGTGGAACTCCACGCGAAGTACGCCCCGGAGATAATAGCGGCTTGCAGACGAGCGACTGTTGACGGTACACCGGTCAACCCACCCGTCTGGTGGATAGCACCGAACGATACCACCGCATTTGATATCTGGGATGGTACGTTATTATTTTAGGTATCGACAAAAATAAATAACACCCAACAGTCACACACATTGTCCTGACTAGTACTTAGATTTGACGTAGAAACAATAATACTTTCTATCAAAAGTCACGTCATGGTACGCTTTGATTGAACGATTTAGACTGACGTCACCAAAATTGCTCAACCATTGCAATATTAAAGTAAGGTTACTTTTATGATGTCATGGTACGAAATCTCACTTTAATATTAAAACAAGACTGCTTTAAGAGGTGGTGGTTGACCTCCTGATCCCACAGTAAGATACAATTATCTTGTGTCGTGGGTATCAGCAACTACAAGAGACTTTCGATCTCACAACACCCGGACCCGACACAATTATTTTCGAATTAGACAAATATTTATCTCGGTGCGGGGATCGAACCCGCGGCCTCACATTTCAATCGGCTACTTGCCCAATAACCCACGGAGGCTGCCGAAAATAAAGTTCTCAATTTCACGTCTATTTTTTTTATGTATAACCACGCATAACTTTTCACGGAGTGATCCGCTTCCAATACCTTTCTATTTTTTTATTTTCTTTCTACCTGGCGTTATCCTGGCCTAGTGTCAGGGTAAACCTACTCGTACCTACCATATATTTGACTGTGAATTTAGTATTATATGGGACAACCCACCGTCTGACTCCCACAACCCTCAATGGGAACCAAGTTTCACTATTGCCTCGTCCGTTAATCAGCAGAGTGTACCACGTGCAGGTGATGTTGGCTTTGGGCCTAAGATGTTAGTGACCCACTTACACTTCAATGATCTTTCTTGAATAATATAATAAAACTAGCTGTCCCGCGCGGCGCAACTACAGCAACGCCACCTACCGGGTCCAATTGTGAATCTAAGCCATCCGGGGCGCCACCCAAACGCATACAAAAAAATAATTCAAATCTGTCCAGCCGTTTAAGAGGAGTTCAGTCACATACACACGTAGGTACAGTAGAATTATATATATGTATAAAGATAACGTTTTTTTATTCCCAGAGTACCTCCTCGGCGAGAACATTCTAGTAGCCCCTGTACTAGAGCGTCTGTCTACAGAGCGTGACGTGTACCTGCCCGCAGGGACGTGGCTGGCACAGGGAGACCCTACCAAACTATACCATGGAGGGGACTGGGTCAGGAAGTACCCAGCCCCACTGGACACCCTCCCATATTTTATTAGGATTTAATAGTTTCGACTGTACTTATATTCGATATTTAACAGTGTATAATTTTATTAAAGTAATTATCAAGTATTTTATTCAATTGTATTAATACATACATACGCACTCACGCCTGTAATCACCGAAGGGGTAGGCATAGGTGTAACCAGTACACCCACATTTCGCCGAGGGTATCTTCGTTCCTTATGTGATAGGGGGCGAGCCTATCGCCATACCGGGCACAAATTCTAGACTCCGGGCTAATACTGTGCTCAGTATATGCCCACAGGTACATGTTTGATACAGGGAGACCCCACCAAAGTACACAGAGGGGACTGTATCAGAAAATACACCGCATCTATGGACACGGTGCTTTATTTTATTAGGACTTATTCTACTATAAGTCAATAATTTATCAGTGTGTAATTAATGTTTATTAAAATTATTATCAATAACCAATTTTAGTTAGTTGTATTATTCATCTAGAACATCCCATTAATCATGTAGCGCCGGTATTAAAGCGTCAGTCTCGACTCTACAGAACGTGTTCCTGTCCGCAGGGACGTGACTGATACAGGGAGACTCCACCAAACTGTACCACAGGGAGGACTGGCTTAGAAAGTAACCCTTGCACGAAGTATACTCATTTTTAAAGGTACAGAGGAAAGAAAAATAGATTTAGATAAAACCATACAATTTATTTCCTATCTTTTTTAACAAGTCACTAATCAATACAAATAATTTCTTACTGCACCAAGAAACGGCAATTGACTTTAATTATCAATTAACAATTTGTTGAAAGTCGATTATTTCCACACACAAAAATCATTTAATGCTTTGCGTCTCTGAAAAATATAAAAATCTAAGACGTGTCAAATTGGCAATTAAAGTTAATTGGCACATCTAAGTGCGGCAATATGTGCGTATAGAGTTAGGAGTTAACAATGATTTCCTTGACGAGCCCGTCTCCAAGTATCCTGAAGTCTTCCACTATAGCTGCAGTATTCACTTTGTATTTATTCTCTCCGTTGACTGTGACTGGTTTCAACGCATTTGCATTTGATACCTGTAAGTAATTAAATATAGCATTTAACCAATCCCGGGTTTTCACTCTTAGTCCTGGGTTTTTTTATAATACACCCAACGGTAACATAGCACTGACCCCACACTAGGTTAACCTGTATCGTGGGTATCAGGAACTACGAGGGACTTGCCAACCCACAACACCCAGACCAGAAATAAATATTTACACACAATCATTTATCTCAGTGCGGGAATCGAACCCACGCCCTCTGCGCTGCGCCACGGAAGTTGTCATTTGTTGACAATTATTTAAATTCAACCCAAAACATCACAATTATCAGCCTTAGCACGCTGCCAATAGGCCAATGAGACGAATTAATGTATAAATTATGAATGTATGCATGCAGTGGCGTATCCAGGATTTATGTTCGGCTTGACCCAAAAATATAATTGAAAAAATTGAGAATGTACTACATACATACGCACTCACGCCTGTAATCCCCGAAGGGGTAGGCAGAGGTATAACCAGTACACCCACATTTCGCCGAGCGTATCTCCGTCCCATGATGTGATAGGGGGCGAGCCTATCACCATACCGGGCACAAATTCCAGACTCCGGGATGATACTGAGCATTTCGTAATAGAAAAACCCAATATCACTTTACCCGACCCGGGGATCGAACCCGAGACCTCAGCGTTAGCCTCAATCGTAACGCATACGCATTACAACTGCGCCACCGAGGCAGAATATACTATATCTACTTAAAATAGAATAAGTAAGGATTAGTGATGAAAATTATATTGTAGGTAGTACATAGTAGTACTAAGAAAGTAGGATAATATCAAGATTAATTGGAGATTTGTCAGTACCCAAATGCTTTTGGGAGGGGGGGCTTGAGCCCTTTAGCCCCCCGAAAGATGGTTTTTTTTTATAGCTTGAGTGACGAATCGAGCAGGTCGCTCGCCTGATGGTAAGCGCCACGCTTGCTTATAAACAGAAGCAACGCCACACAGAACTTTAAATAACAAAGCACTGCATGACACTGGACTGCGCTCGTCACCCCGAGACATAAGATGGTTAAGTCTCATAATGCCCAGTAATTTCACTGGCTTCAATGTCCTTCAGGTCGGAACAGAACAGTACTTGCACACTATTGCTTGGCGGCAGGCAGAAATAGACGGCGCGGTGGTACCAACCCAGACGACCTCTCGCATACGAGGGGCCTACCACCGCTACTGTATGCATGCATGCATGTATGACTAAGCCATTGTTACCTGCAACTCTTTGACGTCGTGTATGTCCGGTTTCCACAGCACTGTTATAACCTCGCCGCCATATTGATCGTGGAAGAACAAAGCGAAATCACTGTACGCATTCTGCGAAATTATAAATCGAGTCAACATTTTTATTATAAACTAGGGGCTTTGCCCATGTTTTTGCCACAAAACATAAAATAAAAAGTCCGACGAATATGTGACTTAAGTTACTTTGTTCCCCACATTATTCTGCATCGATTGGTATCGGTCTCGACCCCATACCCCCAGCGGTTTCGGAGGAGATAGCGTGACAAGCTTTTGGCAGCGGCAGCGGCGGCGGCGCCAGTTACTTTTTTTTGAATAGAGAGATAACTAGCCTTTGCTCGCAGCTCCGCCCACGTGAATGGCCTTTTCCGGGATAAAAAGTAGCCTATGTTACTCAGTGATAATGTAGCTTTCTAACGGCAAAAGAATTTTTGAAATCGGTCCAGTAGTTCTAAAGTTTATTCGTTACATACAAAAATACAAATCTTTCCTCTTTATAATATTAGTGTAGATTTTACGGCTCTAGATACTTGTTCTTTGAGTCCGTCTTAAATATTTTATGGTATTTCCTTTATTTTCCAAGAACGCTTAAACACAGATGTGGTCGATTTCAAGGTCTCGCCGTAGTTTTGGTGTTCAGTACTTTTCTGATGACTTTCAACAAGTGAATCGAATGCACAAGGTCGATCAATACTCTTGGTCCAAAAATCACCTAAATTCACTTATTACAATGTTTGCATACACTGTTCATCATTAACGTTTATTGCACAAATCCACACCAGTGGTACCACACACACAATTTCAGAGGTAGAGCCACGCTGTAGACAGTTCTGTCTACAGCATGAATGGGCCGGCTCGTCCGGGTCGTTACCACTGTCTCACAGAAAACTGGCGTAAAGTAGCAGCTTGCTGCTGCGTTTCGTACGGTGAGTGAGATATCCGGAGGCCCAAATTCCCCTCCCCTTCCCAATTCCTTACTTATCCCTTTCCTTAATGTAAGCAACGCGCCCATAATATTTTGGTATTTTGGGCGTACATGGGCGGTGGAGATCACTTACCATCAGTTGACCCACTTGCTCGTTTGCCGGCCTATACTATAAAAAAACCACACCATTTGTATAATTAAGGGGAAGGGGAGCGAGATCTGTGCGGATATCTCACCCATCGTACGAAACGCAGCAGCAAGCCGCCACTTTACGTCAGTTTCCTGTGAGACAACGATAGCGACCCGATCGAGCCCGTCCTTTTGTACTGTAGACAAACTGTCTACAGCGGGGCTCGTACCACTTACAGTTGCAATGTCGAGTGTCGAGTGTAGTATTTGTGTACGGGATAGAGTATATCAACCTTGTATATTAGGTTGTATGTGATTACTTATAATTATTAACCCCGACAAAAGTAGGGTTTTATAAGTTTGATCACTTTGTCTGTGCGTGTGTCTGTGTGTACGCGTCCATCTGCGCGTGCGTGTGCATCTTTGCGTTAGTCTGTACGACTGTACGTGATGATTTCTTAGGTTTACGCGAATATTACACATTGAAATAAAAGTAGTTTATACGGATTTTATATAAAAATAAATGTATAATTTTAAAATGAAGGTAGCCAATGTAACATTAACTTTTCGAGACGACCTACACCTCAGTCTCTCCCGTGACCACGAAGGCTGAAAAGCTTTCGAAACGTCGGGACTAAAATAAAAATTAAACCGCGATAAAATGTGTATAAACTAGTTTTATTTCAAAGACTGTACGTGAGTCTGTGCGTATGTGCGTGTGCGTGTGCGTATGCGTGTGCGTGTGCGTCTCTGTCTGTGTCGGTCTGTATGTATTTTACCCTCAATTCGTCCAAGTATTTGACAACAGGATGGAAGTTAACAACGGGTATGACGTCATTAAGCAGGTCGGTTTGCATCCGTCTTAATGTCGGTTTGTTGTCGACACGCTCGCCCACGTGTGGCACTAGTGTGGGGATCAGGTGGATCACCACGTCGTATCCGGATAGAGATGGGATAAATGCACCCTGGGTATAAAACAATCATGAATATACAAAGTGCAAAAGTTAAAATTTTCTACTATTTTCTAAATATTTGCTTACCAGCAAATGATCACCGAATTCATCCATCAGTTGTTTATATCCATAGTGCAGTGCACTAGCAGCCAGTGCAGTAACTCTTGCCAGCACTGCCACTGTCGGGTCACTGACGCTCCATATACAGGGAGTAGTGTCATCGTACGCAGTCACTATCCTCATACACGGTCTGGGGGCATCACCTTCTGATAACTTTCGCTCTAATTCAGATATTTCTTCACCTGGGGACAAATTAGGTTTCGTTAGTGGAGTAGTTGAAATGCAGTGATAGCTCAGTAAGGAATGGTACGGAAAGTCGAGAGAAAGGCGCAGGTTCGAGACCAGCCCCAAGTGCCACCTCTGACTTTTCTAAGTTACGTGTGTATTAATTGTTAATTATCACTTGCTTTAACCTGAAAAGTTTTTCATAAATATTTCGAAGGTATGTGAAGTCTGCCAACCCGCATTAGGTCAGCGTGGTGGACTAAGGCTCATTCAATACAGGAGGCCCGTGCCCAGCAGTGGGACGTTTATAATACAGGGCTAGTATTATTATTATTATATTAGTGGAGTAGACTCGCTGCTGGTGACACAGCGTACGAGTGTATGAACATACAAACAAACAAACTCACGCGTCATATCCTCATTGAAGTCGAGCACGATGACATCCGTGGTCCAGTCGGTGCGCACCAACAGTGACAACACTCTGAACAGGCCCAGCGTTGGGCTCACTGCTGGTGACACAGGGGACGAGTGTATGAACACTGAAGCTGTGAGTAATTCTGCCACCATGTCTGGGAACTGCCCGGAGAGGAGGTGGGCAGAGACCCATCGCTTGAAGAGACAAGCCGTGGGACCGTAAGCTGGGTACTTTTGCTGGAGTCTGGAACAGTGAGTTAGTTTTCATTAAGTCACTTATACATACGCACTCACGCCTGTAATAGGCAGAGGTGTAACCAGTACACCCACATTTCACCGAGCGTATTTCCGTCCCTTATGTGATAGGGGGCGAGCCTATCGCCATACCGGGCACAAATTCCAGACTCCGGGCTGATACTGAGCATTTTATAATAGAAAAACCCAATACCACTTTACCCGACCCGAGGATCGAACCCGAGACCTCAGCGTTGACCTCAATCGTAACGCGTACGCATTACAACTGCGCCACCGAGGCAGTCACTTATAAATTCAATTTAATTTCTACACATAACTAGCTGCTAGTGGCTCTGCCTGTGTTTTATGCAAACATTCCTATCCCATTCTCTCCATAAGGTCTGAATTTTTGAAATCGCCGAAATTTTATCGAAGAGTATTAATACAAAGTTTTCAGTAAATCTTAATAAACCAGATGTTATTTTCCCCTTAGGGGTTGTAAAATCAACAATAAAATATCAACAACTTCTGAAAATTTCGAATAACTTTCTTATCGCTGCTCAATAAAGATGATGATGAGCCATTCAAGACTTTGCATTTTATATGAATACAGGACTAGTTAGTGGCAGAGCCATGCAGCATGCTGTATTATGTATAGAAAACTGTCTACGGAGTGGCTCTACCACTCAGAAGACTTCACCATATGGTCACTTAAGACCACTGCAATCGGATTTGCTATATTGCTCGCTTGCAACATGTTTGTAAGATGTGTTAGGTACGACTTATAAATAGAATTACTGTTTGTTTTATATTTATTCACAAAAGAGAATAAGTTCATGAGGTTTTTCGTTCATTAGTTCCGGGTTTAATAACTGTTCAGTTTTCTAGATTTACTAAAGCCAATGAGAGACGTCGATCAACCGAAGGCGTCGACCAATCACAGTCTACCGAGGCATTCTGGATGGCTGCCGGCTGGGCGAGCAGTTCGGGTTGAGCTTTGAATGCAGTAACAATTGTCATATAAAAACACATAATATTTTGTAAAATTGCGTAAGTATTGAGATTCAGTGTCTATCGTTGGTCGACAGTATTCATGGATTGCGCTACACTTACCATCAGGTGTAGCGTAGTCACTTTGCCGAGCCAGGATAAAAACAAAAAAGATGTTTAATTGAGCCTTACCTAGCCCAATACACGTATAGACAAAAATTACTTACCCATGCAAAGCTCCTCTTAACCGAGGCAGTAGAACAGTATCTCTCTGCAACTTTACACTCTCCTCATTCTCCTTATGTTTAACAACTCCATTCTCCATCTCTCTGCGTAATAGAGTGATCTCCTTCGGATGTGCTATCACCAGACGGAAGACCAGGCCGTTCTTCAGCACATCTATATGTGTGGGGTAAGCCTGGGCCGGCAGGGTATACTGGTCGCGAAGACGGTCAGATATTTGGAGATTGAATGCCGCTTTTAGACAACGGAACGCTTGAACGTCTCCAGGCCATTTTCCACTGTGACCTGGTAGAAAATATTTATAACAATAATAACAGAGTGGTAGAGCCACGCTGTAGATAATTTTGTCTACAGCATGAATTTCGAAAGCGTTGTTTATCTTTATTCTAAATAAACATATTAGTTTTCTCCCACCTGCCTTTATCCCACTCGCAGTGGGGTCGGCGCAACGTGCTTTTTAACACATGTTACAGAAAGATTTGGTTTTTCTGTTCGGCTGCCTGTCTAACGTAAACCCCTCTTAGAGAAAATTGAGAGGTAGAGCCAGTATGTAGAAACTTTTGTCTACAGCACGAATGGGCCGGCTCGTCCGGGTCGTTACCACTGCCGCACAGAAAACCGACGTAAAGTAGCAGCTTGCTGCTGCGTTTCGTACGGTGAGTGAGATAACCGGAGGCCCAAATCCCCCTCCCATTTCCAATCCCTTATTTACCCCTTCCTTTAAGGTCGGCAACGCGCCCATAACTCTTTTGGTATTGTGGGCGTACATGGGCGGTGGAGATCACTTACCATCAGGTGACCAATTTGCTCGTTTGCCGGCCTATGTTATAAAAAAAAGATGCAGAACCCTAAAAAAGTGGCTACTACAAGATGCGGAACCCTAAAAACTCTTAGCACAGTGGTAACAATCTTGCTCAATAGTAAACTTCCTGTTCAGAATAACAACTCACCAAGTTCTACAACTGCCTCGCACACAGGCACGTACTCTGGCAGTAGTGCGGTGCCATCCTCTCTGTTTATAGATTTGATGAGGGTCGCGTCTCCCCTCCTCCAGGGTTTGTTGAGAGGGGGGCGCGGCAGTGGGGGGAGGGGGTCACTGTAACTGAACACTGGAGACACACCTGCAAATTTTACAAACAAATCTGTATATAATAGAAGTTTTTTTCTTAGTCCGCCGATAAAAAAAAACTCACGTCATAAAAAAATGACTCACCATAAACAGCAGTAATACTGAGCGGCAGGTTGGTAAGTTGTCTAAGGTCCCTGCGCAGATCGTCGAAGGCCCTGAGGGTCCGAGCAGATGACTCCTCCACATCAGCTGCAGGGTCTGGAGCGAACCGCTTGCGGATCAACACACTATCCAGTTGGTCGGACACGTGGAACACATCAGAGTTTGGGATACCTGCAGAGAAACAAAAAATCCAGATTATATTATCTATTGTTTTATATTTATATCTACACTAATATTATAAAGAGAAAAGATTTGTATTTTTGTATGTAACAAATAAACTTAAAAACTACTGGATGAACTTTTGCCGTTAGAAAGCTACATTATCACTGAGTAACATAGGCTACTTTTTACCCCGGAAAAGGCCGTTCACGCGGGCGGAGCCGCGAGCAAAGGCTAGTTATAAATATAAGCTGTCTTCTGTATCCCCGAAGGGGTAGGCAGAAGTGCATCTACTCAAATCAAATTAAATCATTTATTCAGTAATTAGGCCGCCAAGGGCACTTTTGAACGTCGAGTTTGGAATCTACCGGTGCTTCGCAAATGCCCACTGGTCTGAGAAGAAGAACCAAGAAACTCAGCCGTGTGTCTTTTGATTGTTTGAACAGTCCAGAGTCGGTGCCGGTCTATTGAAATAACACAGTTTCCGCAAGGAACTGCCTTACACCACATTTGCTGGAAATACGTACTAACATGAAGATACGGAATCGAGAACCATTTTCTCCAAATCGGGCTAAAACTCACCAAACTTAAGTTCCAAAAGATAATTGATAA
Source organism: Mimas tiliae (assembly GCA_905332985.1). Classification (NCBI taxonomy): domain Eukaryota; kingdom Metazoa; phylum Arthropoda; class Insecta; order Lepidoptera; family Sphingidae; genus Mimas; species Mimas tiliae. The sequence continues at coordinate 1,540,389 of HG995254.1, forward strand.
TTTGTTTAGTAATCCCCCTGCGATCTGCCGCAGTCTCCGCTTCCCAAACACACGTTTCGGTTATAGACCCGTCTTGGAACCGACGCAGCTCAGATTTGTCGCCCCAGAACGCTCTGAAAATTATATAAATAAATAAATACACCCAACAGTCACACACATTCCTGACCCCACACTAGATTAACCTGTATCTTGGGTATCAAGAACTACGAGGGACTTGCCAACCCACAACACCCAGACCCGAAACAAATATTATTGGATCACACAAACATTTGTCTCAGTGCGGGATCGAATCCACAACCTCTCGCTTCGCAGCCGGCTACTCACCCGCTGCGCTACGGAGGCTGTATTTGGATGTTTGTTAATCAATTACGCCTCACCAGCTGAATAGATTTAGATGAATAGATTCGATTCCCGCACCGTGACAAAGTATTTGTTATTGTCTATATGTCTCGGGACCGTAAGTTTCTCGTAGTTCGATACAGGTTAACCCAAAGGAGTAGATTAAGACTCCATTATATTATTTTATTCCACTCGAATTCTAGATATGTATATAATGTATAATATAATGTAATTCTCACCTGAATTGTTCAGCTTCAGGCAAGTTAGCCGGTGGGCCTTTCTCCACAGCATTCATGGCATTCTCAGGGTTTAATATCAATCCAAACGACAACTTCTCTTCATATCTGTAAACAGTGATATTAAACATTGTGCAAACACAGACTATTGTTTAACAAAGATTCAGATTAAAGATGTCACTTGATAAAGTCCCATTTATACATACACAGTTTTCACTGAGTGGTAGTCATATTGTAGGCAGATTTGTCTACAGCATGAAGGGGCTAGCTCGACCGGGTCGTTACTACTAGACGGTGGTAGAATATTTCTTTACATCGGTGATCTATAAGACCACAGAAAGTCGACGTAAAGTAGCAGCTTGCTGCCTTACTCAGTGCAATGTATTCAAAATGAAACAAACATACCCTTCTTCCTTAATAGGTTTTTTTTTCACAGGCCAAGAGAAGTCGGCCTCAACCAAAGGCTGGATCAGGTCAACTCTATTGCCAAGTCCTTTAATCAGCAATGACAGTATGGTGTCGGTCACCAGGGCTAGTTCATCTAAGCCAAAATACAGCCTCGATTCCTTTGATGACTTGTCGATTATAGTTTGTTTTAAATTTTGAAGGTTCTTGAACCTACAACAAATAACACAAAAAAAACATTGCTAAATCGAATACTGATGAGTGTTATTGTTTAGGGCAGGTGTGGCGTTTATTGTGTATAGTTGTTTGAAAAAATCATATACGAGTATGTATATAACAGATTGCATGACCTCGGAGGGTTAGACTCAGAAACTCACGACTTAAGGTGAGGTGGGCGGCAGGTTGCCATGCTTTTGAGGGGGTGAAGCAGACACGTGGTGGCGGCGGGCGAGAGCCCACACTAGCCCGCACTACCCCGCCACCTTCATATAAAGATTGTTCATTTGTCAAATAATATTAGCGGGAACAATATAAAATTTAACGTATCCAACTAAAACCAAATAAAGTATAAAAAATACTTTTAAAAATACGCTTAACTAATTATAGTTCTTCAAGGGTCAAGCTTTTTACACAGGAACTTTATATATATTTTTATGAAAGAGCAAAACTGTTACCTTATAGTAAATGATCACATAATAATTTAATCTATTAATAACAATTTCAATACACCTTTGTGTAGCGGTAAAAAATACACCTACCAACTATATTTATTTTCTAGTAGTAAATAGAGCTAATAATCATACAGACAGACCGAACACCCTGACAGATGGACATGACGAAATTATAAGGGTTCCGTTTTTGCCTTTGGCATTGAAACACCAAAAACGACTATTTTTATTTATTTAAAATGTATTTCTTAAAGTTTGAAATCTTCTATCATGTTATATGTATAGGCTTACCGTAATATATGATCGAATTTCATCAAAGCCTTCACTGGTATCATGAAAAGCGGTATAAAGCTGTTAATCTTTGGATTATCGAGCATTTCCACCGCAAGGGCGCTCTCTCGTCTCAATGCATAGTAAGTGCCTCTGGACATCTGCCAACATATATTGTAGTATCCAGTCTTGTCTATAAATACAATGGGGAAATGCTGATGGAACTCTTCAAGGGTTGGAGTGTTTTCCGCACCCTTGTGGAGAGTGATGCCTTTAGTGTCCCATTCTGATGTTTCTGGAATTTATAGATTTTTTAAACTGTCTGATATACACGATAGAGGTGATTGTAGTGTGGGGTCAGGACTATATGTGTGACTGCTAGGTATATTAATTGAGCAGACACTCTTCAAACATAGCTAAGAATCGAAATAAGAAAATAAGTTTGAGTGGTAGAGCCACGCTGTAGACACTTGTCTACATTATGTATGGGCCTGCTTGTCCGGGTCATTACCACTGTCTCACAGAAAACCGGGGTAAAGCAGCTTGCTGCTGCGTTTCGTACGGTGAGTGAGATATCCAGGGGCCTAAATCCCCTTCCCTTTCCCAATCCCTTTCCTTTAAGGTCGGCAACGCGCCCATCATTCTTCTGGTATAGTGGGTGTATATGGGTGTTGGAGATCACTTACCATCAGGTGACCCAGTTGCTTGTTTGCCGGCCTATGATATAAAAAAAAAGAATCACCTCAATTGAACCTGCTATTAAACAAAAAAATACACATCCAAATAGGCTGATTTGTTAAGGTGTTATAATGTCACAGACAATTACACAAAGAATTAAAATTTATAACACCCCTCTTTTTTCAAAGGGTTAAAAAAGGCAACAATACTTACTCAACGCAATCCAGACATTTCTAACTATTTGATAACTGCTCATGATATTGTTAATGCGTTTATTTTGTACATAATACGCTATAATCAGATTAACAATATGTCCGGCCACGCACAAATCTCTTTGACGAAGCCAAATCTTCAAAAGTATTACAGCTTGCTTTAAATTCTCACTCTTTAGCAATATCTCATTTAGAAACTCTTGGTTCGCTTCAGCAGTTAAGTCACTAAGTATGCTACTATTGTAGTAAGGAGTTGGTGGACCGATGTCTGTACTTTCACCATCCAAACTCAGCAACCACGCTTCACGTAAATTATTACGTATGGGACTGAACCTGTGTAGCTTGTAGCTATCTTCCTCACAAACTAAGTTGATACGGATAGACACATGACTCCCCAGTTTACCGCTAGGCTTCAAGTCGAGTACAGGTTTTGTTTCACAGCCATTTAGCCACTTATATTGTAAATCTTCAATACTGTCTGACTTCAATAAATGTGACGCAATGTAAGCTAAATACGCAGCTCGCTTTTTATGGTACCTGTAGTTTATGGAGTCATTTTTCGTGTACGTATCTGCCGGTATGGATATTTGTAAATCAACTTTCAATTTTGAGTTGATTGGACACCCCAATAAATATGAACCGACAGTTCGTACATCTTTGAACTTATGAAATTTGAATGTGCAACGTGTCTTCGATAACTCGTCGCTTACAGGCAGTTTCACTTTAAATTTTTTCAGCAATGTCTGTTCTGATAAATCATACTCAATATCATCATTTGGAATTGATTCTAAATAAGTTTTAAAGTCTGTAAACCATTTTTGGAATCTTTTCTCAGTTTTCTCCTTAATTTGAACTTCCTGCAGTATTTCTTCGACTTGCAACCTGAATAGATTTGAATTAAATAAATTCTCTGTCTCCTGAAGCCTATTTAACTCGTTAACAGTGGGTTGACGGTAAAGACTCCTGGTTTTAATACGTTTTTTCGTGTCCTTGTTTTGTTCATCGGCAGGACGCTTCCCGTTGTCATTGAGAATCGCTGTATCTCCATCATCCTCAGATACAAATGTTTTCGTATCCTAAAAATGAGTTAAAGCTTTGATTAAATATATCAGTAAGTAATTGTACAGCACAATAAACTCCACGATATAGTATTAAAGTATGTTTATTGATGTGAAATACTTACGCGTTTCACCATATTTATGTTATAGGTACTAATTTATAAAATTCGATTTGTTTTCATTTTATAGGTTATAATAATGTAAACAACATGCCCATAGCTACAATCAGCTACAATCCATCCACACGCGTGTGCTGTCAATTGTCATTTAAATTCAGTATTGCTAGTAGATATTTTAAATAATTCAGCTTTATGCCTAAAATTTACTTTTGGACCTTGGTATAGCAGAATGACCCAGAGCCACTAAAGTCTAGAAGTCGGGTTTGTTATAATTTTATAATAGGCTAGTTGACACATTTTTAAAATAGAAATATTTTGTTAATAATGAGTCTTTTCTAGACGGTTTTTTTTATTTTATCGTATTTTTCTGAGACTTATAAAACAACAAAACTTTTATTCAAATTTTATTTTTTCATGTACATACGAAAACGCCGTCGGCCCTGTTGGCCTATAGATTATCTGTGCAAGGATGACACATTATTTGTAAATAAACACGCGTGCGAAATAACTTCTGTGAGTTAAAAATAAAAGTTATGATCTTTTTAATAAGGTTTTAATCAATTACACGGTAAATATAGTAATTATCACAGATTATCCAGTGAAATTAACATGCACATCCATCATAATCCATAATCCATCGATTGTGTAACATTATGTATAATATGAGCAAAGATTCCACTATACAATGAGGTTACAATCAACGACTAAATCAGACAGTTAGTGTAGCCAATCATACAATCTAGCAACCCTGCTTCAATATAACGTTGTTACGTCATATCACTTTGACTGACTGTTATGTAGTTTCTCTATTTTCTATACACGCAGTATTTTTATACACCTATTGAATACTAATATAAGTTTGAATATAATACTCCGTGACACAGACTGAACTAACCACAGAACAACTTAATTCTAGAACTAAGACTAACAGCCTCCGTGGCGCAGTGGGAAACCAGAAGCCCGGCCACCGGTGACGGCGCGCGCGGTTTTCAATCCCCACACCGAGACAAATGATTATTATTTTTTCCGGTTTGGGTGTTGTGAGTTGTGAGACAGCATGACCCTCGTAGTTCCTGATACCTACAAGTTATTTAGTGTAATTTATTATTATTTTGACAAAATTTATTTTCATCGATATATTCTATTTACCTACTCAAAGTGTTGAAGGATCAAGATGCAATTTTGACGATTTTCCACCTATTTATGATCAGAAAGTGCAACTTCCTACTAGAAATTACGATTGGCGCGATTTTAAATCTCTATTTCTTGTAATAGGTTTTTTTTTAGTATCCTGGCTCGACAAAGTGACTACGCTACACCTGATGGTAAGTGTAGCGCAATCCATGAATAATGTCGACCAACGATAGACACTGAATCTATCGCAGATCGGCAGAATTATGCCGAAATGCTTAGTTGCTTCTTCACACTCCGTTTAAAGGATCCCATGTTATAGGAAGGAGGAAACACGTGCAAGCTATTCCACAAATTACTTACTAATAGTACAAAAACAATATTTACTACTTATGATACATGACAACATTTTTAGAATTTTGTGTCATAACTCATAAAAGGAAAATTGTATTATTTCCTTCTAGTAATTATTAGACAGTTCTTCATAATCACAAGTTAACTATTAAGGAAAAAGTATGGCATTACGCTTCGAAAACCGCAATAGGCGCAAGCAGTGTGACAACATTCCCATTTGGCCCTAAAAGGCTAAATACGTTGCCCGGCACGTCAGTGTCCAATGTCAAACTTCAGTACGAAGAGCTCCCACAATTTTACTAAGAAAATAACTTACTGTACTGTGAAAGGATGTCACAACTCACAAAGCGTCATCTAATCACCAGAAACATGTTTAAATATTTTATAGTAAATCATTCATCAAATCAAAAAATAAAATGCATATATTAACAAGATTTAATCGCTTCGTCTCACTGCTTAATACTGATAGACTCCACGCGTCAGTTCTCTAAGTAGTCTGTGACTCCACGACACATCGAAAATAATATTAGGTATATTATCTATGAAATTGCCGTTCTGTGACTATTTTTTCCCGTCGTTTTATTTAAAGTAAGCACCCATGTTGTCGATGCATCTTTGCCAGCAAAGTGGCACTTCATCGATGGCCACGCCTGTTAATCTACGTACAACGAAACGCTCGACATAGCGCCATATTGTTTTAATGTTGTATGACATTTAGGGTTTTCATTCTTGGCCGTGATTGGCTGACGTGTAAGCGAATGCCGGACGGATTTATTTGACAGTTGATTGACAAGTGACATTGACCGGCGTTTTTGGACATTATAGAATACTATTATACTTTCGAAGCTTTTTGTTTGTCAAAAACATTTCGAAAAGAAGTTCATTACCTGCAAATCACGTCTCATAGGCAAAGCATATCCTTCTTTGTTTACTGAAGAAGAGATTTCTAGTGGAATACTATCTCAGGATTACGCTGGTAAGTCTATTATTCTATTTTCTGTGTATAGTTTGGCCAGTAGTATATTGCTGCATTATGCCGTATACTAATATGAGTTATGGTAGGTTCCGCCTTCCCATTATGATTTGACGGTGGATTTGGTATTCTGTGGGGCGATTTGGTGTCCCACAATCCGCAACGGGAACCACATTTCACCATTGCCTCGGATGTTAATCAGCAGAGTGTACCACAAAAAGATGAGGTTGGTTTTGAGTGTAAGATGTTGATGGCCCACTTACACTAACATACATGTTATTACTTTTAATAAAAAAATTCACTGTTTTTGGAATATTGATATCCTAATGCAGTTATTTTTACTTTCTTATTATAGCTTTGCCTTGCCAAAGTATTTTTTAACCCATCAAGTGATGCAAAACTCTCAATTGTAACATAATGACACTTGAGATTACAATAGATTTCTTAGATACTAAAGTATATTTTTATCAATTTCAGAAAATATGGATCCTAATACTGATCGTAGCTACTCACGTAAAAGACACATTGACCACACATATTGTGTCAAACTGGAACCATTGACAGGTTGGTAAATATAATATTTTTAATGTCTACCTTTTGTATATACACAAATTGCAATAATAATTTAATATAAGATCACGCCTGTATCTCTGAAAGAGTATGCAGAGATGCAACTAGTACACCCACAGTTTGCTGACCTTACTTCTCTGTCTCATGATCCTATTCCTACTTCTATTTCAACCCTGGACAACTCATGTATGTTTTTTTCAAATTGAAAACTCAAACACAAATTTTCCCGGCCTAAGAATGCTTCTACTAGACCAATAGTTGATAATTGATGAGGCGATCAAACATTGTGCTTCTAAATGTTCGTAAAACACATCCCTAATTAAAAAAATATATAAATAAGTTATTGGTGTATTTTTCAGAAATTATTGCTTCTGGCTCAAGTGACTTCCAGAATTTACCAGGAAATCCATTAACCAGCCTGGATTTAAGTAATAAAGTGTTACCTTTTTATTTCTTATTTATCTTGTGACATATTATTTGTTTATTTAATATCTTTCCGAACAAGAACTTTACAATAATTTTTACTTTTCTAGCAAACTGTTAACCCAGAGATAATTACGTCTGGACAATCAGATGTCAAGCACCGGTCACATTTTACAGGTTAGTGAATCTGTATTATCTTAGATTATCTCTTGCCCATGTGGTTTTACTCAAATCCTATGTAACTACTTAATGTACCCATCATACATAGGATTTAATATGTGGAAAAGCAGTAGATGCTATGATGTGAATTTGGTGCACTAGAGGTATGATGTGCTCGGCAATTTCTCAGTTACCTTTATTAATTACTCAGGAATACAATCAACATTAAATTATATATAATTTTTTTTTTTTTTAATTTTAGTCTCACCTCGGCATTCGAACGAGGCGGTTGTGTTTAAATATCGGTTTATACATCACATTATCACAGCTGTTTATTGCGTCGCGCGTGTTATCCCGTTAGGTTTCTACCTGCGGCTGCCGGCCGGCCGTCGGCGGTCGGTATAAACAATGGAGGAGATTACAATTCATCAAGAAGGTTATAATATGACTCAAATGAATGGCGATAGGAATTTTCAATGCGAGCGGGAGGGAATTATGGATATAATAGAAGATGAACAAAACCAAATAGAAGAGTTGCAGGGCAATTTATTGTATGGCGAAGAACAAAGACCAACTAAGAGAGTGAGAGAAGAGGAAGGAGATGAGTGGACGGTAGTGTCTAAAAAAGAAAAGAAATATAAAGAAGGAAGTATCAGTGGCAAGACTGAAATATATATTTCATCAAAAGAACGAATGCCGAAACATTTTGCTCTGGCGAAATTTTTTAAAGAAGAGGGCATTGTGGAAATTGAGCACGTAAAGTATATCAACCCTTTTAAGATCCGAGTCGATATAATGAATTATAGCTCTGTGGAAAAACTCGAAAAATGTAAGGGATTTTTTGACAGAGGTTGGAGAATCCAGAGGGCTTTGGAAGTCAGTCTATCCTATGGCGTTATTAAGGACATCGACTTGGATACGAAAGAAGAGGAAATTGTTAAAAACATAAGTTGTCCTGAACCAGCAGAACTTGTATCCGCGAACAGATTAAGGCGTCGTAACCCAGATGGCGAAGGGTGGCAAGATAGTGAATCTATTCGTCTTTGCTTTAAGGGGTCGTTTCGTCCAAGCTTTGTATCCGTTGATGGATTGAGGATTCGAGTTGACCCTTACGTTTTTCCGGTGTCCCAATGCTCTCGGTGTTGGAAGCTTGGGCACACAATTAAACGATGTCCTTCAGTAAAGGTAATTTGCCCGAAATGCAGTGAAAATCACGCTAATTGTAACACCACTGTATTTAAATGCACAAACTGTGGGGGACACCACATGTCGTTATTGCGTTCTTGCCCGGGATACAAAAAGGAAAGAAGGCTTAGGGAACTAATGGCTGAGTACAACTGTACATACCGACGGGCCCTAACAATGTACGTTCCAATAAGTAATCCTGAACAGTTGGAAATACCCCCTAAAGTCGAGGAAAAGGATATAACTTCCGTTTTATCACAGGTTGAAAGCATAAATACTACCTCAAGCCAGGGGTCATCATTTGCGGAAGTCGTTACACGGGTGTCTGTACATAAAGATGGATCCCAAAAACCAATCGGACGCACTCATAACCAGCAGAGACGAACTAAAGTTTTGGATACACTCGAGTTTGCAGGTTCTCCAATTGTTGATGTACCGATGTTGCAGAAAGATGCTGCCAGCGAGGAAGATGCAGAACAAGGACAGAAAAGGGACGTTAAGTTTAGTGAGCTCTTAAGTAGATTAAAAGAAATTCTGTTTTTAAAAGGAAACACTATGGAAATGAAAGTGCAAGGTGCAATTAAGTACTGTATTGAGTGGTTGATTTTAGTAGTTACTGAAAACATCTCGGACTGGCCAATTTTAAAGTTATTTTTAAGTTATTTCGGTTCATAATGGCTCCTAATCCTAATATTATTAAGCTTAACATCATCCAATGGAATGCGCAAAGTCTTCGCCCCAAGTTACTTTCATTAGAACAAGTACTATCTCAGGAGAAGATCCATATTGCTGCACTCAATGAGACTTGGTTGAAACCGGGTAGTCAACTAAAAGTAAATGGTTACAATATTTTTCGAAATGACAGACTAGATTCATACGGAGGTGTAGCTATTTTAGTGCACAATTCTATTAAAGCTTGCTTGTATGATGTAAATAGCGTAAACACTGGTATAGAGATTGTGATGGTTAAAATATTCAACTGTGATCATATAAGATATGTAGCATCTGTATATTGTGCACCGTCTGTAAACACCAGCAAGGCGGATTGGGAACATTTATTTAACATTGTGGATAGAAAAACTGTGATATTAGGTGATTTTAACGGGCACCATAGAAATTGGTCACAGAAAATCGATGCACGAGGTTCTCAAATATGTGATGCCCTTTTAGAAAGTAGTTTTGTGAGCCTAAATGACAATAAAATTCCAACTCGTATTAAATTAGTTAACAATAATGTGCAGCAGTTTTCACCAGATTTGTCATTGGCCTCATATGATGTAGTAATAAGGTTTAACTGGAGCACCATAAACGAAACTTTAGGCAGCGATCATGTTATCATTAAAATAACCACACATTTGGAAGAAAATTCGAGTTATCCTATTTTGCGACGTAATCTGAGGAAGGCCGATTGGAGTTCGTATAAAGAATTATTAGAAACTATGTTTCTTGACTTCGAGCCAAATTATGACGGCAGTCCCCAAAAATTGTATGATAATTTTGTCCATTGTATTAATGTAGCTGCAGACCGGTTTATACCATATATTAGATCAAATAGTAACCCTAGTAGTAATTTTAAACCCAAGCCGTATTGGCAAACATCCTTGTCAAAGGCTGTCGCTGAACGTCGTTTGTATCTTACCAAATTTCGACGCAATCCAACCCCAAGGAACCTTTCAAACTTACAAAGAAAGATTAGTGAAGCTCAGAAATTAATCCGTAAGGCCCGAGACAAATCTTGGCAAGAATATTGTAACTCTTTAAACGGTACTATATCACAAAGCGAAATGTGGCGAAACTTAAAGTGGTTAAAAGGCGTTAATGTTCCTAGAGCTCATACTGATAAAGAAATGGCCAATCAACTCCTAAAAAGTTTAACTCCAGATTACGTATTCCCTAGTGATCCAGATTTCACAAGCATAAAAACGAGCTTAGATACACCAATTACTAGGACAGAATTGAACAGCTGCATGTGTCATAAAGACACCTCTCCTGGAGGCGATAGAATATCGTATTCAATGTTGTCACATTTACCTAATAATGGAAAATTTATATTACTGAGATTATTTAATATGTGTTATTCGCTCGGTTTTGTGCCTGCACAATGGCGAGAAATTATTATTGCCCCCATACCCAAACCCAGTCATAACACTCAATTACCTAATTCTCTACGTCCTATTTCGATGATTTCCTGCATTTGTAAGATATTTCATAGTATTTTACTAAAAAGGCTAGAATGGTTTATTGAAAAAAAAAAATTATTTGTCTCTAGACACTACTGGTTTTAGAAGGTCTCGATCAACCTTAGACAATCTGTCTTGTCTGGTTACAAGAATACAAACTGCCTTTTCACGAAATCGAATGTCTATAGCCGCCTTTATTGATATTAACAATGCATATAATAACGTCGATGTTAAAAGTCTAATACACACTTTGCAAAAGTTAGGGGTCAGTTCCATGGTATGTAAGTATTTATGGAATTTCTTATGTGAAAGGTATTTAAGTGTACAAACAGAATATGAAAGTAATCGTAGAAGCACATGTCGGGGTCTTGCACAAGGCGATCCGTTGTCACCGTTGCTTTTTAATTTAGCCACGATAGATATTTGTAAAAGTATTAAAAATGTCTTTATTTCACAATACGCAGATGATTTTGTGATCTATGTGAATTGTGATAGTATAGAACATGGGGCAAATCAATTACAATTAGCTTTGAATAAATTTGTCAATCTTCTTCATAAAATTGGTTTAGAAATTTCATCCACAAAAAGCAGGATATGCATATTTAAAAGGGGCTATAAAAAAGAATCTATTGACATATCTATTAACGGAGTATCAATGCAGGTTGTTGATCATGTGAAATATTTAGGTCTATGGTTAGACAGATCTTTACGCTGGGCTAAACATATTAATGAGGTGCAATATAAATGTTCAAGATTGTTAAATATATTTAAGGCACTATCTGGAGCAGGTTGGGGTATACATCCGAATGTTTTAAGACGTGTATATATATCCATGGTTCGTAGTAGGTTAGATTACGCGAGTGTATTGTACGGAAACAGTTGTAAAACACATCTAAACAAGTTGGATAAGATTCAGAACCAATGTATGCGTGTAATAGGAGGGTTTATAAAAACTACAGCCATACACGTCATGGAAAATGAAATCCACCTTCAACCATTGCACATTCGTAGGTATTATCTAGCTGGCAAATTTTGGCTAAAATGTAAGTCCTATTCGTGTAGTAACATTATTAAAATACTAGACTATTTAAGTACCCTTTGTCAAAGTGATTACTGGAGACTAAGAGACTACCCCTTATTAATTTTAGTTCACGAGCAACTGAAAAATAGCCATATTTATTGTAGTAAAAATTTAGAGTTGTATTCCTTGGATACGTGGGTCAGTAATGTGGATCTCTCATCAGTTGTGGAACCAAAGATGGACAATATAAATAAACCAAAATATCAGTATCGTTCAGGGCAATTAAAAGCTATTTGCATGGAATTTATAAACACTAAATATTCTAACTTCTATAAAATATACACGGATGGGTCAAAAAATAAAAATGATACTAATGGTTTTGCTTTTTATGACCCACAGACAAATAGTGTTTGTAAATTACAAATAAATGTTGAAATTTCCATCATGTGCATAGAGTTGTTCGCTATAGCAGAGGCTATCTCATATATCAGCTCCTTTTAGGCTGGAAAGTATGTCATTTTGACGGATTCGAGAAGTGCCATTTATCATCTGGCTCGCTGTACCTTGAATATTCGAGGCACACCGATAGCCTACAACATTTTAGATTCACTCCTCAAACTGAAGAGCGATAATAAAATAATTAAAATTCAATGGGTACCTTCTCACATCGGCATACCTGGTAATGAGGTAGCCGATCGCCTCGCCAGAGAAGCAGTTACTGATGGGATGCCTTTTGTTTGTGTGCCCTTATTCACTGACCTTCTATATCGAGTGAGAGAAAAGTGTACAGACATGTGGAAGGAATATTTTGACGAGAGGTCATTGAATAAGGGTATATGGTACAGGACGATTCAGCCTACTATTTCGCGCTCACCATGGTTCGCTGATTCTACTTTACCGCGGTCTGACATTGTGACTGCAATGCGGCTTCGGTCTGGACATATTCCACTGAATAGTTTCGGATTCTTAATGGGCAAATGTAGGACACCGAATTGTACCGAATGTGATGTTGTAGAAGATGTTTACCATGTTTTGGTTGAATGTGTCCGGAATGAAGCTGAGAGGACTGCGTTAATACCACATGGGGTTTATTTACACGAGGTTGGCAAATGCAACAGTATCTTGGCATATCCTCAATCTAAGGAAGCCAAATTGCTGTACAAACTTGTTCAGGTAGCTCTTAAGCGTAGATAATTATATTTTAGAATTTGCCAATGGGGGTGGCATGATCATGTCTGATCAAACCCTCTAAATTATAAATAAAGATTTAAAAAAAAAAAATATATAATTTTATTTAAGCAATATATACTAGACCTTCACATCATTTATGATGAAATTAACTAATCAGCTTTGAGTTGGGACTAACTACTTTATTATTTTCTAGGTTTGGATAAACCCCGAAGTGTGAAAGCTTCCAGGAAGCGGTTAATTAAGAAAGTGGCAGATTTGACACCAACATGCCCATTAATCTACAATGAATATACAAAGGCAAAACAACAAACTGACTTTTACCGTAGAGCCAAAAAAGCTCTTAAGTTCAGCAAGGAAAATGCGATGCAAAAAAAGGCTTATGAACATTATAAAAATAAATTAAAAAATAAATCTTTTAATAAATAATGTGTACTTTTATTTAATTTTCCTCTACTTAAATAAATGAGATAAAACGGTAAATTATACTGGTGTATAAGCCTAGCGTTTTGAGCTGTACGTTACTAGTTCCTTTGCCATTTGCATTTAATAAGCCATAGAGTAAGCATATTTTATATAGTCTGTGGATTATGTATTCGACAGAAAAAAAAACGTCAAATGACACTAAAACTCACTAATGAATTTTTTGTTCTACAGTTGGCAGTCTGATACGTAGTATCTCTAAGTAGTCTGTGTCGATGGCCTTCTTGAAAAAATCGGCTTAACGGAAAGCAACAAACTCTTCAAAGGCATTTTGTACTTTCTCTCAGTTATTGATGTTTTCCCGCCAAAAGTTACCTAAATTACCTACTTAATAGTTACAATGTGCTTAAGATTTTTCCCAGAGAAGGATTGACCGAGTTTCGTTCCAACATTTCAACACTATGAGTTTGCATGCATTATGAGACCGTAGTAACGTTTTATGTACGGGGGTAAGTCTCTTGGAAATAATAACTCGCGCGTCAGTCGTCACTAATATCAAAGCGGTCATAAAGCTTGACGAGACCTTTAACTACGTACTGAGCCAGCCAGAGCATAAGAATAAAGCACGACAACTGGTCACACGCAACGATGTGTCGGCGTCGTGCGACTTCATGCCAATATAAAAGTAGGTACATACGCACTCACGCCTATAATCCCCGAAGGGGTAGACAGAGGTGTAACCAGTACACCCACATTTCGCTGAGCGTATCTCCGTCGCATGATGTGATTGGGGGCGCCATACCGGGCACAAATTCCAGACTCCGGGCTGATACCTACTGAACATTTCGTGATAGAAAAACCCAATATCACATTTACCCGACCCGGAATCTGCTCCATACTGACGTGATACTGACTACGGAACAGATCAGTGATGACTTAAGGTCATGATCCATTAACCACGCCGTCGCTTCGCGTCGATCTGTTTGTCCTATCTATAAAGGGCTCTACCTAGCCGGGATCTGATGATGGCATCCCAGAAAAATAGAGGGCGACCCTCAAATTTTATAGGAACGCATAATGTGTTTTATATATTTTCTAAAACTATTCAAGTATTTGCGTCTGGTACTCATCCAGCTCGTTGCTGAGCTGATGATGGCAAATATAACTCCTTTACTATTATTACAGGAAATATTGTCTAATTATGGCGGATAGCTCAGCGGGGAAAACCAGCAAAACTGGGCAAAACCAGTTCGAAACCAGCCCCAAGTGCATACACCTCAGACTTTTCTAAGTTATGTGTGTATTAATAGGATAGTTTCCTATAATTAATTGTATACATTATTTTATAAGCAACACAAAATGATACGCAAAAGAAACCCTTTTATTAAAACACAATCAAAATTGGTTCAGAAATTAGCACGAAGTTATGACATGTTGGTATGAGGAAAAGTGGGTGCGTAGTAGGGATATCACACTATCTCGCTTGCACGCGTGCACTATAATGAACATTTTACACAGTGACGTCAAAGTTTACATCGTCTGTCATTTGACAATTATTACCCCTTCTACAGGATTTGAATGGCTTCTAACTTATATATTTTGGTCAGATTTATAAAATTCTTTCTGCAATAGATTTTGAGTAACTTATTGATTTAAATAATAAAAAAAATCTAGTCAACTACCCTATTGTTAATTATCACTTGCTTTAACGGTGAAAGAAACATCGTAAGGAAACCTGCCACTGCCTAAGTTCTTCATAAGAATTTCGAAATTATGTGAAGTCTGCCAACCCGCATTAGGCCAGCGTGGTGGACTAAGGCCTAACCCCTCTCATTCAGTAGAGGAGGCCCGTGCCCAGCAGTGGGACGTATATAATACAGGACTACTATTATTATTATTATTTATGGCGGATAATAAATAACAAAAGAAGGTAAAAAAAGAAAACATTTAAAGATATGGGTACGAAACCCTCATTGTTAGAGTCCCTGTCCCATTTGACCGATTTTGAAATCCGCTAGCTCCCACAATTTACACCAAGTTTCACTTTGCGTCATGTAACCGCAGGTTTATGACAAATCAATTATATGCTTAAACAATCGTACACAATAATAAAATTATTTGCAGTAATTGACGTTGTCTGTTTTAAATGTATTTAATAAATATTATTTTAAGTGTATTCTGCTTTGCAAGACGTGTAACGAGTTCTCCTGGTAAGTAATCAGTTACTAGCTTCTGCTCGCGTTTTTCTGCCATCTTTATACAAAGACTTAAATGTATACTACTGACAAGCTGTGCGGTACGAAATTGTACTACTAAGTTGCGGTCAATTGACCGTAACTCAGTATTGCCATCTCGCTTACTCTCAACTAGAACCCCTATCGCGCTCTCTGTTTGTGAGCTGTCAACTCCCGCGTTATGTGACGCAATTTTACTTCTAAACAGTCCGTCTAGTAGTATACATTAAATTCTTTGTCTTCATATATAATATCTAACACATATTATGTTTTATAGTAAGTATTTTATTTACTGTTTGTTATGATATCCGCCACATCAACTTAGACCGAGTGTAAAGCATACGCTTCTGAAAATAAAGACGTGTTAGCACTAGCGGATATACGGCTAAGGGGCTCAAGTCGAATATCAGTGCATAAATGACGCAGTTTGAATCTTTCATTCCTGATTTCACGACCTTATTAAAATGGGTCCAACTTTGAGCTGAAAACCTTCGAATGTAAAAAGAATCACCCAAATCGGTACACATTTGGCATGCGTGGCTATACTTACAAAAAAAACAAATGCAAAAAACCAAAAACGACACATTGTATCGCGTCTAAAACGTTCTATTCTAACACTGATATTGGGTTTTTCTATTACGAAATGCTCAGTACCCATTATACATAGACAGAATATAAGGAATGGCCTTAAGTAATTATCGATAGCCAGCCATCGTAAAGTGGCGATAGCTTATGTCAAACAAAGATTTAATAATAATAATAAATAAATACACCCAACAGTCACACACATAGTCCTGAACCCACACTAGGTAAACCTGTATCGTGGGTATCAAGAACTACGAGGGACTTGCAGTCCCACAACACCCAGACCCAAGACAAATATTTGTGAATCAGACAAACATTTGTCTAGGTGCGGGAATCGAACCCACGGCCTCGCGCTTCGCAACCGGCTACTCGCCCGCTGC
The DNA here is from genome assembly GCA_905332985.1 of Mimas tiliae. Lineage (NCBI taxonomy): Eukaryota > Metazoa > Arthropoda > Insecta > Lepidoptera > Sphingidae > Mimas > Mimas tiliae. The sequence goes on from HG995254.1 coordinate 1,557,180, forward strand.
GCCACGGAGGCTGTCAATTGATTGTGTCACTGATTTGTGCTCGTGATTTCCATACATTTGTCCGCATTACTAAACGCTACTACGCTAACTATACGAAAGACAACGGTAGACGTGCTTGCAAATGTTAGTTCCAAATACGCTCACGGAGCGCTGTTCAAATTCCCCATACATTTTGCTTACTGATACTTTTCTACGGTTACTTTTAACTTTTTAAGTTACTATACCTAGAATTGATATAAGTAGAATTCTTTACGGATGCATTTTTTTCAGGTAGTCTGCAAGAAACTATCAAGGAGTATAATGTTGGGAATATTTTAGATATTTCCTGTGATAAGTCACATCTGCCTATAAGTGCGGTAGCGCAATGGTCTAAAGTGATCCATATGCGGGGTGAGTGACGTTCTTTGTATTCATGACTCACTACAGAGACAGAAATCGCCGGTTCGATCATAGTCTCCGTTCAGCGCCAGTTCTGCATTTTATTTTTGTTTTATATTATAATTTGGACAACCTTTTGGTGGGAATAGAATCAATATCCGGGAGGTATTGGGTTGGTTGCTTTCTGTCCAGTCGATTTCTTCAAGAAGGCCATCGATGAATTCCCACTGCGCTGGCAAATATGCATCGATAGCATCGCAGAGGATGCCCATTTCCAGTAGTGGGACATGTATTACTGTAATAGATACGTCTTGTACACGTCATATATAATATCATAGACCTGTGGCTAGTCTAAAAAAAGTATAAAATCCTCTATATTGTTTCAGATGGAATACAAAATAAGATACCAGAAAACGGTACACCACCAAATTTTAATTACACTTTAACAGCATATGAGTTCGACCATGAATCTATAATACAATGTACTGCGCTTACGTACTACAAACAGAAATATTATACTATACATAGTAATGTCATTAAACTAATGCTCTCAGGTTGGTAAACGGTAAAGTAGATTCTCAAAACGATTTTTAATTCCTTTTAAAGTACCATACCCAAAAGGTGCCAACGGTAACCCTATTACAGTTCGACAAAACCCAAAGTTCTGAATGTGACTGCTCACTTGACCAATAGCCATAAACCTATTTCCCGCTTCCAATTCTATTGGGTGCCGCATCGCGAAATGAAATGAAATAGTTTAATTAATCATGTAGGCAATTAAAATAGCGCTTATGACAAGTCAGTACAAGATAAAGAAACTTATGTATAGAAATCATATCAACTAATGTATACATAACATAAGTACATAGCTTTATCAAAATACACTGGGCAACTATAAATTTTACAATATTATTATTATGGAATTGTCCAGAATTGTTAAGTATTATTATTAGTTTATTTTTTCATATATTTTATGGGTCGATATGGACCATAGGCATTACCGAAACGGCACGTGTTTTAAAACTACCACCGGATACAAAACGCCCCAGCTTGGGAAGATCCGGCGAAACAAACTCAGTGGGCTTGTTTTTGGTCCGTCCTTCCGTGCGTCAGTCTCGGTAACAGTTATGACACACATTATAAATAAATACACCCAACGGACACACACATAGTCATGACCCCCACACTAGGTTAACCTGTATCGTGGGTATCATGAACTACGAGGGACTTACGGTCCCACAACACCCAGACCCGAAACAAATATTATATTGGATCACACAATCATTTATCTCGGTGCGAGAATCGAACCCACGGTTCGTTTCACAGTCGGCTACTCGCCCATTGTACCCATTTCGGATCTACGTGCGTCAATCTATTGTCGGACCGCAAGTCTCTCGTAATTTCTGACACCCATGATACAGGTTAACCTAGCACGGGGTCAGGACTATGTGTGACTATATACATCGATATACATCCAGTATTTATTTTTAATTTATTTATGGCCACTTGTTTTTTTAATTTCAGGTCAATCAAATTATAAAGCAGATAAGCTTCATTATAATGAAGATCATCCCTATATAGTTACTTGCGATAAATCAGGTATGGTCCTTACTATCTAGTAGAGGGAGAGGGACCTATCATTTGATAGGTCCCTCTCCCTCGTTAATTTTTTTTTAATTTTACTAGGGGCTTTGCCCATGTGTTTCCACAAAAAATAATATAAAAAAAGAACTTAAAGTCCGACGAATGTGAGACATATCTTACTTTCTTCCGCACATTATTTTGCATCGATTGGTATCGGTCTCGACCCCATACCCCCAGCGGTTTCGGAGGAGATAGCGTGACAAGCTTTTGGCAGCGGCGGCGCCAGTTACTTTTTTTGAATAGAGAGATTTTTTAATAAAGGCACAAGCCTTTGCGTTGAGAATGCAACCACAAACGAATTTATAAAATACATCAGTTAATAGGCATACAGCTAGATTGCATTCAAAAATATGTACCCTAATCATGGTTATTTTAATATACATATACGTATGAGATCTAACAGTTATATAAATACAATTAATTATAAGTAATTAAATTAAACTAATTACTGTTCAAGGAACAGGATAGTAGGTACATAGAACTACAAAATACTTTGAAGATTGAAGTAGAGCTACAAGGATATAGACTATAGACCTCGTTCGCGAGAGGTCGTCTACGTACTTACCTAGACGGCCTAGATAGGTACTTACTTAGACGGCCTAGATAGGTACTTACCCGCTATTTCTACCCCAAAACAGCAGTATGTAAGCACTGTTGTGGTCCAGTTTGAAGGATATTGAAGCGGATGAAGCCAGTGGAATTACTGTATATTAAGACATATAAATATTGAAATCCGTTGTCTCTGCCTACCTCTATGGGAACCAGGCGTGAGTCTATGCATGTATGTATGAGACATCTTAATGTCTCGGGGTGACGAGCGCAGTCCAGTGCCATGCAGTTTTTCATAAATAAATATGGATGAGGTTCTCAATTCGACGCGTGTGTTTGTTTTTTTTTATATATAACCACTCCGTAACTCCGTAAAGGTACCTATATAAATCAATTTGGATGATGGATAAAATTCCATCCTTAAAGTGGTGGAATCGCGGATGAAAGTCTAAAACTTTGACATTGATTGACCGATTTTGATGATGTTTTTATTCAAAAGAACAGTAAAATAAAAACTTTAAAGTAATAAAAATAAACCAGACAAAAAATAAAAAGCTGATTATAAAAATAATCAATTTTGAGTCGGAGCTATTGCAATTCTAGGTAGAACTGGTAGAACGGACGGACGGACTTAAAATTATTGAGTTTTATTGTTAAATAAATACAAACTTACATAGAGTCGCGCCCGTTTGCCATAGGGGTAGGCAGATCTCTTTGGCCTTGTTAAATATTTACTATTTCTGTGAGTGAAAACAATATCAAAATCGGTGCATAAACGATGAAAAGCAACTGACCCACTGCTGTCCACTTATGCTCAGATATCCTGCCATATACATATTATTATACCTAAGTATTATTATAAGTATATAAATATTATTACATGAAGATTACATGCATACGCACTCACGCCTGTAATCCCCGAAGGGGTAGGCAGAGGTGTAACCAGTACACCCATATTTCGCCGAGCGTATCTCCGTCCCTTATGTGATAGGGGGTGAGCCTATCGCCATACCGGGCACAAATTCCAGACTCCGAGCTGATACTGAGCATTTCGTAATACCACTTTACCCGACCCGGGGATCGAACCCGAGACCTCAGCGTTGGCCTCAATTGTAACGCGTACGCATTACAACTGCGCCACCGACGCAGTCATAAATAAATATTATTATAAGTGTAATAATGTATAATTATTTTCCAGATAAAAATAAGACAATTTTAAATGTCAGCGATAGTTCTCTTCAAATCCATGATTATTATAAGTTTACTACCAGTTCTGTTGATTTATGTGCAATCGTCTTTCATAACAAAAAGGAGAACCGTTACATCCGGAAAATTTACAAAATAGGAAACTACGCAGACACCCTGATGGAGTCAAAACGAAGTAAGTATCCAAAGTAGGTTAGTATTACCCAGTTTCATTAGTTCATTATTTTGTCTCCCGTTTTGCTATGGTGGGAAGTGGACAATTATTATTTCCAATTCCTCCTTAACCTTCTATTTGATTAATTTCTGTAGTGTATCAAATGATTGTTTAAGGATATTGACGCGCGGGGTGGGGGCGGGTTACGTTACGGCGTCAGTTGAAATTATACGTTGATCACGGAAGCATGGTTTTATTAGTCTTTCCCGGCAGATTCCCAGATACTACAATTTCTTTGTGGGATAAAGACACATTTGCATTCCTAGAGACTCGCCGAGCTTCATTGCTTGGTGTCGAAATATGCGTGCCACTGTCGATCCTGGCTTACAGGAGTTACAGTGGCGGATGTGTGGGCGGGATAGTCTCATACTCGGTTTCATGTCTTGTTTTGAAACGGCCCCGGATCTACGATTTTTTCTAACCGGAGCATACACTTGATAGTGGCGTCCTCCTCTCCAGCGTTTGAGATAAATTACTTAAAAAACTCACAAATATATAATGGTTGTCATTTTTCGTGAATGGGACAATAAAAGCCTTTAATAAATTTGTACTTTTCACTTGTGTTGTGAGCCGGTGTGGCGCCTTTGTCTTACAAGTCTAGTCTACGGTGATCCAACCAGGGTTCCGTATGCTAAGCGCTTTGTGGAGCAAGTTTTTTTTATTTTTAATCATAACATATTAAGATTTTGGCGCCTCCTGTAACAGCTGCCTCGGGCGAGTGCTGGTTTACCTCCCCCTCCCCTAGATCCGAGCTTTACATCAACTTTGTTGATTAACGGACCTGACGAAACTTGGTTCCCGTTGCGCGTTGTGGGGGTCAGACGGCGTGTCGCTCAACATAATACTAAATACCGTCAAATCTATGGTATGAAGGCGGTCCCTGGAATTAAGCTGGGATAGCGCCAGGCAGAAAGAAAGAAATGGCTTATCCCATCGAGTCGCTTTCCAGTTTCCGGTGTCGGCCAATATCTTTTTTTTATTATTGCATAGGGCGGCAAACGAGCCGGTGGGTCACCTGACGCCCATGTACGCCCACAATACCAGAAGAATCATGGGCCCGTTGCCGACCTTAAAGAAAAGGGATAACTAAGGGATTGGGTAGGGGAGATGATTGGGCCTCTGGATATCTCACTCACCGTACGAAACGCAGCAGCAAGCTGCTACTTTACGCCAGTTTCCTGTAACAACCCGGACGAGCCGGCCCATTCTTGCTGTAGACAAAACTGTCTACAGCGTGGCTCTACCACTGGAAAAAAGACAATATATTATACAGTTACTTCAATTGCATCCTGGTGACTTTCGACAGTCGACATTGTATTTTTGACAGGCTCCGTGGCGCAGCGGGCGAGTAGCCAGCTGTGAAACGTGAGGCCGCGGGTTCGATCCCCACACCGAGACAAATATTTGTTTCGGGTGTGGGTGTTGTGAGACCGAAAGTCTCATGTAGTGCCCTGATACCCACGACACAAGGCTCGTATCTTACTGTGGGGTCAGGACTGTGTGTGTGTCTGTTGGGTGTATTTATTATTAATTTCCTTTTTAGGTACAACTATTTTAATTATTGGATTTTGTTTGGGGACGGTGTTGTGTATCACATTAGTGGTTACGTATGTGTATTTACGGTGTAAGAGGAAGAGAAATAATATTACTGTCGACACAACACGTAGAAACCAAGGCGTTGTATATGTAAGTGATAGATACCTATGTTTACCATCAGGCGTGACAGTTGGCAATACGTATACAAAAGATACTGAAAGCGGTTTATTTTTATTCTAGTTAATCATATTAGTTATCTTTTTCCACCTTCTTTATCCCACTCGCAGTGGGGTCGGCGCAACGTGCTTTTTAACACATGTTACAGAAAGATTTGGTTTTTCTGTTCGGCTGTCTGTCTGACGTCAACCCCCCTGGGGAGAAAATTGAGTGGTAGAGCCACGCTGTAGACACTTTTGTAGCAGTGACTTCTACAGCATGAATGGGCCGGCTCGTTTCCACTTACAAAGAATTGCGTGGCACTGGACGGTGCTCGTCACTCCGAGACATAAGATGTCAATGATAATGCCCAGTAATTTAACTGGCGTCAATGCCCTTCAAACCGGAACACAACAGTGCTTACACACTGTTGCTTGGCGACAGAAATAGGCAAAGCGGTGGTACCAACCCAAACGGCCTCTCGCATACAAGGGACCTTGGTAATGATGAATATATTTGTTTTCAGGCTGTCCCTAATCAATTAATCTACGCAGACCTGGAGTTAGCCGGCAGAGCTCCTAGTACTGAGGTTTTGACCAGAAATGATTCGCCATATGCGCAGATTATTTGATTTCTGGCCAAAAAACGATAATACATATTGCGACAAATTAATTAATATGTGTAGATCTCAATTTATTTTAATTTTGTTAATTATTAGGTAATTTTTTTAATACATTAAATTTATTATTCATTTATAAATGTGTACATATATATATCTATCTAATGTAGATTGTTGTCTATGTTCTGTTATTTACGTTCACACAAAATTAAGAGTCCCAAGTATTTTCTCAAGTAGTGAATAACAAAATTCGATCTGTCTTCAAGACAAGGGAACAGATTGAATCAGATTTGTCTTCAGATCATGCTAGGATTTTATTGGTGATTCATGCGAACCATGCTTAATATTTACCTACCTACAAGAGCCACAAGTCTGTTTAGTCATTAGTGCGACAACAAAAGCCGCAGAATGCATATCTATATATACAATGGTCCTTTGTCCACTGTGCGTTCTTAAACCATTCACCCGATTGTGATGAAATTTTGGTGCGATGTTCTGCATAGCCCGATATTGTTCTGGCCCAAAAAATATTTAAGTGGCAACGCATGCCGGGTAGGTACCTACAGCTAGTAAGAAATAAAAAAAGAATATTTTAACAATTTATTAATTAGGTATAACATAGTCAACGATGTTGTTTTTATAAAAGGTGTAAATACATAAAAATATGCATTATAATTCTGTTAATAATCACATATTATCTATTCTAAATAATTTATAGTGTGAATTAAATTATATATTGATGTACTTAATACAGGTATTTACAGAGCATTTTGGTAACATTACCCGACAATAATCGATAGAAAATACTCTATCCGTATATCAATACTGAATTTTAACTGTAACCGAAACACGTTTCATAAATAAATACTTACTTTGGTGTTTCCTTACATTTATTTGCATTTAATGCTAATTTCAATTATTCTAAGGTCCAATGTATGGCCAACTTTTTAAGTAAGCATGTTTATTCGAGATTAAGGAACTGCAATCATACAGCCTAGTTGAGTTTAGAAATGATGGCATTAGTGTATTCGCTACACTTGCCGGTGCCACCCAGATCACCGGTCAGAGATTTACCCTCCCGCAGCACAGCATAGCAAGCATTTTGGACGCGGTCAGCGTCTTCGTTCAACTGAAGATGCCTTAGCATCATGATGGCTGAGAGCAGAAGAGCGGTGGGGTTGGCCATGTCTTTTCCTGCGATGTCCGGGGCGGTTCCATGAACCTGAAGAAAATAAAAACATATTTTATTTACAGAATTATGTAACATAAGGTACCTACTTATTAGATATGCCTCAGACATGGGACTAAATATTCCTCGGTGTAGTGCCTTAAGTAGGTATACCTACTTAATACCTATAAATGATGTAGAGCCGGATATCGACTATTGGGCAATCTGATTTTATAATACCTATATTCAAGATTTTTATATTACATAATGAAAATATTTAATATATAAATCTATTAAAACGGGAACCTGTACGCTAGTGGGAGGGTACATGATTCATTTTTGTATTCGTCTGGATTAGTGACCGGTCATCGACATGGTGAAAAACCTGCCATAGTGGCTTGTTCAGGTGAGTCGCGTTCCAGGGTCAGCCAGTGTATAATAAATAATATACAATAACTTCAGGCCGTCGGGCATGGCATAATTCTGCCGACCGTCGAGGACACAAACTACCTAGAGTAAAATTGTTCTGTGAACGCAAATGTTACTTGACAAACGGCATTATATTTGGACTGCACAGTAGGTAGCTATGAAGTCCACTGAAATCTTTTCGAATATCTGGGACAATTGATCATACGGCTCTCGGCTTTAGTTACGGGCATAAATACCGTATCATTTCAAGCATGTCAAGTTTACTTACGACCATTTTCAATAAATGATCTCGATTTGATTATTCGGATAGATCCAATCAGAGTAATTTGTACACGTGACCTTCAAACTGTATTCTGATAGGCTTGCCTATTTGTGCGATCTAACTTTATTGAAAATGGCCATTAATTAATGTAAAGTAAGTATATTGATATCTTGTTTAGCCCACATTGTACGTGATATGCATAATGGTTACATAGGTAAAATGGCTTAGTTGTCGTGCAATTTACGGCCCTCCACGCGTTAACGACTGTCTAGCGAACGCTCTTACTCGCTACGACCACAAGAAAGATGCGAACTTTTCGAATTTTGTTTAGATAGATACAATACATTGAAATAAAACTAGTTTATACGGATTTTATCGCGGTTTAATTTTTATTTTTAGTACCGACGTTTCGAAAGCTTTTCAGCCTTCGTGGTCACGGGAGAGACTGAGGTGTAGGTCGTCTCGAAAAGTTAATGTTACGTTGGCTACCTTCATTTTAAAATTATACATTTTTGAAGTGAAACTTCTTAATCGGCGTATGGGACAAATTTTATAGGAGGTAAAAAAAAAGTGTAACGTTTTTCTGTTACGCGCAATCTTGGTTTCTGGGTAATATTTTTTCCGTTACGCGCCATCTTGATTTCTAAAGGTGTGCTCACAATGAGCAAAATCCAATCTAAATACACGTAGCGTGAGCGTTTTGAGCGCTCATTGGAACACACCTTAAATTATTTATGTTAAATCACGTTTTTCTGTTACGCGCCTTATTTATTTCTGAAACTCAGTAGTGACGTGAAAAATAATATTCCAATTAAGTGATTAGCGAAAAAAAAATTATTAAGTTATTGGCAAAAAGAATAAAAGATATTTATTCTAATTCCAGTGGATTTCTAACAGAAGTAAGTAATTAAACATTTTTTCTAATACATTCAACACGTGGGTGTGATTACGGTATTTATTTTTTTCAAGGTTTTTATTACGGTATTTATTTCAGGTTAACCTTAGTTTTTGATTGTAAATATCAGTGAGTGTAAATAATTTTATTAAAACTAGCAATTATTAATTAATACTGCTGTTAATCTAGTAAACATCAATTAATTGTAATAATAAAATAAAAAAAAACAATAATAATTTAAACATAAAGAAGTTTCACTTCTTACGTGTATACACTAATACACACACACTTTTTTTTTTTTATTAAGTTGTGTTCTTTTACACACATAGCTGATGTTAAACACCGACGCTCTACGAAGTCTGCAGTTGCTGAACATTCAGACGAAGGCTCCAAATATTACCTTAGATTTGACAAACCACAAATCCTTGCCAAAGAACACCGATTCCTACCTAGGATGATTCGCGAGGCTATTGAAATTAAGAAACACCCAAATTTCAATAGAGAAGATGGTTGGAAGCTTGCACAAGCCTGGGATCCAATTATACATTTAATTAAATCGGAACCCAAAAGACCAACTGCCGGACCTCAAGACACCGTGAGCTCTTTCTGCGTAGATCGGACTAGTGTCAACTAACTTTTTTAAATAATTAAAAAAATAAATGTATAATTTTAAAATGAAGGTAGCCAATGTAACATTAACTTTTCGAGACGACCGACTCGAGTCTCTCCCGTGACCACGAAGGGTGAAAAGCTTTCGAAACGTCGGGAATAAAAATAAAAATTAAACCGCGATAAAATCCGTATAAACTAGTTTTATTTCAATGTGTAATATTCGCGTAAACCTAAGAAATAACTAGGTACAATACTCCCAAAATAACTGTAGGCCTGAACTCGAGTCGCTCACGCCTATAATAGAGTTCACGAGAGTAAAAGTGTAGAGGGTGGGTTAAGTGGCTTATTTCAACCCTGGGTGGGTTGGTAAACTATTAAATTACCTTCGTTAGTGTTACTAAATATTTTTCGAGAATCCTGAGGGAAACAAATATTGTCGCCACCTGAAGGGCCTTATTGCGAAAGCAAGAACGGAAGAGGTCAAGTCCCGCATCTTTATAGGCCGGAAAAACTGGCACGTCCTTCTCGCCAAGGTTAAATCCGGCTCGAAGGACCAATGTACACGATGGTACGTAAGAAAAGAATGTATTGAAACAGAAATTATACAATCGACGACCGAATCAACATAATATGCTCACTGTTTAGTATTTTGGCTACTTTATGGATGTTGATATGCATGAGCTTGTAAGTAGGTATGTGGTTTTGGTTGGTGTGGCAGTGAGTGAAGTATCAACCATCATCCTATACATATTACATAGTACACAGTCATGGTATAAATAAAACAACGTTCATTTTGTAGTTTATTAATCATAGCAATAAAACTGGCGGTTTCATTTTTAAGTATCTTTATTTACATAAACTAAAAGTTGCTTAAAAATTAACTCACAAAATTGATCACTTCAGTTACTACACATGTACTTCGGTAGATATAACTTATACAATGTTGGCAACACTAAAATCACAAGAAATAAATATTCTACTTCATTTAGTCACAAAAATCATGTCTATATTATTTAGTGAGACACATAAATTAAGTACATTGTTAATTTAAAAAAAAACAGTTGTTTTTGACTAAATTACCGAATGCATATCTACAAATATTTTTTCCCCATTACATGATGTTAAAAGTTTTAATTTTGTAATTGCCGGCTTTTAACAAACGTATAATTCATAATGACCAATTTCCTACTTAGATTTTATCTAAGCTAGTGTTTAGGCGTCAACCATTATTTCGTAATTTATCTTGTATTTATTGTAATAGCGAATAATTAAATTGTTAGTATTATTTGTCTATGATTACCCCGAGCCATCTAGTGGCAACATTTAGAAATCTTGTAACGTGTCGATGTTTCCTTGTCGGCCATTTTGGAAGAACACTTGCTTCCTCGTACTGTTACCAATAACACGCATTTTTTTACAAAAAGGGTATTTTCATTCATTCCAACATACACAAATTCAAAGTTAGCTCAAGCCCCACCATTGGTCCTTCGTTGCCGAATATTCATTTGGACCTTCGTCGGCGAATATTCATCGGAGCAGCGTCAGAAATCTGGAGATTCGTCACTGCATCGGCGTGGGAACTTCGCCCCGTATCAACACGGATCCACACACGCCTCAGAAGACGGTCAGATCCATCCTTTCTCTTCCCCTATTTCATCGCTTGTGCTAATATCGTGTTATTTCCTGGTTATAGGTTCAACCACCGTGAGTCGCTCTGGGTCATCACGTCTCGAGTGGTAACTGTAAGTACGTAACTTGCTTTATATCAGGCCATTGCGATGAGTGACGACGAAAATAAAATCGTGGGGAAGCATTTGTCAGTTCCCAAATCACCTTTAAGGGACCGTAGTCCAACGAGTGCGGGTGATTTGAGAAAAATGAGGGGTTCGTTAAAAAGTCGGTTAACTTCATTTGAAAAGTATATTAGTAAATCAGAAGATCTTTCATTAACTAATGTTCAAAAGGCAGAAATAAACTTACGAATACAATCTGCCAAGGTAATATTAGAAGATTATTATAATATTCAAAATAAATTAGACAAATTAACCGATGAGACTGAATTAAGTTTAAATTGTGAGTATAGAGAATCATTCGAAAATCAGTATTTTACAATAATGGCTTCTGCAACATGTTTAGTAAGTGATAACATTGGTGACGATTCTCAATGTTCGAAAACGGGAAAATCTAAAAATAAACGTTCAAAATTGCCAGACGTTAAGTTACCTGACTTCGACGGTAGTTATGACAAGTGGCTAGAATATAAAAACTCATTTATAACAATGATACACACACGCGATGACCTAGATGAAACTGATAAATTTCAGTACCTCAAATCTTCGCTTAGTGGTTCAGCCCTTCGAGTTATAAGTTCATTAGAGTTTACACCTTCTAACTACTCACACGCATGGGAACTACTTGTACAGAGATTTCATAACAGTCGCTTATTAGTACATAACCACGTAAAATCTTTGTTTACTGCACCATCGCTTACCAAAGAATGTTCTGAACAAATTAGAAATCTTATAGACACTGTATTAAGGAATTTGCGATCTCTAAAAACCTTGGAGGAGCCTACAGACATGTGGGATACCTTAATTATATATTTAATAAGGTCTAAGCTCGATCAAATTACCAAGCGCGAATGGGAAGACCATAAAAGGTCACTGAAACTTATTTCCAATACAGGTTCTAAGTGTAATAAAATTAAACTAGAAGACTTATTAGATTTTCTCAGAAGTAAGGCGGATACTCTCGAAACAATACATTACAATAATACAAAACCTCATCACACTAAATCCACTTCAGATCACAAAAAACATCAAACACATAGTTTCGTTTCTACACGCAACACTAAAACGAATAAGTTTGAGAAACCTAAACAAGTATGTGTGATTTGCAACAGCAATCATGCATTGTACGCTTGTATCAGTTTTCTTAATTTAACAGTCGAAGATAGGATTAAACTTGTAGAAGTTAAAAATCTTTGCCCAAACTGTTTACGTGCAGGTCATACAGTCGTTAACTGTTTATACGGACCTTGCAAGCAGTGCGGGGAAAAACATAACAGTTTAATTCATATTAAAGGCAATAGCGTAAACACATGTACAACTATAGATACCCGAGTGGCTAGCGCATCGCCGCCGCATGAGCGAAATAACAAACCGGTTCCTGCGAACGAGTCGGCGATGCGTTCTACGTCACAGTTATATACTAGTACATTTCATTCAAATAACGACACCGGAGTGTCTGCATTAAATCGAGTTATTTTGGCTACCGCTTTAGTGGATGTCGCGGATAATAACAACACGTATCATACAGTTCGCGCCCTGCTCGATAACGGGAGTCAACATTGTTTCATTTCTGAAAGTTTAACAAAACAGTTAAACGTTTCAGTTATACAGTCCGCTGTTCGAGTCTCGGGTGTGGGACATTCGGTCACACAGTCGAGTCAATCATGCGATATAAACATACGCTCTAAGTTAAACGATTATACCACGAATATTCGTTGTATTGTTTTGCCGGAAATTACGGGTAGTATTCCGACAAATAATATTAATTGCAATTCAATTAATATACCAAAAAACATACGTCTTGCAGATCCCTCTTTCCATATACCATCAAATATTGATATATTAATCGGAGCGGACAGGTTTTGGGATTTATTAGATGAAGGCCGTTTCAAATTACCGTGTGGGCCATATTTACAAAATTCCAAAATGGGTTGGTTACTGTCCGGTCCCATTGATGCGAAGAATTTACGAATTGATCAGGTTGTCTGTAATATTTCTCAAACATTAGACAATCAATTGAGGAAATTTTGGGAGCTGGAGGAAATACGTTTTGATAATGATACCTTCACTGCAGATGAGCGTCAGTGTGAGGATACATTTATACGTACCACTAAACGTGACGATAACGGTAGGTTTTCGGTTCGAATCCCGTTAAAGGAACCTCCTAGCACGCTTGGTGATTCTTACGAAATGGCTAAAAGTCGGTTCTTAGCCTTAGAACGTAAATTACATAAAATGCCTAATTTCAAAAATATGTATTGCGAATTCATGCGAGAATACATTGAATTGGGTCATATGAAACTTTTACATAGATATGATTCACCTAACTATTTCCTTCCACATCATGGAGTGTGGAGAAATAGTAGTACGACTACTAAATTACGCGTAGTGTTTGACGCCAGCGCCGTCACGACGTCAAACAAATCGTTGAATGACATACAGCTGGTCGGACCAGCATTGCAAAATGATATTTTTTCTATTCTGTTACGGTTTAGACAGTATAGGTACGTAGCATGTGCCGACGTAGAGAAAATGTTTAGGCAGATATTAATACATAATGATCACCGAAATTTACAACTTATATTGTGGAGAGAAAACTCATCCGATTCACTAGACATTTATCAACTTAATACAGTTACATATGGCACTGCATCCGCACCATATTTAAGCATGCGTTGTATCCGTCAATTAGCCGAAGATACAAGTGATGACGTCATAGCTACAGTGATAAGAGATGATTTCTATGTAGACGATTTAATCACAGGTCATGATAACTTCGAGTCATTGTTGAGTATTTGTGAAAAAACGTCCCAAGTATTAAAATCGGGTTGTTTCCCATTACGCAAGTGGACTTTCAATCATGACTCAACAACTCACATCCAAAAACGGTTATCAATAGACGAACATTGTCAAAGTAAAACCCTTGGTTTGGGTTGGTCAAATGTCAGTGACGAGTTTCATTTTACTACAGAGTTAGAAAATACCGTTACAGTCACTAAACGAATTATTCTCTCTATAATATCTCAGATATATGATCCGTTAGGCCTTTTATCCCCAACCATAATAATTGCAAAGATAATTCTGCAACAATTATGGTTACAAAAAATCGATTGGGATGATCCTGTACCTAAGGATATTTTAATGAGGTGGAATCGTTTTATTATTACTATTTCAGAAGTTCTAAAACTATTACGAATTCCTCGTTACGTCATGAGTGAATGTTCACGGAGAATTGAACTTCATATTTTCGCAGACGCCTCACAGGACGCATACGGCGCCTGTGCTTATGTGAAAACGTATGGAGAATCAGCACAATTTACTGTTAAATTATTGTGTTCCAAAAGTAAAGTCGCCCCAGTAAAAACAATTACTATTCCGCGGCTCGAATTGTGTGCGGCACTTGTGGGTGCAAAATTATATAAAAAAATTGTAAAATCATTAAGATTGCAAATTAATGAAACATACTTTTGGACAGACTCGACCATAGTATTAGGTTGGATTAGGATGTCTCCCCGTATGTTAAAAACGTTTGTACAAAATCGTGTCATACAAATTAACGAATTAACAGGTGATGCTTTATGGTGTCACGTAAATGGCAAGGATAACCCGGCGGATTACGTTTCACGTGGTCTTTATTTAGACGAATTACATAAATGCGATACATGGTGGTACGGGCCAGAGTTTTTACGTAATATTGAGTTAAATTACATAACGGATATAAATTTAGATACTTCTTTATTGCCTGAAATAAAATCACAGTCTCATATTACAATAAATGATAATTCAAGTACTGAATTATTTTATTTCAATAGATTTTCTTCGTTCAATCGAATGAGACGCACTGGTGCTTATATATTGCGTTTTATATATAACTCGCGGACGAGGAGTAAACAACTTCGTAAAACCGGTTTGTTATCTATAGATGAACTGAACCAATCAGAGCTAGTTCTAACGCGTCTCGCTCAGGTGCAGTCATTTGGAAATAATTATATTACATTAGTACAACGTCGTTCGGGCAAATTGACAGGACTTAATCTTTTTGTAGACGATAACGATATTCTGAGAGTTGGTGGTAGATTAAATAATTCAAGTTTCGATTATGATAAGAAGCATCCAGTGTTATTATGCAGTAAACATAGATTTACAGTGTTGTTATTTAGTTCGGAACATAAACGTTTATTACACGCGGGACCTCAGCTTCTTCTGTCGAATATTCGTGAGTGTTGGTGGCCATTGGGCGGTAGAAACCTAGCCAGGAAAACTGTCCATCAATGTGTTATGTGTACCCGGCTGAAAGGTGTTACTTTAAAGCCTATTATGGGAAATTTACCGGCTAAACGACTTGAAGCGAGTTTTCCATTTAAATATACGGGTGTGGATTATGCTGGCCCTGTCATGATTTTAACCCGAAAGGGCAGAGGAGCTAAACTAGTGAAAGGTTACATTTGTTTATTTATTTGCTTTTGTACCCGTGCGATGCATTTAGAACTCGTCACTAGTTTATCAACCAATGATTATTTGCTTGCATTAAAGAGATTTATATCTCGACGTGGTAAGCCAGCAGAGATAATTTCTGACAATGGTAGGAATTTCGTAGGTGCCGAAAGGCAATTTTTAACATTTTTAACTGAGAACTCTAAATACATATTTGAATACGCTACAGATAAAGGGATAAAATTTAGCTTCGCTCCCCCTTACTCTCCTCATTTCAATGGTTTGTGTGAAGCGGGCGTTAAATCCTGCAAGTACCACTTGAGACGTGTCATAGGAAACGCTAGTCTAACCTACGAGGAGTTCAGCACGGTATTGGCACAAGTCGAAGCCGTCCTGAATTCCCGTCCTATATCCGTTTTATCCACAGATCCTGACGACATGCTCCCTCTCACACCAGCTCACTTCCTGATCGGCCGTCCTCTGACTGCGCCCATGCAAGCAGATGTATCTGACACTCCGAGTCACACACTGCCCCGTTACGACCGCATCGAGCAGCTGAGACAGCATTTTTGGCAGCGATGGGCAAAAGAATATGTCTCAGAGCTCCAGAGTAGATCGAAGTGGAAATCCAACATAAGCGAGATTGAAGTCGGTACGGTGGTACTCGTTAAAGAAGACAACGTTCCCCCATTAACATGGAGACTAGCTTGCGTTTCAGAAGTATATCCCGGTAAGGACGGCGTGTCAAGAGTGGCAGATCTTCGCACAGCATCAGGCGTTATACGGCGTTCCTTCTCGAAGATATGTCCACTGCCTGTATCATCTGAGTGATGTCTACGCGTCGCGCAACTCAAGCATACAAGACTTCACGTTGGAGCCTGCGGCATCCAAGGCCGGGGCCATGTTTAGGCGTCAACCATTATTTCGTAATTTATCTTGTATTTATTGTAATAGCGAATAATTAAATTGTTAGTATTATTTGTCTATGATTACCCCGAGCCATCTAGTGGCAACATTTAGAAATCTTGTAACGTGTCGATGTTTCCTTGTCGGCCATTTTGGAAGAACACTTGCTTCCTCGTACTGTTACCAATAACACGCATTTTTTTACAAAAAGGGTATTTTCATTCATTCCAACATACACAAATTCAAAGTTAGCTCAAGCCCCACCAGCTAGCTTTAAGCTAGTAAACAGATTAAAATAAATAGCGTAATAAATACAATGATTAACAATTAATCACAACTGAATTAGGTACTCAATTTTTTTTAAACCTGAACAGTTTAAATACAGGCTCTAATATTTATTGTCACATAATTTCCTGGGTTCAATTCATTATTTGGGTCAACAATTAGATTTTTAAATAATTTCATGTTAAATACTTATTTGGCATAAAATGACGAAAGTTGGTAACATTGGTGAGTGTTGCAAGTGTATACGACGAAAACCTACTATAATGCTTGGAATACACATGCTACTTAGTAGCGTCCTATAATCCTTTTCCATTCCCAATCCCTTAATCATCCCTTTCCTTAAAGGTCGGTAACGCGTTCGTGATTCTTCAGGTATTGTGATGTTAATGGGAGATCACTTATCACCAGGTGACCCACTTGCCGGTCTCCACTAAAAAAAAAAACATATGTGCACTTTTTAACGCGCATTTCATGACAGCGCCAACTTTTCTTAACGCGAACTATAGAAGCAAACACGCCTGCTAGCCTATAGCATGTGCATTTCCGACCTTAAATGCGTATTTAATACTTTTAGTTTAGGTGGTACTTTGTAACTTACTAATGGTAACGAACAAGTGGTAATACTGTAAATTAAACTAACTAACTAAACATTTATTTAGTTAAAAGTGGTAAATATGAATTCTAAAGCATTTTTGCGGCATATTTTTTACATAACACACACAACTCTTGCCTTTATACTTTAGAAAATGATTTAGATTTTATTGTTATTTTTTTTTCTACTACAGTAGCGGCACTGCATGATGTTACTCGGGACAACTTACAATAGTGTTGTAATTATAGCTCTAGTGGTACATCAATATCGCGGCATCTCACAACAATGAAATACGGCAATTGTTCTTTTACATGAGGTTGTCAATATTTCAGCAATTTATGATCATGTAAACGTCACCAGTGCCATAGTACGGTGGCACTACTATAGTACACACCCACGGTGCGCCGTGCTTATTTCCGTCCCATGATGTGATAGGTGACGTGCTAATCGCCGTATATCTGTTATTTTGGAAATAGCCAACTATTTAGGTCGGTATGGGGTAGCAAGCCGTTGTTTTTCCAAACTTCATTACAGCACAAAAATCTGATTGTCAGATAGTTTGGCATGTAATGTTCAACTCAACTCAACTTCCTTAAGACGAGGTCCGACCACGAATTAAACACACTTAGAATACCTAAGGTTCAGAATTGCATGACATCTGCTAGTTGATGGTGGGAATTTGGACGATTTTCCTTACAACACTCACACCCGAAACAAATATTTGTGAATCAGACAAACATTTGTGACTACAGTTATGCGTACGCGGTATTGCTGCTGTGGAAAGGTCTCGGTTTCAATACCCGGGTCGAGTAAAAGTTATATAAGGTTTTCTATCACGAAATGCTTAGTATCAGCCTCCGTGACTGGAATTGTGCCCAGTATGGCGATATGCTCCTACAACATCATGGGACGGAAATAAGCTCGAAGAAATGTGGGTATACTAGTTACACCCTGCCTACCCCTAGGGGATTAGAGGCGTGAGTGCGTATGTATGTACAAACATTGTCTAGGTGCGGGGAATTAACTTGTGGTCACTCATTGCACAGCCGACTACTCAACACTGCGCCATAAGGGGGTAAATTAAGTAAACCTGAATTGAATAGAAATAGCCCCCTGCAAATATCCTAAAATCAAATAAATAACTGTACAGGGTTCGAAATAATTATCATGATAAATAGGTCTTGTGATAATTATGGCTACAAACTCTCGATTATTATTAAACAATACATTGACGCGTGTACAGCAGATCTAAACATAAATAAATCTACAAACAAACCAATGGAATGTCGGTTGCCGACAAACTTTGGCAGTCACCAATCACGCTTAAGCACTAGGTCTAAGTGAATAAATAGAGAACGATTTGTTCTAATAATTGAACTAAGGTAACGGAGCTACCACTGAAACTTTAAGATAAGGCACAGTTGTACTTTTATGGTCAAATTATGGAATATTGTTAGTGTTGCCAGATGTCCCCTTTTGTGGCGGGATGTCCCGCTTTTTAGGTATGAATACCTCCGCCTTAGCAAGACGCCCAAATTCTGTGTTTTTTTTACATAAGTTGGTAATTTTTACCTGTAGTTTTATACAAGTACAACCAGATTTAATACAAGATTGATTAATAACAAAGAAAGTTAATGTTGTGTAGTGATTGTAATGAAAAATTATTTACGCGTGTGTTTAATATCTCCGTTTTTTATTGTTGGGACAACATTGTTTTATTTTATTCCAATTTTTTAAAATTGATCTGGCAACACTGTGGTGTTATTAACCTTCACATGACTATTTTTTTTACAGACGATAACGATACTCGACGCGTCCATCTGTCTTAAACACAAGAGGTTAAAAATTCACATAATATTGTAAACAAAATCTGTCCAAATAAGCACAACTGCCAAATCTGAAATCTCAATGGCCGTTCTACTTCAAATGTCTGATGATCTCGTTGGTGTACTCCGTGCATGTGCTCTTGCCCCCTAAGTCTTCAGTGAGGACCTGACCCTCTCGCAGTACGTGGAAACATGCAGTTTCTATGTTATTGGCATGGTCTGGAAGGTGTACATGTCTGAGCATCATGACAGCGGAGAGGAGCAGAGCGGTGGGGTTGGCTTTGTCCTGACCAGCTATTGCTGGAGCTGTTCCGTGCACCTAGAATTATAAATAGTGTTATTTACGTGTGGTATTACATTGTGGTGTTTGTTAGTTGAGGCTTGGTTAATTGTTTTATGAAATAAGTTTATACTAATCAGGTTGAAATGGTTTGTATTTTTAAAATGTTTGTTTTTGATCGTAAGATGCATATTAGGCCATAGTAAAGATCCCACTATGATTTCTACATCCATCTAGTTTTAATTGAAATTGTTATCTATGTATAATTATTTATTAATTTATAGAGCAATTTTATAGCAGAACCTCCTTTATTAATTTGCTCGCGGCTCCGCCCGCGTGAATGTCTTTTTCTAGGATAAAAAGTAATCTAAATCCTAATCCAGGTCATGGTCTAACTGTATGCCAAATGTCATCTAAATTCATTCAATCTTTAAAGTGTGACTGAATAACAAAAAGTGAAATTAAGAAAGTCAAAAACATCCCCACCTTCACATTAATTATAATATTAATGAGAAGTAAGACAGTAGCACAATGAAAGGCAGTTTTGTGATGCTAAAATATTAAAAGCTAAAATTGGTTATATTATCCGAAATTGGCATGTCATCATCATTAATTATAATATGTAAACATCATACTGGATACATCATGTAGGATCTCGTACTATCGGCAACAACTAGTGGTTTAATAGTAAAAAAAAATACATTAGGACCTATGAATTATGCCTTCATACTATACCAATTTTTTATTACATAAATAACGCATTATCCAAGCCTCAAAATGGATTATACAATGATCTAGTACATGCCATCCGTGTAATGCAATTATGGGACATACACATTTACAATATAATATTTATTATTACATAACATAATATATACAGTATATAAGGATGTTATTTCATCACGAGACATATATGGTATGGTTATTTAAGAGTACCTATTAAGATATATTTTAATGAAATATCAGGACAATAATATTAAAGCAAATCTGTTATTTTTTTCTCCTGGAATTGGTTGATAGATATATTTTTTTAAAATAAGTATTGTTCTTAAATATTTATATGAAAAACAATTATTACTTGTTATGGTAGATCATTTATATGTTTAAATATCATGCCCTGACACTGAACTTTTTCATAATCATTATGTAATATAAAAATGAATGAACAGTGATGCATATTAAACGTGTAAACATTCACAGATAAGTCATTCAGATATTAAATGTATCCATATATACACAATGTTAACTATAATATATGTAACTATAATATAACTATAATATAATAATAATAATATAATATATGTATGAATTTGCGGTTTTTTTTTTTAAACTTGTGTCAATTCGATTAGAGAAATACTAAAGAATTAATATCCACTTTATAGGTAGATCTACCTATTAGTAGGTAGTTAAAGAATCTGCCTCAATGGTAACCTTTCACGCCACTCTGTCCGCATGCGCTAAAATATCAAAATATTTATAGATTCAATAAATATATTGATATTTGTAACATCTTTCGTGGCGCAGCGGGAGAGTAGCTAGCTGTGAAACGAGAGGCCACGAGCTTGGTTCTCGCACCTAAACATATTTTTTTTACATAGCTTGAATGACGAGACGAGCAGGTCGCTCGCCTGATGGTAAGCGCTACGCCTGCTCATAAACAGAAGCAACGCCACACAGAACTTTAAATAACAAAGCACTGCATGACACTGGACTGCGCTCATCACCCCGAGACATAAGGTGTTAAGTCTCATAATGCCCAGTAATTACAATGTTTCGAGTGATCCACAGATATTTGTTATAGTTTAGGTGTGCGACCGTAAGTCCCTCATCCTGATTTCCACGATACAGGTTCATGTAATATGGGGTCAGGACTATGTGCGTGACTTATGGATGTATTTATTTTTAGAATAATATCACCATATACTCAAATAGATAACACCATGTGAACAGTTAATTGTTAATCTTGAACACCACAACACAAAATTGATTAGTGTGACATATTGTACCACATGCAGTTATTGTTAACATACATACAAGTTTATTCATTCGTCAATAAACCCCACACCGGGTTAGATTCAAAATAATTTGAAATATCCTTCACTTACATGTAAAGTCTCCAATTCACTTTTTATAAGAAAACTATAAATAATATACACTTGAATTCATGTAGTCATAGTAAATTATGAACTACTTTCCAAATTTTAGAATAACCCAAAATTTTAATGAATTATAGTACGCAATCATACATACGCACTCACGCCTGTAATCCGCGAAGGAGTAGGCAGAGGTACCAGTACACCCACATTTCGCCGAGCGTATCTCCGTCCCATAATGTGATAGGGGGCAAGCCTATCGCCATACCGGGCACAAATTCCAGACTCCGGGCTGATACTGAGCATTTCGTAATAGAATAACCCAATACTACTTTACCCGACCCGGGAATCGAACCCGACACCTCAGACCTCAGACCTCAATAGTAACGCGTACGCATTACAACTGCCGAGGCATTATGTATACCTTGTAATACCTTATAAGTAATTCATTGTAAACAATGTCTGAAAAGAGCAGCACTTATATTTCTGGCCCGTTCTTATCTAGCGAAACAGCCTTCTGAACTGGCGGCAGAGTGAAAAATTGTCGAAATCTAAATAATGTATAGCATTACTTATACAAATTTAAATACTTTTAATTTTGAAACGCAAATCCTTGTGTAATTTAAGTTTAAACAAATTAACAAATATTACTAACAGAACCATAAAATAAGAACCTTTTGCCCCTATTTTTTAAATACAACGCACTGTTTTAAAATTTCTGGTAGGTACATTCATTTGAAGTATTATTACGATATACTTTTTACTACAGACCAAAGATATAAACTAGATGTATTTCAAACTACTTCGCGTGCAGATATATTTCGCAATTTATTGCGTAACATTGGTACTATTACAAACACTAAGACTACAAAGTCTACCATCACTATAAACTCTATGCACACCGTGATTTCAGTGTACGTAGTAAAAATTAGCATTGTGATCACCACCGCCCATGTACGCCCACAATACTAAAATAATTATGGGTGCGTTGCCGACCTTAAAGGAAAGGGATAATTAAGGGATTGGAAAGGGGAGGGGAATTTGGGCCTCCGGATATCTCACTCACCGTACGAAACGCAGCAGCAAGCTGCTACTTTACGTCGGTTTTCTGTGAGACAGTGGTAACGACCCGGACGAGCCGGCCTATTCGTGCTGTAGACACAAGTGTCTACAGCGTGGCTCTACCACTCTATGGTATGGTATGTGGTGATTGTAGTAATTATGTCGTCTATTTATACCCATGTCTGTGCTTTTAACATTCGAAAACTATATTCACTTTCTAGGTCCAAATAATAATAATTAGCGAAATTATTTACTTCAAATCCTCGTTGACAACCAACTTCATTTTGGTTAGTTATTTCTTATGTTTACGCGAATATTACACATTGAAATAAAACTAGTTTATACGGATTTAATCGCGGTTTATTTTTTATTTTAGTCCCGACGTTTCGAAAGCTTTTCAGCCTTCGTGGTCACGGGAGAGACTCTAGTTTTATTTTATTTTGGTTCTTTTACAACACAATAAATACTGCTAAAACAAATATAGTGCAATATGTGATGTTGGTGCTTCACAAACATAGAAAATAATAATAATGATAGAGCTAGGCAGAACCCGAATATTACACAATTCAAGGACAGTCCACAGTTCTCTAAGGATGTCCATAATCACCAATCAAATGTATAAGAGTTCATTCTTCATTTAAACACTCAAAACATAATTCGTTTACAAAATCAAACCATTCTTCCACATCTTTCTCAAGAAAGTTTATAATTTTCTCATATCATATTTTTTTGGAGTAGAATAGCATCTCTATTCCACTTATATTGCCGTCACGTAACACAATTGTTAGGCTTTAGGTAAATACTTGCAAATCTCTGAACGATAGATAAAAACAAATTTCTAATTTATAAAATATGTACAAATATTAATTTACGAAAACAAACAATATTTAATTTACTGTAAGTAATAATATAAATTTTTAATTATTATTTTATCATCGAAATAAGATGATTAATATCTAGTTGACACTTGATACGTCTAATTTTTTGCACGGTGCAGAAAGCTCTTTATGGAATAAAGTTGATTTTGAACGTTCATTATTTTTTATTGCGTGTATGAGTGTTACGTGTGGTTTTACCTTTGCATGTGTAAGTAAGTGGAGCCGTATTTTTGGCAGATTCATATGAGAGTTATCGTTCTAGTTATCTTATTTCGATGGTCGCAATACATCTCAGAAGAGACGTGGTCTATTAGTCACCGTAAAACACAGCATCATAACTCAAATTTTAATTTTTCCTAGACATTTGTTTATTTATGTTGTAATATTATTCAACGTCTTGAATGAATCAGTTCAGAGCTTCACAGTCCTTTGCCTAAAACCTAAATAAAATATAACACCAAAAACGTCCACAACGGTAGTATCAAATGAGAGTACTTACAGATTCGAAGAGTGCGCCGTTCTTGCCGATATTTCCAGAGGGAGTGAGGCCCAAACCCCCCACCAGACCTGAGCACATGTCTGACATGATGTCACCGTATAAGTTCGGCATAACCTGGAAGAGATGACAAATTGGATATTATCTGTGATCTGTGGTGTTTACTTACGATATTTCCGATTTGTACATTAAAGTGTTTTTTCGGTACCTAAAACTTCTGTCCATCCTGTTGTCTGGAAGAAATCGCCGTTTGCGATAAGACCGCCCATTGTATCGCCCTTACTGTATCTTCCTCGTTTATAAGCTACCTACTTTATTTGGTGTGCTATAAAGAATTTTCTACCTATCTAAAGTGGCGGTTCTCAAACTTTTAAAGCTACGGAACACTGCCTTTCAGTTTTTGGAACTTTACAATAAATGATTATCTTACATGAAATGAGCAAACACATCAAAATCATTTAATCCGTGTACGAGTTCATCTTCAATGTGGTCGTATATTATGTGAATTTGATCCGAAATTCGCCGCAAGTCAGTGACGAATGTAACTAACTCGCGGAACTCTAGTGACTTTCCAAGGAACCCACTTTAGGAATCGCTACATTAAAGTTTAAACCAATTATTCTTTTTTTTATTCTTTTATACGACGCAGTGATAGCTCAGCGGGGAGTGGTATGGACTGTCGAGAATAAAGTGGCAGGGTCGAAACCAGCCTCAAATGCATACACCTCTGACTTTTCAAAGTTATGTGTGTATTAATCGTTAATTATCACTTGCTGTAACGGTGAACGAAACATCGCGAGGAACCTGCATACCTAAGAATTTCGAAGGTATGTGAAGTCTACCAACCCGCATTAGGCCAGCGTGGTGGAGTAAGGCCTAACCCCTCTCATTCGGTAGAGGAGGCGCGTGCCCAGCAGTGGGACGTGTATAATACACGGCTAGTATTATTATTTATACGAAGAATTCGCAAACGAACGATCCTTTTTTTATAGTATAGGCCGGCAAACGAGCAAGTGCGTCACCTGATGGTAAGTGATTTCCACCGCCCATGCACGCTCACAATACTAAAATAATCATGGGCGCGTCCCGACCTTAAAGGAAAGGTATACTTTAGGGATTGGGAAGGGCAGGGGAATTTTGGCCTCTGGATATCTCACTCACAGTACGAAACGCAGCAGCAAGCTGCTACTTTACGCCGGTTTTCTGTGAGACAGTGGTAACGACCCGGACGAGCCGGCCCATTCACGCTGTAGACAGAACTGTCTACAGCGTGGCTCTGCCACTCAAAAAAACTTAATTTAAATAAGACTCACCAGCACGTCGAATTTGGATGGATCCTGCACCATGTTCAAGCAGACTGTGTCGAGGTATCGTTCCTCAAACTTGATGTCCGGATACTTGGTGGCGAGGTCACGGCAACAACGCAGGAACAGACCGTCTGACATACGCCTGGAACGATTACATACGTCTTGAAATAAAACTAGTTTATACGGATTTTATCGCGGTTTAATTTTTATTTTAGTCCCGACGTTTCGAAAGCTTTTCAGCCTTCGTGGTCACGGGAGAGACTGAGGTGTAGGTCGTCTCGAAAAGTTAATGTTACTTTGGCTACCTTCATTTTAAAATTATACATTTATTTTTTAATTATTCAAAAAAAGTTAGTTGACACTAGTCCGATCTACGCAGATCCGTAAATCCGTAATATGC
Organism: Mimas tiliae; assembly: GCA_905332985.1. NCBI lineage: Eukaryota > Metazoa > Arthropoda > Insecta > Lepidoptera > Sphingidae > Mimas > Mimas tiliae. The sequence goes on from HG995254.1 coordinate 1,583,197, forward strand.
GATAATCGATAAAATCCGTATAAACTAGTTTTATTTCAATGTGTAATATTTGCGTAAACCTAAGAAATGATTACATACGTCGTTTGTGGCATTTATTAAGTGTTAAGAGCCACGCTGTAGACCACGCCAGTTTTGTCTACAACAATGGGCTAGTTCGATCTAGTACGGACAGCCTCCGTGTCGTAGTGGGCGAGTATCGGGTGCGAAGCGTGAGGTCGTGGGTTCGATTCCTAGACCGAGACAAATGTTGGTGTTATCCACAAATATTTGTTTCGGGTCTGGGTGTTGTCGGACTGCCAGTCCTTCGTAGTTCCTGATATCCACGATACAGGTTAACCTAGTGTGATGTCAGGACAATGTGTGTGACTGTTGGGTGTATTTATTTATTAAATATCACAGTGTGGTGTCCGTTACACCAATATAAGTGCAGCTTGGTGTTTCGTTTCGTACGATGAGCGAGATATCCGGAGGTCCAAATCTCGCCTTCCCTTCCTAATCCCCGTTCTTTCTCTCAAAGGTCAGCAACGAATCTATAATACTTCTGTTATTTTGTGTTTTTGAACGGTAAAGGTCACACTCCATTTTTACAAGGTGGTAGGTCCCTCGTATGCGAGAGGACATCTGGGTTGGTACCACAAATTTATCTATTTCTGCCGCTAGGCAATAGTGTGTAAGCACTGGTGTGTCGCTCGTCCGGGTCGTTACCACTGTCTCACAGAAAACCGGCGTAAAGTAACAGCTTGCTGCTGTGTTTCGTCCGCCGAGTGTGAAAACCGGAGGCCCAAATCCCCCTCCCCTTCACAATCCCTTTCATTTAAGGTCGGCAACGCGCCCACGACGAATCCCCGAAGGGGTAGGCATAGGTATAACCAGTAGGTACACGCACATTTCGCCGAGTTTATTTCCGTCCCATGATATGATAGGGTGCGAGCCTATCGCCATACCGGGCACAAATTTCTGACTCCGGGCTGACACTGAGCATTTCGCAATAGAAAAACCCAACATCACTTTACCCGACCTGGGGATCGAATCCGAGACCTCAGCGTTAGCCTCAATCGTAACGCGTACGCATTACAACTGCGCCACCGGGGCAGTCAGTGAAAAAACAGTTGAGTACTCACATAATGTTCGCCTTGTGCACGGCGGTGACCTTCCTTCTCTTGTTGTCGCGCGCGAACTGGAACGCGAACTCGGCGACGCGTTTGCTCGCCTCCTCTGTGATCAGCTTGATGGACTGCACCACGCCGTCGACGATCTCGTGCTCAATGCCGGAGTACTCACCTTCAGTGTTCTCGCGGATTGTCACTACGTCTACATCGTCGTACAGAGTTTTGATACTGGAAATAATAATAGGGTAGTTTCCTATATTTAATTTTATACGTTATTTTATAAGCAACAGAAAATGATACGCAAAAGAAACCCTTTTATTATAACACAATCAAAATTGGTTCAGAAATGTGCCCGCAGTTATGACTTTAAATGGTGGTATGAGGAAAACTGGGTGCGTAGTAGGGATATCTCACTATCTCGCTTGCACGCGGGCGCCATAATGAACATTTTACACAGTGACGTCAAAGTTTGCGTCGTCTGTCATTTGACAATTACCCCTTCTACAGGATTTGAATCCTCCACGTGACACTGGCGAAATAGCCGAACATTGTGCTCCTCGCCATCCAAATAAAATAAGAAGAAGGATTTGAATGGCTTCTAACTTATTTATTTTTGATCCGATTTATAAAATTCTTTCTGCAATAGATTTTGAGTAACGTAACGATTTAAATAATAAAAAAAATCTAGTCAACTACCCTATTATGATTAGTCATCGTTGTGGGGGTCAGACGGCGCGGCGGATCAAAATTCAAAATATTTATTGAATCCATAAAATGTTATACATTATTTAGATATCGTCAAAATTCTACCGCTATGGAATGGAATATTATGGATATTGGAATGCTGGAATTGGAATGCTGAAATCTGGAATTGGAATGCTATTGGAATGCTGTTTCGCTCGAGAAGAACGAGCAAGAAACTACAGCGTTGCTCTTTTCAAAACTAGTTTACAATTATTAGAGCAGGATTAAATTGCAATTAGAGCAGCTCAATTAAGCAATTACAGAAATGATATCTACGCATCGGATTAACTTGCATTAACTCCATAAGTATGACGAATAAAATGAAGACCTAAAAATAGTGTAAACAAATAAAACATAACAGTCCGGGCAGACCAGCCAATACTCGTAATTTTAAATGTTCAAAATATCATTCCGATCTAGTCTCAGCGTCAAGAAAGTTGCAAATGGCAATCTCTTAAACCAATAATCAACGTCAAATGTGAACATAGATCGTAATGAGATTGAATGTAGAATAAAAGTTGACTGAAGCCAAAACGGTATAATGCTACTGCTAATGCTAGGTGCATTTGACGTTGATTATTGGTTGAAGAGAATGCCATTTGCAACTTTCTTGACGCTGAGACTAGATCGGAATGATATTTTGAACATTTAAAATTACGAGAATTGGCCTGCAGTTCAGACAAGATATCGCCTAATATAAATACCACATACCGTCAAATCTATGGTACGTACTGGACCCTAGCCATTAAGCCGCGATAACGCCAGGCAGAAAGAGAGAAAATAAAGTAATTATATACTTAGAAGCCAGTGAAATTTTTGGGAATTTTGAGACTTAACATCTTTTGTCATTGTGTTGGGCAACTGTTAATGCGCAGGCGTTTACCATCAAGCGAGTAACCTCCTCGGCTCGTCATTTACCCGAATAAAAGAGCTTCTAGTGGCACAGTCGATCATGGCATACAGGAGTTACAGTGGCGGAGTGGACAGGATAGCCAATAGTAATGCTAGATACATACGCACTCACGCCTGTAATCCCCGAAGGGGTAGGCAGAGGTGTAACCAGTACACCCACATTTCGCCGAGCGTATTTCCGTCCCTAATGTGATAGGGGGCGAGCCTATCGCCATACCGGGCACAAATTCCAGACTCCGGGCTGATACTGAGCATTTTCGTAATAGAAAAACCCAATACCACTTTACCCGACCCGGGAATCGAACCCGTGACCTCAGCGCTGACCTCAATCGTAACGCGTACACATTACAACTGCGCCACCGAGGCAGTCAAATAGACTGCTATAATGCTAGATATAATTATAAAACCAAGCTGAAACCGTGCAATCAGATTAGCAATTGATCGTAACACTAATAAATATAATCTGGGTGTCTTCAAGTCGCGAGTGAATCGTTTTTTGCTAGGCAAGCGTGCTTCATCTTAGGCCACATCATCGCTTACCATCAGGCGTGATAGTGGCCAAACGCGAGCCTATTTCGTATTAAAAAAAAACTAAAACCATCCCATAAACATAACCTAAATGGTTTCCTAAAACCTAAAAGTTAGATATACTATAAGAATACATTGCTGCATATGTTTTAAATGATTTTTAAACATTGTTCTGTTGGTACAGATGCGTAATGTTTCATTATTATATCAATGGGTTTCATTAAATGGTATTTGCATTAAATCTATAATGAGTACGATATTCTCTATATTTATATACGTACAAATACACTATTTTAATTACATGTACGTCATATTTTGGAATTTGAAATAGTGAATTAAGAACTTCTTATTCGTTATTTTTATTCTGTACTTATACCTGTATAGGTAAATGCTAATGTCTTTTATTTCCCGATGATGCCCGCTTAGCATGATCCCCTGAGATATCTCGCACCTGGGGGAAACTTCCACTGGTGTACCGCAACGTGCACTCGACGACATAGAGTGATAGAGATAGCGCGAGAAAACGAGACAACATTCTCTCGTGGCATTAATAAGTATGGAAAATAGGCCGATAAAATATCCTCGAGCCGTTATGTTAAGGCGCGTAGGGCGAAAGCTCCACTTGCGTCTACTTTGTTGCGACTATTGTTTTCAGAGACTAAAGGTTACACGGCTGGTGAAGTGACTAGCTTCAGCTCGGTCAAGTTATTTTGCGTGCCTTGTACACAACATCTAATTTTATCCTGTTTTCATACATACATACATACGCACTCACGCCTATAATTCCCGAAGGGGTAGACAGAGGTGTAACTAGTACACCCACATTTCGCCGAGCGTATCTCCGTCCCATGATGTGATAGGGGGCGAGCCTATCGCCATGCCGGGCACAAATGCCAGACTCCGGGCTGATACTGAGCATTTCGAAATAGAAAAACCCAATATCAATTATACCCGACCCGGGGATCGAACCCGAGACCTCAGTGTCAGCCTCAGTCGTAACGCGTACGCATTACAACTGCGCTACCGAGGCAGTCCTGCTTCCATGTGCTGTATTACATAAATAGCTAATATATCGATATCTGTCAATCAATAAAAAAACAACCAGCTGAATCCAGATCGACTATCAATGCGTCTTGAATTTATCGGGGGACAATCTCTGCACGCACCCGATTTGTAAGCGATATGATATCCGACAGACGGCCATTGACATTGAGCTGATAACGACTCCCGAAATGGAATGATAAGTTTCGTGTGAAGGCTGTGTTATCAATTGTTTGGAGATGAGGTACGGCGCCGTAGCGGGTGTCAAACTTTTGATATTAAATTAACCGCCTAATGTGTCTAGTTTAGTGTCTAATAACAAATGGCGGTTTTATCGCTAAGTGCGATTTCTTCCCGACAACCTTAGGATGGAAAACGATATAGAAGAAGAAAGAGCGTCTCATTAGTAATTTGGTTAAAGTTAAATTACTTATTAGCCTTAAGGCTAGATTGTAGACATAGTGATGTACTTTGTAAAGTGCATTATGAAAAAAAACAAGGATTAAAATTTTATAAAAGGCCTAAGATTTTAGTGGTCCACTTACACTCCAAGAAACCAGAACACAACCTACAATACCTTAACAGAACCCTAAAAATGCTATATTGTAAAAGAGACTGTGGCGCAGTTGTAATGCGTACGCGTTTTGTTGCGAATTTGTGCCCGGTATGGCGATAGGCTCGCCCCCTATCATGGGAAGGAGATACGCTCGGTGAAATGTGGGTGTACTAGTTACACCTCTGCCTACCCCTTCGGGGATTACAGGCGTGAGTGCGCATGTATATGAGTGCGTATGTATGTAAAAGAAAAAAGAATATCTAAATAATAATCTGTAAATTGTAGAAGATTTTATATTTTAGCATACTGGCACACAGTTTGAGGGTTCTTTTATAAAGTAAATACACTATTTTAACCGACGAAATAAAAAAGGAGCTGAATGTTACACAATAACGTCGCACTTTAACAAGCACTTAACCTCGTCTCGGGCCACGGGCATCGTATCACTGAATGTAGGCCACAAGTATCAATGAAAAGATAACTCAGTCTAGACAGAAGAAAGGCCTTCAGACGATGGACTTATTGAGGAAAACTGCAATTGTATAATGCTTTACACATGCGTATCGCGCCGTGCTGTTATTTGCATGTCATGTTTGTTTCATATGACCGCAGAAGCTGATAGAGGCTATGTATTCAAAACAAAAACAATTCGCTTAACTCCATCTCACAGTAATTTCAGTGATGACAAAATATTGCAAAATAACAGTATTTTTAACTTTTTAAAAGGTTGTCCGGAAGAAATAGCAATTAGCAATAAGACGGTCATTTGTACTTGTTTTTCTTTTTTTCGTTTTGTTCCGAAATATAATATACAATAAAGAGTATATAATAAACAGACAGCTTTCGTGACGCAGTGGGCGAGCAGCCAGCTGCATTTGTTTCGGGTTGTGGGACCGAGAGTACCTCGTAGTTCTTAATACCCAGGATACAGATTAACCTAGTATTGGATCAGGACTATGTGTGTGACTTGGATGTATTTATTTATACATAAAAGGGCCTCAAACACTGTCCCCAGGGGCCCCCGAATGGCCTAAGACAGCCCTGTATACAGAGGACGTTCATTGTTACAATAATATGTAATGCGTCAAAGGAGGGATACCGTTTGTCATCGTTGCCCGTGAATTGAAAGCAGGTTACATTAACGTCCATATGCAATAAACTCTCTTAGTTTGTTTCTCGGGATAGTATTTTTTTTATACCCTAAGACAATATACGAGCAAATGGGTCACCTGTACGTCATGTACGCCCATAATAACAAAATGATCATGGGCGCGTTGCCGATCCTAAAGGAAAGGGAGAACTAAGGGATTGGGAAGGGGACGGGGATTTAGTCCTCCGGATATCTCACTCACCGTACGAAACGCAGCAGCAAGCTGCTACTTTACGTGGGGTTTCTGAGACAGTGGGAACGACCCGGACGAGCCGGCCCATTTATGCTTGTTCTATATGTATGATCTGTGGGTCCGTGCTGCGCCCCGCACCCCGTTGATGTTTGAATGTTTAAATGAATAAACCAGTGTGTAACTACCTACCGTGTTTGTTGGTTGTTCCCGTTGCGCTTAACCCGTGGCATATAAAACAATGCTGTAGATAAAACTGTCTACAGCATGGCTCTACCACTCAAAATGAGCCAACCAGAATACAGTGTGAAGGTCACGCGTTCAAATGGGTGAGTTTGATTGGTTGATTTCCGGCATCTATTCGGATAGTCAAACTAAGATCATTTCAATATTTATTGAAAATAGCCGTATGCTGAATCCAACCAGTTGTCGCCAGATGGGTTTTGCAAATATCCCAACAGTTTGGGTGGAAACACGTCCCACATTGCATTTGCCTAAACAGACAATGTACGTCGACCAGATTGAACGAGAATAAGCCGCTTTTAGATGATATCGGATTTTGTGGCGAACAGCTGCAAGACACAGCGCGGCAAATATTTGTCCGACAAAGTTGCCAATAATTTTTCGTAATACGTGATCACTTTTAAGCAACAAAATAAAAGTGAAGCGAATAGGTGTCTGAAATATTGGTAGGAGCCACGCCATAGACAGTTTTGTCTACAGCTTGAATGGGCCGGCTTGTCTGGGTCGTTACCAATGTCTCACAGAAAACTGGCATAAAGTAAGCAGCTTACTGCTGCGTTTCGTGCGGTGAGAGATATCCGGTGGCCCAAAGCCCTCCCCTTCCCAATCCCTTTCTTTGAAGGTTGGCAACGCGCCCATGATTCATTTGGTATTGTGGGCGTACATGGGCGGTGGAGATCGCTTACCATCAGGTGACCCATTAACTCGTTGGCCGGCCAATGCTATAAAAAACAATAGCAATGTTATTTACACTCATATATCCACGATATCAGAAGTTATTTATATAAAAGACTATAGTTTTGTTTACTGCCAACATTCGCTTGTGGTAGACTTTAGTAGATAATATGAAAGGTTATCATTTTACGTCCATGTTTATATTTTTTTATAATAAAACACGGATCACAAATTATGAATCATACAAATATATTTGGCTTTAGGTAACTGCGCCCGGGCCGCGCCGCGCTGTTTCGCCAGCCTGAGTCTTTTCTGGGATAATCCCCTTTTTCGCGGAAGGGGTAGAAATTTTAAAACCACGTAACATAATATGTTTATTTAATTGCGTTGAATATAAAAATGTCTGGTTGAAGAGCATTAATTTCAAAAAAGAAATATTATAACTTCGACATTTATGCACCGATTGTGATGTTTCAATAAAAGTTATAATTTTTTATGGAAATAAAATTGTCAAAAAATTCACAACTAAACAGTGAATAACAAATGTAAGTACAGACTGTTTAGAAGTAAAATTGCGTCACATAACGCGGGAGTTTGACAGCTCACAAACAGGGAGCGCGATAGGGGTTCTAGTTAAGAGTAAGCTAGATGGTAATATTGAGTTACAATTGAGGTGCAATTTCTATGTAACATGCAGCTTGTCTAGTAGTATAAAGTTTTTGCGGTCCACTGACAAATCTCACATTAATCTTGATATTATCATACTCCTTTAGTACTACTAGATAGGCAATACCTACAATAATATTTTTCTTCGCTAATCCTTACTCATTCCATTTTAAGTAGCTATATTATTATTTGTTTTATTCTAATTTAGGGTCAAGCTTCTCCCCAAACCAAAATCCTGTATCCGCCACTGGTCAAATTAATCGGCGCAATTAAAACAGACTAGTCGTTAAGGTAACAAGATGAAGCTAGTCGGTATTTAAACTAAACCGCATTCTACAAGCCTGATTTAATACTTCAGCATAACGCTTATTACGTAACTTTTAAATAGACAAAAGGCTTGCGGCAGACTATTATGTAACTGAAAAAACATTGTACATTATTCTAGTCGTATACTACTACTGTATACGGTACGAAGACATTTAAAACCATTATTTTTTTCTGCATACATACATATACTCGTAGCACAACAAAACTAGATGATTATATAATAATAATAATAATAAATACACCCAACAGTCACACACATAGTCCTGACCCCCACACTAGGTAAACCTGTGTCGTGTGTATCAGCAACTACGAGGGACTTGCGGTCCCACAACACCCAGACCCGAGACCAATATTTGTGGTTCACACAAACATTTGTCTCGGTGTGGGAATCGAACCCACGGCCTCTCGCTTCGCAGCCGACTACTCGCCCGCTGCGCCACGGAAACATACATTTATAAAGCATACATTTACTACAATATATGCGGTAGAAAATACATAAATAATGCGCATTGACAATGTTTGGTGTTTTTTATTTTATTTTATTAGCTTGAATAATGATACGAGCAGATCGCTCGCCTGATGGTAAGCGCCACGCCTGCTCATAAACAGAAGCAACGCCACACAGAACTTAAATTAACAAAGCACTGACATGGACTGACATGACTGAAAAAACATGACACTGGACTGCGTTCGTCACCCCGAGACATAAGGTGTTAAGTCTCATAATGCCCAGTAATTACACTGGCTTCATTTGTTTTTTGTTTTGTTTGTTTGTGATTTTGTACGAATACACAATGTTTTTTTTTTATTCGCATTCGATGAAGAGACTGGCAGGTCGCTTGCCAGATGGTAAGCGTCACGCCTGTCCATAAACAGAAGCAACATTAGAACTGGCATGGCACTGAACTCATAATTTCCAGTACTTTCACTGGCTTAAATGTCCTAACCGGAACACAACTGTGTTTACACACTGCTCTTTGGCGGCAAAAATAGACAAAGAGGTGGTACACAGACGGCCTCTCGCTTACGTGGGACTTATCAACTATGAATGCCGGGCCATCCGGCTCCGGTCAATCATTCAAGAATAAACTAAGTACATAATCTAATATTGTAACAGGTCCGAAGACTGTCATCATCACATCACTCAAGATTTCCTAAGTGCTTAATTTCAATCGGACTACTATGAAACCTGTTAGGTCTTGGGTCATCATCAGAAAGGGCAATTAGAATTTTATTGAGTTTTTCCATTTGGAACGCATGCGACTTTACTGGTTTTTTTTATTTTTGGCTCGATATGGCGATGGGCTCACTCCCAATCACATCATGGGACGGAAGTACTATCGGCGATCTGTGACTGTTCTAGTTAGTTCTTTGCCTACCGCTTCGGTATACAATCATGTGCTCATAATGTAAGAAATATCTCGATAGTGCCCTTTGTTAGTACATTTTTTTCAGGACTATTATGAAGTTTTTTTACTTATAACTGTGTACAAGCAACAAAAAGAATATTGATTGAAATGACATTGTAATTGTCGTCAGGCGTGACCGTCACGGGGGAGTACAAGGGGGTATCAAGTGAACAATAGCTGATCTAACAATTAAGCATCTTTATAAAGATGTCTACGTATTGATCTTTTTTTTTAGATATTGCTATTTTAATACAAGTTGACATTGGCGAAATCATCGAAAATCGATGGGGCCATAAACTAAAAATAGAATAGAACAATAGCTGATTAAATTAAATTTTATTGTTTTGTGTATTGACTAGCCACCACAAATCATGGCAAAGAAGTGTACTGACACATATACAAAAGATTTTGTTATCAAAAACAGATAATTTATTTAAACTGATAAATCTATGCATGTAAATCAATTAATTAATGTTTACAATCTACTTTATAATAATGAAATACCTTGATAAGATAGGCTTAAAATAAAATTAAGATAGACTTTAGGCTTAAAAAGTTTAAGTGTGATTATATAATCACAATAAAATAATCAGTGCAAATATGTACAATATAATTCTCCATATAATATACTTATAGAAAAGGCAGCCAGTTTTTATAATTGGATAAGTACAAAAACTATATATTTGTAATTGTATTCATGGTGGGGACGTCTGCCAGTCGCACAGACGGGTGATCGGCTCACATTAATGGAACCATTTTTCCCTTAATCCCAGAGGAAAAAAATAATATGAGGGTTGTAGTTTCTATCCTCTTTGTATTGTGGATTTTATAAATAATCATTGATTTATTTTATTTTTTATCACTGTGTTCCTAAAGTCATGTATACATATAATTTCAGGGACCCCGTGGTATAAAATAAGTTGGCTCTATTTGCAGCCCTGTTTGTGGACCATAGTGTGTGTATTTTCCTCTCAATAAATTTGCTACACTTGCCTACTCAAGTTATTCAAATTATTTATTGAATCCATGAATTGTTATACATAATTTAGATTCAGACAAATTATAACTCTACCACAATTTCAGAATACTGTTTCGCTAGAGAAGAACAGACAAGAAACTCTAACATTGGTCTTTACAAAAGTGATTTACAATATTTGCACTAAATTAATACAATTTATTTTGAGTTTGAGATGCTCAATTTATGCCAATGAGGAACATTATAACATAAAATAACTTGACTACTAACTAACCCTTGCCCTTTACTCAATGAGATATATAATAAGTTTTCACTTATTTATTTGTCTTTTGTCTTATTACAATGTGATTGTTCATTGCAGATTTATTCCCAACTGAGATATCCACATCAGATTCACAATGAGACAAATGTTTGAGTGATCCATATATATTTGTTTCAGGTGTGGTTGATGTGAGACTCGAGTCTCTTGTAGTTCCTGTCACCTACAGTACAATACTTATATCATACTGTGGTGTCAGCAGTATGTGTGTGAATTTTAGGTGTTTTTATTTATTGTTACTCCACAGTGCCAGCCCTAGGTTAGTTTAAGTATGGATTAACATCTGAATATGGCAACCCTTGCCTAATAACATCATTAACTATATATTGATATCTTATACTTCTATCATTTTATTTTTATACTTTGTGTTATCCATAATGTATGTGATAAGTATGATGTATGTGCTAAATATTCAATTAATATAATTGGTATGCAACCATGTTGATTGAATTAAAATTCAAATAAATAAATGAGTTGAATAACATAGTAATCAATATGGTGCAATTTGAGTCACAGCTTATGTTGAAATATGATGAAATCATCCAATTACTTTGATCCAAAGAGTGTTGGACAGTTATATGACAAGTCTCTTAATAGCTTTATAAACAAACATTGTACTCACCCATCTAAACTCTTGCATGGCCTCACATTAGCATATAAGTCAAACTCCTTCCTGAGGGCCAGATTGAGTGACCTGTAACCCTTGCCAACAGGGGTCATCAGCGGACCCTTAAGGCCAATCTTGTTAGCATTTACTGAGTCTATAGCTTTTTGGGGGATGCCAAATTTTCCATCTGGACCCTAAAAATAAAAACATACTGGTGATTAATGCAATTTTGTTTAAAAAATGTTTATAGAAAATCATTTGTCCCAAAAATAATGTTATTATTTACTTAGTGATTTTTTCTGCTTTAGCTAATGATATGAGGGTTTAATCAACTTGTTTTTTTTATATTGAATTATTAAATGCCTTCATTGATTAAATTACACTTTAATCAAGTGATTGAAAAAGCATTACATAACTGAATGGAAAGAAATGTGCTGTCAGAAATATAAATAAGCTTATTTAGAATTCCACCTACATTTTGAATTAATATTTAAATTACAATAACATTATGATGAAAACAGTAAATACATCCATCATAATAAGTTTTTCTTAATTCTGACATACATGTAATGTCAACCATAAAACTAAAAAATCAATGTTCTGATTCACGTGTTTAAGTTCGATTTGTTAGTCGCTAACATTAACAAAAGAAACGTCAGCTCTAAACGATCGAACAATCGCGTAACATTGAAACAGGAAAACAAAAAGAATTATAACTTACAATATGACTTGGAATACCTTAAAAACGGATATCATGAATAATATTGTCAAGCTGACACATTAGCTTGTAAATTTAACCAGGTACATACCCTAACAGCTGTGACGTCCACTTCGTCCCATTCAATAGGAACTTTTGCAGCTTCGAAAATCTTCTGCACGGCCACCGTGATCTCGGGGCCGATACCATGGCCAGGGATGAGAGTCACCTTCCGCACACCCGTGCTGTACTGCGCTGCACCAGCCCGACCCGCCGGTACCTGCCCAAATCACCAAAAACCACCATCTCATAACCCACACATGGCCACAAAGAAATCACATAAAAAAATATTTTAACCTTATTTTTTCCACTTTTAACGTCTTTAACATTATCACTCGCGGCCGGTATGAATAATTTCACAAAGGATCCGAACACTTTACTCTCACGAAAAGGCTCCAAAAGCACTTTTATGTAATTCTTCGACATAACTATACTAGATCTATTTTTGGATAACGAGAAAACTCAGGACGAACTCCGATAGCGGCAAAAATAAGGGTGGCGTGCAAATTATTCGTAACACAAGTTAGTATGTAACGCTGAACTACAAACTTACAATTTTCCGGATAATTCTTGCTGCCATTTCGATAATTTTTGCTAATCGGACGACGAGTGATAACTCCGCGGTAAAGGGCAGAGGGGGAGGAAGCTGCAAGCGCGGCAACTACGCATGACCGGAAATAGAAAATCAAGGGCATCCCCTTGCGACGTAATGTGGTATTATTTTTTAAAGAATTAAAAGAAACGAAGTTATAAAGTAAAGTAAAGAAGCAAGATTCAAATTTATCTATCTACTAATTTAAAAAAAATGTGAACGAAATATAAAACAAATATTCACGTATAGCAACACTATATAATTTACGTCATAATTGGGCTGCCAAATGAAGTGTGATCAGAAATAGCAGGATTATTGATATTAGCAAGATTTATCACATAATGGGGTAGTATGGTAGGTTCGCTTGTTTGCCAAGCAACAATGTGTAAGCACTGGTTTCGATTTGAAAGACATTGAAGTTAGTTAAATTACTGGGTATTATGAGGCTTAACAATTTATGTTCCGGGGTATCGAGCGCAGTCCAATGCCAAACTATGTATTTTAATGTTATGTGTGGTGTTGCTTCTGTTTATAGACAGGCGTGGCGCTTTTCATCAGGCGATCTGCTCATTTCATCATTCAAGCTAGTAAAAGGAAAAAAGAACATACTTATCTGTTGATACTGCATCAAAATAAGTTATGAAATAGGATAGGAATTATAATTAGTATTTGAAATATGAAAGAGTGGGTTCGTAATGAAATCACCTCGCTATGTCTCTTGCATACCCACACTAAAACGGTGTGGTACAAAGCCCTGATGCACAAACTAGTTTAAAGATGCTGCGTGATGTAACTCCTATTAAAGATGTACCAAGCTAACTTTTAACTTAAGAGCGTCGCAGCCGTCGCTCGGTATTGGCAGTTTACAAATAATCATTCATTATGAGAGATATTTCAGGTGTCAGGTGTTGCATTTTTATACTAGCAGCGTGGCAGGTCTAACCATCAAATCTAAGACTAATTCCACTAATTTGGGAACACTATATTTCCATTTCGTTTGCTAGGCTTGTATCTCGTTAATGCCTTGATTTTGGCAGATTTATTGAATTCATCGAATTAAGATAACAAGTAACGTAACTCAAGCAAAAAAATGACCTCCCACCAAACCTCTGTGCAAGGGGGCGGGGCTATAAAAGTCTGTGCAGCTCGTTCATTCATCAATTAATAAAAATACATTCATGATGTCTAGTTGACACTTAATACGACTAAGTTTTTTGCGTGGGGAAAACGTCGTATCTCGATTTAGAAATTTAATATTTAGATATTAATTTTTATGAAATAAAGATAATTTTTTTGCTTGAGGATTATGAACGTTCATTAATTTTTGTTGCGTGTATGAGTGTTACAATACGTGTGATTTTGCATGTGTAAGTAAGTGGAGAGAGTATTTTTGGCAGATTCTTAAGAGAGTTAACGTTCTAGTCATGTTATTCCGATGATTGGATTAACAATGATGAACTGGCGAATTGCGTTTTGCCAAAAAATATAATTTTTCCATATATTTTTTTCCTCAGTAAATAGCAGGATCATCAATTTAAATGTTGTCACACTGAACTCAAAGTGTCAAATTATTATCATTATCCATTTATCATTTTTTTTTTAAATTTATTCATAGCCATGGAAACATATCCTTCAGCCGATCCATTTATCATTATCTCTAGGTCTGCCAGATTGTATATTGAGATACAAACTGTGTATATTTGAGTTATCGGTTGTATCCTCTCTGGAATATCATGTTTGATTGAATTCATAAGCAAAACAAAATGTTATCTTGGGGTTAAGTGATTTACACTTAACCCCGACACTATTAATAATCCATTTTGTATTTGTTTCGACTTTTGTAAACCACTTTTGTATCCTGAAAGTTAATTATTGTAGGGGTGAACCATAATATTGATAAAAAATCTACTGTCAGCCCCGCAGCTTTCAGCTGTCAGTTGTCACTATAATGTGGGTGCCAGACATAGCTTCGAATATGTGTATTTGTACAAAGTTTGAACAAACATTTGCACTTTGCCGTCCCGTGTCGGTTTTTGAGCGCACATCAAAGCGTTCTAAGTACTTCAAAGTTCAAATGTTTGGGTAGCCTGTTACACTTGCGTAAAGTCCAGTTGCGTGTGAATTAGCTACTTATAACAAATTCATTAAAAAAAATGCGACTGGGGCAAAGAAACTGTTCTAGAATTAATTGAGTTGCTTGAGAAACGTGTATGTGGAAATTACATGCACTTAAACATAATTTATGACTTGTTTAGAGTAAGTGGAGTATGTTATCGAATAAACACTTCATTGTGGTTGTGTTCAAGTGGAATTTGAGTGCTTAGTGTAAGATTAATTTGCGTTTTGTGACAAAATGTTTTTATTCGCCGAGTGAAAGGTCACTTGTTATTATTACGCGCGGTATCGTAAATATTTGTGTTATAAACATAATTTATGACTTGATTAGTGTAAGTGGAGTATGTTATCGAATAAAGACTTCATTGTGGTTGTGTTCAAGTGTAATTTGAGTGCTTAGTGTAAGATTACTTTATGTTTTGTGACAAAATATTTTTTTACGCCGAGTGAAAATTATTGTTTTTTCCGCGTAATCTGCAATATCACAGGTAAGTTTATAATTATAATACTAGTTTTGTTAGATATATTATAGAAAATTTAATGTAGATTCTAAATATATACAGTTTTTGTCTAAATGTAGAAAGATCCTCAATATTTGGTTATTTCGATACCATATACAAAAAAAATGCAATGTATGGGGCGCGCGACGACTAATTTTTTTTAAATACCTAAAACACGCCCGCGCTCGTTCGAAAGGATAAATAAGATATAGATAGGCATACTGCGTCCACAAAATCGTCGTCCATCCTATTTGTCGTCTATTCGATACGAGTAACCTATAGATGAAGTCACGTTTTCCATTTCTATTACTTCACAGCGAAAGAGCCTTATTAAAATACAGCAAGTGTGAAAGAGATAAAATTACTTAGTTGTTACTTGACCTTAGCGCTGTTACTATTTGACTACAAGTTTGTGAAGCATTTAATATTCTTTGTTGTGGAGTCAAACACTGAGTCAAACATAGGTGTCCGAAACTATATTTTATAAAATTATAGATTTCTGGTTATGTAGATAAATGTTCTCGCATCATAAAGTGTCTCAAAGTTCGTGCCGCGTATTTTAATAACCATAAAAATGGTTTAGTGCTGCATTTTAGAATGTAAAAGCCGATTCAAACAAGGGTCGTGTGATCTCATACGTGGTGCCTTTATCATCTATCTACGATTCGAGTACTGTGAGCACAAATGTTTGCAAGCATGTCTGATAGGTACACTTGTTTGCGACAAGCATGTGCTCAAATGCAAAGAGAATATAACTATACTCACTTGTGTGTTGAAAGGTCTTCAAAAAAATTTCAAACATTTGAAGCTATGTCTGGCACCCGCATAATGTTTTGTAGATTGTTTGTCGGTCAGTGGCTGTCACAAAATCTAAATTAATGCTATAAATTCCTTTATTTGTTATTCTTTTTCACAAAAAATACTCCCGATGACGACATTTATCTAGTCGAAATATTATTTAGCTAGTGCTTTCTATAAATAATATCTGAAATGAATAAAAACATGGATCAGCCGCTTCCATTAAAGTTGTCCTCATTAAGCCTCATATCTCAATGTAAATTAGAGAATATTCTGTCTCAATGTGGCGACAAAAAAGATCTTATTATAGATCCATCGTTGATTAAGCCATTGGAAAGGATATGTGGCGTCAGTTGGCTAAGGTAAATAATTTTCATCTCTTTTTTTTATAGTATACGCATACGAGCAAGTGGGTCACCTGATGGTAAGTGATCTCCACCGCCCATGTACGTCCACAATACTAAAATAATCATGGGCGCGTTGCCGACCTTAACGGAAAGGGATAAGTTAGGGATTGGGAAGGGAAGGGGAATTAGGGCCTCCGGATATCTCATTCACCGTACGAAACTATCAGCAAGCTGCTATTTTACGCTGATTTTCTGTGAGACAGTGGTAACGACCCGGACGAGCCGGTCCATTCATGCTGTAGACAGAACTGTCTACAGCGTGGCTCTACCACTCAAATCTTTCGTGGTGTGTAGGAATAAAGTTTCACTGGTGTTTGCAAGTTTTAAACGACTGCTCCCGGTTACCAGATACATCTGGTAGGTAGGATTCTGGGGTGGCCCACACTCATATATGTTGGCTTTATTCATGTTGGGGTAATTTGGTATCAACCCCTGTGACTACTGACTCAGCTTATCACATTGACCGTTATGTATACAACTGTTGTTTTAAGTGAACATCATACATGCTGTAGACACATCAGGCAGGTTGTGTCATTTATGCAGGTGCAGAAAACACACTTTACACTGTTCAAATAAGATGACAAGAAACATAACTCAAGCAAAAAAATAACGGGCGGGGTTTTATAAAACTTTGTGCAGCTCATTCATCAGCTCATAAAAATTGATTCATGATCTCTAATACGTCAATTTTTTTGCATGGTGCAGAATGTCCTATGTCAATTTAGAAATTTAATATTTAGACATTAACTTTTATGAAACAAAGCTGATTTTGAAAGTTCATTAATTTTTGTTGCATGTATTAGTGTTACGTGTGATTCCTAACCAATACCTTTGCATGTGTAAGTGGAGCCGTGTTTTTAGGCAGATTCATATGAGAGTTATCATTCTAGTTATCTTATTTCCATGCTCTACACACAATATTATAGTTATCTGCTAGGCTGGATAATCCATTCTTATGATGCCACAGTCACTGTATGGATCTTTTAGATAAAACAATTCATGTTAATTATGTTTTCCTTTTGTTATCAATTGTAATTCATCTTAGTCTAAATCTCCTTACAGGCAAAAAGGCATTGACAAAATTTACAAAATGGACCCACAGCTCGGCCCAACCACCAACACAAACCGGGTCTACTTCATACCAGCTTGCATACACAAATGCAAATGTGTTTTGGATCAGATCTCATCACTCATTAGCCAAAATTCATCTCTAGCTGACCTTCACTGCTTTCATGTAATTATTGTACCAAAGGTACTGGCAACTTATGACTCGGTACTAGAAAGCAGAGGATTGTATGGTGTTGTCAAACTACATACATTTGCCTGGGAGTTAATGACACTAGATGACCAGCTTCTATCCTTAGAATTACCATTTATGTACAAACAACTTTATGTAGAACAAAACTCTTCATTATTGTCAAGTATTTCAATGTCATTGTGGAGTTTATTCCACATCACTGGGAAACCTAAAGCTATGTTTTCTGTTGGAAAATTATCGGCTAGTGTGTTAGACATGCTGGAAATCTATAGTGAAGCATATTCAAGAGATTTTATGGACTCAAATATGTCTTCTGAAATAGGTGCGTTGATTCTTATAGACCGTAATCAAGATTATGCATCAAGCTTGCTCACACCAGCAACGTACAGTGGGTTGTTGAGTGAAATATTTAATATAACATGTGGTCAGTTGGATCTCAATGTTAATGAGACAAAGATAAAGAAGGGAAAATTAAATTTTGATGACTGCCAAAACACTGCCAGCAAAAATACAGTCATGATGCTACATAGTTCCATAGATAGCTTATATGATGAGATAAAACACAGACATTTCTCTGAAGTACTAAGTGTGTTAAGCTCCAAAGCTAAGTTACTGAAGAATGAAGACATTAAAGCTCTTGGAATACAAGAAATGAAGCATTTTGTGGCGACAAAATTACAACAAGTGGCGCTTTTCAAGCAAAATCTAGTCAATCATGTATTGGCATGTGAAACAATTATCTCTGAAATGAGTAATAAGTTTGAGAATCTCAAATTGACTGAAACAGAAATGTTAAATAATCGAAATAAGAAATCTAACTTTACGTTTGTTGATCAACATTTCGGTACAGACATTCACGTGCACAACAGTTTACGTTTAATGTGTCTATTAAGTTTAACACAAGGATTATCTTATGAAGAATATAATTCTTTAGTCAGTAAATATTTGCTAGCTTTTGGATATAAGTTTATGTACATTTTCAACAATTTGATAAATGCAGGACTCTTACTGCAGCCTTCATCACCAAAATTGTCACTAAATATTTCTAATTTGGGGAATTTGAGTGATAGGTTACCAAAATGGCAGAAGGAGTTTCAGACAGCAGCCAATAAGTTGAAGCAGTTACCATCACAGCCTGAGAAAATAGGAAATTCATCACCAGGATATGTGTTCAATGGCGGTTATGTGCCATTAATAGCAGTGCTTTGCAATGCTCTGTTCACTTCAGACACTCTTGCCGAAGTCCTCACTAAACTGTCAGCATTAACAGACCTAAAAATTGGTGGAGTATTAAATGAACAATTAAAAGGCGGCATGGAAACTTTGAATGAGAAGTTATCTCAACTAAAACTGCAAAGTGACCTTGAGTTTGGGTGTAAAGACACTAAAAGTATATCGAAATTGTTGAAGAATGATCCAAATTTTGGGAAATTGTTTCCTTTGAAGCCTAGAAATATTTTAGTTTACGTAATTGGAGGTGTGAACTATGCAGAGATAGCTGCGTGCGATGTCATACAAACAAACACAGGTAGTAAGATTTACATAGCTAGCGACTGCATTGCTAGTGGTAGTGATCTTATAGCTGCAAACACTTGAACAGTATAGATATGTTTTCCGAATTGTCTATGTGTGTTCATAAAAACATACATTCATACATACGCACTCACGCCTGTAATCCCCGAAGGGGTAGGCAGAGGTGTAACCAGTACACCCACATTTCGCCGAGCGTATCTCCGTCCCACGATGTGATAGGGGGCGAGCCTATCGCCATACCGGGCGCAAATTCCAGACTCCGGGCAAATACTGAGCATTTTGTAATTGAAAAACCCAATACCATTACCTGACCCGGGGTTCGAACCCGAGACCTCAGCGTTAGCTTAATCGTAACGCGTACACATTACAACTGCGCCACCGAGGCAGTCATAAAACACAGTTTGAAATACGCTTTTTATGCGCATTTCTCAATCCTAGAATAGTGTCTACCAACTACTGACGATACATCCATCGTAGGTCGGCAGAATTATGTTGATAATAAGGAAAATACTGTCTCTTATAGCAGGCTGGTGTTTTGTTTTATCACCTGTATGCGTAAAGACATAAGGTTTAGACTAACAGTGAATAGTATTAAACCATCATAATCCGTATCTACGGATCGATCACGCAAAATAAACCAAGTAAACAATGTAATTTGTCAGTATAGTTTTCAAACTTCATTCTTATTGACTCATTTATAGTAACCATCTGTAGATTTGAGATTGTTTATTAAAATTGGACGGTAAATGTTATCACCTCTGTATTCTTGTGAATTGCATAATTAATATTTTTAATAAAAACTTACGATTATTTAAATAAAATTTAATATATTTTTATCAATGTATAGTTGTATTGATCATTTCAATACACGTTAATACCTACATTATCACAGTACAAAATTATAAATATGTACCATGTCATTTTTGTTACCGATTCAATGGCTCAGTATAAAATATATCTTCGCCTTTATAAATTGGGGAATAAAGACGAGATTTGGTTACAGTATTGTGCACAATAAACATTTTAATGTTTATCGTACATCATTCTTGAATATTAAGGCTTAGATTATAATAAAATAATAATAAATAAATACACCCAACAGTCACACACATAGTCCTGACCCCACACTAGGTAAACCTGTGTCGTGGGTATCAGCAACTACGAAGGACTTGCCCACCCACAACACCCAGACCCGAGACAAATATTTGTGAATCAGACAAAAATTTGTCCAGATGCGGGAATCGAACCCACGACCTCACGCTTCGCAACCGGCTACTCGTCCGCTGCGCCACGGAGGCTGTCAATATGATTGTCTGGAATATATAGTTTTTAGCAATAACACTGCGAGTTAAACTTGATTATACTTATTAAAAATGTGCATGTACATTTAAAAGAGTTATATAAGTCATCTTTAATAAAAAAATTAGGTAATGTCTAACTTAGTATATATGGGCGCACCTTCAGACCGCCCTCTATTGATGACAAATAAAAATAAAACTATTATAGCCGGAAGTATTGACATTGATGTAATTATGTAATTAAATAAATTCCAATAATCATTTCAAATTATTTGGCAATTTATCTACATGCTTTCATATTTTTTTTACTTGTTTGTACTGCTATGTTACAAAGTTAATTTCAACTACCGGAAATGTGTTCAAATTACGAATTATTTAATTAGGAACTATCTTTAAATCTACGCTAAATTACTTTGATGTGATTTACATATTTGTATGATTTTAATATATCACGCAGACTATAAAAGCAACGCTTTTATTGCTACCACTTATTTATTGTAAAATTGTGTTTTGCTAACATCCGCTACTATTGAATTATTGTTATAAAATAGTTTATAATTGATTTGTAATGTATAACAATTGTCCAATTAAATGTTTAAAGAACTCTTAAATTTTATAATATTTATTTGTTTTGTTTAAACTAGTTTCAAATGAAATACAGATATATGATTGATTGTCACTATAGATGGAAGGGATTTCTATTGTAAGAATTGCTATTTAAACCATTGCTGTTCAGCAGCAAGGTACAGTAATTTTCTATAACTCGTGTGGTAACGAATAAAGTCATTATAAAAAAGGACAGTGTTTTGCATTATATCATGGATCTGGGAGGAACCTCTGATACGGCGCCGACATATACATAAGGTACATACATATTTATTTGGCCCAGAAATTGGTAACAAAACTGACAACTCCAAGTATATAGTTAACATAGTTATTACACTGGGACGTAAGTTTATTTGCGCCAGTACTGCGCGAACTTATGGAACTGTTCTACCAAAGCCGCCATGACTGCCGTCACCGACATGTCTAGTAGATTCTGTAGATAATGCACGGCTTCTTCGTCGCCGAGGTCTAATCTGGAATTACGAATGTGGTAATAAATATACGCTTTTCGTTTTAACGATATTAAATTATGTCAATATTATCTTTATCGACATTGACAAAAATATCGATATCGACATTCGACACCTATGTAGTGTTTTACGATATCGATGATGTCGCTGTCGATGAATCATAATTATAAGATTAATGACATCTATATCGATATCGAGCATCATGATTGCGACTATGCCGGGAAAAAAGGATATGATTGAACACTTTTCACTAAAGTTCTAACTCCTCGAATTAGTAAAATACGCTTGTGGTCAGCAGTGCAGTGGGATAGTATATAATATAGGGATATATGACATTACCATATCCCACTGTTGGGCACTGACGCTGTTTCCCCTACTAATTCGAGAGTTTACGAGCTAGTCCACAACGCTGGCCTAATGCGGATTGGTTAGACATATCTTCAAAATAATTATAGATTAGAATTTCGATAAAATATTTACAATTTCTTAACTTATCCTAACTAATATTATAAATACGAAAGTGAGTTTGTTTGTTACGCTTTCACGCCTAATTTGCTGAACTGATTTTGGTGCATTTTGATACAGAAATAGATGGGACCCTGGAGACGGTTATAGACTACTTTTTATCCCGGAAAACGTTTATCATGTGTGCGGGGCCGCGAGCAAAAGCTAGTAGTCTATAGAGAACATTCCGATACGCAGGTTTTACTCACAATGTTTTCCTTCACTGAATTAAGACTTTTAAGTAAAAGGCAGGCATTTTTTTTATTTGTGACTACTATTTTTATAGCGAGTTTAGGTCAACATACCTGAACTTATCCTGTACTTTTTTGACAGCCTTGTCTGGTTCGAGCGCGATATCAGGCACGGACGCGTCCACCATCAGAGAGAACAGGTTCAGCATCAAGTTGGCGTGGCTGCAAGTCAATACCTACCATCAGTACAATCACATGCTGTATGCACAAGAGTAGCCAGTGTATTATGAAGGCTCGCATACATTTTGATTTTGACTGCCTCGGTGGTGCAGTTTTAATGCGTACGGTTAACGCTGAGGTCTCGGGTTCGATCCCCGGGTCGGGTAAAGTGGTATTGGGTTTTTCTATTACGAAATGCTCAGTATCAGCCCGGAGTCTGGATTTTGTGCCCGGTATGGCGATAGGCTCGCCCCCTATCACATTATGGGATGCAGATACGCTTGGCGAAATGTGGGTGTACTGGTTACATCTCTGCATACTCCTTCGGGGATTACAGGCGTGAGTGCGTATGTACATGCTGTATCTACAAGAGTGCCCAGTGTATTATAAAGCTTCGCATATAATTTGATTGACCTGACTATCCAAGTATATAAAGAATGCGATGTATCGAATAGCTTAGACCGCACGCCGAACCAACGTGTCCATTCTCAAGGAGCTCGAAATAACCACAAAGCTATCCACTTTATGCTTTCAACGGATACTCAATTATTTCGGACATGTTGCTCGTAGGAACCCTGAAAATCTGGAAAAGCTGATGGTAGTCGGCCAGGTCAACGGAAAAAGACCTCGTGGTCGTTCACCTACCCGCTGGTCAGACATAATAAAGACGATCTCAGGCAATTAAGACCGCCGAAGACGGGACCACATGGAAGAGTATAGTGCATGGGGTGATCACTACTTCAGGATACACACGACCTTCAGCAATGAGGAGACCGACTAAGAAGAAGACTATCCAAGTCAGGACCTTACTGTATTATACGCACTCACGCCTGTAATCCCCGTGGGGGTAGGCAGAGGTGTAACTAGTACACCCACATTTCGCCGAGCGTATCTCCGTCCCATAATGTGATAGAGGGCTAGCCTATCGCCATATCGGGCACAATTCCAGATTCCGGGTTGATATTAAGCATTTCATGATAGAAAAACCCAATATCACTTTACCCGACCCGGGAATCGAACCCGAGACCTCAGCGTCAGGCTCAGTCGTAACGCGTACGCATTACAACTGCGCCACCGAGGCAGTCCTTACTGTATTCTTAGCCTTATATCGCTTCAATACACGCCAAATAACTTGGCCTGGTTATATAGTTCGATAGGTAGTTTTTTCAGGAGTAGAACCACACTGTAGTTACGTCTAAAGCATTCATGGGTCGGTTCAACCGGGTCGTTACCATTGCCACACAGAATACCGACGTGAATTAGCGGCTTGCTTCGTACGGTGAGTGAGATATCGGAAGGCCAAATAAGGGAGATTTTGCTCTTCCCAATTCCTTAACTATCCATTTCCTTTAAGGTCGGCAGCACGCCTATTATCGTTCTGGTATTATTGGCATACATGGGCGGTGGAGATTACTTACCATAAAGTGATTTGTTCATTTGCGGCCTATACTATAGAAAAGAAGTCGCTTCACCCGTCTTCTACGCCTCTCGCCACGCTTTACTCACTGATAACCATCGAAATAAGATAACTATATAGAACGATAACTCTCATATGAATCTGCCAAAAAATAGGGCTCCACTTACTTACACATGCAAAGGTAACACTCATGCACGCAACAAAAATTTATGAACGTTCAAAATCAACTTTATTTCATAAAAGTTAATGTCTAGATATTAAATTTCTAAATCGATATACGATGTTCTGCACCGCGCAAAAAATTAGACATATCAAGTGTCAACTAGAGATTATTATGCACAGACTTTTATAGCCTCGCCGCCTTGCACAGAGTTTTGGTGGGGTCATTTGTTTTTCTTGAGTTACGTTTCTTGTCATAATATTTCGATACTGATATCAATAATTTTTCATTCGTTTCCAGATATAAGTCCGGCAATTAATTATGATAAGTGAACTCTACCACTTATTACCTAAACATCCAGAATACCAGAACAATCAGATGCATTGCCGAACAAATGCAAAGCGATGGGGTCATTGAGATCTGGGCCCCCATAAATCTCAGCGTACTAAATGCAACAGTAAGTACGATTTCACGTCGGTGTTCTGTAAGACAGTGGTACCACCCCAGTCGAGCCGTGTAAACAAAACTGACGGCACCGTGGCGGCCGGCGTCACTTACCGTCTCAGATGTAAGAACGCGGTGTAACAAAGCTTCCTGAACTCATGGTAATGTTCAGAGTGTATCCCGCCCATGGCTTCCACCATCTCCTTGCTCAGTTTCATTGGAGGAGGGAGCGGCTTCGGATCCCGGCCGAGGATGTATCCGAAGTCTATGTGGAACAACGCTCCTGATCTCGTCAGCAGGAGGTTGTCCAAGTGACGGTCTCCTACACCTGGGAAAAAGAGGATATGGGCTTAATAATAATAAATACACCCAACAGTCACACACATAGTCCTGACCCCACACTAGGTAAACCTGTATCGCGGGTATCAGCAACTACGAGGGACTTGCCAACCCACAACACCCAGACCAGAGACAAATATTTGTGGATCAGACAAACATTTGCCACGGAGGCTTAAATATCAACCTAGTACGGTGCCAGCGTACATTTTGTTAGGTCAGCATGTATACGCGGCGCGTGCGACACAATTACTTCAGTTTCAAGTAAATTCATTTTATAGTGTTAGTTCGCAATTAGCCATCAAGGGCCACGGGCGCTCGCGTATCATATCATTAACTATAAAGTGTAACATCAAGCTCATCTCATTAGTTTTGGACAATACATATTTTATCAACATTTACAGTATCAACACAAATAGTGTATTATTTATCAAGGAACCGTATTATTTTGGTCCTTCGAGCCGGAAGTATGATGGACTGCGTTAGTCACATCGAGACACAAGATGTTAAGTGTCATAACGCCCAGTAATTTCACTGGCTTCAATGTCCTTCAAACCGGAACACAACATTGCTTACACACTGCTGCATGGCGGCAGGAATCGACGGCGCGGTGGTACCTACCCAGACGGCCTCTCGCATACGAGGGACCTACTTCTTTTACTAATGACGGGTTAAACCTAACCCCACTCTAGTTTAGTACAGGTTGTTAGACTTTATTATTTAGCAGAGGGTGGTAAATGAGCAAGTAGGTCACCTGATTTATTAATACATTCGCACTCACGCCTGTAATCCCCGAAGGGGTAGGCAGAGGTGTAATCAGTACACCCACATTTCACCGAGCGTATTTCCGTCCCACGATGTGATAGGGGGTGAGCTTATCACAATACCGAGGACAATTCCAGACTCCGAGCTGATACTGAACACCTCGTAATAGAAAAACCCAATACAACTTTTACCCGACCCGGGGATCGAACCCATGACCTCAGCACACTCGCATACCTCGCACACGACTACTCCACCGAAGCAGCTATACATACAGACATACAAAGTTGTGAAATTTATATTTTATTTTCTCGAGTTCTAAAACCTTACCTAATAGATAAGTGATAACGCAGTATCCTGCACAGCTGCGGATGTAGGTGTCCATGGTATCAGGTTTGATTCCGTACGGTGCACTGTCCGACGGGGAGTACTTCCTGAGGAAGCTCTGTATGCTGCCCTCAGTGGCGAGCGCCTCCGCCACCGTCACCGACTCTATGAACTGCAGGAACCCGTGCCGAGAACTTGTCGCTAGTACCTGCATGGTGAACCAGGACATTGTACACGGTCAAACGAGAGGCTGCGGGTTCGACTCCCGCACCGAAATAAATACAGTGTTTATTGTTGGTCGACGGATATCTCACTCACCGTAAAATACGCAGCAGTAAGCTGCTACTTTACTACAGTATTATGTGAGACAGAAGTAACCATTCATGCTGTAGACAAAAGCGTCTACAGCATGGCTCCACCACTCGCTACACAAAGATCTGTTATTAAAAACAAAAACATACCTTGAAATAAAACTAGTTTATACGGATTTTATCGCGGTTCCATTTTATCGTATAAACTAGTTTTATTTCAATGTGTAATATTCGCGTAAACCTAAGAAATCACTATGAAAAACATACCTTATAAGGCGTCAGCTTCAAATCCAAATTCTCTCTTCTCAGCAGTTTATCCATCAAAGTGATCATCTGCAGAATCAACTGGTCTTGTCTCAAATCGTCTCCATGTTTGAATATGGCTTCGTACTCGACGCCCTCTGTCGTCAAAAACGTCAACTTCGAGGGCATCAGTGCCGACTTAAACAGACTGGCCTTTTTGGCCACTATGCCCTTTATGGTCACATTGGGGTCTAGCGGAAAAGGCATAGGTTCGAAATTGGTGAAGTTAAATTTAAAAGCGTCAGGATCCGCCAATAATTGTTGCAATCTTTCAGCTTTTTTATTTCGATTGCCGCTCTCTCTAGTTACAGTTTTGACTAATTTCACAAGTTTATCTATGAACACTTGCTGTCTGGCGAGGAATGAGCGTGTGCGTTGATGGTCACCGTTGCCTGCAGGTAAAGAGACAGAATCTTAGTCAAATACATACATACATACGCACTCATGCCTGTAATCCCCGTAGGGGTAGGCAGAGGTGTAACCAGTACACCCACATTTCGCCGAGCATATCTCCGTTCCTTATGTGATAGGGGGCGAGCCTATCGCCATACCGGGCACAAATTCCAGACTCCGGACTGATACTGAACATTTCGTAATAGAAAAACAGAAAGCACTCACGCCATCTATATATTCTAGTTAACTTTACTCTCATATGCGTAGTACAGTTATTCATTACTAGATGGCGTTAATACACATCAACGACTGCCTCGGCGGCGCAGTTGTAATGCGTACGCGTTACGATTGAGGCTAACATTGAGGTATCGGGTTCGATCCCGGGTCGGGTAAAGTGGTGTTGGGATTTTCTATTACGAATTACTCAGTATCAGCCCGGAGTCTGGAATTTGTGCCCGGTATGGCGATAGGCTCGTCCCCTATCACATCATGGGATGGAGATACGCTCGGCGAAATGTGGGTGTACTGGTTACACCTTTGCCTACCCCTTCGGGGATTACAGACGTGAGTGCGTATGTTAATACATATTTTTATACCAGAAGTCAGTTAACTATCACATGATGGTAAGTGATATCCCACAATACCAGAAGAATTACGGGCGCGTCGTCAACCATAAAAGAGTGGAATAAGAATTGGCAAAGAGGAAAATGCTTGGGGTTTGGGTCTCCGGAAATCTTGTTCCTCTGAAGAGATGCAAAACTGTGTTGTTGCGTTTACGAGAGGCTCGTATCACTTTTTTAAGTGACGTAGACAGTGGCACGCAGCCCATAGAGATAAAGAGACACTGCATACCCTGAGAATTTGCTAATTAAGTAAACTAAAAATAAATAAATAAACCGCAGTCAAAAACAGATATTTTCAAATTTGCCGCGCTGGCGTTCGATATAATACGCCCGGCGTCACTGACCCGCGGCTGAGACACGAAACGAGCGTGGCTGAATTTACACACAATCAAAGATATTCTACACGTAAATACACGTAGGGTTAACGTGTAGTAGTGAATATTTATTTAGCTCTAAACACGCAAACTAATTTAAAAAAATACGACAGTGTCTAACTGGAACGCTATTGGCTGAAATGAGATATAATACGCTCAAATTACAAAACGCGTTCGCTTTTGTTTGCACTAACTTTTTTAGCCGTATAATGTGAAATGTGTGTTTTATTTAATAAATTTGATTTTGAACGTTAATGAAATGAAATGAAAATATTTATCGAATCCAAAAAACAATTATACATCATTTAGATTCAGTCAAATTTTAACTCTACCGCCAGTTCGGAATGCTATTTCGCTAGAGAAGAACAGACAAGAAACTCTAACGTTGCTCTTTTCAAAATTAATTTACAATATTTACACTACGATAATATAATTAATTTTGAATAGAGTTAGAGCAGCTCAATTTATGCCAATGAGGGACATTATAAAGTAAAATAATGAAATTATAAGTAATGTTTATTGCGCATGATCCTAATGAATGACAGCTTCCGTGGCGCAGTTGGTGAGTAGTCGGTTGCGAAGCGCGAGGCCGTGGTTTCGAGTCTCGGGTCTGTGTGTTGTGGGTTGGCAAGTCCCTCGTAGTTGCTGATACCCGCGATACAGGTTAACCTAGTGTGGGGTCAGGACTATGTGTGTGACTGTTGTGTGTGCATGTGTGCATGTGTGCATGTGTGCATGTGTGCATGTGTATAGTGGTATACATCACCGGTGGCCAGGCTGTGGCTGAAGGTGCGCATGACGGCGAGGTACATGGTCCTGGCGGCGTGGTCCTGCGCGCCATGCAGCTGGTGCAGCTGGTCCTCGCACTCGATCAGTAAGTACCAGTACAAGTAGTTGGCGAGCACGCTGTTGCTGCACGCGCGGGAGATCAGGAACGACGCCAGGCTCAGCCGCTGAGTGGCTTCCGGCTGATCTGCTGTCTGTCTGCATATACAACATACAACATACAACCGATACCACCGTCCTGTCATACTACCCTATACATGGTCAAGGACTATGGATGGACAAGTTCGTGCGCGACCGTCCTGCGGGGTACAACACGTTGGTGCGGGGGGGGGGGTCCATTTGTTTCCCTCCCCCGCTGCACAAACCGCCCCCGCTAACATCTAGAGAACCTCGCCCCCCCCCCCCCCTACGTGTTGTACCCCGCGGGACGGTCGCGCACGAACTTGTCCATCTATAAACATAGTAACTCATTCCAACTAATTGTTTTGCGTTTTTTTTTATTAGCTTGAATGATGACTGCCTCAGTGGCGCAGTTGTAATGCGTACGCGTTACAACTGTGCCTGACGCTAAGGTCTCGGGTTCAATCCCCGGGTCGGGTACAGTGGTATTGGGTTTTTCAATTACAAAATGCTCAGTATCAGCCCGGAGTCTGGAATTTGTGCCCGGTATGGCGATAGGCTCGCCCCCTATCACATCGTGGGACGGAGATACGCTCGGCAAAATGTGGGTGTACTAGTTACACCTCTGCCTACCCCTTCGGGGATTACAGGCGTGAGTGCGTATGTATATGTATAAAATGAGTAAATAATGTCATATAGTTTATGTATATACTTACAAATGCGGCAAGTCATCGTCATCGTCAGTGGTTATGGCAGGCGTGTTGGGTCTCCAGTCAGGAGCCACACTGCACGACACTGCAGGGGGAGTGGGCGGTACAACCGGCACTACTGGACCCGACACACCTATGTAATATATACAGAGATATTTTCATACCCTACGTGGTGTATTGTCGAGTAGCCAACTGTGAAACGAAACGCGGGTTCGATCCCCGTGTATTTGTTTCGGGTGTGGGTGTTATGAGACTGAAAGTATCTCATAGTTGATATACATACAAGATAATAATATTTTTTATCTGATGATGGAGTACTAAGTAAAAAATGAAACTTCTCAACGGATAACAATACACTCGTCGCGATTATGTTATTGTATTGAAATTTACATTGTAGCGGACGGGCGGACTGGAGCGTAGCAGAAAAACACGTGGAGGTACGGGGAAGAGTATATTTGCGTATAATACTAGCGAATAACGATGAATGATCCCAACAAGAGTGAAAGTCATTCGCTACACAAACTACTTAATTAAACGTATTATCATATTATGCTTTCAACGAAAGATCCCATCGAGGTGGAAGTCTCTCATTTACCACAGCATAGGTAACTAGGCTAATCCTAACTTTTCCACGTCATTTAGAATCTTGTGTTCGGAAGTAATGTTTTGTCGGAGAATCTTGCCATCGCGATGTAGATGTGCCATACGTTTTGCATCGTACTATGGCAGTGGCGCCATCTCTTGGCGTATTTTGTAATTAGTGTAGTCATGGGCGCTACAACATGCCATTGCTATACATACACAATATATTAAAAAAAAAACTAATTGAAAAACCGCCTTCAAAAAAATAACACTGAAAAGTCAGCTCTGCTGCGTGTAAAACTAAAACTGCATCGACTCAAAAACAGACCTCAAGGAATTGTTATTTACGACTTATCAGTTTTATTTTTTTAAGTCGGTTTTATAACTTTTCTTTAAACTAATTTCATTTCCCGTTAACTGTGTTTACACACCATTTTTTCCCCTATAAAGCATCAATCTTTGGTCCTTTAATTTTAGAAGTTCATCAACATTAAGAACTCACCGGAAGCGGATATGAGACTGGCCTGACTCCCTCGATGTACACTCTGTATCAACTTGCCGTCACCGTCTGATAGTATCGGCATGTCTTTACCGCAAGTACGCGCGTATTCTGCAAACAAACATACATTACTTCACGGCTGTGGGGTAGGCAGGAGTGCACTTACTATTCGCCGATTATTTCCATCCCAAGATGCGATAGATGGCGAACCTATCGACATACCGGATACAAATTCTAATACAGGCAAACAAAAAACTCGAATACAAATTGTGATTGGCCGACCTGGGATTTTAACCCAGGACCTCACGATTTGTCACTCAGCCTTAATATGCTGCTAATAGACTAATAAGGATAAAAAACATTCAAATCGATCCATTACTTTAGGCACTATGATGTCAAGAGACACACACACCCACGTACTCGCGTACGCACACACGCACGTACACGTTCGTTCACACGCACGCACGTGCATAATGAGACTAATCATATAACGTCCTTCTTTTTTATTCGGAATAAAAAAAAAAGTTTGAAATTGAACACTATACCGTCATGTATTTCCATATAATCTTCATATTTTAAAGCTTGTACTAGTTGGAGTAAGTAGAGAAGTAAATCTTCATCAGGCGCTTGTTGTAGGCGCGTTATTGCGTATCTGAAAGTAATTTATTTTAATTTATATAAGTGTTTTAGAAACCAAACTAGTTCGGGATTTTTTTATGTAAGTAGGCAAAGTGGAAATATAGACCCAGAAATGGCAATATTTCTGAAAAGATCGTTAAAGCGGGCGGATCCGCGAGCAAAAGCTAGTTGTAATATAAAAAATCAGTACATACTTCCTAACAGCAGGATGCGTGAACTTGGGCGTCAACAACTCCAGAGCATCCTCTACATCCATCGGAGCCCACTGCTTCATCATGGACAACGCTTGTCGTACTTCACCTGCAAAGAAACAAAATTCATTTATTTCTGCCTGGCATTAACCTGGCTTAGTACCAGGGTCCGGCTTCCTGGATCCTGCTAAGAAGCCTTCACTTCACCCTATTTTAAGCATCTTTCGTAGTGACTAGCTGAAGGCCCTTTCTCATACATTTTCTTTTCTTTTAGACATATTCTCAGTACATAGATAAGTTTTTTTTAAGTTTAAGTTGATAAATCTACAATTTATCATTTAAAATGTGCACAAAATAAACGATTCGCAAAAATATGCAACAGAAATTGATATTTTAGACTCGATATTATAAGAAAATTTGGCTCAATTTATATTAATACATATGAGGAGTGAGTAGTTTTCAATGTAGTCTACAGAATTAATGGACTGATTTAACCGGGTTGTTTGTTGCCTTTGTCACACAGAAAATCGACTTGGCCCGCTGTTGCGTTTCATAAGGAGTGAGGTATCCGGAGGCCCAAACCCCCTTCCCAATTCCTTAATCATACCTTTCCTTTATGGTCAGCAACACATCCATGATTTTTCTTTTATTGTGAATGTGCATGGGCGATGGTAATCACTTACCATCAGGTGGCCTATTTGCTCGTTTGCTGGCCAATATAAAAATTCCCATAAAAATAAAACATGTTTACCCCTTCCTCAGATAACATACAGATGGTACGAACATTATTATAAAAGGAATTGTAAAGGAGGTTTCATACTTGGGAGTTTTGTTCACGAGAGATGGAAAATATGATAGAGATATCGAAAGAAGAGTAAGAAAGAAGGCACTACACGCCTGTATGAGTAGCCGGCAAGTTACTGGAAAAGCTCGACTGGCCGTGCACGGTGGAGTGTTAGTACCAACGTTAATGTATGGAAGTGAAAGTTGGGTGTGGCAGAAGAAGAATGAAAGTCGTATAAATGCAGTAGAAATGAGAGATCTGAGAAGTATGTGTGGTGTAACTATGAGAGATAGAGTAAGAAATAGTGAGGTAAGAGAGAGGTGTGGTGTGAGAGAAGATTGACGAAACAAATATACATGGCGAGTGTGAATGGTACAGTTGGGAGGGGAAGGCCTCGGCGAACCTTCATAGATCAAGTTGGAGATATTCTCGATAAAGGCCAGGTCAGGAGTACCCTAAACCGATGTGCATGTATGAAAAATTTAATGAGGGTGAATGAGGCTAAAGAGATGTGCAAGGATCGTAGCAAGTGGAAATCCGTTGACTCTGCCTACCCCTATGGGAAACAGGCGTGAGTCTGTGTATGTATGTTGTAAATACATGACCGACCTTAGACATTGGTGAAAGGTAATATGTATGATGAATAATTTGAAAGTAACATATGCCATGACGCTGACGCCCACCTGGTCTGTTCCAATTAACACATTCCAAGAACTTGGTGAGAGCTCGACGATGTGAAGACAAATAGAATCTGAAAACAACATTCATTTATTAACACGCTTTTATTAGCTTCATACGTATGTATGTA
The DNA here is from genome assembly GCA_905332985.1 of Mimas tiliae. Taxonomy (NCBI): domain Eukaryota; kingdom Metazoa; phylum Arthropoda; class Insecta; order Lepidoptera; family Sphingidae; genus Mimas; species Mimas tiliae. Next base: position 1,616,466 of record HG995254.1, read on the forward strand.
TGTATGTATGTAAGGGAAATTTTGAACATGATTTTGACCTCCTTCAAAACGTCGGGAATGCAGTTCAGATATAGAAGGACAGACAAGAAACTCTAGTGTTGCTCTTTTAAAATTGGTCGCCCTGGTCCCGTTCTGGTGCCGTAGACTTGGTATTACAAACTCATAGTCCTCAAATACATGAGGAACTGACCTGAACTTCCACAGCAGGTCCTGTTCCACGGCAGCCAGAGGTCTGGCAGGCGGCGCGGCCACGATAGCCGCGAGCTGGTCCCGTTCTGATGCAGTAGGTTTGGCATCACGACCTGACAGCCCTGACCGAAGAGATCTGGCTAGTCTATGCTGTTTGCTTTCTACTAGGTTTTCCTGGAATAATAATGGAACGTCATAATTTGTATGTCTTTCAATTTCGGAGGCAAAAGTTGAATTTCAAAGAGGTATTATTAGTTAAAAGGCTATGTATGCTGTAGCTTATGAGCCTACGAGATATCTCGCGCGCCAGAGAGGAACCTTTGTCGATATCGAATAATGTACCGTAACGTACTGCATCCGAAGATATAGACTTTTTTCAGGCGTGTAAATCGGGCCTGTTAGCTTCGAGAGACAGGTTCGGATCTTGGGGCAAACCGGGGCACCCGCCCCGGACTGCAGATTCATGGAGGCGCCAAAATCATAATATAATATGATTAAAAATAAAAATTTGACTGGATATTGGCTGGAATTTGACTGGAATTTGCCTGGATATTGCCGGAATTTGCCTCGGAATTGCCTGGACTTTGCCTGGGAAATGCCTGAATTTTGGTTTGAATGTGCCTGGGAATTGACTGGAATTTACCTGGGAATTTGCCTGGATATTGGCATGTTCTTCACAATTGAAACTAAACCTTATGACTGGCATACGGTTAAAATTAATATAACACAAACATAACAGGCAAGTGGCTAACAGCGCCGCGTATAGAAGTTTCGTTATACTAAAACCTGCCGTATATGTAAAGTAATAAGGTTGATTATTGAATGAGACTAAATGACAATAAGGAAGAAATTAAGCTTTTAGTTGTCCAGTATAAAATGTACCTGTAATATTTCATAATCTGGTACTGTGACTATCTCGGCCTGCGCTCTGAACTGGTACATCTCATCGCCGTCCTGTTCGTAGTATACTACTGCGTGCTACAATAACAAAAAAATACTATGTTTCTTTTATTTAAGACCATGCAGTCAAAAATATTCCCAGCCGTTAGCTCCGCCCACCCACCCCGCTACCCGCTCAATTTATACGTCGCGCGGCGTCTCAGCGCTCTTGAAGTTGTAATAGTGAACATAAAAACATGGAGACTTATGCGACTATTTTTTCTTAATAATATATTTTGCTTTTAAAGATAAATATTTTGTCGATAATATAAAAAAAATAGTATTCGAGCCGTAATTGAGATATTTAAAAAGTAATGATAAATCAGTCTCCAGAGGTGTTGATGTTAGGCAGGCGGACGATCGTAAATACCACAAGCAAAATCTTTCTGTAACATGTATTAATAAAAAGCATGTTGCGCCGACCCCACTGCGAGTGGGATAAGGGCAGGTGGAAGTAGAATGATAAAGATTGACTATGTATTCGATACTGATTACAATTTTTTATTATTTGGTCTTTATGTTTGTGCGTATATTATACAAAACCCACTGAATGGATTTGGACAGGACTTTCGCAGTTTCTTACCATATTTCTAAACTTAGAGTATTTGATGTTATTTTCACATAATTTTTTACCGATGGTAATCAATCGTCTGTGAATTATGTATATATTTTTTAAGTATGTTCACGCACAACTCCGCCGACTTGGATAAATATTTTGCATTTGCTTACTCAGATGGTGGTACCGTTTAATTATGAAGAAAGAAACTTAAGGGTTATGAAATCGAGGGATAAAACACTAAACCGTCGACATTTATACACCGGTTCGGATGATTCTTTCACTAAAAATAGTGAAATAAAAACTTTTTAACAAAAATATTAAACACTCATAAAAAATCCCATATAATTTGAGTTTAGCTATGATGAAAGCCTTTTTTTCTTTCTGTCGCGTTATCCCGGCATAACACCAGGGTGCACCTTCAGCAGGAGGGTGGTTAAATTTGACGTTATTTGGTATTATATGGGGCGACTCGCCATCTGACCCCCACAACCCGCAACGGGAACCAAGTTTCGCCATTGCCTCGTCCGTTAATCAGCAGAACGTGCAGGTGAGGTTGACTTTAGACTTTGACTTACACTTGAAAGAGTACGAGTAAAAGTTGGCAATCTCCTAGAAAAGTGGGTAAGCCTAAAATGCTAATAAGTTTTAGACTTCTAAAATTTAAACTTACAATCACAAATAACACGAATTTCTTTCATTCAGAATACTAGAGTAGCTCAGTCATCATGAATTCAGTCTAATTTAGTTTTATCAGCACCGGCGATTACAAAAATATAGTTTCATTAAAGAAATTAATGTTAATTGCGACTTTTGAGTGTTAATTTTTGAAGTTTTGATTAAATGTATTTTTATTTTGTGATAATGTGTATAATATGTAAATAAATAAAACATTTTTTTTTTAAATTTACTAAAATTTAATTTGTCAATTTCTAAAATATCAGTTGTTTTTAAATCATCAGATTCAAATGCTTTTTCACCTTCGGATACTGTTTCTTCTTGCGATTAAATTTTCCTGCAAGTTACATATTCTGGATCCTGTATCATTATTTTCTTTGGATAGAAGGGATCTACTAACTCGGGTAGTAAACAATCTATATAAAAAGAGACAAGTTTAGGTTCCATTTCCTTTCTCCAAAACTCGTCGTCCTTTTCAAAAATTTCCACTTTTAGTTTATTACCTCCATAGCTAACAGTAAAGAGACACTTAATTTTTTTCTGGGTCAATCATAGTTACATGCCTATGCATGGTCTACCATGCGTACAGTGGTAGTAAAATCGTAAAAAAGAAAACAGGCAATATATCTGACAAAAATAAATCTTCTTGGCCACTGTCATTGCAAAGGTGTTAGACGGCATGCTTAATGCTTAGTTAAATAAGCACATTAAAATTCATGAAAATTTATTTGTCTTCGCCCCACGCTTTCAACGGAGAGTTTTATTCTGTGTCTAAAGCATGCTGTCAATTATTACGCGAAGTGCAGTACTTCAGTCTATTGCTGCTTTCTCGACCTTTCCAAAGCCTTTGACCTGGTTCCGTACGATATTTTATGGAAAAAAATGCATAAGTCTAAATTACCAATATCTTGAAATATTGGTACGGATATCAGGTTAATAGCGTATGATGTGCAGGGGCTGTAGGGCGCTCGTATGAGTTGGAATGCGGGGTAAGCCATGGGGGATTAACATCGTCTACGCTTTTTAATTTATACGTTTACGAGTTGATCGGAGAGATGAGTGCAACCAGGGTCGGATGTTACATAGATGGTATATGTGTCAATAATATCTCTTATGCGGACGATATGGCATTACTGAGCGCCTCACCCAGTGGGTTGCGTAAACTTTTAGCTATATGTGAAATATATGCAAAATCCATGGGCTCCTTTATAACGTAAAAAAGTGAGATCATGGTCTTTGAGTCTAGGGGTAAAAGTCCGAAAACAATGCCGTTTGTGTATTTGTACGGAACGCTGTTAAGGCGAGTATATGCTTTTAAATATTTAAGCCATCTTTTGACCCCAGGTCTCAAAATGAAGATCTGGAGAGGGAACGAAGAGCGATGTCAGTAAGAGCGAACATGCTGGCTCGCAGGTTTGCGCGGTGTTCAAGAGCGGTAAAGATCACACTCTTTAGAACTTAGTAAAGCTCATTTTATACGTGCAGCTTGTGGGCCAGATATACTCAGAAAGTGTACAACGCTCGTCGCATCCAGTATAATAATGCTTTCAGGATACTGTTGGGACTGCCACGTTTCTGTAGCGCATCGGGTATGTTTGCCGAGGCCAGAGTGGACAATTTCTATGCCACTATGGTGTGCATCTCTGGTGCGCAGGATTAGGGCGAGTATGATCGGGAATGACCATTCTGGGAATGATCGCGGGTAGATTTGACTGTCTATACATGAGCCTCAGGTCCACTCAAGATCATCATAATTTTCATCCTTATCCATTTATTTATAGCATAGGCAGATAACCGAGCAAGTGAATCACCTGATGGTAAGTGATCTTCACTGCTTATAAAACCCACGATAAATAATGAACAGTGATGTGATCAATCTTATCGATCTTAATAAACGGGTGATTAAAATTAACATGAAATTTTAAGATGTCTCGGATTTGAAAAGAGCCGGTACATACTTACTTTAAGTTTTATGTAATGCCCTTAAAATATTACCACACCTTTCTGTAATACGTTGTATATGAAATTTGTATTCTTTCTTTCCACCTGCCCTTACCCCACCCGCAGTGGGGTCGGCACTTCATGCTTTTTAACCCATGTTACAGAAAGATTTGGCTTGTAGTTATTACGACCGACCGCCTGCCTGACGTAAACCTCTAAGGGGAGTTAACACCCAGACAAGAAACAAATATTTATGGATCACACAAACATTTTATCTCGGTGCGGGAATCGAACCCGTGGCCTCTCCCTTCAAAGCCGGCTACTCGCCCACTGCGCCACGGAGGCAGCCCGCCTATCCGCTATCACATTAGTAGCAACTAAATCAAATAATTGCGGAGGCGACTCCACTGGCTTTCTTTGTTCCGAAATCATAACGATTTGTCATTAATTATTTAACTAAAAAAAACGGTAAACAAGTCATTATTATGATCGTATTAACAATAAGTTCTCATAATGTAAATAATTTAATTCTATTTTAGAAATAATGTTACTATTTTGTATAATAATTAATAACACTCGGGCAGAGCGTACGGCATACAATAAAACACGTGTTCTCTCCTTGGCGCACGGGGCGGTACTGAGTTAGCCGCTAGCGAGCACTGCTATAACACACTAGGAGTAAAAACATTAGGTTGAATATTGCGCGCACCGTTGAACCTTAACTATGCACAGAAGTAAATGACGTAAGTCGCAAATCTATTTTAATTTATATTATAAGTTTTAATTGATCTAGGTAAATTTTGGCTTGAAGGCAAATAATAAACTGTATTTACTATCATTGAGTATTTTTTTTAAATACAAAACTCAAGTCGTTTATTAGAAAAATGACAAATTCTCCCGAAAAGACATCGTTTTCGAAATAAAAATGTATCGAGGAAAAATAATCCAATTGCGTAACTGGCTTGAAAACCGATAGAATAAGGCCTGAAAAAACATATATCAAAATTTGACATTGATTGGATATATACTTAATTCAGTATATTTATCCAAAGTCACGTAAAATTTTGGGAGCCTCCTCTTAAAGGCAAGAGTGCCACTTACCATCGATCGAGGCGATCACACTGCTTGACCTCTACCCCGCTCTTTAATTATTTGCAGGTCAAAACAAAGAAATTATATAAAAATTGGGTAGATATTTGTTTACATTTAGTTTTTTTGCTTCTATGATCAGGGTACAAAAACAAAACCGAAATTGCATTACCCTTAGCTTCTAGAGCTGCGACTACAATTACCGGCACGACTCGTGAGCACAGATAAGACAGTAGTAGGGACAGTTGAGACTCCAATAGACGATGAACATCGACTAACGAACCAATCGCGTGCAGCGTCGACACCCCACGCTCATTCATTCCGCCAATCAAACCTACGGCGTGGGTGAAGTTAGTGCTCACGACTCATGCCGGTACCACTACTTACACATTATTGTTGCAAATATCTATGAATCGACAAATATAGTAAAAATGAATATACTTACGTTGATACCGTCAATCTGGACTGTCGGAAACTCTATCATCAAGTACATATAGTTGGAGTTTCGCTTCTCTTTCTCATTGATCATTTCAATCTCTCTGAACGTCAATCTGTCCAGCCAGTCAACCTGGAAATATACAAACATCACATAGCTTTTGCCCGCAGCTCTGCTTGCATCATGTTGGCGAGATAAAATATTTTAACCACTTTTTACTATATTTTTACATAAACTTATCAAAAAAGTTTTATTTTTAATATTGATTGAATTTGAAGTTCTTTTTTATTAACTTTGATAAAAGCGGGTCTTACCAAATAAAGAAGAAAGCAATAATATTGTTATTACGTAAACCGATGACACATATTTTTTTTATAATTAACAAAAAAGGTGTCATAATGTTAAAGCAAATTTTTTTTTTTTTATATCCACACACATAAACAAACTTGTTCAGATAATGGTTTTTTTATGGAAAGTTGTTTAGCTACGAGCCTTCATTCGACGCGTGGGCATGCAGTAAAACAAGATCTGTTTAATTTGCATAATGCGCAAAACATACCTACCGGGTCGTAATCTGGAGGCTAAGATTCGATGAACCCACAAAAAGAACAGATTTTCGAGTGTATTTATTTATAAAGTACACTTTCTTCTTTCACCTGCTCTTATCCCGCTCGCGGTGGGATCTGTACAGCATGTTTTTTTAACACATGTTACATGTTTCGTGGGCGCGTTGCCGACCTTACAGCAAAAGGATTGGGATCTTTCTTTCTTTTCTTTGGGCCTTCGGATATGTCACTCACCGTACGAAACACAGCAGCAAACTGCTACTTTACATCGGTTTTCTGACAGTGGTAACGATCCGGTCGAGCCGGTCCATTCGTGCTGTACACAAAACTGTCTACAACGTGGCTCTAACACTCATTGTAATCATCACATACATACATACATACGCACTCACGCCTGTAATCCCCGAAGGGGTAGGCAGAGGTGTAACTAGTACACCCACTTTTCGCCGAGCGTATCTCCGTCCCACGATGTGATAGGGGGCGAGCCTATCGCCATACCGGGCATAAATTCCAGACTCCGGAGCTGATACTGAGAATTTCGTAATAGAAAAACCCAATACCATTTCCCGACCCGGGGATCGAACCCGAGACCTCAGCGTTAGCCTCAGTTGTAACGCGTACGCATTACAACTGCGCCACCGAGGCAGTGTAATCATTATAAGATGATAAGTCGCCCATTAATCGCGTAATGGACAACTACCCATCGTTTAGTTTCAATAGAATGCGTCCGGTCATTACATACGACGCGGCATGTTGGTTATACAGTATACTAACTATTTGGGTACACACATCATTCAAATTCAAATTCAAAATCAAATCATTCATTCTGTAAATTGGATCATAAATATCACTTTTACATGTCAATAAAGTTTAGTTGCTTGATGATTAATAAACATTATTTTAGTTGCTTGAATGACGAAACGGTCGCTCGTCTGATAGTAGACGCCACGCCTGCCCATAAACAGAAGCAACACCATACAGAACTTTGAATTACACTGCATGGCACTGGACTATTGTTTGGCGGTAAGAATAGACAAAGCGGTGGTACCAACCCAGACGGCCTCTCGCATACGTGGGACCTACCACCTTGTAATTCATCTTTCATGAATCGCTGGGGCATTTCTTTCTGCCTGCTGCTGACTGCCTCGGTGACGCAGTTGTAATGCGTACGCGTTATGACTGAGGCTGACGCTGAGGTCGCAGGTTCGATCACCAGGTCGGGTAAATTGGTGATATTGTGTTTTTCTATTAGGAAACACACAGTATCAGCCCGGAGTCTGGAATTTGTGTCCCACATCATGGGGCTGAGATACCCTCGGCGAAATGTGTGTGTACTGGTTACACTTCTGCCTACCACTTCGGGAAATACAGGCGTGAGTGCCTTTTATAAAAAAAACATACCTTAGGCATATGTCCATTCCGGTGTTTCTTGGCGAGCTTGGCCAGCCTCTGCATCTGCTCCTTGCCTCTATCAGGGGCCTTGCCAGGGGTCTTCTCACTGCCCTCCACTCCAGGCCACACGCGCAGGTCGAACATGCCCTTAGAAGTGCCAAAACAAAACTTCTTTAACTTGTGAACGCAGGTCATGTAGAAATACTTGCATTTCCGCAATGTGCTGAATGGGGCACCCATTGATGCGGATTAACAGTCGAAGTTTACTGGTCAAACATTTGGCTAGCGCATTTTATTAAGACAATAGATGATATTTATTGGCGCAACCGTTACACGAACTAGAATTCAAAAACGATAAATATTTGCTTTTATAACATTTTATCACTGTTTTTAACAAAAATAATCTTTTAACATATCCCATATTCAAATGTATTGGTAAAATATCAAGAATGTTTCATTAAAATTGTATTTTGAACGTGTATTGTGTGTTTTTTCGCGCGTATTGCACATCGTAAGTTCGGAATGGCACTAAAATATCAAGTAGCGGCAAATTCCTACGAGCGCGAGCGTACTGATAAGTGTCAGAGGAGAATAAACATATAAATATTCTAATATCGGTAAACTATTGAATGACGCGGATTTGCATGCGATTTTTTTACATACATATATGAAATGAAATGAAATAGTTTTATTAATCATGTAGGCAATTAAAATAGCGCTTATGACAAGTCAGTACAAAATAAAGAAACTTATGTATAAAAATCATATCAACTAATGTATACATAACATACATAGCATCGTCAAATACACTAGGCAATTACACTAAATTGTTTATTTGTTGTCTTTTTATTTTACATTATTAACAGTATTTGTAATATGGAAACGTCCATTATTAATTATTAAATATTTTGAGTCGGTATGGACCACTGCATTACCGAAACGGCACGAGTTTTAAAACTACCACCGGATCCAAAACGACCCAGCTTGAGAAGACCCGGCGAAACAAACTCAGTGGGCTTAATTTACCACTGGATTCAACGCGGCGCGACCCAAACTCTGAGAAGATCCAGCTACTTGAACTCAGGGGGCTTGTTTTAGGTCCGGATTTTCAATAATTTATATTAGGAAATACAAAGTCCTATAGTTAACTTTAGGGAGATTGAATGCGGACCATGTGTATCTCCGAAGTGTTGTTTTAAAACTACCACCGGATCCAAACGCGACCCAGCTTGAGAAGACCCGGCGAAACAAACTCAGTGGGCTTGTTTTTTGTCCACTTACTATATTCTTGAAAAGCATGACTTGTCTTTTAAAAAATTGCCAATTTTCCGTTAGGTATTATTTATTCGCGATCGGTCGTCTTTTGTTTATTTGATATCGTTTTATTTTTTTTGGTTTAGGTAGGTATTTTATGTTAGGGAGCATTCCATTTTAGCTTATAAATATACATAAATACGCACTCACGCCTGTGATCCCCGAAAGGGTAGGCACAGGTGTAATCAGTACTCCCAGGAAAAACACACCCAACAGTCACACACATAGTCCTGACCCCACACTAGGTTAACCTGTATAGTGGGTATCAAGAACTACAAGCGACTTGGTCCCACAACACCCAGGACCCGAAAGCAACATTTGTCTCTGTGCGGGAATCCAACCCACAGCCTCACGCTTCGCAGCCGGCTATTCACCAACTGCGCCACCGAGGCAGTTGAACCGCACAACACAATTTCAACACAGTATAATTATGATCCTACCATAAATAATAAAGTAAGTACGTAAACTGAACAATTATTTTTTATTACCTTATGTTTAAGTAAGCATCACTTAGTTAAGATATTATTATATTAAAAACACATCGATAATGTTATCGTAGACATTGAAAACTGGGTTAATATTCAGTCAACGGTTTTGTAATTTGTCCCTGTAAACGAAGGTCATGCCAAAATAAATAAAATACCTACTCTTTACTTTTATTACTGCCCGAGACTTACTGGCAAGTTATATGTCCTAAAAGCAGTATAATTGTTAAGAAATGTGAAAATGTACATCATTTCTCTTAAATATTGAAATAAAACTAGTTTATACGGATTTTATCGCGGTTTAAATCGCGGGAGTCTCTCTCGTGACCACGAAGGCTGAAAAGCTTTCGAAACGTCGGGACTAAAATAAAAAATTAACCGCGATAAAATCCGTATAAACTAGTTATATTTCAATGTGTAATATTCGGATAAACCTAAAAAATCACTTTTCTTACATAGTTATTTTTTCTGGCGGAAAGTTGTTTGGAAATGGAATTTAACCCGCCATAACTTTCGATTTATGACTATGATTTATTATGACTATAGACTATAAAGTTTGAACCTGCAAAATATAGTTATCTAGGATCCTGAAACAGCTCCGGATCTACGATTTTTACGAACCGGGGTACAAACTTGATAATGGCGGCTCTCTCTCCAGCGTTTGAAATAAATTACTTGAAAAAAATCACAAATATATAACGGTTGGCATTTTTCGTGAATGGGACAATAAATAAATACACGGCAAACAGTCACACACATAGTCCTGCCCCCACACTAGGTACCTGTGAACTACGAGGGACTTGCGGTCCCACAATACCCAAACCGAAACAAATATTTGTGAAACTCACACACATTTGTCTCGGTGTCAGAATCGAACCCGGAGCCTGTCGCTTCGCAGCCGGCTACTCGCCCACTGCGCCATAGAGGCTGTCAACGTACCTAATAAAAATTACCATACAGATGGTAATAAAAACACACGTTGGTTGTTGCGACAAGACAAGATTAAACGGTTTTTATTAGAAAACTATAGAGGGCAAAACAATAGACGATAAGGCCATAGACAATATAAGTTTACAATATGGCATAATGTGCAATACACTAGATGGCGTTAGTGATGAACTAAATACCATTATTTTGATATATTTTAACAGATGGTACATGGTATTTAAATCTATGTGTGTGATTTATAACGATTCAAATTAATACACGGAAACATGATAATCAAGGCCTCTATCATTCAATTTAAAATGTGCTATCAATATATTATTCAAATGTCGAATATTAATAATTTTAATATTTTACTAATAATACGTAATTAAAGGCCTCTGCGAACTTTCATAGATCAAGTTGGAGATATTCTCGAGAAAGGCCAGCTCAGGAGTACCCTAAACCGACGTGCATGTATGAAAAATTTAATGAGAGTGAATGAGGCCAAAGAGGTGTGCAAGGATCGTAGCAAGTGGAAATCCGTTGTCTCTGCCTACCCCTATGGGAAACAGGCGTGAGTCTATGTATGTATGTATGTATGTAATACGTAATTTATGATGTTTAGCGTCCGTCCCTCCATGCCTGGAGTAAATGTTACTCATCAAATAAAATATAACAGGTTTCAATACAAGTCACGTTTTGACATACGAACAGAAAGTTGCCTATTAAAACAGATCCGGAATAATCATATAGACTATGACATATACGCCATTCCTTATAGAAACCAAGCGTGCCAATTTTTACTATGTAGAGTGACGCTAGTGTTGAGTATGACATACAAGAGGCAGTACATGACTAAGTTATGTAAAAGCGTACTACTACTACATGTACTACTTTAAATTTTATGTCACGTTACTCTGTTACTATCCCCATGACGCGGGCTGCATGCGTCAAAGAGTGAGAACGAGTGAGCTTCTAGACGCCTCGCCTCATTTGAAGTGTGACCTTGTACTGGCTCCATACAAAAAAGAGGCTGCTCTTACTAACTCGTTTAAAAATTGTGACCTATTTAACACTGACGCTCACATCGCGGTGCGCATAGTTTTTATACTGCGCGTTGGCACGCTTCGCTTAATATTGCTCTTAATTGCGACATGCGAAGGGACTACACATAGGTACGTTGTATAAATGTATATCATATTCGAAAGTCATGATACAGCCTCTTTCAGGATCGGGCGAAGTAAAGAGATCTTAGTCGGAAGTTGGACACTATTAGCTGACATTGTACCGGAAAATAAGGTTGGAATAATGAATATAAGTTGTTCAAAATACCTCCGAATACCTTGGATCACACCCAATTTCATTAGATGTATGAACTACAAAGATAAGCTGCACCTTAATGGTGGTAGAGCCACGCTGTAGAGTTTTGTGTACAGCACGAATGGGCCGGCTTGAACGGATCGTTACCACTGTTTCACAGAAAACTGACGTAAAGCAGTGGATTGCTGCTGCGTTTCGTACAGTGAGTGAGATATGCGGACGCCCAAATATCCGGGGGGATATGTGAGGGCGGGAGCGCCCTCCTTCCCAATTCCTTAACGGTCGGCAACCCACCCATGATTCTTTTGGTATTGTGGGCGTATACTTGCTCGTTTGCTGACGTATGAAATAAAAAATATCACGAGGTAGAAAGAAAGAAAATAATAAATATTTTTATTATATTCATGACTCGTGAGGTATCATAAGGTATGTAATGATAACCCAAGGTATCAGTGTGAAAAAAAGTAATATTAAACAGTAAATATATTTCGTTTAAAATCGGCAAAGCACCCATGATTGATCTGGTTTCGTGGATGTTCATGGACGATAGAGATCACTTACTATCAGCTGACCCGCTTGCTCGTTTGCCGAGCTTATACTAAACAGAAGAAAACTAGAGAGATCAATATAATCTGCAAGTAAAAATAACACAAATTGATATACATACCCATAACTGATTATTATTAAACAATTACTTGTTTCCTTAATAAGATAATTGACACTACCGGTACACTTTAAACAACTTTAAAACCCCCAATGTCTCACAATACACTAATGTCCACTTAATTTTCACTTAATGCAAATTATAGCATCGATAAAACTTTTTTCTTTTACTAAAACACTGAATAAATCTTAACCAAACCGGCTTTTTGCAAAACTGCACTCGTTTTTATGTTAATTTTGAGACACGTTAAAGGAAACTATTACACTACCATTTGTTAATTCCTTGTTTTAATGTAATATGTAACCTTCGCATGGACGGTGCCTACAATCTAAATGGATTTAACATTTTAACTGCATAAATAGCTAGTATCTATAATGTATATTAAAGCGACAAAATCAGTAGGTATATATATCGAGAATATATTAATATGTCCAAAAATATATTTTTAAAGGCCATAATGAAGAATTTTAAGTGAATGATTTTTCTGTCAATACATTTTTTATGACTAAAAGAAAGAATATATTGTACGGGACTTTACTTGTATCCCGTACGTTGGGTATTGTGTAAGTGGTATGTGTGTACGTATGTGTTATAGGCCCTTATGTACTGGTGGTTTGCAATGAAAATTGCAATACATATACTGTAATATTTCGTATATGTACAAAAGGCACCGGAAGGCCAGTACGGGCAGAAACTGTATCATAGGAAAATACAGCGCAATGAAAATTGCTTTGTCTGTGAGAGTGGACTGTATAGGAAAGAAAACACTGAATTTAAACTGTAAAAGCCACGCCCCCCTTTGGTACTTTTGGTGGTTACTATTCTTCCATTACTTTTCTTCAGCCCGAAATCTTCCTGTAAACTGTGTCGCTGAAAGAATTTGCACGCTTTTTATGCAAAATTCAGCTCCATCTCGCTCCAACGCATAGTGAGGTTTCACTTAGCGAAGGAGCGAGATGGACCTATGTGTCAGAAAAGGACAAAATATCGCGGAATTCCCTATCCTAGCCACCGGCTATACCGACGAGAAGAACCCCTCTGTTTATTTAATTAAAAACACATAATACAAATTATTTTCACTATAACATACTACTGTATGTACAACAAATAAAACTGTAACTGTAAACACTTTAAAATAACTAAAACACTAAAGACCTAGACACTTATAAACACTACACAAATAGAACTGTTAAAACATAATATTCACTATATAAACTGTAACTGTCAAGACATAATCACGATTAGAACTGTAACTGTTAAATCACTATAACAAAGTATATAACTATTATAACTGTCCACTATGCACTTGTAATCGTCTGTGCTGCACATTTCTCCCGCCGTGCGTCGTCGCTGGGCCGACGGCGCAGAACTTATTGCCGTGCAGCCTCGCTCTTCACCGGGAGTATGACCAGCTTCTTGGCGGGTCTCCGCAGGATTCCACTGTTGGTTCGCACGTCCGCTGTTCTCACGACGCCGTCCGGTCCAGGGTAGACGTGGGAGATGACGCCTCGCGGCCACACATTCCGCGGCAGCGTCCCGTCGGCGATGAGTACGAGGTCCCCGTTGCTCAGCTGTTGTCCTCGGTCGTGAGGCTCCCGCCGGTGTTGGAGCTCCGGGAGGTACTCGCGCATCCAGCGAGCCCAGAAGAGGTCGGCGAGGCGCTGCGAGGCGCGCCAGTGGCTGCGCCCTGCTGCATCGCTGTCGTCGAATTCGCCCGGGGCCACCGCGTTGGCGGAGCCTCCGAGCAGGAAATGGTTCGGAGTTAACGCCTCCGGATCATCGGGATCAACGGAGACGTGTGTGAGCGGTCGGCTGTTGACCACATGTTCGACCTCTGCAATTAGGGTTGCCAAAGTCTCTTCCGACGGGTGTCGCTCGTGGAGTACTGTAGTGAGCGCTGTCTTGACGCTGCGGACAAGCCTTTCCCACGCTCCTCCCATGAAGGGGGCGCTAGGGGGAATGTAGCGCCAGTTAATGCCGCGTGGGTTGACCTCGCCGCTCGTTGCACTGTTGATGGAGCGTCGTAGCTCCCTGTCAGCACCCTGTAAATTAGTACCATTATCCGACCAGATTTCGGTCGGAGCGCCGCGCCGCGCGATGAACCTTCTTACAGCCATGATTGCAGAGTCGGTCGTCAGAGACCCTGCGATTTCCAGATGCACCGCGCGTGTCGTCAGGCACGTGAACAATGCCACATACCGCTTCTGTGTGGATCGCCCTATAGTTACTGTTAGCGGTCCAAAGTAATCCACGCCGGTGTATGTGAACGGACGTCGATGATGTGCCAGACGGCACGCTGGATGGTTCCCTGTAGACGGCGTCGGCGGCAATGCTTTTCGAATGCGACATATCAAGCATTCGTGTATCACTGCTTTCACTGTAGGTCGCGGCCGCACAATCCAGTATCGCTGTTTGCACTCGTTGAGCGTAGTCTCGACGCCTGCGTGGTGTAAGGTTCGATGCACGTAGTCCACGTAGAGACGAGCCACGGGATGTCTCCCGTCGAGTACTGCAGGCCTCTTGGTGTATTCCGGGACGTCTTGCGCTGCTTGTATGCGAGACTTGATGACGAGCACTCCGTTCACTACCTCTGTTGACAGGTTGTGTAGACGACTCTGCGCCGGAGGGATGCCGCCACCGCTGATTGTCGCAATTTCTTCGGTGAAGCTGTCCTGTTGACACCGTCGAATCAGCAACGTTTCCGCGCGTCGTAAAAGTGTGCCATCTATGACGTGATATTGATTGTCGCATGCCGCGACTTTCTGTGTTGCGCGGGGTACGCGCGCTGTCTGTTTTGCCGGCAGCTTTGTCCACGCTGCATCCTTTTCTTTGTTTCGCTTGTTTCTCTTGTAGTTTATCGACGCTGTTGTGCGCCGACAAAGATGAATGAATTGCAGGATGCGCGCCGTAGTCCGCAGTAACTTTTCCCATTTGGAGAAACGATCGACTGCCGGTAGCGCCGCGGCGAGAGAGTGTAGAGGGCTGCGTTGTACCACCAATGTTCTTTCTTCGCCGGTCTCGATCGGTGAAGCTGTAGTTTCTGTAGGCCACTTGTCCGGGTCGTTGCGCAGAAACTCCGGACCTGTGAACCATCTGTGTTCACTGTCTATATGTTGCGGTACATCCCTCGTAGCGTCGTCCGCGACGTTTAATTTGGTGGGGACCCACCTCCACTCTGTTACTGTACTGTGTTCCTCTATTGCCGCTACACGATGCGCGACGTATGGACGATATGCGCGGGCTCCGTTTCGCAACCATGTGAGAACTGTTTTGCTGTCTGTCCAATAAGTTTTCGCGTCGGGCTTGCGATCGTGTTCCTCGACGACCGCGGCTGCCATACGAGTTCCCATTACGGCTGCTTGCAATTCTAAACGTGGAATTGACATTAACTTGAGCGGCGCGACGCGTGCTTTCGCGAGCGCGAGCGATGTGTGTATTTCTCCGTCCGATGTTGTGATACGCCAGTATATCGCAGCGGTGTATGCGACTTCACTCGCGTCGACGAAGGTGTGTAACTCGAGGCGGACGGCTTGGCTGTAGTGTAGATAACTTCGGGGGACTCGTATGTCAGCGAGTCGCTTGAGATAGCCGATCCAATCTGTCCACTGTGTCCTCAAGTCGCTGTCGATCGGTTGATCCCATCCGGTTCCGCGTCGCCATATCTCCTGTAGTAGCTGTTTGGCTCTTGATGTCACCGGCGCGGCGAGTCCGAGTGGGTCAAAGAGAGACATGATGATCTTCAAAACTTCTCTCTTGGTTGGCGCGTCGTTGTCGATCGCTCCGGGAGGCAGGCGCGCTAGGTCTAGGTTGAAAGCTAGCTCGTCCGTAGCGCATCTCCAAATGAGTCCGAGTACCCGTTCTGTAGTCGCGCCGTCGTGTAGGCACGTAGTCTGTCTGTCTTCATCTGTAGCGAGTGCTCGGCGTACCTCCGGCGAGTTCGACGCCCACTGTCGTAGCTCGTAGTGAGCCTTTTTCTGTATGTCGCGCACGTCGACCGATGTCTGTATCGCTTCTTCAACTGTGGGGAAGCTCTGCAAGTAGTCGTCGACGTAGTGATTCTTCACGATTGCGCGATAAGCTGCGGGATGACTGTCTCTGTATGCTTCGGCGTTGACGTTTTTGACGTAAATTGCCGTTGCCGGGGAAGATGTCGCGCCGAATATCAGTGAAGTCATGCGGTACTCGACGACGTCTGCATCGCCTCTTGCATCGCCCCTCCACAGGTATCGAAGCGCGTCCCTGTCTTGAGCACGAATCTTCACTTGCATAAACATTTCGGCAATGTCTGCTGTAACCGCTATGGGGTGTTGACGAAATCTCATAATCACCCCCGGTAATGATTGGATCAAATCCGGTCCTGTAAGCAAGTGATCGTTGAGTGAGACACCTCGGGTTTGCGCCGCCGCGTCGTGTACGATTCGCACCTTGTCCGGCTTCATCGGGTTGATGACTGGAAAATGCGGAAGATACCATGTCTTGCCCTTTTGTGTGGAGACTGGAGCGACTTCGGCGTAGCCCTTTTCAACGAGCGCGGACATCTGTTTGCTGTATTTTTCCTGTAGGCGCGGATCTCTGTCGATCTTGCGCTCTGTGTTGAGAAGCCTCTTGTAGGCGTTCTCCCTGTTCTGTGGCATCGGAAGATCTGTGTTTTTCCATAACAACGCTGTTTCATAGCGGCCGTCCTCCCGCCGGTGTGTGCACTCCCGTAGTGTGACAAGTGCGCGCTCTTCGGGGTCACTCTTCGGTTTTTTCGGTTCTATGGTGAGAGACTCGATGGCGAGGTACTGTCGCAACTGTTCGTCCATGTCGTCTTCAATGCGCCGAAGGTGATGAACTCTGTGTAATCGATGTCCGAGCGAACGCGTTCTTGAGCCGTGGAGCACCCACCCGAGCGGTGTTAACGACGCTACAGGTTGATTGCGCCTTCCTTGACGTGTTTCTGAAGCGAGCAACAAGTGCCAATTATCTTGACCGATGAGTATGCCGGGTGTAGCATTCGCGTACTTGAGCTGAGCTGCGATGTCGACGAGATGCGTGCAACCTGCGAGATCCGAAGCGGCGATCTTCTGTGGTGCGACACGAAGTTTCGATATCGTGTGCGCCTGTATACTATGACTGTCTGTAGCTCCGTGTAGCGTTAACCGAACGCGCTGGGAGTTCGTCGCTTCAAATTCCGCGTTGCCGAATGCCTCGATGTGAAGTGGCTCACTTTGCCCCTTGGTTCCGGTGCGTCTTGCAATGTCCCCGTCGACGAGTGTAACCGTCGATCCGTCGTCGAGTAGGGCGAAAGTGTCGACTTTCCCCTTTGGCCCGGACACTTGCACTGGTATGATTTTCAAATAAGATTGTGACTTGACCGCTGACCACGTGCTGGTGACCACTTCACTTTTGGGTTCTTCAGCTGTTACTGTAGGTTTGCGTCGAAAGTGTAGCAACTCGTGATGACTTCTTATGCACCCGTCGATTCCGCACTTTCTTGCCCGGCATTGATGAGTCCTCGCTTTATGTTGAAGACACGCAAAACAAAGTTGTTTTTCTTTGGCGAGTTGCCACCTCGCGTTGTTGTCCGCTTCTTTGAACGTGTGGCACTGTTCTGTCTTGTGTCCGGGTTTTCCGCATACCGGGCACGTGGATTCGCTTCGTTGATCCACCGCTGTGTAACTTTTCTGTTTCCTGGGAACTCGCTGCGTTTTCGCTTCAGTGTCGGTGGTGCGCGTTGTTGCCTCCGGATTCGCGTAGGGGCTGCATTTCTGCGCTTCCGTATTCATGAAACGCGAGAGCTTGGGTAGGTCCGCTTCATCTTCGGAGTTCACTGCTGCGAAGTCGAACCATCTGTATCGTAACGCGGGCGTAAGCTTGTCGACGATCGCTCTCGTTACTTCCGGATTGTAGAGGTAATGGCTCTTCTTTAGCATTTGCAATGTTGCGACGATGTTCGCGATGCGTGTTGCAAATGTACAAATTTCCCGAGGCGCGTCCGTGAGGCGTGGCAGTGTGCGTAGCCGCTCCAATTCGGCTACCGCGATCGCGTCCGGTCGTCCGAAGCGAGTTTCCAACGTCTGAAGGATTTCTTCAGTAGGCGCGCCGTAGATAAGTAGGCTCTCGACGGCTTCTTTGGCGAGTCCCTTGAGGCTTTTCCGCAGGCGTGCGATGTTTTCTGTTTCTGTGTATGATCCTTTTGAATCCCTGAATGCTGCTTTGAATAACAGCCATTCTTGATGCGCACCGCTAAATTGAGGCAACTCGTGGAATTGTCGGTTCAGCGGGTGCGGTGTTCTTGCGGCGAGGGCGATCGCTGACGCAAGTTCTGTTAAGTTGATTGTAGCGGGCGACGATTCGACGACACGAGGTTCCGCTACACTGTACTGTTTCTCCGCAGCGGGCGACGGCTTGATAACACGAGGCGGCGCTACGATGTTCTGTTGCTGTATTTCAGTAGCGGGCGGCGGCTCGACGACGCGCGGCGTCGCTACTGTAACTGTGGGTTCGGGGGGCGTGGCTTCTGGGTGCGCGACTGTAACCGTAGCTTCATTCTGCATCGGCGGAATTAATTGCGGCTGCGCTTCTATTGCCAACACTTCCCGTTGGCTTCGATCAAGCCATTCTGTGACTCGATGCGTTGTCTGTCGATCCGATATGGATTCTTCACTATCGGATTCAGACTCCGCTTCCATCGCTGCAATGCGGGTGGCGGCAAGCTCTATGCGTAGACGAAGGAGTTCTTCTTTTGCTTGCGCCAGCTTGACTGTACGCGCCGACTTCTTGGTTCGGTGCGATTTGCAGCGTTCTGTATGGACGGGCTCTTGAGGGGCGGCGGCCGTGGCTTCGGCCGTGACTTCTGTTTGAATAGCGATTTCCTGTACGGTGATGTCTTGAGATCCCGTCGCCTGTGTTGTCTCTGTTACGGTGGCGCTTGTGCCTGTGGTGCCTGTGCTCGCCGACTGTTCTGTCTGTTCTGTGGTTTCGGTGGCAGAGGCGGTCGCAGAAACGGTAGCCGAACGTTGACGCTGTACGCTGTTGTGACGAGATCTTGTTACCGGCATCTTGATTCTTGCAGGAATTCGACGTTAGTACCACTTACCTGTAGACCGGTTATATAATTATCCGGCGCTCGAAGTGACCAAAATGTACGGGACTTTACTTGTATCCCGTACGTTGGGTATTGTGTAAGTGGTATGTGTGTACGTATGTGTTATAGGCCCTTATGTACTGGTGGTTTGCAATGAAAATTGCAATACATATACTGTAATATTTCGTATATGTACAAAAGGCACCGGAAGGCCAGTACGGGCAGAAACTGTATCATAGGAAAATACAGCGCAATGAAAATTGCTTTGTCTGTGAGAGTGGACTGTATAGGAAAGAAAACACTGAATTTAAACTGTAAAAGCCACGCCCCCCTTTGGTACTTTTGGTGGTTACTATTCTTCCATTACTTTTCTTCAGCCCGAAATCTTCCTGTAAACTGTGTCGCTGAAAGAATTTGCACGCTTTTTATGCAAAATTCAGCTCCATCTCGCTCCAACGCATAGTGAGGTTTCACTTAGCGAAGGAGCGAGATGGACCTATGTGTCAGAAAAGGACAAAATATCGCGGAATTCCCTATCCTAGCCACCGGCTATACCGACGAGAAGAACCCCTCTGTTTATTTAATTAAAAACACATAATACAAATTATTTTCACTATAACATACTACTGTATGTACAACAAATAAAACTGTAACTGTAAACACTTTAAAATAACTAAAACACTAAAGACCTAGACACTTATAAACACTACACAAATAGAACTGTTAAAACATAATATTCACTATATAAACTGTAACTGTCAAGACATAATCACGATTAGAACTGTAACTGTTAAATCACTATAACAAAGTATATAACTATTATAACTGTCCACTATGCACTTGTAATCGTCTGTGCTGCACATATATTTAATACTAGATAGGTGTGTTGTCATAGTTTTGATATACGGTTAATTCAGTCCAGTGTCCATAATGACAAACTGAAACTTAAACTCGTATATAACTGCAACATGCATAAGTAAAATAAAAATAAATCTGACAAAAAATATTATAAAAAAGGATTCTTGGCGGGCCTCATACTATTATTTAACCCGTCATTATTCACGAGACACAAAATTACTTTAACACTTCGAAACTATAGATCTCCAAAGTCACTATTAAAAAGAATATTATGAAACACAAAACAAATGAAAATCAAACCAATTATTACCCCAATAACTTAAAAATAACTTCTATCTATCTGTAAATAACATAGTCAAATGTCGAAATACACTGAAGGGAGTTATGCGCGCGGTTTAGTTAGTAGGTACGTAACTAGTTTTTCCAGTTGATCTTAAACTCGATTTCCTCACGGCTGTGTGGGATTCCATGCGCCACGTGACAATAAAACGCACGCATGGAACTGACATTTTTATTCTTAAAGATATATATGTATTAATATATTTGAAAACTTGTTTTAGAGTGGACCAGGTTATGCCGGCGGTGACGCTAAAATGCTGAGATTCTTTATAATGTCATAATCATTTCATTTTAGACGAATTAACTTCACATACAAGTTTTTTTATTAGCTTGAGTGACGAAACGAGCAGGTCGCTCGCCTGATGGTAAGCGCAACGCCTGCCCATAAACAGAAGCAACGTCACACAGAACTGGGTTTCTTTTGCGTATAATTTTCTGTTGCTTATAAAATAATGTATAAAATTCAATATAGGAAACTACCCTATTATTCATGGCGTCATACATTTTAGGGTTGACGTAGTATGGGACAAAGTCATTTAATTATAGATATTTCAGTTCATTTAATCACGTCTTGCTATGTATGCGAGAGCTTGTGACTATGTGATTTTTATTTGTGTCATTTTCTCATATACAAACACCACGCGCACACAGCAGGATGAGTAACAGAAAAGTGAAATATGATTTAATCAAAAATGAAAAATTAAATACATGCGAAAATAAGTATATAAAAAAAGTATAGTGATTAGGTAATTAGGTATAATGAGGTGACTAATAGGGGCCATCGGGGGTCGCGGGCGCGGAGCGGGGGGCTGTTGTAGCGACCTTTATATTTAACATTCTTGTACGTGCGACTCCGGGATGGACGGCAGCACGGGTGGTTGGCCTCGCTGCTGCCGTTGACGCCGAGAGCGTCCTTCGGTGGCGGGGGCTTCTGAGCCCCCCATATTTGGAGACGGGCCGCAAGGCGGGCGGCGGCACCGCGCAGGGACGGTCCCGGCTGAAGCCGGGGCGCTTTTTGCATCGGGAACCCGCGGACGTTCCTAATGCGCCGAAGATGGCCACCGCGGGGTCTTTAGTTGGTATGCCGGTATAGGGTGTATATAGTGTTAGGGACTCGGCCCAGCGGTCGCCTGGATGTTTACCATCTCTCCCGGGCGGCTTAAGGTTGGGTCGTAAGGCCGGTGAACCCAACATAACAGTTCCGCTTCCCCCCGGGGCGGGGCGGTAGCAATAAGTCGCTTTTCCCCGCGACAACAAAAAAAGGTAGTTAGGTATAAACATATCGATTGGATATTTCGGCGGAAAATAATCCCATGATATTGCTATATTATGCATAGCAGGTATTTAAAACATGGCAATTCTATCATTATGCAAAGATTTTTGATAATAAATAAAAAAAAAAAATTAAATATGATGAAGATAATGTGTTTGTTTGTCTGGTTTTTATAATAAATGTTACCTACTGATTTGTTTCAAATAGCTACTAGATGTGTTGATGCGAATTAAGATATTTTAATTATAATGGTAGTAAAATTATATGTATATAGTTAACCTATATCCCTGAAGGGTTTTAACAAACACTATAATGTATACTACTAGACGGGCTGTTAAAAGTAAAATTGCGTCACATAACGCGTGAGTTTGACAACTCACAGACTGAGAGCGCGAGCGGGGTTCTGGTTGAGAGTAAGCGAGATAGTAATATTGAGTTACGGTCAATTGAGCGTACTTGGTGGCGCAATTTTTATATACCACGCAGCTTGTCTTAATTTAATTTGTATATCATCGTAAAAATACAATTGAAGGGTATTTCGCTAATTATCCACTTCATATTGCATATCTGCCTCGGTGGCGCAGATGTAACGCGTACGCGTTACGATTGAGGCCGATGCTGAGGTCTCGGGTTCGATCCCCGGGGTAAAGTGGTATTGGGTTTTTCTATTACGAAATGCTCAATATCAGCGCAGTGTCTGGAATTTGTGCCCGGTATGGCGATAGGCTCGCCCCCCATCACATCGTGGGACGGAGATACGCTCGGCGAAATGTGGGTGTACTGGTAACACCTCTGCCTACCCCTTCGGGGATTACAGGCGTGATTGCGTATGTATGTACAACGTGTTACAGAAAGATGTGGTCGTGGTGCGTTCAAACAACACCTCTATTGGAAGTAAACGAAAAATGTGCAAAGCATGTATCCCATACCTGTCTCAGCATGCCATGTTTGCCGAACAGCGATATGGTGGTACCACCAACCACCATCACCTTCCCAGGACCGGCGCAGTCGTATATCGTCATAGCGAGAGTGGCGTTACGGGGCAGGTCACTGAAGTACACCGGAAGAGTCACCCACTCATTCCAACTGGTAAATAAAATTAACATAATAAAGCAGTGATTGCTCAGCGGGGAGTGGTATGGACCGTCGAGACGAAAGTCGCAGGTTCGAAACCAGCCCAAGACAATACACCTCTGACTTTTCTAAGTTATGTGTGTATTAATTGTTAATTATCACTTGCTTTAAGGGTGAAGGAAACATCGTGAGGAAACCTGCATACCTAAGAATTTCGAAGGTATGTGAAGTCTGCCAACCCGTATTAGGCCAACGTGGTGGACTAACCTAACCTAACCCCTCTCATTCAGTAGAGGAGGCCCATGCCCAGCAGTGGGACGTGTATAATACAGGGCTATTATTATGTAACATAATAAATGGGGATGGGTGGGCTGCGCTGGGCAGTAGTGGACAACTCTGCAAGGTGTAAATCTGGTAGAGCTGGCCACGATGCCCCTTAGACGCGTCTGAGATGCAGCCGAAACCTCAACGGTAGAGACCATCTCCCAGGGATGGAGATATCTAGCCAAGCCGACGCTATACAGGCAGCAACACCTAAACTGCGATTAAGGGTGAAATGGTTTCATTAACAAGAGCCGATCACCCGTCTGTGCAACTTGCAGGCGTCCCCGCCATAAATATAATACAAAAATACAACATAATAAAAGTTGACAGCCTCCGTGGCGGTGGCGCAGCGAGAGGCCGTGTCTCGGGTTTGTTTCGGGTCTGGGTGTTGTTGTTTTTTTAACACATGTTACAGAAAGAGCCTCCGTGGCGCATTGAGCGAGTAGCCGGCTGCGAAGCGAGAGGCCATGGGTTTGATTTCCACACTGAGACAAATGTTTGTGTGATCCACAAATATTTATTTGTGGATTGTGATATGTGTATTTATTTATTTAAATACCACCGCTTTGTCTATTTCTGCCGCCAAGCAGCAATGTGTAAACGCTGTTATGTTTCGGTTTGAAGGGCATTGAAGCCAATGAAACTATTGGACATTAACATCTCAACATCTCATTTCTCTTGGGATGACGAGCGCAGTTCAGTGCCATGCAGTGCTCTGTAATCCAGAGTTCTGTGTGATGTCGCTTCTATTTATGAGCAAGCGTGACGCTTAGCATGAGACGAGCGACATGCTGGTCTCGTCATTCAAATAAATAAAATAGCACCTCTGCATACCCCCAAACAAGTTTGGGTGTAAATGTATGTATTTATTTAAATGCTGATGGAAGCACTTTTTATACCCGACTGGGCGAACACACATAATAAAATTACCGCCAGACGCTTATTCAGGCCAGTTGCATTCCAGGGCCAGCCTTTGTTGCTTAAATTATATTTTGTACATTATTCTTTATATGCAGAAAATAGTGCTTAAAAGAAATGATATTGCAAAAAATAATCTAATTAGTTAATAACAAAATGGCAATTATAATTTTTAATATTGAAATGAAAAAAGGTGGGCATGTAATGGGCATATCAGATCATCTCTCTCGATATGTAATGGCCATGGCAGGCGGTGACATCACAAACTGCGTCTT
Source organism: Mimas tiliae (assembly GCA_905332985.1). Taxonomy (NCBI): domain Eukaryota; kingdom Metazoa; phylum Arthropoda; class Insecta; order Lepidoptera; family Sphingidae; genus Mimas; species Mimas tiliae. Next base: position 1,641,092 of record HG995254.1, read on the forward strand.
GCATCCTTTTCTTGTCATTTGACAGCTACCCGTTCCACCAGATTCGAATAGCTTTTAACAGGAGGGTTTTTTGAATTCTTTCAATTATAGAGTTTGAGTCAAATAATATATTGCAAAAAAATAGCATAAAAATCAAATCAGCCACCTTATTGTGGCAGTAGATCATGTCTGATCAAACCCTCTAAATTATAAATAAAGATTTAAAAAATTGTGGCAGCCATCATACATACAGACATAACTGTATGTATTCTATTCTATTTTTAGATTATGGCCCCATCGATTTTCAATGATTTCGCCAATGTCAAGTATTAAAATAGCAATATCTAAAAATAAAGATCAAAATGTATACATGTTTAAAAACGATGTTCCCCTTCTTTTCTGCCTATCTTAAAATTTTATTTATTGACCCCTGTATGTTATTTATTTATTTATTATTTACACACTACACTACCATTACAGGTTCAGTAACCTAATGCGATAATGCAGTTTTAAGATTAAAGCACATACATAAAAAAAAAACTAATTACAAAATAAATAAGAATAATAAACCTATCAACGGACACATATAACACTTATACAAAAAAAATAAAATAAGTAGTGAGTATTTTTCTACGAATATAATGGACTTACTTCCATCTATTAGTGAATGCCTTGTACGACGTCGTGACGGGCAACGCCAGAGGAACTCCATCACTCAAGATCTGGCACGTTACATACAAATCCGAACATCCTTCCTGATAAAGACCTGAAAACTTGAGCATAGGGTCGGAGAGCAGCTTGTCATACTCAGGCTTGGTGCGTTTACCTTCTAATGTACCTCTGAAACAAATATTTATTTATTGTACATCACATGATAGTAATGCAATATTTATAAAACAGGGCTAATTCGTGTCTGACCAGTCACAGTATAGGGTTCTTTTATGGTAACTGAAACCATTGCAAATCTCAAGTAAAATGGTTGTGACAGACAGACAAAATTATATGGGCTCCGTTTTTGCCATTTAACTACAGAAATGCACTATAAGTTATTGTTGCAAGTTTCATAACATACAAAGAATGACAATGTAAAAGGTACCTTAAATTACTTTCTAATTGCAAGCCGTCATGATGAAATTATAGTTACAATTATTATATTTTAGTACAAGAACTTACATTTTTATTTCAACTTTATGATCCAAAGACGAACTGTACACATAGTAGAATTTATCGTCGATCTCATTCATGGTGTCAGGTATAGTAAGAGTAACAGAATTATATCGACATAAATTATTTTCAGGTATTTTTAGCTTTGTTTAGTAAGCAATTATTTGTTGTTTTGCAATTTGAAGAATTTCTCATCTGTTTTTGACATTGACAATGACATATTTCGTCTTATTCGTTCGTAAACAATTATACCCAAATCATCGCAAATAATAATTTGTACGTGATTGTATTAACTATTATTTTTACGTAAAAAATTAGTACATACCTACATATTATTATTTTTAATTGTTTGATACATTAGTTTGACAAAATATTTAAAACAATAATTATTTTATCGTCTTGGGTTGATTTTATTTTATTTCAAAACGAATATTTACAGAAAATATGATATAGGTGATGATTGAAGTAAATGAATTACATAATTTTGGAGAAATTATTGCAAATATTATATAAAAAGACTTCATTACAGAAATATTACAATAACCTAGTATAAAACCTATACAACCTTTTGTATTACATAATACTATTTCTACTTAGCTATCTTTATAAACCCACATAGTAAAGTCAAATGTAATGCTGCTAATCGGCCGTGAATTGCCCGGATTGCGCGGAATTAGAGAATAATGCAGGGCGTAGGATTTGTTGATCGTAGATTTCTGGCGAAGAGGAAGAATAAGGGCGAAATATTTGTTCTTGGATTTCTCCGAGTTGTCCAATCATAAATGATAGTTTTGAAAGTGTACTAAATGGCCCTTCTAAGCCTAAACGCAAAATATGATTTATTTAAAACGCCAATTGACTATTTTTTATAGTATAGGCTGGCGAACGAGCAAGTGGGTTACCTGATGTTAAGCGATCTCCACCGCCAATATAAGTCCACAATATCAGAAGAATTATAGGCGCATTGCCAACCGTAAAGGATAAGATGTTAAGTCTCATAATTTCACTGGCTTCAATGGCTTTCAAACCGAAACACAACAGTGCGATATGGCAATAGGCTCGCCCTCTATCAAATTATGAGCCGGAAATAAGCTCTGCGAAATGTGGGTGTACATTTTACACCTCTGCCTACCCCTTTAGGATTACAGATTACTAAGTACAGTGTGTATGTATGTATTAAATATTTTGGTGGTTTTACAGAAAAAGGGTAAAAGCCTAGTGCAGCGGGGATTCTTAAGGTTTACTTTGACAACACTGGTTATTGCAAATGTCAATTTTATAGAAACAACGTCGGCAAATATTTCTTTGAATATTAATTCAAAAACATTATTCATTCCAATACATTCCAATCAATCTCACAATTCCATTGTTTTTATGCGGAGAAATTCAGGTACAACCGGTATATATATCGATAGAAAATTGCTTTAACCTATAATTGTTTATCTTTATAGTTTTTATTATTTACAGAGCTATGACGAAGCTTTTGGAATGGATATCGGTGACTTCGGCCGTGTTTGCAGTGTGGTACTCACTAATAGGCGGCTACGTTAAACATCCATTTATAGAAAAATACATGAATGTAATTCTAGTGTCTCCGATAATTTTTGTTATATTATTTGGTCTTTACGCAGTTACTGTGGTACTATACAGAGTGTTTACGTTTAACAACTGCGAGCAGGCGGCGAAGGAGTTGCAGCAAGAGATTATTGAGGCTAAAAAAGACTTACATGATAAAGGACTGAGGTGGTAGAGTTTCAATTAGGTATAAGTGTATGACTTACAATTTTGTACAAGATTAAAATATATTTTAATAAGTATTCTGTGTTTTTATGCTCCATCTACATGGTTATTATTTTAAAAAGATGTTATAGAACAATGGTCTAGGAAAGTGTTGAAGAGTTAAATATCATATACTTACTTCTTGTATTACTAACTTCTTAAGTGGAACACTGTGGTTCCCATGAAATTTATTTATTGGACTAGCCTTTGAATCTCTTATTTATTTATTTATAAATAATATTTTATTTTTTCTTATAATAACTTATTTTTAAAACTAATTTGTGCTCGCTTGAAACAAAAATCAAGGAATAAAATCAAAATGTGTGCTATGTTTTAGCCATGGTTTGGTAAAGCCTGGACACTGAGATTCTATATGGGGAAGGCTTGTGCGTGAGGAGCAGCCCCTCTTTTTGCCATGTGGTAGGGCAGTGACTAATGAGTCAAAGAAATTAGATGCCAAAATTATTGTTATTCTACTGTCTAGTTTGGGTATCAGATCCCTTTGCTTCCAAAATATATGGCTGAAAAAAAGTCTACTTTATGTTCTGGTTGTTGGTAAAAATTAGGAAACACCAGAATCATTATTTTCTCTCTTCTCCAATTTTATCATTTTAGTAAGCAAAACTGGCGATCATAATATTAGTAATGTAGGTAAGTATGATTTCATCGTAGTCATTTCATTTGCATTTTTGGTATCCATACAGTTTTATGGGTTTTAATCACCTTTTTAGGACATATTATAATTAGGCTTATCAACATTGGGCTTATCAACCCTAATAAACTTCCTATCTATTTATACATGTAAATCAAAGTTATTCTGTGGAATGTGTTTAAAGGGACATTTTTGCGAACGTCTAAAATTTTATAGTGGCCATGTAAGGAAAGGGGTTCGTGTTTAGTAATCTAATCAATAGGCGCCTACTTTAATTATATTCTCAGCTTTATTATAAATATTATCACATTTCCATGAAATCTTGATAAATAGTACCTCTTTCTGCCAACAGATGTCTTCCCATCGAAATATTTTAACTATAGATGCTTTTCTGATTGACGTCGGGATCTTGTAGAAATAAGTACTTATTTCTATATTCGAGACTTGATTGACCAAACTTTTAACAGAACCCTGGTTGGTTTCGTATGACGAGTAAGCCGGAGGCCCAAATCGCCTTTCCTCTTCCGGATCCCTTAATTAACCCTTTGCGTTACGTGCAGCATTCCGAATACTGTAACGCTACTTAAACATTGAGTTAATGTTTCAACACATGGTACTACATGTAATACATGTTACTCGATGGTAGATCTCTCGTATGCGAGAGGCCGTCTGGGTAGGTACCCCCGCTTTGTCTATATCTGTCGCCAAACTGGAGTGTATAAGGATCGTTGTGTTAAGGACATTGAAGCCAGTGCAATACTGGGAATTATGAGACTTACCATCTTATGCCTCGGGGTGTCGAGTGCAGTCCAGTGCCATGCAGTTCTTTGTAACTCTAACGTTCTGTGTGGTGTTGTTTTTGTTTATGGACAAGCATTCCGCTTATCATCAGGCGAGCGATGGGTTCGTTTCGTCATTCAAGCTAATAAAAAAAATATTTGAGTGGTGAGCTTATGTATCACGCATAAACGCGTTAGATTGGCCAGTTGAGTAGCATTTTAATATTCGGGCATTTATCATCATCATCATTATACCCACTGTTGGATACTGGGTATAAGCCTCCTTTACCTTATTAGCATGCAGGGGCCAGTGAACACAAAGTTTGGGTCCTTTTAAAAGTAAAAATATACTTTTCCTTTTCAGTATTTTGTCATTACTGAGGGAATTATGATTGTGGTTAGACTAAGTTAGGTTGACTAGGTTCTAGGTAGCCAGTTGCACTCACTGATCGGTCAGTTTATGGATGGATGACCTTAGCGTCTCCGTGCTTCGGAGGACACGTAAAGACTCTCGCCAAGTCAGATGCCTCCGGGCGCGGCGGTTTGAAAAACTTTGACATTACGTTGGCCACTAACCATTAATTATAGAAAGGCTGTTCTGGATTTTAGCTTTTGAAGGCCCATATCAGGTCTGCGCCCGAGCTGGCCATAGAGTAAAAACTATACATATATAGCAGTTTCTTAGACCCTTTAAAGTACATTTGCTTAACACGTTGCGGGGCGGATCGATGAGGATTTTTCTGATGACTTTTTGGTCGTGTTCTGAATCAATAAAAGTACTTTACTGATCATGCTGACGCAAAATGTTGTTGTCTAAGTAATTTCGTTCATTCTCAAAATGCCCTTGCTCCCTTAGAATGGAAAGATTCAAAAACGAAACGTTCCATTGCACCGTTTTAGCTTTGTATGTGTGTAGAAAAAATAAATGGTTTAAATGATATATTATCGTATACGGCACACTTTGGTCTCTCGGCCAATCACATTCAAATGACACGAACATTCGTGTCGTGTTTTTACGCACCATTCTAACCCTGGACACTGTCCTTCGATCTATTTACGCTGTCTCGCCTGTAATCCCCGAAGGTGTAATAATTACACCCACATTTCGCTGAGCTGATTTTTATCCCATGATGTGATAGAGGGCGAGCCTATCGCCATGCTGAACACAATTCCAGACTCCGGTTTGATACTGAACACCTCGTAATAGAAAAACCCAATAAACTTTTACCCGACCTGGGGATCAAATCCGAGACCTCAGCGTCAGCCTCAGTCGTAACGCGTACGAATTACCACTGCGCCACTGGATCTATTTACTCACAAGGATTTGAAGAATAAAAGACACATTAATATTTAATTGTTTATTAAGCTAATTTAAATTATTGCATAGGTATATTTACAATTATCTTAATCATATGATTTTTTTAATTTATTAGACAATATTGGTCAGAATTCATAAAGTTTCTTATATTATCGTCGTTTCTAACCTGTGGAATAGGCATAAATACTTTGTATTAGTTTATACAAATATGAAAATGGCGTTGAAATATACGTACCTAGTAAGTATGTACTAAACTAGCTTCGAGAACTTTGCGTCCACGAAGCTACAGTAAAGGTAACCTTCTATTAACAATTACTTTGTGAAGTTATTTTTTTAATGTTTGAGGACCGAATTCTCTTACTATTAGAGTAGCAGATATATCCGATATGAACGTACAGCCTGGATACAGGATTTTAAAGGTTGTCTGGAAAAACACTCTGTTTTCAATAAGACCGCCCTTAATATCCCTTGTAAACAAAATAACATAAAATTGTGCTATGTATTTGGTGTAAAATAAAGAATATTCTATATATCTTAACGGATGAAAGAGAAATCGATCCTCAAAGAGTGAGATAGCGATACAAATAAGGATACAAAGTTGAGCTTTAAAAAGGAAAATTGGGCGCCACGCTTTGTTGTTGTGAAGCTGTACCGTAACTGCCTCAGTCGGTTGCGTACATTCCATCACGTTATTGCAAATACTTTAATATATTATGTAGTATACGGGCTGTTTAGAAGAAAAATTGCGTCGCAATACGCGGGTGTTTGACAGCTCACAAACAGCGAGCGCGATAGGGGTTCTAGTTGAGAGTAAGCGAGATGGTAATATTGAGTTACGGTCAATTGACCACAACTTAGTGGTACAATTTCTATGTACCGCCCACCTTGTCTAGTATACATTATAGTCTTTGCAATAACGTGATGGAGTGTACGGAATCGACTGAGGCAGTTATTGCATTTTTTTCGTCGCTTTTTCTTTTTTCCGTTATAGCGTGTTAGTAGATACATAGTAGGTACCTATGTAGTATTGCTTCAATGGAACATATAAATAAAAGATGAAATATTTAATATTAACATAATACATTATAGAACAATATCTCAATATTATAAATTAATAATAATGAATTATTACTGTCATTTCCTGTTCAATATGCACTGAACACGTGCGTCTAACCGCGTGTTATTTTCACTGTAATAAGAAATATTTTACTATTTTTATGTACGGCGTGTCCGGCGATTGCTTCTTGCATGACATTTTCAACTCTATTCCAATTGAATACAGTTGGAAATATATTATCCGGAAGGAATTTTCCGCAAGGATTGCACATAAAATATATGGGAAGATAATTCAAGCGGTATTTCTTCTACAATATTCATCTATTAATTAATTTATAAATTATAATTAAGGACGTGTGTGAAGTAATATAAAATAATTGAGTTCATTCACGTGACCTTATTCCTATACTTTAAAGCTGTCTTCTTATTTTACGCAAAATATATAAACAACCGGCAAAATATCACATGCCATTATTATTCAATACATTTAATTAATATTATAATTATTGTAGGATGTGCAAATTTGAGAAAATTTTGGTTTATGTTACTCGCTACAAAATTATTTGAGTTTGGTTTTTTGTGTATGATAAAATACTAATACGTTGCTTAACGAATGATACCACCCAACGAATATTTCCCACGATTCCCGGAAAATTAAAAACTCATTATTATTAGGATATTTTTCTTTTAATTTGCCTAAACATCTAAAATAACGTTCTAGCGAGTAACCTTTTGGCAATATTGAATTATTTACAATTATTGTGTGTAGAATATGCCTTACAAAGATTTGAGTTCACTGCAGAAGTCTTAAGATTTTGGCAAGATTCTATTACTTATTGTAACTTTTTAAATTTATTATCTGTGCAAAAACATATGTAAGTATTATCGATAGATATACTTTTTGAATTGAAATGTACCTTTGTAAATATTTTGCACGGATTCATAGAATACATACAATTCAAATAAAGAATGATGTTATACGTACATACAAATATTATTATTATACTTACTAAAACCTAATTTAATTCCATCAAAGTTCTACCACTGTGTAAAACAGCAGATAATACTTAAATATAAGCTTAGTTTTCGTGAGCAAAAAGGTTTTGGAAAAAAATACTAGCACTGCTTTTATAGAAGTTTGCAATTAGCAATTTTAATAAATTACATTTGGAACCTCATTGGGTTTTGGCTAGCCTTCGAGTTTAGATACCCAATTAATTCGAATTGGTATTTCGTTATTGACTTCTATATAGAAATATTCTATTAGAGTAGACAAATACCTACTTCATTATAAAGGTGGACAATTAACCCGACGTTTTCAAGACATTTAAATGCAAATGACAAATAGTACATTATGCTCAGTGCTGGGTATGTTTTTTTCGAAAATATAAGATCAAATATAAGCAGTAAGACGCCAAAAACACAGTGTTAGAAATTCAAAAGTCATTTAGTAACATACAATCTATTTTCATAAACATAATATATTATATTATTATATTTTCTACTGTAGAATGATCCCCCACATTCATATCATACCATATTTTACTAAGATAAATTGACCTAAATACGCATGACTCGGCATGACATGCCTTTATTTACTATCAATTCCGTTTAGAAACTAAAATAACGTTGCATTCGTGACCAGGTTCATACTACATGTTACATTGATACAATTTTATCATAATGTTAATTTATTAATTAGTAATTTTTACTTTAGTCAGATTCAAGAATTTATCTGTTCATTATTGATTTCGGCCCATAATTAATGTAAACACTAGTAGCTAAACTCTTTTCTGCTCATAATAATTTCACAGTACACCCAGGTGTTCCAAACCTCGACTAACATAAATCCTTGCTTTATTTCTCGTATGGTAACCTATTAATAAACTTTATGTTGACACAATAAAACTGAAAACCGCTTAAACAGTCCATTTACAGACCGCTGGCAATCTTCAGCCCCCGGCAAGTTTGCCGAGCGCACACTTTAATTCAATCTCTTTATGTAAACTATACTTAAACTCACGAACACAACGCTAAGGAGACTCAATATTGAAGCAATCTCGTTGAGTGGATTGAGCTCATTTTATGGAAACCAGAATTTATTGACACAGTTTTTGTTCAATCAACTGTTATTAGTTTTTAAGTTTTGGGAGTTCATGTGGGACACCAACATCTTGGCTTGAAGCCAACCTCACCTGCATGTGGTAGGTACACTGCTGACAAATGGACGAGGCAATGACGAAACCTGGTTCCCATTGCAGGTTATTCGGCGGGTCGCCCCATATAATACCAAATACCGTAAAATTTATGGTATAAAAAGGCGGACTCAGGCATTATGCCGGGATAACGCCAGGCAGAAAAAAAGAGTGGTTAATGAAGACTTATGGAATAATGAACATGAGTAAGGGAAAGGGAATACCGGTAGGTATTATATTGTGACCCGACTAAACTAAAACCAAATTATGTAATTTTAGTTTAGTCCGGTTTTATTTCGAAGGCATACTTTTTACATGATGAACTTGGCGAACTGTCAAACTAAAATTAGTTATGTTCGTTAGTTACACACCCATTTGATAGTAGTTTAATTAAAAGATAGTTTGAGGTTTGATTAAATTTTATATGGCTCGATTTGGATTAGATTATTGAATGTCAGGCTATAGCACATATTTTTCATGCATTTGTTTGTTTACTGAAATTGCTTCAATATTTTAGGTAATCCTGTTTATTTCACTAATTTCTACTGATTACACCTAAATAGCAGAATCAGATGATATGATATCAATTTAAAGCTATAAATTCGAAACGTGACTAGCTAATTTAAATCGTGAAGAAAGTGCTACGCACGGTGTTATTGCAGTACATCTTAGAACTATTGAAATTATTTTTTTATAATAGACCAGATAAATAAAAATGTGTACCTAAGTTATAGACTTATAATCTATGTGACAGCCAAAAGCTAACAATGTGTAAGATTTTGTTTTTTTCTGGCAACATTTTAAAATACACCAGAAGGCATAGTTCGTTATTTTTAAATTTTGCCGAGACAGACAGAGAAAATATAAAATACTATAATAAAATAATCACTTTATCCATAGTCTTGTAAAACTACAGAAATTATAAGTCCTAATGTATTCTATACAATTTACATTACTCTCTAATTACACATCCAACATTAAAAAAAAAATACAAGTAAATTGAAACACAATACGACTACACAGTTACATAAAATTGGTCCGAAATATTCATATTTCGTTAATCAAAATTCAAAATCATTGATCAAGGATTGTCTATTTTTAACTAGGTAGGTTATAGTTATAGTTAAAGAATAGGTACAAATAATCAAGTCGCAGTGAGTTTATGATTTAGCTCACCTAAATTCGTTAGGACATACAGAATTTATTCCGTGACGTTGAAGCTCCGAATTTTAAATAAAAATATGAGAGCATGTAGTTTGAGAGCCACAGATTTTGTGTTTTTAGTAAATGTTGTTACTTTGCATAAATAAATAAATAATAATATGAGCGATGTTCTTAACAAGCACCTCGTATGTTTATTTGTGAACATAAATTGCGATGCATTTCTATCAACGTTAAAGACGTTGAGCATTGAGCGCTGCATGCACTGTTTGTAAGTATTCACCTATAAGACAACAAATATTTAACAACATAGTATATCTAATAAACTTAGATAATCTCTTAATTCATAATGTTTTATTACAATTAACATATAACTTCAACATTTAAAACTAAAATGGTATTTATTCAAGTGTATTTTCAAAATAAATTTGCAGCGCCATCCTGGATGTGGGTGCTGATAAAAAAAGCGGGAATGCGGGTGCTGTGCGGCTCACTGCAGAGGACTCGCCCCATAGAGTACATTTTATATATCACACACGGTTGCCCCCAGCGAATACTTTAGCAGAAAGTTGTCTCGGTAATTGAACGCGTCGGAATATAATTTGTAGGATATAAAACCATTCTGAAATGTGGTGTTACATTTCCTATGAATATACCATTGATGCTTTCGCAGTTGTCAAAACCGGTTGCAATAACATTGTCAGAACGTTAGTTAAATTAAAAATACATTATTATTAATCTCTATTAATAACGTACTGCCATTTTTATGGTTTAGCGCTTATGCTGATAGTCCGACAAGAGTCGGCTGTTTTCAGCTTCACCGGACTTGTCCTGGCACTCTGAACCCTTAGCATACTGCCTTTTATCCCTGTTATAACACTATCGTCGATGTGGTATTCCTGGTTCTAAACTTTTCACTGTAATAGCTGTCAAATATTATAATATACATACATACATAGACTCACCCCTATTTCCCATATGAGTAGGCAGAGAAAATAATAATAATATAATCTACATACATCAAAATAAGATATTTACCTATTACCTATATTAGATCCATATCATAATATTTGTCAGCCTCCACGGCACACTGCACAGTAGGCGAGTAGCTGACTGTGAAATGTCAGGGCGCGGTTTCGATCCCCGCACCGAGACAAATATTTGTCTAATCCGCTAATATTTGTTTCGTGTCTGGGTGTAGCGAGACCGAAAGTATCTCGTAGTTCCTGATACCTATGACACAGGATAATCGTATCTTACTGTGGAGTCAGAACTATATGCGTTTGACTGTTGGGTGTTATTTATTTATTTACTATTCTTATAATAATATTTTAATACTATTTCACAAATGGCTGAAGAATATAATATATAACCATCGAAATATCTAACCGTATTTAAACGTTAATCTTTCTTCTTCAGTCTGGCGTTATTCTGGTTTTTTTATTAGCTTGAATGACGAAACGAGCAGGTCGCTCGCCTGATGGTAAGCGCCACGCCTGTCAATAAACAGAAGCAACACCACACAGAACTTTGAATTACAAAGCAATGCATGGCATTGGGCTACGCTCGTCGCCCCGAGACATAAGATGTTAAGTCTCATAATACCCAGTAATTTCATTGGCTTCAATGTCCTTCAAACCGAAACACAACAGTGCTTATACTGCTGTTTAGCGGCAGAAATAGACAAACCGATGTAACCAATCCAGACGGCCTCTCGCACACGAGGGACCTATCACCTTGTCTTCCTTCCTAATTCAGTTTTTATAATAATATCCAGCTTCTTTTTAGGGATGTGAAATATTTTGCTAAGAAAATCTATGAACCTCAAACAAAATGGATTTTTTGATACTATACGCTTCCGAGCGACCCTTTCTCATTTAATGGCACCCTTTCAAGTCTGTATCGATAGCAACCACTATACACAACGAAAAATCCCTTCACTAGGACACGTTTCAGCGAATCACTCATCGGGATCATCTGTTGTATTATTAGGTAACAAATAATATTAGGAGATAGGTATCTCGGAAACGAGAAGCCTTTAAGATATACCACAGCTTTGTCTATTACAGAAGTCAAGCACCGATGTGTTATTACTTAGTTGTGTTTCGGTTTCAAGGGCAATGAAGTTAGTGAAATGGACTTAAGAATGGCGACTGCAGTTCAGTGCCATGAAAGAAAGAAAGAAAACATTTATTCAGCCTGCATACACGACCGACATACATAATGGTAGATTATTATACACAATAATATAAATCCCAGAGTGGTTGACGTGAGGCAGGCGACCGTTCATAATATCTACAATCCAAATCTTTCTGTAACATATATTAAAAAATAGAATATTGCGCCGACTCCACTGCGAGTGGAATAAGGGCAGGCGGAAGCAGAAGAAGACACAATAGTATAAATAGACAGACAGAGTAACAAAACAAAAATAGTTAGGGACGGGCAGTGTATCTCGCCAATTTGTGATTCAAAGTTCAGTCTGTACTGTTTATGGGCAGACAATGTGGTTACTATCATGCGAGTGACCTGCTCGAGTCAATCAAGCAAATAAAAAAAAAGATCCAGTCATGAAAGCCGTTGTCTTTGGAATGCGGTGAATTTAGGCCATTATAATTTTATGGAGCGATTATTGAGGTGTTAGCATGCAAAACTAGAAATAAAAATAATTTCTACAAAGCCTTGGCTTCACCTTGGCCAACCGTCCTTCACCATACCATACAAGCTTAATATATCTGTAAACATCAACAAGTAGGCACGTCTGTTTTTGTCAAAATGATTTTTCCACGACATCAATACCTACAGCGTGTATCAGAACGGTGGAATAATAATTAATGGTTAAGATATAATAATATGTCGTATTAGCGGTAGGTATTATTCTTTATTACCCAGACTGACAAACAATATCTAATGTGTGGCAACCCTACGATTGTCACTAGTTTGTGTAACAGTCAAAGTGTGTGTCCGTGTAGGTACAGTGCGATAACTATATTATGCTCGCGACATGATTGGTGGTGTTTTATTTTGACAGATTATTCTGTAAATTGCCAATTAGTTCCACAATTTGCCATAACCAACATAAAGTTGTAGCACTCTCCGTCGACAGCCTCCGTGGCGCAGCGGACGAGTAGCCGGTTGCGCAGCGTGAGGCCGTAAGTTCGATTCCCGCACCTTGACAAATGTTTGTCTGATCCACAAATATTTGTCTCGGGTCTGGGTGTTGTGGGTTGGCAAGTCCCTCGTAGTTCTTAATACCCACGATACAGGTTTACCTAGTGTGGGGTCAGGACTATGTGTGTGACTGTTGGGTGTATTTACTCTAGACAGGTTGCTGGCAATGCCCCCAAAAAGTACGCGCATTTCACGTGCGGAAGAAGCAATCAAATGATACAAAATCTAACGCAATATCCTGTAAACAAATGTGTTCACTATTCGCCCTTGCACTTATCTTACACACGGTATAAGAAACCATAACCAACAACTTTTTATGTTAAATTATGATATTTTTTGGTACTTAAAATATGCTAATAGCGTTGCGTGTTTATGGTATATCCATCATACCAGAGGTTCACGACCGCACGGATAAAATTAATGAAAACTATGAGATTTTTGTCATGGTTTTTTATGGGGCAAACTTGACAGTAGCTGTGTTTTAATTATTATTAACTCGATTATGATAGTCGCTGCATTTCTTATTATAACAGAAATATTAATTTCTAGCTACTTATATCAAGCAAACGTTAGAATAATATTGTTCGGTATTATTTAACTCGTGTCGCATAAAAGTCTTTTACTGTCTGACAACTCACTTTTATCATAAAGAAAAATCCCTAACGATAAAATTAATTTACTTATAACAACGAAAATTTATAGCACTCAACGATTATGTGGCTTTTTAGCAGAGAAAGTATTTTCATAATTTTATCTATAGTTCCAGGCATTATCTTTTACAACTCAAAAAATCTCTTCAAAGTTAATACTTCACTTGTTTAGGTACAATAATATTCCCTATTCGTGTGAGAAAACAATCGTTTTAACTACTGATACTCAGTTAGAGTAACAGTACACAAAACACTTATTCATTACTTCGCTCGGCTAGGACAGGGGATTCTAAAGCAATTTATTAGGAGCAACGAACCAAGCCGTGTTGTATTGGCGCGGTTGACCGTGGCCCAAATCTCCTCTTAATATTATAAGAGGGGGCCTGAATATCCTAATCGGCGGATGTATATTAATCCCAGATCCTGCAAACGTCTATCTGGCACAATTCTTTTATAGAGGACTTAGAACTCGGCAGAAGTTATTTTAAAAATGGAACGGCGCTCATTAGAACAAGAGTTATAACATTATTAGAAGTACCGTATATTCGCGGAAAAGTTAGCCTCATAAACTCGTGAGAATAATTTGCTAGAGGAAACTTTTAACCCATTCGCCAGTTATATTATTTCTGATTAAATGAGAGCTAGCTAGAAACAATATTGAATTATTCTTCAGCCATTCGCGCATTAAACATTTAAAATAAAATGTTGCCAATTAATAAACGAAACCGACAATGGTAGTTTATTTGATAGTAAGGCAGTTGAAAATTCATAACGAACTACAGAGTTAAGGCAAAGTTTCAAGTAGGTATGTCTAGATATCAGATACAGAATCCAACGATGAATGTTGGCACAGTTGCAATTTCACTTCCAGTGTATTTTGTGACAAAAATAGTACGTAAAGTTCATAACTGTATGTACGAGCAAGTCGTATTTTTGACCTAGTTAATCATAAATAAGATACCTGGCAGATTGTTTATGTCATTTCCGATCAGTGTTATCACTTGAAAATAAATCCTTCAGTTCAATTCTTAGTTCATACAAATCTAGCTACTGCGACCGCTAGTAATGATATCCCGGCCTTCAGTTCCAATGAGGGTCCATGGTAGGGTGCTGAGGAGTTGCCTGACAGAATCAGGGCGCGGAGGCGTTGCCTCTCGCGGTACCTTGTGTCCTCACCGGGTGGGTCGAGGCACTCAAACTCACAGCATCGCTCGCCCACGCGGAAGTTTTTGCAGAACTGTGGGATTTAATGTTTATTTTATTGTTATAGTAGGTACAATGTTACAGATTAGTTAATTGTGTAAATTGCCCTCTTAAGTATATTATTAGCATTGTGTAAAGGTCAATTTGTATCAATGATGTACTTATGCATTTAGGAATCTATTGCAGTGGGTATTAAAATGATTTCCTTATACTACATTTACTTACTAGGTACTAAGTATGTATTAGATATTCTATGGTATGAGACAAGTAAAGAAACCCAAAGTTTGTACAATTTTTAACCGACTTCAAACATGAAGAGGTTCGTTCGTTTTAAATGGTTTATTTTTAACTGACACAAAAAACAAAGGTTCTCAATTTATCTGTAGGTATACGTATATATTTTTATATAGATATATTCACACATAACTTCGCCAAATGTGGACCGATTTCGATGATTCTTTTTGTATTAGATAGGAATTACTTCGACGGTGGTTCCATATAATTTTGTCAAGATCTGACGGAATACGATGGAAAATAATGAGTTACTCTTGAAAATAGGTATTCCGGAACTATAGAATATGAAGCAACACACCGCGATATGAATTTTGAAGTCGGTTTTTGGATATACTCATGTGTGGACGATTAACACACTAAAATATGTTTAAGCAGTGTTCAACTTTCGAGACCTCTAAATAATGTCGAGGTAATGTTGACTCACCACCATTCTGCCAGGATGGTGCGATATCGGTCCAAACTCCAAAACCTCCCCTTAAAATTGAAATAAAACTAGTTTATACGGAGTCTCTCCCGTGACCACGAAGGCTGAAAAGCTTTCGAAACGTCGGGACTAAAATAAAAATTAAACTGCGATAAAATCCGTATAAACTAGTTTTATTTTAAAGTCTAATATTCGCGTAAACCTAAAAAATCACTCCCCTTTAAATGGCAGGAGGTCGTTGTTCAGTGTTCCGACGGCCAATAAGAGTGGAGTGGATTGGAGTGTGAAGAAGCAATTAGGCAGGCCGGCATAATTTTGCCGACCTACGATAGACACATCGTCTGTCGTTGGTCGACAGTATTCTTGGATTGCGCTACACTTACCATCAGGTGTAGCGTAGCCTTTGCCGAGCTAAGATAAAAAAAAGATTAAAATGAATTAGTCAAGGTACTTACATAAGGCGGGTCGCAGTATATCGCCTTGCACCACTTGGGTTCGGAGTGGTAGCAGACACATAGCGAGCAAACTCCAGGCCCTGGCACGTAAAGCAACCCGTGGGGTATCGTCTTCCCTTCCCAGTCTATGCATTCTTCGTCCACGCATGCTGGAGAAAAACCACTGTTAATAATGCTTCTAAATTAAAATAAATACGCACTGACGCCTGTAATCCCCGAAGGGGTAGGCAGTGGTGTGTGTGAAATGTTGGTGTACCAGTACACCAACGTTTCGCCGAGCGTTTCTCCGTCCCATTATGTGATAATGGGAGCCTATCGCCATACCGGGCACATTTCCAGACTTCGGGCTGATACTGAGCATTTCGTAATAGAAAATCCAATATCACTTTTACACGACCCAGGGATCGAACCCGAGACCTTAGCGTCAGCCTCAGTCGTAACGCGTACGCATTACAACTGCACCACCGAGGCACTGCTTTTAAATGAATAAGATAATATTTTTTTTATTGCAGAGGGCGGCTAGATCGTATACGTAATGAGCACAGTCACGGCAGCCTTGGTGTCCGCGACGTGGTACACAAAAAGATTTTTGCTAATGAAAATACAATATGTAATAGAAAGGTTATGGAATCGTTTCACATACATACATACATACGCACTCACGCCTATAATCCCCGAAGGGGTAGGCAGAGGTGTAACCAGTACACCCAAATTTCGCCGAGCGTATCTTATGTGATAGGGGGCGAGCCTATCGCCAAAGCGGGCACAAATTCCAGACTCCGGCCTGATACTGAGCATTTCGTAATAGAAAAACCCAATACCACTTTACCCGACCCGGGATCGAACTCGAGACCTCACTGTTGGCCTCAATCGTAACGCGTACGCATTACAACTGCGCCACGAGGTATCGTTTCACAATAATTCATAATATTAATCGATTTCAGAATCTAATAGCCAAAGTTGTTTAAAGGCCAAAATGAATATTCCATTTGGCACAAAGTTAAATCGATATCAGTTTGATTGTTTTGCAATAAATATTATAAAGTGCACTTACTTAGTTCGAAAAGAGCTGCGAAAATTAATAAACTTTCTAGAAACGGGTGGACTTGTTATAAACTTCGCCAACATTTAAGTATTTTTTATAATGCATTTATAATCGTAAGACCATCACTTAGGTACTTCAACCATTGCTTGTTTTAACTATCGAAATTTAAAAAAAAATCTGTTGATTTTCTTGAATTCACCTGGATTTATAGTGTTTTGCTATCATCATCTATGTAGGTATATACAAAATTACATGTCTTGACTAACTGAGTGATCCATACACCTAGACCAAACCGCTGGACTTAAACACTTCAATTTTGAGAGCGGATTCCTATACTGACAATGCTTTTAATTTCTATTAATGACATCGATTTCTATAATTTTTTAAGGGAGTGGGTGAGAAAGTTTGTATAGTGGAACTGCTTTTTATCCGGAGGCCCAAATCTTTTTCCCCTTCCCAATCCTTTTCGTTTATGGTCGGTAACGCGTCCATGATTCTTTAAGTATTGTGGATGTTCATGGGCGGGAAGGTCACTTGCCATCAGCTGACCCACTTACTCGTTTGCTGGCCTCCGTAATAAAAAAAACATAGAACTTTCACGGGGGCAGACCCGCGAGCAAAAGCTATCGACAAAAAATAAAACACAAAAACGTCGCATCGCGTCGGTTTTGAAACTGCGCTATTGCTATGGTATTACCTATGGGTCATACTTTCAACACCCGCTTAAAGAAAGTTATGGTTAGCGATAACCAGTAAATGTTAAAAAATATCTTAAATATAATAAAATGGCGTAGAGTGTAGGTGTTATTGTGCCGTGTGCGTCCGACGTTACACTCATTTCAACTTCATAATTTATGAGTTTTAAAATGTCTCGTGTGTATTTTGGCCAAGACATAATATTGCGTCGTTTGTACACACTACACAATGTTAAAATTAGAATGGTCCAGCCAGAACAGTAACAGCTGTAAAACGGGCCATTACAGATTTGTAATAAAGTTGCCAACTTAAATTATGAAAATGTTTCTATAATTTAACATTATGTTAAACTATACAACATTGTATGTAAGTATTATGCGTAATAAGTAATTCTAATGAAAGGGGTTAGGTTTTAATTCACCACGTTGGCCTGAAGAGATTTTGTAGACTTTATCTTCTCTAAATTGCTTTCTCAGCAATACAGGTTTCTTTATTTTGTTTTCCTTCACCGTTAAAGCTAAACTTAACTTAACTTAACCGTAACTTCTAAAAGTGTGTGCGCCTTGGGGACTAGGAATGAACCCGCGATCTCCGTATCGCCAGTCCATACCATTCCCGTTAGGTTATATGGTTATTTGCCAGAAATTTTACGTCTACGTATAAAAAAATAATACTACCCTACATTATAAATATCCCACTGCTGGGCAAAGTCAGGTAGAGATCGCTTTTAGCGATAAGACCGCCTTTTGTATCATAATTTAGTTGTAAGGTTCATAATGTATAATTTTATTTTTGGTGTAAAATAAAGAGTTATCTATCTATATATCTTTCCTTACTGTGACTCTAGCAAGCGATATTTAACATTGAATACACTACGTGTGTACGTGGGGCTAGGTTCAATCGTTGGTGTTATTGGCTGAGCTATCGCTGCTTCATATGTCTATGTTTAGATGTAAGTAAATTAATTGAATATTAAAATAACCTCTAACGCTGCCTGAAGCCGTATAAATGCTCCCTTGAAGAATTAAGTGACTACTAATTAACCTAAGCACTCTGACTTTTGGCTTCTTTTTAACTTAAAATGTACGGAAATAAAATTAAGTTAAAAGTGGGAATAGACAATATTAACGTCGTAGGCAAAGACTTTAATGTATACTACTAGACAAGCTGCGCGATAGATAAAAATTGTACCACTAAGTTGCGGTCAATTAACCGTAACTCAATATTACCATCTCGCTTACTTTCAACTAAAACCCCTATCGCGCTCCCTTACTGTGAGCTGTCAAACACCCGCGTTATGTGACGCAAGTTTACTTCCAAACTGCCTGTCTAGTAGTATACTACTTATATACATTAAAGTATTTGCAATAACGTGATGGAATGTACATTAAAGTCTTTGGTCGTAGGTGTCAAAATAATGGCTTATAAGTACTTTATAGAATAAGCGGAAGGAACGTCAAGTGAAGTTGATTGCATTGGGCATTATTATTGTGATACTGCAACTGTAGGCGCCAACTGCAGTGTGAAAATAGGATAATTCTAGCCTTCTATATCTACTTACCTATCAATAGAAACTGTTTATAGGTTTCAGACAACCTCTGTGGCGCAGCGGGCGAGTAGCCGGCTGCGAAGCGAGAGGCCGTGAGGTCGATTCCCGAACTGAGACAAATGTTTGTGTGATCCACAAATATTTGTTTCGGATCAGGGGTGTTGTAGGACCGCAAGTCCTTCGTAGTTCTTGATACCCACAATACTGGTTAACCTAGTGCGGGGTCAGGACTATGTGTGTGTTGGGTGTATTTATTTTTTATTTATTTTAATTAGAATACAGGTACCAAGAATCCTGTGGTCATGAATGTGTATCACTCACATTGGGGCTTTACCTTGAGGCTAATCTCAAGCCAATGACCCAAGTATAGCCCGTGACCCTGCACTTGACCACTCGAGGGCAGTGGGTCAACAGGCCCTACATCACTTGGCACCGAGCCCACTCACGTGTCGCCCACTAATATCATTATACACACGTTCTCATGACGTACAACGCAGAAATCATTCCAACTTGTTTTGATGTTGCGTTCTGTGGCTATTAAATATTCTGAATGTGTTTTACGTGTTTATTCTGGATAAAACACAATCGTTTGGTTTCTCTTCAAAGGAAAAGTATATTGACGTCACAATATGATTTTTAATGGTGTTTCAATTATTTTAATTCCCCACGAAACCGTTTGAAAAAACAAATGTTGTAGGAGTTCGACGTAATAAATAAACGATTACGCGGAAACTACCTTTTAATATAAATATAAGAACAACAAATAACTAGTGACAGAGAAATTACAAAAAAATACGTCAGTACACTTAGGTGAGGGAACGAGCGCGGGAACAAAATAAAGCGTGTATCTGCGGCGATGGCATGAGGCGGACTCCGGAGCGGGCGCCGTGTGTTTTGTCACGTTGGCCGAACACGGCGGGAGACGGCGGTTCGCGGCGGCTCCTTTGAGATGCGCGCGAGCCGCGTCGAAGGCCTAACCGCGGCGGAGTCGCACAGTTCAAACGAATGGATGATATGTATAACCTTCACGCTACACTCTCCCCCTTTTGACCTAGTCAGTGCCCCCACGACAGGTCAAACACAAAATAAGCAATTACAACCCACAAAAAAAACAAGGAATCTAAGTAGCTAGATTGTGTAAGTAGATTGTGATACCTACTAAGAGACGCGTTTCTTACGCGGACGACCACGAGGTCTCTTTGGACATACCGGTTCAGGCTGATCGTCTTCACGTGCGTGATAGCGACGGAGATCCGCAGTGTGGTACTTGCCCAAGGCATTGTCAGGGCTTTCACAATGTCCAAGGATATAGGTCGTTGGACTGATTTTCTTCCTTATGACATATGGTCCATCTTGACGCGGGGCGAGTTTTGACGTAACTCCCTTACGTGTGTTACTTAATACGTGACTACGCAGCAAGACTAAGTCACCTGGAATGTAAACTTCTGCAGTCTGACGAGTCTTGTCTTTTGTAGTCTTCCTTTTAGCTGGAGTAAGACGGTAAGGAAGAACAGCGATGGGAGGATGGTCACCAGTTTCTATTCGGTGTTCCGCGAAAGGTGTTGGTCCTCCCCTTTCCTTAAAGACGTTTTCATACTCCTCGAGAACTATAGCAAGTTCAGCGTGTTCCGATGGTGACAGCATCGTACCTTCGTCAATCCTCAGAACATCCGCGGAAGCACACCCTACGGATCTACGAGAGGTTTCACTATATAAGTTGTGACTGACCTGAGGACGATCAGCTGTGAACCAAGTATTTCGATGAATATCAATAACTATACGCGCTTTACGCAGAAAATCAATACCTAGAAGGGCTTCATTATTAACAGCGTGCGGAAAAATAATGAACGTAGTTCCTATTACTATATCCGTTCGTTCGAGCTTTACATTTACATCTGCGAGTTTTACATTAAGTTTTTGTACGACTCCGTCCGCGAGTTTGACCGACATGACGCTATCGCGGAAAGGATGTTTTAATTTATGTAATAACGCATAAAGCGAAGCTCCCGCGATGGAGCGTTTGGCCGCCGTGTCAACTAAGCCAATACCGGAGTAACCACAAATCTCGATATATAAAATAGGACAACCGCTTTGGTCTACACTCGCAACGCCCGAATTGTTCGGTTGCTCACTCCGCAATCCGTCTTTACAAAATGAGAAACATGCACAAGTAGGTACAGATTCGACATTACAACATGAAAAAGTTACAGATTCACATAACGCGGTATTACATTTATTACAATTGGGGCGGATGACCCCCACTTGACCGCACCCGTAACACGATACACTACTAGACACTTCACTTTTCTTTTTCATTTTTATACACGTATCACGATTATGTCCCACTTTACGACAGTATATACAAAAGGGTTTACCTGCACTTGAGGGTTTTACCACCTCGGTCGATAAGCTCGGCGTGTGCTGGGTACTCCGCGTGGCCGGCGGTGCGGCAGGCGCGGCGCTCGCGCGCGGCGCGGCGGCACCGGAGGGCTGAGCGTGTTCCGAAACGCGCGTGGAACGCGGGCTCGGCGCAGGCGCACTACCAACGCAAGGAGAACGCGAAGCGTTGCCGGAGCACGATGATGATGCCGGTGACACTTCCATGAGAGTGTCCTCGATATAACGTGATTTGCTAATCAAATCTTCGATGTTGTGCACTGTATCTCGTGAGAGGCGTGATCTTATTTCGTGATTTAAGAGACCATAAAT
This sequence comes from Mimas tiliae, assembly GCA_905332985.1. Classification (NCBI taxonomy): domain Eukaryota; kingdom Metazoa; phylum Arthropoda; class Insecta; order Lepidoptera; family Sphingidae; genus Mimas; species Mimas tiliae. Next base: position 1,663,371 of record HG995254.1, read on the forward strand.
CATGTCTAGTTGCATGCGTTCCTCCACTGGGTACGGCAGCTTAGATATATGAGCACGCAGGCGAGCCACAAAAACTTCGGCCCGTTCAGTGCCTTGCTCTGACGCGAAGATGTCTCGGAAAATGTTGTACGCCGGTCTTGCGACACCGTACATTCCACGAAGACGATTAAGGGCGTCATCCCATGACGTTATGGATGCTTTAACACCTCTAAACCACACAGCGGCCTCCCCTTCCAACAGCATGGGTAGGCCCCGGAGCGCATGGTCGTTACTGATGTTGACGCACTCTTTATATATTGTAATAGCGTCGATGAATGCTTCTAAAACTTCCGAGTCCCGCTTCGATCCATTCCCGTTGAAACGCGCCGTACAGTTCGCGAAGTTTCCACTCGTAGACTGGCCCGCGGACCCCAATAATGTCGATGACGCCGGACTGACTGGACCACGGTTGACGGCGGGTGATGCCAACAAGGACTCGATGAGCTCCCGATTTGATTGAGCTTGAGCCCGGGCAAACGCCGATAACAAAGGCTCCAGCCGCTCCTCGTACGACGAGTTCAGCCTGTCGTGACTGCTCTCGGCATCCACGGAAAGTCTATCGCGACGTGTACGCGGCATGATTATAACACAAACACAGTTTAATGTTTAGGTAATGTTAATAAGTAACTGACACTCAGCACTTGATTCCACGTGTGTTCGATAGCGTAACTATTATGCACGAAAACACGAAACATAGATCGGCCACGAGTTGGGACGCCAGTGTAGGAGTTCGACGTAATAAATAAACGATTACGCGGAAACTACCTTTTAATATAAATATAAGAACAACAAATAACTAGTGACAGAGAAATTACAAAAAAATACGTCAGTACACTTAGGTGAGGGAACGAGCGCGGGAACAAAATAAAGCGTGTATCTGCGGCGATGGCATGAGGCGGACTCCGGAGCGGGCGCCGTGTGTTTTGTCACGTTGGCCGAACACGGCGGGAGACGGCGGTTCGCGGCGGCTCCTTTGAGATGCGCGCGAGCCGCGTCGAAGGCCTAACCGCGGCGGAGTCGCACAGTTCAAACGAATGGATGATATGTATAACCTTCACGCTACAATGTCCAATTAGTGTGTATACAACGTGTTATAGAAAGGGGCGGGCAAATTTAAGCAATGTATAGTGTGGGTATAACTATTTTATCTCCCATAGTACCAAATCCGATTGCTTTGCTAGGACAATCATTATGGAATTTTCTTTTTTATCGAATGAGTAACATGTCGATATCGACTTTCAACTTTGAACAACACTAAATTATAAACAATGATAGGTACTATAGACCTCCTTTCATTTAATTATTTTATAATTAAAATAACATTAAACAGTTGTTAAATGTCAATACTTATTTGACGCAGTCAGTTCGGCAATTTGTGATTTTTAGAAGTATAATTGATTACGAGTTCATATTATGTTGTATTTGACTAAAAAAAACAAGTAACAAGTATTATGTATTGGTACTTTGTGTTGGTGTAACTGATAACAGCTTTTAAGAGGATTGTCGACTGTATTAAGCCAAATTCATAGATGGAAGACTCGAGAATGAAGTCTTTAAAATGCTTCTAGAGGATGGTACCAATATCGTCTTCAGCACACAATCTCTTTCAGGTGTTAATTTGTGTTTAAATTACAAGTTTCGTACGTATGTCCGTAGAATTACGTACATCTTATTCAAGTTTATTTAAAAGTGAGTGTCGTACATAATAATTATTAATAGTGATGTCATCAATCTTATCGATCTTTATAAACGAGTGATTAAAATTAACGTGAAATTTTTGGATGTCTTGGTTTTTAAAAGATCCGGTACATAAGTACGAATTGTAAGGTGTATGTTATTGCCCTAAAATATGACCACACCTTTCTGTAACACGTTGTATAATAGTTTTACGAAAAATGTTACAGTATTTTTCCTATCTTTTTTATTTCTATTGGGTGGTAGAGTCACGCTGTAGACAGTTTTGTCTACAGCACTAATGGGCCGGCTCGCCCCAGTCGTTCGTCTCACAGAAATCAGACGTAAAGTAGTAGCTTGTGTAGTAGCAGTGTAGTATCCGGAAACCCAAATCGGCAACGCGCCCATGATTCTTTTAGTATTGTGGCCGTACATAGGCGATGGAGAGCATTTACCATCATCTTGGTCGTTTACCGGCCTTTGCAATATTTGCATTGCATATAAAGGAACCAACGAGAATAAATTCTTGTATCGACAATTTTTTAAGTAATGTATAAAATGGTGTCGGAGGAGTTTTAAACTTAGGACTCTCGGATCATGAAACAGCTCAATTATTATGCATTCCAATGACAAAACAATTATGTGGACTGTTAAATGTATCCATCGTGAAAAGAGATTTTTCCAAGGAAAACATAGGTAAGTTTAAAGAATGTATAGGTAATCTAACGTTTGAACAAGTATATAATGAACCAGACATAAATAAGGCATTTACTTACTTCCATAAAGAATTCAAGCTATTCTATGACTTATGCTTTCCTAAATTGCTAATAAAAATTTGTAATAAAACACAAAGACCTAAATGGATAACTAAAGGCTTAAAAGATAGTTGTAAAACGAAGAGAACTCTGAGATTCCAATATAATAAATCTAGGTCAATAGAAAGCAAAAATAGATATAATAAATACTCTAAGCTGTTACGGCTATGTATGGAAAAATCCCAAAAAACAATCAATCATAGGTTTATATGTAATGCACAAAATAGATGTAAAGCGTCATGGAAAGTCATAAAGAAGGAAAATAATAATATTCAACTACAAGATTTTATAGACAAAATAGAATGCGATAAAAGAATTATTAATGCTCCTGAAGAAATAGCAAATGAATTTAATCAATATTTTATAGAGATAACCAGTAAAACATCTCAACAGATACAAAATACGAATAGTGTGATTATAAAAGATAGTATTTTTCTAGAACCCGTTAGTTACAGTGAAATAAAAAATATTATAATGTCACTAAACAACACAAACGCTGTAGGATTTGATGAAATTGCAACTAAAGTACTTAAACATAGTGTTGATATTATTGCTCCTATTGTGACTCATTTGGTGAACAGATCCTTCGAAGAAGGGATGTTCCCATGCATTTTGAAAAAATCTATAGTTAAACAATTACACAAAAAAGGTAGCAAAACAGAATTAAATAACTACAGACCGGTTACTCTTATACCAATACTATCTAAAATATACGAAAAGACTATGTACAAAAGAATTGTCTCCTTCTTAAATAAATATAACATAATAAGAAACGAACAAAATGGCTTTCAAAAAGGAAAATCAACGGTGTTAGCAGCATTTAATTGAATAATACCATCCATTATATGGACAGTAAAGGGGTCACAGTAACAATTTTCTTTGACATGACAAAAGCATTTGATTTTGTCTCCCATAACCTTTTATTACAAAAACTTGAAAATTATGGAATAAGAGGACCTGCACTGGATTGGATCAAAACATATCTCTCAAATCGAGAACAGTGTGTCGAAATTTCCAAACTAGGAAAAAAAAGGGTAGTATAAGATTATCGATCCACATATCTTAAAAATCAATGTGGCGTTCCTCAGGGGAGTGTTCTGGGACCTTTGCTCTTTCTTCTTTATATTAATGATTTACCAGACATTACAAAAAATAAATGTATATTATTTGCTGATGACATATCGATAGTTTTGACATCAAATATTATAGAAAATTTTAACATGGAAATTAATAATAGGTACAATAAAAATAGTCATACAATGGCTTGACAAAAATAATTTACTAATTAATTTGAATAAAACTCACTACATACAGTTTTCAAATAAGAGGAGTAACAGACACACGTTTCATGTAGGTTATAATGGGTGTAAAATAAAAGAAATAGATAATGTAAGGTTTCTAGGTATAGCATTAGACAAATTCTGTGACTGGAACACACACATAGAACAAGTCTGTAATAAAATCAACCGCTTTGTATATGTTCTATCCAGACTTAAGAAAACAGCTTCAATGCAAACTGCAATAGTGGCATATCATGGGTATGTAGGATCTATCTTAAGGTACGGCCTACTACTTTGGGGTAACGGTAAAGATATTAATAGGGTGTTTTTATGCCAAAAGAAATGTATTAGGGCGATAACAGGAATCCCACCCTATAGTTCCTGTAGATTACTTTTTAAAAATCTTGGAGTGTTAACATTGGCATGTTTATACATTTTTGAGGTTGGAGTTTTTGTCTTGTCTCAGCCTCAGATATTGACTGTAGCATGTGTCTTTTTTTACCGCAATACCAGACATAGCGATATGTTGGTTTTGGACTGTATTCCTAAAACAACATTGTTTATGAATAATGCTTACGCTATGTGTATCAAAATATATAATAAAATTCCTAATAATATTAGTGTGCAGGATAAGAAATGAAAACACACATTTCTATTACTAACTTATATGCTAATCATTATTTATTTTATTTTATGTACATAATTTATAGGTAATTACACTGTCGTGCGTGTGGCGGCAGCACCATCGCTGCCGCGCCGCCCGCGCACCTCACTCCGCGAGCGACACTACAGAATCGGCGGGCGCGCTCCTATTGGCCGAGCCGCGCACGCCTACTCGCTCTCCCGGTGCCCCGAGTCAACAAGGATTCGGAAATAAATTGAGGGCTCCTGGCCGCAACAAATCAGTTCGCTCCAGTTCGCCTCAAGAAAGAAATAGTAACCTCAAGAAAGAAATAGTAACCTCAAGAAAGAAATAATAAATGCAAGAAAGAATAACGGTCCTGCAAGAAAGAATAACGATTCCTGCAAGAAAGAATAACGTTCGAACTGCGAAACTGCGCCTGTATATATTTTGGTCATTGAATATACGATTATTTGTCTATTTACTGGTTTTCACTCTCTCGCAATCCAGCAACCCTCACATTGTCTGGTCCTTCGGAGTCGGATTAACGAGAGAGAGATGCCGGTAACTAGATCAATCGGGCGCAGAACCGCTTCGGCAACGAATACAACAAGCGTCACTGGTACCGCAACGGAGGTCACAGGTACCTCCGGTACTGCGGGCACCTCCGGTACTACGGGTACCACGGGTACGACGACTGACGTCACAGGTACCTCCGGTACTATGACTGACGTCACAGGAACAACGGGCACCGCAACGACAACTGAAAAGTCGACCGCCGTGTCAAAAACACCAACACCCGCAAGAATTCAACCGGAAGAACCGGAAGCGAAGCCCGCCGACCCGGAAACGCAGAAACCTATAGTCCGAAGCGGACCACCGTCGAAGAAAAGCAGAAATCCTTCAAAATCGCGCCGATTGGCGGCGGCTCGGGCCGAACTAGCCCGACTCAAGATGGAGTTAGCTGCCGCCCGTATCGCCGCAATAGAAGCGGAGTCCGAGAGCGAAGAGGACGTGAACTCTGTCGTCACCGAAGGAGATCAGGAACTGCGAGTACACAGCTGGTTAGAAAACAGCCGACTACTCGCTATCGAATGCCAGCCGCATCAAGCTCAAGATACGCAACCTGAACCACAGCCGCCGGTGGAACCTGCAGCTCCAGCGATCACCGCCGCATCCTGGGGCATACCGACGTCTGCACCGGCGGGAGTCACCGCCGCACTCCCGCCGCCCATGCGTGCTTCAGCTACCGAACCGACAACGCTACTGGCATCGGGAATTTCCGCAACTCCACTCGTACCTACAAATAGATACGAAATCAAGAACTCGACTGCACAGTTACTTCCGCCCACGATCTCCGCCGCATCGTGGCAACCGAACACTGCAACTGCGCCGCCACCTCCGCCAGTGGTCACAACAGTGCCATGGCCTACGAAAACGACTGTGCACCCGCCAACGCCAGTGATCACCGCCGCATCTTGGCAACCGAACCTCGGGCCTGCACAGCCGCAACAGAACACCGGTCCAAGATTGAACCCTACGCCTTGGGACCTCCCGGCTTCAGACTTACGTCAAGATCATAATGAAGCAATAGCAGTCCGACAATCAAGATCGACGGAAATTCAGGAACTTGCGTCAGCCATAACGCATGCAGTGCAGACCGCACAACACCGCCAACCGTTGAAGTACAGCGATCTACCGACATTCAACGGGGCTCACCAGGACTGGCTGACCTACAGAGCCGCCTACTACGAGACGGCACATCACTTCTCCACTTTAGAGAACATGTCCCGGTTGCGCCGCAGCCTCCGGGGAACGGCGAAGGAAGCAGTCCTAGGACTACTTATCACCAACGCGGACCCGAGCAACGTGATGAAGACTTTGGAAACATGATTTGGACGCCCCGACTCAATAGCTATGGCCGAAGTCGAACGCCTCCGATCTTTGCCACGCCTCACGGAGTCACCGCGGGAACTCTGCACCTTCGCGACAAAAGTGGAAAACATAGTTGGAACCTTGCAGGCACTCGACTGCATCTTTTACCTCTACAACCCAGAGGTTACGAAGAACATGGTTGAGAAATTAACCCCGACCTTGAGAAGGCAGTGGTATGAGTTCGCTGTCGCACAATCAAGGACAGAACCGGATCTCATGAAGTTTAGCCGCTTCATGCAAAGGGAAGCAGAGATCTGCAGCCCGTACGCCCAGCCAGAATCAATCGTCGACCGGACCCCGAACAAGCCGAACAACGAGGGACGAGAACGTCGTCAACGGGTTCATGCGGTCAGCGAAAACCGAAAACCGAACTGCGGACTCTGCAACCAAGAACACAGCATCGTAGAGTGCGCTCGCTTCAAACAGGCTGACACCGAGGCCAGATGGGACATAGCGAAAAAACATCGTCTGTGTTTTAGGTGCCTTCGGTACAGATCAAAGCAACACAGCTGCAAACCGAAGAAATGTGAGATCGACGGCTGCGTTCACTTCCACAACAAGCTCCTTCACTCGTCTAGAAGCAAGAAGGAAGTCGTCGAAGAAGTGGCCAAGGAAGAAAAGGTTAACGCAGCGTGGGCTCCTAAGGTATCTTTTTTAAAAATAATACCTGTGAATATTTCAGGACCGGCGGGAGCCGCAGACACGTTGGCCTTGTTGGACGACGGATCCACTATAACGCTCGTCGACGCCGACCTAGCAAAGAAGATAGGAGCCGACGGCCCGGACGATCCTCTGCACATCACGACTTACGATGGGGAGACAGGCAGCGAACTCAAATCCCGTCGAGTCAGTTTCAACATAAAAGGAACGAACCAACAAGAGGATCAGATTCAAGCACGCACCGTGGATAATCTCCGACTGGCAGCGCAGCATATACCGAAGGCGGCGGTCGAGAACTGCGACCACCTGAGGGACATACTCTCCGAACTTCAGCCAAGCGACGCAACGCCGAAGATCCTCATAGGTCAAGACAACTGGCATTTACTTCTCGCAAAGGAAGTGAAAACTGGGAAGAGAAGCCAACCGGTCGCATCACTGACACCGCTCGGCTGGGTGGTACATGGAAGCCACACAAGAACATTGGGTCACCGAGTCAACTTCATTAATCACACGGAAGCAGACGACGACCTACATGAAGCAATGAAGCAATTCATCACACTGGACAACATGTACATCGACCCCAGACGACCCAACAGCGACCCGGGAGAGAAAGCGCTTCGAATCCTGAGACAGCACACAAAGATGACCAACAGGGGCAGATATCAAACAGCCCTACTGTGGAAAAGCGAGGAGGTAGTTATGCCCAATAACTATGACAACACGTTGAACAGGCTTCATAACATAGAGAAAAAGTTGGATCGGAACCCGGAACTCAGGAAAAGATACAACGAACAAATGGAGGCTCTCGTGACCAAGGGTTACGCCGAACCTGCACCTCCAGCGACAGGGAACCGAACCTGGTATCTACCTCACTTCGCGGTCTTCAATCCACTGAAGCCAGACAAGTTAAGAGTCGTCCACGATGCAGCCGCTAAGACAAGGGGAACATCACTGAACGACCAGCTGTTGACCGGTCCAGATCTCCTGCAGCCACTGCCGGGAATCATAATGAGGTTCAGGCAGCATCCTATTGCAGTAACCGCCGACATAGCAGAAATGTTCATGCAGGTGGAACTACGAGAGGAGGACCGCGACGCACTCCGTTACCTCTGGCGAGGTGATAGGCGGGACGAACATCCGCCTGAACAGTATCGGATGAAGTCACTCATCTTCGGTGCATCGAGCTCACCTGCAACCGCCATCTACGTCATGAACCACAACGCGGAGAAACATCAACACGAGTTCCCGGAAGCGGTCGAAGCGATCAAGACAAAACACTACATGGACGACTACTTGGACAGCTTCGCGACATTCGACGACGCAGTGAACACAACGAAGCAAGTTCGTGAAATTCACGGGGGAGCTCACTTCGAACTAAGAAAGTGGTCTTCAAACTCGACAGAGCTGCTACAGGCGCTAGGAGAAACCGCCGAACAAGAACGCGCTATCACTCTCGAAGATGAGAAAACTGAAAGAGTGCTCGGCCTCATATGGAAGCCGCAAGAGGACCGACTCGCCTTCAACTTGGAATTAGCCCACATACCGTAGGCTATTTTATGCGATGAGAGGCCAACCAAGAGACAAGCACTTAAGATAGTCATGTCTCTATTTGATCCGCTCGGTTTAGTCTCTCCGATCACCATAGCAGCCAAGCAGATACTACAAGAAGTCTGGAGGCGCGGAACTACATGGGATGATCCGCTAGAACCCGACTTGGCCGCGAGTTGGGCCAAGTGGATGACAAACTTAAAAAACTTACGTTTTATTTCAGTACCGAGAAGTTACCCGAACTACAGCTCAGCAGCCTCCTTGCAGCTGCATGTCTTCACCGACGCTAGCGAGTCAGCGTACGCGACGGCCCTGTACTGGCGTGCAGTAAACGAAGAGGGTGAACTCAGCGTGACACTCGTCGCCGCGAAGGCTAAGGTAGCCCCACTAAAGGTAACATCAATACCAAGGATGGAGCTGCAAGCCGCAGTACTGGGTGCCCGCATGGCTGCCGCGGTGAGGAAGGAACACACAAAAAAACCCGACGCAACTGTCTATTGGACAGACAGCCGCACAACCTTAGCGTGGATCAGAACGGGGTCAAGATCCTACAAGGCGTACGTCGCTCATCGGGTCGCTGCGATAGAGGAACATAGCCAAACAAGTGAGTGGCGGTGGATACCGACAAAGCTCAACGTAGCGGATGACACCACACGCGACGTACCGGACAACTTCGGACAAGATCATCGTTGGTTCCACGGACCGGAATTTTTGTTAAAGGAACCGGAAACATGGCCTCCGGACGACAAAAGCACCATTACAGCAACAGGTGAGGAGAGAACGTGTCATGTAAGCAGCCAACGGTCACCGCAACTCAAAGAAGCCTTACCAGACGTGAATCGCTTCTCTAAGTGGTCTCGGTACGTACGCGCAACGGCCAGAACTCTGCAAGCAGTGGAAATGTTTCGCCAAAGTTTACACAAGGTCAACTACAAGAGGAGCAAACGGAACCCGAGCGCGGACCCAAGTTGGCAACGTCAAGCTACCAAGACCCCAACGGTAACGAAGACACCGGTTTCGAGCATCAAAGATCAATATTCACTGATTTCAGCTCCATGTCAGCGTCGGGCCGAGGTTCTCATCCTACGCGCGTCTCAAGAGGATTCCTTTCAAGAGGAACTTCAAGCACTCAGGAAAGGGAAAACGGTTTCGCTCAACAGTCGTCTCTATCCGCTGAGTGTAATACTCGCGGAGGAACAAATTAAGTTAAAAGGTCGAGTAGGTGCTGCCCCCGGGATCACAGAGGAATTCAAGAATCCTATGGTATTGGACGGCGATCATCGAGCGATCAGACTGTGGATACAACATGTGCATCAACAGTTGCATCACGCCGGCGTCGAGGCAATAGTGAATGAGTGTCGTCAACAACACTGAGTATTGCGCTTACGACCGACCGTTAAGAACATCGTACGTCAGTGCCAACGATGCCGACTGAGGACAGCGTCTCCCCCGCAGCCTATGACCGGGGATCTACCACTCTGTCGTCTGGCGCACCACAACCGACCATTCACCTACACAGGATTGGACTATTTTGGACCATTGAACATCACTGTGGGAAGAGCACATCAAAAGAGGTATGTGGCACTATTTACTTGCCTAACCACACGTGCTATTCACTTAGAATTGGTGCCCTCCCTCAACACGGCCTCGGCAGTCATGGCGCTGAGACGAATGATCGCCCGGCGAGGATGTCCAACGCAATTGTGGTCGGACAACGGCACGAGTTTCCACGGCGCCGAAAAGGAGCTTCGCGACGCGATCTACTCAGCCACACGGGAGGAAGCCTCGAAGAGAACGATAGAATGGCGATTCATACCTCCGGGAGCTCCCTTCATGGGGGGGGCGTGGGAACGCATGGTGCGTTCCGTGAAGACGGCCCTCGCATCGGTCCTGCACGAGAGGTATCCGACGGAAGAAGTCCTGCAAACTCTGTTGGCTGAAGCGGAGTACACAGTCAACAGTCGCCCACTCACCCACGTGTCGGTGGACCCACGTGACCCGGAAGCTCTCACGCCCAATCACTTCCTTTTGGGCGGACCGGGCCGAGTGGCCCCACCCGGAGAATTCACCGAGCAAGATTTGAACCTGCGAGCCGGCTGGCGCGCCTCACAGCGCCTAGCCGACATGTTTTGGGCAAGATGGCTCAAAGAGTACCTGCCGGAGCTACGCAACCGGCGGGAGCCGCACGGGAAAGGCCCCGAAATACAACTCGGGGACTTAGTGCAAATCGTGGATGGGAACCTACCGCGCAACATGTGGGTGCGCGGGAAAATCTGCGCCACGCATCCCGGACCAGATGGCATCATAAGAACAGTCGACATCACCACAAGGAGTGGAACACTGCGACGTCCAGTCAAGAAGGTCATCGTGCTCCTGAAACAAGAACCTGCACCACCTCTAGTTGCATCGCCAGCGGCGGGCGATGCACGGCGGGAGAAATGTGCAGGATAAGAAATGAAAACACACATTTCTATTACTAACTTATATGCTAATCATTATTTATTTTATTTTATGTACATAATTTATAGGTAATTACACTGTCGTGCGTGTGGCGGCAGCACCATCGCTGCCGCGCCGCCCGCGCACCTCACTCCGCGAGCGACACTACAGAATCGGCGGGCGCGCTCCTATTGGCCGAGCCGCGCACGCCTACTCGCTCTCCCGGTGCCCCGAGTCAACAAGGATTCGGAAATAAATTGAGGGCTCCTGGCCGCTACAAATCAGTTCGCTCCAGTTCGCCTCAAGAAAGAAATAGTAACCTCAAGAAAGAAATAGTAACCTCAAGAAAGAAATAATAAATGCAAGAAAGAATAACAGTCCTGCAAGAAAGAATAACGATTCCTGCAAGAAAGAATAACGTTCGAACTGCGAAACTGCGCCTGTATATATTTTGGTCATTGAATATACGATTATTTGTCTATTTACTGGTTTTCACTCTCTCGCAATCCAGCAACCCTCACAATTAGCGACCTACCATTGACAATGTTTAAAACAAGGTTAAAAAGTTGGTTGTTGGATAAGTCTTTTTATGCAGTTGATGATTTATTTCAAATATGAGTGTGACTAAATATGAATTTTATAATTTGAATTATAATAAGCTGTGAAATCTATGGACATATATGCATTATTATTATTGTTATTATTATTTTGTTTCAACATAAACAAATGAATATTATTGTACTAAGTCATGAGGTCAACATAAAAAATTAAAACTTTAAATACGATTTTTTTATATGATAATATTGTAAATTTTTAAACTTGATACAATTTCATATGCTGATTTACATTGGCTAAATAGAGGAAGCTTTAGTAGTTTAAGACCAAAGTGTAAATCTATTTTCTATGAAATAAATATTTGAATTTGAATTTAAAATAAAAAATGTATGTTTACGCCATATGTGGACCAATTGTGGTGATTGTTTGTATATTCGATAGGGTTTACTGTAGCCCTATTTAAATTTAAAGTTATAAAAACTTTCTATAAAAAACACAGTGGTTTCGTTAAATTTTTAACCTTTTTTTTGTCGGTTTTATTTTTGTTGAATAGTTTTTATAATAATAGTTAATAACTTTTATTTGAAAGTTTGTTCAGCCATTTCTATCTATCCATAGATCCTTTTCCTTTTATAGGCTGAGACATTGCTGAGGTCCTGAGTTCAAATATCAGGTCAGGCAGTCATTTGTGTTATTTTTTTTTATTGGATTAATCAGGCAAGGGACTGGAATTTGTGCTAAATATGGCAATCACACACAAAAATGGGCTTGGCGAACGTTGAGTGCACTAGTTGCACCTCTGCCTATTCCTTTGGGGATACAGGCGTGAACTTATGTTATGTTAGGAAAAAGTTTCAAACGTACATTTCTAAGTAACATTTTAATTGTACTATTTTCTTCTTCCACCTGCCATTATCCCACTCTCAGTGGGGTCGGCGCAACATGCTTGTTAACACATGTTACGGAAAGATAGTTGTAGTTTTTATGACCGGTCGCCTGCCTGACGTCAATCCCTCTAGAAAAAAAACACCCGAACAAACATTTGTGTATCACACAAACATTTGTCTCGGTGCGGGAATCGTACCCACGGCCTCTTCCTTCACAGCCTACTCGCACACTGCGCACGGAGGTTGTCTATTTTAGTGGATTTAAAGTTACCAAGACACGTCCAAAACTGTAATATAATTTTAGCACGGTGTCGGGTCCAATAATAGTCGGTATAAATTCGTGGCAACTATTTCGTGAAGAGCCTTGGCCCTTTTGAAGTGTGACCTTGGCTCTTATAAATATTTTAACAGATATTCACAGAGGATCTGTTTTGTTTAAATATTCGCTTGACAGGAGCGGATTAGGAAAGTCATCCATCAATCTTAACCCACATTGAAACTGAGGTCCTTAGATGAAATAACTATAATTTAGCGCAGTACATTTTTTGGGTGGTAGGGCCACGCTGAGGACAGTTTTGTTTACAACATGAATGGGCCGGCTCGACCGGTTCGTTACCACTGTCTCACAGAATACCGACGTAAAGTAGCGGCTTGCTGCTGCGTTTCATACGTTGAGAGATATCCAGAGACCCAAATCCCCCTCCCCTTCCCAATCCCTTAATTATCCCTTTCCTTTAAGGTCAGCAACGCACCCATGATTCGTTTGGTATTGTGGGCGTACATGCGCGGTGGAGATCACTTACCATCAGGTGACCCACTTGCTCGTTTGCCGGCCTATGCCATAAAAATATAATAAATATATACACCCAATAGTCACACACATAGTCCTGACCCCACACTAGGTTAGCCTGTATCGTGGGTATCAGGAACTACGAGGGACTTACGGTCCCACAACACCCAGACCCGAAACAAACATTCGAGGATCACAGAAACATTAGTCTCGGTGCGGTAATCGAACTCGCGGCCTCTCGCCTCGCAGCCGGCTATGCGCCCACTGCGCCACGAAGACTGTCAAATAGTTTCTAGAGTTCAGTACCCAAAATGGTCCCTCTCTCATGATTCTTATGGTTTTGTGGGCGGGTTACTTGCTAATTTGTCGGTTTTTGTTATTTCTCTCAATATTGTTACGTTGGTTACCTACCTACCTATATAATACTTTAAAAACCATCCTAATACTATTATAAACGTTGTCTCTACCTACCCCTATAAGAAACAGGCGTGAGTTTATGTATGTATTATAAATGTGAAAGTTTGGATGTTAGTCAATCACGTCTTAACATCTGAACCGTGTTGGATGAAATTTTGCACACACGTAGACCATGACCTGGATAGACAGATTCTGTATTATATCTACAAAAGCATTCCAAGACAAACATTTTAAACATAAATTTAGTAATAATTCATGGCTGCGTTGAGTTAATAAGTACCACTGGCGCGACATTTCAAGGGTTTACTTTTAAACGGGTAAGAGTACGTAAAGGAAAAGCATCTGTACTCATTAAGAAAGGCATAATTTTATATAAATAAGACTATGGTTAATTTTATAATCTCAACACAGTGACTGTACGCTCTTTGACTGTACCTGGAATTACGAGATAAAATTTAACCAACGTGTTTTTTATTTTATTATTGCCTGATGGTAAGCGCCACTCTTGCCCATGAACAGAAGCAACACCACATAGAACTTTGAATTACAAAGCACTGCATGGCAATGGACTGCGCTCGTCATCCAGAGACATGGGATGTTAAGTCTCATAATGGCCAGTAATTTCACTGTCTTCAATGACCTTCGAACCGGAACACAACAGTGCTTGCACACTGATACTTGGCGCCAGAAATAGACAAAGCGGTGGTACCAACCCAGACGGCCTCTCGCATACGAGGGACCTACCAATATGCTACCCTTTTTCCCCTCATACCTCATCAAATTTTAACCTTTATAGAGGATCACCCTCGATAGGATAGAGGATAGGTAACCCTATCGAATACAAAGAGATAACATACATAAATAATATAGCCGATTTGAGTACCTCGTTCTTTTATAAGCGAATTCAAAAAAGGAGGAGGTTTTCAATTCGGCGAGTTTGTTTGCTTTTATTATGTATGCACATCGATTTATCCGCCAATCGTGAACCAATTTTATTGGAAAAAAATGCACTCAATAGAGTTTAACTATGATGTCGTCCAATATAAATTTGGTTAAGATCTAATCACGGAGTACAGAGTAAAAAAAAAAACTCCCCAACGGATAACTGCACAGTCATTGCGATTGTGTCATTGTATTGGAATTTGTTGTTTTTTTTTTTTTTGTAATTAATTTTTATTTATTTTATATTGTGGATGCGGGCTGCTCAAGACCGGGATGGTTGGCGCTCACTTGGGGAGGCTAACGTCCAACAGTGGACGGTCATAGGCTCAGATAGATTGGAATTTACATCTCATGTAATAATCATGCGTAGCGGTACCTAAAACTAAAAGATGAAAAATAAAATAAATTAAACAAAACTTAAAAACCCAGCTTCATAAAATAATTTCATTTGGCCGGCAGCGAAACAGGCACCGAATCCAAAGAGACCTATAGAAATTGTTATTTTTGACTTTTCAGTGTTATTTTTTAAGTTTGTTTTTAAGTTTTGTTAAAACTTATTTCAAGTAATTGAAATTCCAACAGGATTTAATAAGGGTCCTCTGACTCCCTCAGCGACAGTCCGGCCCTGTCTGTTAGCTCGAAATCACCATGTATCTTTGATAGAGAGGCAAATGGCGTTTGTACGGACCTATACAAGCGTGTTTCCTGAATACTAAGTACATTATTACATGTATTTTTAACAAGACTTCTTGTTATGACGGTGGAATATTGGTAGGTTTGAATTAATATTCATTTCCAAGGATTTCAGGCGTGGTGTGGTTATATTACGCAGCGATAGCTCAGAGGGGAGTGGTACGGACTGTAGAGACGAAAAGCAGGTTTGAAACCAGCCCCAAGAGCATACACCTCTGACTTTTCTAAGTTACGCGTGTATTCATTATTAATTATCGCGTGCTATAACGGTGAAGGAAACCGCGTGAGGAAACCTGCATGCCTGAATTTTCTATAAGAATTTCGAAGGTATGTGAAGTCTGCCAATCCGCAGTAGGCCTGCGTGGTGGACTAAGGCCTAACCCCTCTCATTCATGCTGTAGACAAAACTGTCTATAGCGAGGCTCTACCACTCAAAAATAGGCGCATACAATAATGCAATAAAAATATAATGAGAGGTGAGCCAACCACAACATACCTATGCCCTATGGGAACTTCGCAACTGGGTGCAGCAATTGCGTTATTTAAAATGATACCTATTATAGCTGGCATACATAACCACTGGAATGTAGGTCGTGGTATAATGGAGCAGTTATTAAATTTATTTAATTTTTATAACATACGCACTCACGCCTGTAATCCCCGAAACGGTAGGTAGAGGTGTAACCAGTACACCCACATTTCGCCGAGCGTATCTCCGTCCCATGATGTGATAGGGGGCGAGCCTATCGCCATACCGGGCACAAATTCCAGACTCCGTGCTGATACTGAGCTTTTCGTAATAGAAAAACCCAATATCACTTTTACCCGACCCGGGGATCGAACCCGAGACCTCAGCGTCAGCCACAGTCGTAACGCGTACGCATTACAACTGCGCCACCGAGCCAGTCTTCGCCACCGAGGCATTAATTTTTATAAGTTGTACTTATATTATGTCAGTGTATCTGGGTAGATACCACCATATTGTATATTTTTTTATTAGCTTGAATAACAAAGCGAGCGGTCCTGCGCCTGATAGTCAACGCCACACAGAACCTTGAAATACAAAGCACTGCATAGCACTGGACTGCGTTTATCTGGATTGTTGTATTCCGGGTCGAAGTACATTAAAGCCAGTGATATTACTACATTATCTAATGTTACGGGACGATGAACTGATTCCAGCGTTAAAAGAGGTTTTTTTATTAGCTTAAGTGACGAAACGAGCAGATCGCTTGCCTGATGGTAAGGCCACGCCTGCCCATAAACAGAAGCAACGCCACACAAAACTTTGAATTACAAAGTACTGTATGGCATTGGACTGCGCTCGCCACTCCGAGACATAAAATGTTAAGTCTCATAATGCCCAGTAATTTCACTGGCTTCAATGTCCTTCAAACCGGAACATAACAGTGCCTACATAGTGCTGCTTTGCGGCAGAAATAGACAAAGCGGTGGTGGTGGTGGACCAGACGGCCTCTCGCATACGAGGGACCTACCACCTTGTGAATGGTGAAGATTGAGTGTTTGATACTACATTATTATTTAACTTCAGGGTAGTGAATACGTTGTTATTTTATAAGACCAGAGAATGTTTTATACTTTTTACAATTTATTAAAGTTCGATACTAATAGTAGGTAGGCATTGTACCGAATTCAATCCTATGCTACGCCAGCACAGTTCTGCACCAAATGAGCACAAATAAAACAGAACTGTAATATTAGAAAATTATATGACACAGATGAAACTTTTATTAAATATATTTTGCTCAATATAACAAATGACAAAACCAAGGTAAAAACAATTCGCACGATAACATATTTACGTTACGTTATTATTGGGTGTTTAAAATACACATGAAAATGATTGATGAAACGATTTGTATGTCATTATATCTAGATACACTAATGTTATAAAGAGCTAAACCATAGTACTAGTTTTAATAGCTAAAGTTTGTAAGTTTGTGGTTTATTTGTAAATACATACGCACTCACGCCTGTACTCCCCAAAGGGGTAGGCAGAGGTGTAACTTATACACCCACATTTCGCTGAGCTTATATTCGTCCCATGATGTGGTAGGAGGCGAACCTATCACCATATCGGGCAAAATTTCTAACTCAGAGTTGATACTAAGCATTTCATGATAGAAAAACCCAATATCACTCTACTCGACGCGGAGATCGAACCAGCGACCTCAACAATCGTACCGCGTACGTACGCCTGCGCCACCGAGGCAGTCTTAGTAATTTTTATTTTCGCTTCGCAGGATTTATTTGTAGAAAGTAATAGAATCACTGATCTGATTCTGAAAACCCTTTCAGTTGTATTTTCCCTATGGGCTACTTACTAGCTTTTCCTCGCGGCTCAGCCCCCGTGAACCCTTTTACACTTTTAAATATAAACTTCTAAAATCCCTTGTTATCAGGGACCTCCATTATACAAACTATCATTAAAAGTTTCATGATCATAGCTTTAGTTATTGAGACAGTCAGGGAGCGAGTGATAAGTTCGCTTTACAATCTTGTTAGCATTGTCAATATTTTAAACATTATTGTTAATTTTAATACAAGGATGAAATAATTATTGCCAATGACCTGGCAACAAAAAGGGTATGGCAACACTGACGGGACGGTGGGAGAACAAGAACAGTGACAGTTATAAAACGGGTGAACAAACGGGAGCAAAATATACTAATAGTATCGAATTGGACTGAGTAAGGTGTTACTGATTGCGTCGGTGGCGCAGTTGTAATGCGTACGCGTTACGACTGAGGCTGACGCTGAGGTCACGGGTTCGATCCCCGGGTCGGGTAAAAGTGATATTGGGTTTTTCTAATACGAAATGCTCAGTACCAGCCCGGAGTCTGGAATTGTGCCCGGTATGGCGATAGGCTCGCCCCCTATCACATTATGGGACGAATCATATTTGGCGAAATGTGGGTGTACAAGTTACACCTCTGCCTACCCCTTCGGGGATTGCAGGCGTGAGAGCGTATGTAAAGGTGTTACGTAAATCAGTAGTATTTATTCTACGTGTAGCATCGTCAACAATATATAGATTTTTTATTGAGATAAAAGTAAGTTATCAGTTATCACTAAGGAAAATGCTTTCATACGGGTGAAGCCGCGAGTAAAAGTAGTTATTTATTTTCACTAAATCATTGGTATTATTATGTTGTGGCTACCGGAGAGCTATAAAATAAAATTGGATTCGCAATTATTGTACTATTTCGAGTGTTCCGTGTTGGCTGGACTTTGTTGTTTTTAATAGAAATACATATCTCACGGCCATTATTTAATATTCTAAATTCTTTGCAAATATTATTTAAATGTTGTGTAACGTTCATTCACGTAAATTAAACTGATTTCTTCCGTTGTTATTTTAACTGACTTCAAAAAGAAGGAGGTTTCCAATTCGTCTGTATACAACGTGTTAAGTATCTTAAAATTTCACACTAATTTGATACATGCATACGCCCTCACGTCTGTAATCCCCGAAGAGGTAGACAGAGTTGTAACCAGTACACTCACATTTCGCCGAGCGTATCTCCGTCCCATGATGTGATAGGGAGTGAGCATATCCCCATACCGGGCACAATTCCAGACTCCGGGCTGATACTGATCATTCCATAATAGAAAAACCCAATATTACATTTACCCGACCCGGGGATCGTACATTGTATGTTGCCTCAATTTGACCACACCTTTTTGTAACACGTAGTATATGTTTTTGTATGTTCACGCATAACTGCATTAAATATGATGTATAGTATATTTCGTTAATATTTGATGAGGGAAATAGTAAACTTCACAATGGAAATCAGCAAACGCACCACAATTCATGTTTTGAAGTCGGTTTTAAAGTAGTTTTCGAAACTCTTGTAATCTTAAATAACAACAATTATGTTACTTGCGGTAACATTACTTATATGTCGCAATGCAACAGTTTAAACCCACTATTTCAGTGATCTATCAGAAAATATCTAATTGCAGGTATAAATTCACATATAATTGCTGAAGGCAGAGGTGTAACCAGTACACCCACATTTCGCCGAGCGTATTTCCGTCCATTATGTGATAGGGGGCGAGCCTATCGCCATACCGGGCACAAATTCCAGACTCCGGGCTGATACTGAGCATTTCGTAATAGAAACACCCAATACCACTTTACCCGACCCGGGGATCGAACCCGAGACCTCAGCGTTGACTTCAATCGTAACGCGTACGCATTACAACTGCGCCACCGAGGCAGTCTTACAGGCATGAGTGCGTATGCGTATAATTGCTTAACTTGAATCAAACTTGCACCCTGGCTTCACACCCTGAGTACATTGGCAGTATACCAATTAAATTATTCCATTTTGTCCCATAATAAACAAAAAACGGCTATAAAAACATTTTAACATACTTTCCGCACTAAATAAAAAGCCTTAAGGGCCAATTTTCGTAATTTACGTTGCAAATGTGGTAGCGTAATTGCCTCAATGACGGTGGGCAAGATTAGGGTCGTATTAGGTGATGTGAGTGCCTGCTAATACGTATATCATACACGGCTTTGGTTGACCTTTCCCTCGTTACGTCCTTAAGGAAAATTAGGGGCTCTTGTTTGTTTTTGAGGTTATTTTGTAAGATAACTTTACAGTAATAATAGCTGTCCTGTATTATACAATATGTAATGTATCAGAATCGATATTCAAACGCAATTAAAAATCTCGGAGATGAAAATTGGACATTAAATATAACCATATTTATTATTTGAAACTTTAAATAGTTTATTGTTTGTAACTCGTATTTAGATAGATTACCTTTGCAAAAGCGATGACTTGGAGCCAGAGCGAAGCCACATCAAACGTGCCGCGCCCCCGACTTCGTCAATACACTCAGAAATTCAGATGTAAAACACATTTTTGAAATATGTTCATTTTTCTAAGCTGCCTGTGTAAGGATAATATCTCGCTTCTGTTTTTTTTATTTTTTATTTAAGTAACTATTTTTATTAAGCTGTCTATATGTTTATGTTCACGACCCAAAAGGCCAACAGGGTTTTTCTTACATACTGTATATGTAGATTTAAACATTAATCATGTAATTAAATAAATATAAATAAAAAAATAGTCCCGTCGCATGTTCACTCGAATGTACCTAAGCATTACTGTATTTAATCTTGTATTTCTCATGCAAATGAATTGTATTGTAATTTTTTTTTAAAGAATAAATGTCCAAAAACCATAGATATCGTTGCTGGGCACTAGCACGCCTTAGTCTACGTTGACCTGATGCGGGTTGGTAGACTACACTAAGAAATTCTTATGGTGAAGTTCTTAGGTACGCAAGTTTCCTCACGATATTCCCTTCACCGATAAAGCAAGCGGTAACTAGTTAACAATGAATACACACGTAACTTGAAAAATCAGTGCTCTTATGGCTGGTTTCGAACCTGCGGATTTCGTCTCGGCAGTCCGGGACCATTCCCTCCTGAGCTATCGCTACTTGATAAGGTAACGACAAGATTAAAATAACGTATGTATACATAATCTATGTAAATTACCATTGTATAAGAAGAAAAAACGTAAATAGTAAAAACCTTTTAAGAACAACCTTTATCGGCCGCTATATTGAATTAAGTATGATGTCAATCACTTGTAAAGAAAAGAAGGTAAGTATATACGAGTAGTTTGGTCTAGTAGAGTTTTGCCACCTGATGCTGAGAGGTCTCCTCCATGTTATATAATCACGTTATTCAGAGCTCGGATAATGTCAGGAGAATTGTGGGTTTCGACTTGAAACTGAATGTGGAATTTAATTACTAATTAATTAATTTTACTAATCATAGAAAACGCAACTACAAAGCTGCCACAATCACGAATCACGGTTGTTTTCTGTACGACAATGTTCTATAGTCGGTCTATTACACTGAAGATGAAATTGACTAAAACTGAGCAATAACTGAGCTCGAGAATCAGCACGCTATATGAACGACAAAACAAGAAACTAATGCAGTAATCGTGATAGTTCTTCCAAGCTATACATCATTTCACCTCAGTAGTTTCCTTCGTTTTATGAACTACGCTAACACTCGGATAAAACCCACTAGAAACGTCAGCAGTGCAGAATTTATCATCAGTTCACTACCGCGTCCAAGATACATGGCGCTCGTCCACTCTCAAGTCTATAAATGTAAGAAAATCTAATGGATCATTGCAAAAACCGAGCTCCGATGTGACAACTGACAAGCGAGTTAAATCCATTTCACACGCGATTTGATTACGAATGCCCTTAAAAAGATTGCACGTAATTTGGAGGCAGTATATTACTAGTTCCTTGACGTATAGCTATTTAAATTTTCGTTATTAAAAAGAGGAGATTCCCAATTCAACGCGTATTTTTTTTCTTTATTATGTATGTAGTACATCGATTTGTCCGTCAATTGTGGACCGATTTATTGGGTAAATTTTTTATTCGATAGATATTAGCTGATGACTACATATTATAATATAAATTTGTTTAAGATCTGATGATAGAGTGCGGAGTAAATAAGTTAAACTATTCAACGGATAACAATAAACTCTCCGCGATTGTGTTATAGTATTGGAATTTACAAGCCATAGCTGTAGCTACCACTAAAAATTGAAAAATAAAAAGTTTTACTATATGTATATAGAAATATGACATCTAAGATAATAACATACTTCACGCGTGTTTTTTATTGTTTACATTATGCTTTTTCTCGTGCTAAAGCATCCTCGTAATTAGCCATAAGTTTTTTTTTTATTCTGGCACCACAAAGTGACTACACTGGACCTAATTGTAAGTACAGTGCGGTTCAAATTTAACGAGACGAGCAGGTCGCTCGCCTGATGTTAAGCGCCACGCCTGCCCATACAGAAGCAACGCTACACATCAATTTGAATTACAAGCACTGGATGCCACTGGACTGCATTCGCCACCCAGAGACATAAGATGTTAAGGCTCCAAATGCCCAGTAATTTCAATGGCTTCAATGTCCTTCAAACCGGAACACAACAGTGCTTTTACACTATTGCTTGGCGGCAATATAGGACCTTGTTAATGATTTATACATCCACTAATCAAGAGCCTCAGTAATGATATATTCCCATATTCTCTTTGAGAGCGTCAACTTCCAGCAGCAAGTCCCTAGTGTCCTTAATTACAACTCCGCTGCTGGTAATGATAACGTTATCGCGATCTGATTTTATCATTAACAAGTTTTTTTCTCATAATAACACTCTTTGAGCTAGTTCTTGTCATTAAAATTTACCTTTTACCGACTTAGAAAAAGGAAGTTCTATAATCGGCCTAGCTGTTCTCAAGTGATGATTTTTTATACATGCGGCAATAGATTTTCTCTCTATTCTAAAAAAAATAACTGGCGCCGTCGCCGCCGCTGTCAAAAGTCATCGATTAGTATCTAGATACTAATCGATGCAGAATAATGTGGGGAAGAAAGTAAGATATGTCTCATATTCGTCGGACTTTAAGTTTTTTTTATTTTGTTTTGTGGAAAAACATGGGAAGCGCCCCTAGGTATTTATAAGGAAGAAGATAGGAGATTTAATAGACGAAGTATTATTGATGTCATGATTTTAACAATAAAACAGTAATGTGCAGTCCTGTGAAAGTAAAGTTGATAGACTGGTACGGCTGATAATTTTGTCTCCGGCTCAACCGGGGCACTGCCACAGCCCCACAAAAACAACGTGAAGTGGCAGCTTGTAGTTGCATTTCGTACGGTGAGTGAGATTTTTGGGGGTCCAAATCCCCTTTTTTATATTTTCTGTCTTAAAATTGACAACGAAATTCGACTGGTATTGTGGGTGTTCATAAGTGATGAAGATTATTTGAATTAAGTGAATTTTACAATGAAGAATTTACTAGGTGGTAAGTCCCTAGTATACGAGAGGCCGTCTGGGTAGGTACCACCACTTTGTCTATCTCTGTCACCAAGCAGTAGTGTGTAGATACTGTTGTGTTCCCGTTTGAAGGACATTGATGCTAGTGAAATGATTGGGCACTAGCTTTCGCTTGCGGCTCCGCCCGCGTGAACGGGCTTTTCTGGGATAAATAAAGGCATATGGTCTACCTGTGTGCCAACTAACAAACATCCAAATTCACATTTATAATAGTAGTTGGATTATTATTGGGCATTATGAGACTGCCACTCCGCATTTAGTAGAGGCGTGAAGGTTTGTGAGAACAATCAATTTTTTTATCACTGAATGAATCATCAGTAAATTATTAAAAAAGTAAAAAAATAACAAATCTTTTTTCTTTTCCGTTACAGAACAAGTATCGTTAAGTCAAAATAAAATTGTTCTAAATACACGTTTCAGTTAACTTCATCCCTTTACACTATCAGATCCTCGGGACATTCTAACCAACATAAAAGGAAATCGCACTCAAGACAATTCGGCCTCCACAAAGCACCAATTAGAATATTATTCTTGCGATATAGCTGAAAGGGACTTTTAAATTGTGTGACGATGTTTCAAAAGGCATTTTAATTTACATTTACAGCCATTGTAAATAGTTCTTGGTAAATACAGCACGGCCGGTCTGAGGACGTTAAACATAAAATCAGGGTCAGGGGGAGGTCATTTTTATAATAATTTGATTTGTGAGTGGAAGAGCCAAGCTGTAGACAGTTTTGTCTACAGTATGAATGGGCCAGCTCGACCGGGTCGTTACCACTGTCTTACAGATAACCGACGTAAAGTAGCGGCATGCTAGGTAGGTCCCTCGTTTGCGAGAGACCGGCTGGGTTGGTACCGCCGCTTTGTCTATTTCTGCCGCCAAGCAACAGTGTGTAAGCACTGTTGTGTTCCGGTGTGAAGGACATTGAAGCCAGTGTAATTACTGGGCATTATGAGACTTAACACCTTATGTCTCAGGGTGACGAGCGCAGTCCAGTGTCATGCAGTGCTTTATTTAAAGTTCTGTGTGTCGTTGCTTCTGTTTATGAGCAGGCGTGGCGCTTACCATCAGGCGAGCGACCTGCTCGTCTCGTTATCAATGTAATAATAAAAATAAAAAAAAATGCTGCTGCGTTTCGCATGGTGACTGATATGTCCGGATGCCCAAATCACCCTCCCTTTTCCAATACCTTAATTATCCTTTTCCTTTTTAGTCGGCAACGCGTCCATGATTCTTCTTTTATTGTGGACGTATATGCCTGGTGGAGCTCACTTACCATCAGGTGACCCACTTTTACGTTTGCTTTAAAAAAAGACTAGTATATCGCTTATCTGATGGTAAGCGCCACGTCTGCCCGTAAACAGAACCAACACCAATCAGAACGTCGATGAAGCACTGCATGCCACTGCGTTCACAACTCCGAGATATAAAATGTTAAGTATCATAATGCCCAGTAATTTCCCCATACAATGACAATGTCTGCGTGAAGCGTAAGAGCAAATATTTTTGCTACACAGTAGTACTCCCAGACAGAGCTGGCTATAACGCGGCCCTACCACTTAAAATTCAACATTCATTACATACGCACTTACGCCTGCAATCCCCGAAGGGGTAGGCAGAGGTGTAACCAGTACACCCACATTTCGCCGAGCGTATCTCCGTCCCACGATGTGATAGGGGGCGAGCCTATCGCCATACCGGGCACAAATTCCAGACTCCGGGCTGATACTAAGCATTTCGTAATTGAAAAACCCAATACCACTTTACCCGACCCGGGGATCGAACCCGAGACCTCAGCGTTAACCTCAATAGTAACGCGTCCGCATTACAACCGCGCCACCGAAACAGACGTAAACTTCGCTTGTAACAATACGGTACCGGGTAGAGAGAAGATTCCACAGATATTGCTCCATACGTCAGTTTTCGGCTGTCAAACTGGGGATGAATGATAGATCGTTAAGATTCCCCGGTTATTAGCGAGGGATGATTTACAAGCACCCGTTTACAAGAATTTGGAAATTAAAGGTACCTATATTGCTTCTTTGGAATTTCTATTTGGAGTACTTTGTGATATACTTAAACGCATATTCTCACACACATTCTTACGCGTAACCGTTTGTTATTGTATAACGTAAATATTACAGTACCAGCTTTTGCCCGCGGCTCCGCCCGCGTGAAAGGCCTGTTCCGGGAATTTTTTTTATATAGCCTAGATAGATTATTGGTTTAAGAGAATGCCATTTGCTACTTTCTTGACGCTGAGACTAGATCGGAATGATATTTTGAACGTTTAAAATTACGAGTATTGGCCTGCTGGTATTCGTGAGGGTAGCTTATGTCCCTGTTTACTGTATCGATTTGTGTAAAGGGTAATGTGGTTGTGATTGTCCATCACGCAGCACGCTACGATGTCACGCGAACAACACCAGTAAGTTGTGAATGTACATTAAATATTTTATTTACAGTAGTACGATTTAATAGCTGGCTGTGAAGAGAGAGACCGCGGGTTTGATTCCAACACCGAGATAAAAAGATAAATTATTTTTTTATTTGCATAGGCTGACAAACGAGCAAGTGGGTCACCTGATGGTAAGTGATCACCACCGCCCATGTACGCTCACAATACCAATAGAATTATAGGCGCGTTGCCGACCTTAAAGGAAGGGGATAATTAAGGGATTGGGAAGGGGAGGGGGATTTCGGCCTCCGGATATCTCACTCACCGTACGAAACGCAGCAGCAACCTGCTACTTTACGCCGGTTTTCTGTGCGACAGTGGTAACGACCCGGACGAGCCGGCCCATTCATGCTGTAGACAAAAGTTTCTACAGCGTGGCTTTACCACTCATAAAATGTTTCGGGTCTAGGTCTTTTCTCCCCAGAAGAGTTGACGTCAGGCAGGCGGCCGGTCGTAAAAAGTACAAGCTAAATCTTTCCGTAACATGTGTTAAAAAGTATGTTGCGCCGACCCCACTGCGTGTGGGATAAGGGAGGAGGAAGAAGATTACAATTAAGGTTATCTTCGGGAATATTCCTTTTTATGGTTCCGTACACAAAAGATCCCAACGGAACTCTATTACAAAGCTTACACCGTCTGTCTGTTGCCTGTCTGTCCTACATAAAGGGCTCTATCTTTTGAACAAATTGTAGAGTAACACTGTTGACAGTTTTGTCTACAGCATGAATCATGAATGAGTCGACCGGTACCTGTAGACCGGAATACCAGCTTGCTATTGTGTTTTGTACGGTAAGATACAGGCCCAAAACCGCCTCTCAGTCCCAATCTTTTAATTATTCCTCGCCTCTAAGGTGGGAAAATTTTACTAAGGGACGGCATGGCTTCAATACTTTCCCTCGATTCGCAATCGATTAACAAAAACTTGGCTAGAAGTGAGTCATTGTATTTCACCATTTCTCACGGGCCATGGCAACTTTAAGTTTAAACTGTTCTCATTGATTCTCCTACGTGCCCATGTTCTACACCTAACTGCCGGTACGAACAATCCACACATTATATTTCGAAGTATATTCTCTGGCAACAAGAGCACATCATTATGTTAGACAGTATGCAAATAGCATCTAGAGTTGTATACTATATGGATCTTGTGGAGACTAATTTTCGTTCTTTCCGGCATTTTTGCCATACCTATTATTGGAATCAAGTTCAACAGCTCGCGTGATACGACCCACTTAATGACATCCGTGGTGCTTTACTTCTGGCTTCTCCGGTTGTAAATGTCCTTTTGCCTGAGGTTCATGCCTCCTTATTTCATTATTTTTAACCGCTTTGCTATGGAGAGAAGTGGAAAATTCATATTTCCAACTAGTTTCGTTTCGGGACAAAGACAATATAAGTAGCATTTCTAGAGACTCGCCGAGCTTCAATCATCATCATCATCATCATCATCAGCCACAAGACGTCCACTGCTGAACATAGACCTCCCCTAATGCCTTCCAGGCCGACCTGTTGGAAGCGGCCTACATAGCTCGTAGAACTGATAGCCGATGGGGCAGAAAAGAGCCGAGCCGGCCCATTCGTGTTGTAGAGAAAACCGCACTATTTTGCGTAGGTGACTGACCCGTATTCGAATGACCTCCAATCAGATGTAGTTATGTTATAACAATCCTTACAGAGTATATTAGCTGTTCGTAAACATTAGTTCAGATGAGTGCGCCCCAGCCCCCACGCTCGCCGACCTATATCCAACACTCAATTACACACTCAGTGCAGTTTCAAATCATCTCGATTTCTCCATGCTTTTCGATATGTTGTATTGGGATTTTTGTTCTGCTTGTGGTATTACAACAGCGATAGCTCAACTAATAGTAGTACGGACTATAGAGACGAAAGTCACAGGTTCGGAATCAGCCCCAAGAGCATAAACACATATGACTTTTCTAAGTTACGTGTGTATTCATTGTCAACGGTAGGCAGCGGCTTGGCTGTGCTGTGGCATTGCTGAGGTCCATGAACGGCGGTAACCACTTACCATCAGGTAGGCCGTCTCCTCATCTGTCTATCTAGACAATAAAAAAATACCGCTTGCTTTCACGGTGAAGGAATCATCGTAAGGAAACCGAGAAGCATACCTAAGCATACCTGAGAATTTCTTCATAAGAATTTCGAAGGTATCTGTAGTCTATCAACCTAGGTCAGCCTGGTGGACTAAGGCCTCACCCCTCTCATTCACCCGACCCGGGGATCCCGAGACCTCAGTGTGAGGCTCAGTCGTAACGCGTACGCATTACAACTGCCCCACCGAGGCAGTACCTATGTAAAATCATTTTCTATTAAATTGCTTTCTGTAATATACATCAGATACTATGGTTTTTGTTTTGTGCCAGAGGAAACTTGGGCACGTTGTTAATATTTATGTGACCGTTGGAACATGAAATCCGTATTTTCGCGAAACTCCTAGCATCTTAGCGAAAATACGGATTATTGCGTGATAATGATCTCATTACGCGACCTTACTGAATAATCTTGTAATTTCAGGAAAAAACTGAATCTGATGTACTGTTTTCTTAAAATTACTAAACAAGTTTAAAAGGCCTTTGCATGTATATTACTATTTACAAATTACATTATATTACAAATGACACACTCTAAAGGCACAATAGGTTATGTTTTTTCTGAAAAAATCGTATTGCTCATTATAAAAAAAACACAACACAACTCAGTTTAATTAATTTGACGAGACGAGCCGGTCGCTCGCCTGATGTTAAACGTCACGCATACCCATAAACAGAAGCAACGTCACACAGAACTCTTAAAGAACACTGCATGCCACTGAACTGCGATCGTCATCCCGAGACATAAGATATTAAGTCTTATAATGCCCAGTAATTTCACTGGCTTCAATGTCCTTCAAACTGAAACACAACAGTGCTTACACACTTGGCGGCAGAAATAGACAAAGCGCTGGCACCAACCCAGACGGCCTCTCGCATAGGAGGGACCTACCACCTTAAGAAATTAAGTTGTACTTAATTGTGAAAATCATCGAGTGACAATGTATGTACCTAAATAAAATATTCATATCTTCACTTTTACGAAAACACGAATTCGAGTGGAATTTTCCAAAATTACGAGATATTTTCATTAAGATCACCTAATGAGATCTTACTTGACAGCATTCGTGGCGCAGTGGGCGAGTAGCCGGCTGTAAAGCGAGAGACCGTGGGTTCAATTCCGGACCGAGACAAAATGTTTGTGTGATCCTGGATCTCCAAATATTTGTTTCAGTTCTGGGTCTAGTTCTTCTTCTTCTTTAGCCTTTTTAAACCTGTTTGGTGTAGGCCTCCAACATTTTCCATTCGTTGCGGCATTGAGCTCTTTGCATCCAATTGGAAACAGCTACCTTCTTCACGTCGTCTTTGTGGTCTTCCTTGAGGACGCTTTTTTCCCCATGGCTTCCATTCAAGGAGACGTTTACACCACGATGTTGCGTTCCGGGCAACATGTCCAGCCCACTTCCATTTTAAGTGCGCCACTCGTTTTGTTACATCTGCGACTTTGCTTTGTTCTCGAAGCCATTTATTTGTTTGCGGTCCAACAATGTCACTCCTACCAGATTTCTCTCTATTGCCTTCTGGACCACCTCTATCTACCTCAGTCGATTTCATATCCTTTATCAACTCCACCCTTCCCTTAACCGACTATGGGTATTGATTGACTATCGTAATTAGTGTTCCATTCCATGTTTATTGCTTTTTAAGTGGCAATTTGTTTACCTTCATGTGTCAAAGATGGATTATCATTTCTATTTTTACATACGCATACACACCCCCCGTAATCCCCGAAGGGGCAGGCAGAGGTGTAACCAGTTAATCCACATTTCGCCAAGTTTATTTCCGTCCCATGATGTGATACGAGGCGAGCCCATCGCCGTACCGGGCACTTGGTTCCCTGCGGGTTGTGGGGATCAACGGCGGGTCGTCCCTCATAACACCAAATCCACCGTCAAATCATCACAGGAAGGCGAACCCTGGCATTGGGCGGGGCTTATGCCAGTCATAAGGAAGAGAGTAGCGACTAGAAGTTCAGGGAGATCCCTTAACTTGGCGTCTAAGCTATTGCCCATAGTTCTGCATGGTTCTGTCATCGAAATAAGATAACTAGAACAATAACTCTCATATGAATCTGCCAAAAATACGGCTCCACTAACTTACACATGCAAAGGTAAAATCACACGTTACAAAAATGAATGAACGTTCAAAATCAACTGTATTTCATAAAATTTAATGTCTAGATACATATTTCTAAATCGAGATACGACATTCTGCACCGTGCAACAATTAGACGTATCAAGTGTCAACTAGAGATCATGAATCAATTTTTATGAATTGATGAATGATCCAGCTGCACAGACTTTTATAACCCCGCCTTCTTGCACAGAGTTTTGGTGGGGTATTTCTTTTGCTTGATTTACGTTTCTTGTCATCTTATTTCGATCATCATACTTTATTGGTTGAAATTGCGTATTCGAATAAGCTGTTGATTCTCGATTGTTTAAATTTTAAACTGTAGTGTATGACTCTACACAAAATCCATCGAACTTCCCGTAAAAATCTTTTTGTGTATTTTGCGAATTTTATTGTTCTTCCAAGACCCAATTTCTAAAAGATTACTTCACAATATACCTAGTAGCTGAATGGGTGAAAGTAGAAAATAGTCAACGTATCTCATATTAAGCGGCTAATAGCCTGTAGGTGTAATTCCCGAGGGCTCGGGTTCGTAACTTCATTCGTGGGAATACGCTATCAATTCCCGTGAAATAAATATTTTATGAGTATTTCAGTTCAATTACTTTTTACGTCGCCATAGAATGTAAGATACTGGTAATGTAAGTTGGTAAACAATCGATTAAAGGTCTCGATTATGATTTTCTTTATTTTAAGAAGCAAGTAAGGTGTTACAAGGTGCTAGGTCCCTCGTATGAGTGAGGCCATCTGGTTTGGTACCACCGCTTTGTCTATTTTTGCCGCCAATCAGCAGTGTGTAAGCTCTGTTGTGTTCTTGGTTTGAATGACATCGTAGCCAGTGATATTACATTAGTGGGCATTATGAGACTTAACATCTTATGTCTCGGGGTGACGAGCGCAGTCCAATGCCATATAGTGCTTTGTAATTAGTATTTTTTATTTTTAGCATTTTGTTTTTTTTGATTTTTTATTACAAGAGAATTTTGGCTTGCGGTTAGTTAAATATTTTCATGAAAAATACTTGGAAAATTCTTCAACGGCACAGAATGCGTGGAATGTTTGGCTGTTGTAACATAAATCGGTTATTGGGCCAGTGGTTACTGCCACTAAAACAAAACGAGATCTCCTGCTGTTTCCACCGACATGGTACATAATGTAATCCATTTATTATACATAGTATTAGTAAATAGTGATATTGGGTTTTTCTATCACGAAATGCTCAGCCGAAAAGTATCAGCCCGGAGTCTCGAATTTGTGCCCGGTATGCCGATAGGCTCGCCCCCTATCACATCATGGGATGGAGATACGCGCGGCGAAATGTGGGTGTACTGGTTAAACCTCTGCCTACACCTTCGGGGATTACAGGCGTAAGTGCGTATGTATGTAAATAAGGGGGCAAAATACAAAATTGTAACACTACTATTTTTTTAATACCTCTCCACCTGTGGCCTTCCTGTGGCAGTACCACTAAATTAAATACTTGTAACTATATCTTTAGTAATCATTACGCAAATTTACCATAAAAAACAAAGGAGACATTATGATAATTAAATTTTTATTATATATCTATCGGTCAAGGTACAATAATTCCAATGTTAAACTGGTAAAGAGAGTTCGTGTCAAGGTTCAATTACACTCATTGTACTTATAATCCAATATAACAAAGGAGATATGTATTTTTATAAAAGGCTGGCCAACGGACTAGTGGCTGATGGTAAAAAACACTTTAAAACAGTCTTTGGGGACTGCCGATAGAAGTGAAAACTAAGTAACTTGTGAATTGTATCGTCGAGCTATTAGATTATTATTATCATCGAATTATTTTGATTTATAAAGAAGTGTTTATGATCAAGGATTAAAGTTTAAATTGGTCATTTATACTTCTTTACATTTGTTAGCATTTTTATGAATGTTTAGGGAATAATTTCGCATGATTAAATTGAGTAATTAAATTAAATTAACATTAAATTTCATTTACGGAGGTTAACTCATGTGCAGTGTGCGGTGACGATGACGTGAGTTCCATAATTTTTGTTGACCCAAAAAGTGCTCAACGCATCTAAAGAAGTTTTCACTTCAAAAATAAAACCGACTCAAAGAAAGTAAAATGATAACGAGCGTTAAGCCCTGAAGTCAAAATTACAATAATGTACGAGTATATAACTTTTAAGCTGTTGAACCGATTTTATATAAACATAACTATGTACCATCCCGGTCTTTCTGTAACATGTGTTAAAAATCATGTTGCGCCGACCCCACTTCGAGTGGGATAAGGTCAGATGGAAACCTTCCCAACCAATTTTGAGTCGGTTTTATTAATATGCTAACCAATAAACAGTAATGGCACCATCGCAATAAGATGCAAGCAAAAAAATAACCCCACTAAAACTCTGTGCAAGGGGGCGGGGCTATAAAAGTCTGTAAAGCTCGTTCATTCATCATATTCATAAAAAATGATTCATGATCTCTAGTTGACACTTAATACTTCTAATTTTTTGCGCGTTGCAGAACGTCGCGGCGTATCTCGATTTAGAAATGTAATATTTGGACATGTATGAAAAATTTAATGAGAGTGAATGAGGCCAAAGAGGTATGCAAGGATCGTAGCAAGTGGAAATCCGTTGTCTCTGCCTACCCCTATGGGAAACAGGTGTGAGTCTATGTATGTATGTATGTATATTTGGACATTAATTTTATGAAATGAAGTTAATTTTGAACGTTCATTCATTTTTGTTGCGTGTATGAGTGTTACGTGTGGTTGTATCTTTGCATGTGTAAGTAAGTGGAGCCGTATTTTTGGCAGATTCATATGAGAGTTATTGTTCTACTTATCTTATTTCGATGAATGGTACCGACTTATAAACAAGAAGCATGCCTTTATCATTTTAAGAATAAGCTTTTACCATCTAAGGCAGAGGTGCCATGAGTGCTGCACCCACGTTTCGCCATGCCGAGTACAAAGTTCCATCCCGGGCAATTTATGTGTCATTTTTTTAATGGAATACTCAAACATATATAGTCACTACGTGACCTAGGTATTAAACCCAAGATCTCACGTTCTCACGCTGCCACTAGACAATTACCGATAGCACCGACTCAAAATTGGTTAATTTTATTATTAGCTTTTTTGAGTTAGTTTTATTTATTAAATAGTTATGGTTGTTTAATACTGAAATTAAACTTCTCTATAACCCATAAAAGTCGAGGTTAACATCGTCTAAAACAGCAAGCCACCGGTTCAAAATATGACTGCGGTTATCATTACTTAACAGTTGAGTCTTAACTGCCTATCCCAGTTTACGAGTGGTCGTAACCCAGCTAAGAGGCTTAAAACTGGCTTCAAACATAATTGTCTTTTACTTTGAACATGTCGTTTTATGTAATTGCCTTTAATGGTCTGTAATTATATCTATGAAAAACCTACGCATTTAGTTCGTAACAAAACAATAAACTGAAATAGGCATGAATAATTTGTTAAATAGTAGCGGATAGCTCAGTGGGTAGTGGTATGGACTGCCTAGGCGAAAGTCGCTGGATCGAAATCAGCCCCAAGAGAATTAACCACGATTTTTGTAGTTACGTGTCTATTAATTATCACTTGATTTAATGGTGAAGGAAAAATCGTGAGGAAACTGCATACGTGAGAAGTTCTCCATGAGAATTTTGTAAGGTATGAGAAGTCTACCAACCCGTAATAAGGCAGCGTGGTGGTTTCATTCATAGAAGTAGCCTGTGCCCAGCAGTGGGACAGTTTAATACAGGGCTGATAGTAAATAAAAATGATAAAATGGCGCCGGTTTCACGACCTCTGAGTACTTACCTAAATGTTAATTGTCAACATTTTGAAATAAGTGCTAATAATAATAAGTTATCCTATTTGAAAAATAAGTTAATAATAAATGATATATAAGCCCATTAACTTAATATCGATGGTTATAGCCCAATTTAAAAGTGGTAGAGCCACTGTGAGTGAGATATCCGGAGGCCCGATTGCCCCTTCCCTTCCCGATCCCTTAATTATACCTTTCGCTAAGTTCGGCAACGCATCCATGATTCCTCAGGTATAGTAGCTGTTCATGGGGCAGTGGAGCTCATTTACCATCAGGTGACCCACTTGCAAGTTTGCCGGCCGCTGATATATAAAAATTACATGTAGAGATTTTCTCGTAGAACACAGGCGAGAATATCTTAGAAAACTGTCATATATGAGTACATGATACAAGGTTCTTATTTTCAAATAACATGAGGCGGCTTCGTGACAGTTTCCTTTTAATTATTGACATAATGTTGAAGTTTTTAAATAAATTAACATTTAGGTCCACTTGCACAACGATCCTAAATCAAGTTTAACCCACTAAACCAGTTTAAGAGACGTCGAATCGTATGAAAATTTTACATTAGTAAATAAATTTAGTGGTAAATCTCGATTTAGATTCGTCGTGCAAGTCGGCCAATGATTAACCCTTGCTTAAATTTAATATTCATAGTACTTTTTTTACTTCAATTATGTACACACATAAAATTTAAGCCACTGAGCTTTTCAGACCAACCGTGTCGAGTGCTCGTGTAGTTTATTATGTAGAAAGCTCTACACATGCTCGGGAAAGCAGGATTTCGTTTAATTTACCGGAAGTATGCACTATCAAAGAAAATTCGGTAAAAATGTGGTTGAACAATGGAGTGTTTTATGGCTAGAGCTGGAATGTAGACTTTCACATTTCACTGCAAGTCCAGAAACATAATGCACCGTAATATTTTTTTATTAATTATCAACGTTTCTCATATTAAGCCTTTATTCACTTACCTGACATTTATTGTTTCCATATTATTTAAAAATATCAATGAAACAATTATTTGAAAACAGTGAATTTAAATAATGTGCATCTAGGTCATCTATTTGACTTAATTCAAGATAGTGCAGTTTTTTTATTGAATTTGTGAAAAAAAATGATATACACTAATTAACGTTTTTACGTTATCAAACTTCCATTCTCAATAACTTGGTCCAACATCAATTTAAAACTATAAATTAAAAAGTAAATGTTACACAAAAATAAAGGAATATATTTAAAAAATCGAATGTAAATAGATCGCAACTGACCGACTAGCGCGGCGAGCAGGGTTAGCGCGGCGGCGAGCGCGGACACCGAGCAGTGTGCGACACGCGGCATGTCAGGCATGACTGTCGAGTACAGAGTACTCTGTACTGTCGACTGACGCTCGCCCGCCATCCGCCGCCCACCGCAACGCGCTGCCTGCCGCACGCCCTCACGCCCGCCCCGCGTCCCCGAATGCGGCACTGCGCTCAAACTCGCGGCTTTCCACTGCCCATCGGTTTTCAGGACATTCCGCCTTTGCAGAAGTTTCATTATTTGTTTGATATTCTTGCGTTCTAACTGGAGGTTTTCCATTTGCCAAAAACTTTAGTACGTGCTGGCTTTTCAGTTTTAATACCGTTCATTGAGATAGAGCAGACTATGGAGCAAGGTTTTGTGGACGATTTTTCTGATAGAATCCTTTCACTGCATAGATCCCCATCTCTCAGTAAAGTGTCATCTATAATGTTGAGTATTTCTGCTTCTTTCCATAAAAAGTATGCTCATATTTGATATTTATTACTTTTTACTGCCCAATGATTTTTTTACCAAATAAAGTTATTGCGCCGCGTTGTAGATAGTTTCACCTACAACATAAATAGGCCAGCACGACTGGGGTAGTACCACTGTCTCACAGAAAACTGACATTATGTATTGCGATTTGTGTGATGAGGTAGAGTTCGGGAGGCCTAAATAGAGCTTTAGTAACCAAGTTCCCTTTATTGTATTGAAAAGCCAATGAATGTTCATAATGCTCGTGTCTTACCAGCATATGACTTACTGATTTGCAATCTGCTATAAAACAAATTTGCCGTCAACTCGCCACCAATAAAAACCGTATCAAATGGAAAACGGCGCGATATTTTGGACTGATAGTGAATGGATCCCGCATTCAATTAGCCCGCGCTAACACCTTGGGTAAGTGAAGCTGGCACTACAACTTATCACTAAGATAATCATTGTTAAGGCTAATGTCACGCATGAGGCTTGATCGTAGGAAGAGACAATATGACTAAGGTATTATTATGATATTTAGTGGCTCGAGTCGCGAGTGCTGATGGATAGTAATGGAGGCAGTTGAGAGTCCAATTAGTCGACCCGCATCGAGTGACAAACCAATCGTGTGAAGCATCGGCGTCCCGCGGTCATTCATTCCATCAATCATATGTAACGAAGTAGAACAATTGAAACACAATGTACACGACCTTCTCCATTTATTTGGGCAGAGTAACACTTTATATTCCGTTTTGCAACCAACTGACTCCGACAATAATTATTCCACCTTATTTATACCTTTTCACAAATAGTTCAAATTAGTAATTGTATTTATTATTGAACATAACGTGTATATTATTTATAATTGAATAATTAAATAAGTCAGAGTATCTTATGGATTAACAGACAATATAACGTTTTACAATAATAGTGTGACGTCATAACCGTTGTGTTAATATTTAGTACTGCCAGCACTTATAACATTTGTAATGATACGCACTCACGCCTGTAATCCCCGAAGGGGTAGGTAACCAGTACACCCACATTTCGCCGAGCGTATTTCCGTCCCTTATGTGATAGGGGGCGAGCCTATCGCCATGCCGGGCACAAATTCCAGACTCTGGGCTGATACTGAGCATTTCGTTATAGAAAAACCTAATACTACTTTACCCGACCCGGGGATCGAACCCAAGACCTCAGCGTTGACCTCAATCGTAACGCGTACGCATTACAACTGCGCCACCGAGGCAGTCATATGTAATGACATGGTGAAATTTGTGCTTAATGCAATCTCTCACACACTGTCTTGTGTGTTCATGCGACGTGCCGGTGCATTATTATCACGGAAATCGCACCCGCGGCCTCTCACTTCATAGCCGACTACTCGCCCACTGCGCCATGGAGGTAGTCATTCAAGCTCATAATAAGAAAAAAATGCACGTCAGCATGCGGACAAATTCACACCCGTACACGAATTTAGGGAAAACAGAAAACGCCCCAACGCTGCAACGTGATAAAACAATTATTTACCTACAACAATACATGTCGATAACATAACCATGTTCGGGATTAATGTATGATTACAAATTACACTAAAGGGTTACATACGTACATACGCCCTCACGCCTGTAATCCCCGAAGGGGTAGGCAGAGGTGTAACCAGTACACCCACATTTTGGCGAGCGTATCTCCGTCCCACGATGTGATAGGGGGCGAGCCTATCGCCATACCGGGCACAAATTCCAGACTCCGGGGTGATACTGACCATTTCGTAATAGAAATACCCAATACCACTTTACCCGACCCGGGGATCGAACCCGAGACCTCAGCGTTAGCCTCAATCGTAACGAGTACATTACAACTGCGCCACCGAGGCAGTCAGGGTTATTTTTAGATTAAATGTTATTTGAGTCTCAAGTTATGTAAGGTCAGTGTAATATTCCCGCGGCGTGAGTGTGAGAAGATTGATGTCTAAGGCCCTGTCGAGATAAGGGCTGCTCCGAGTCCCTCCGAACTAAGCTCTCATGAAAAATTATTTATGAATGCAAAGCTTGTTCATTTTTTGTTTAGTAAATGTCATTTTTTACCGCCATCTTGAGCTTAAGTGTATGTGTTTTTAGATTTCTGGTAAATGTGGTGGAATATGACTTTATTTACTGCCACTTATTCTTATTGTGTCTTTATAAGTAACTTTTTTTATAGCATAAGCCGGCAAACGGGCAAGTGGGTCACCTGATGGTAAGTAAGATCTCTACCACCCATGTACGCCCACAATACCAAAAGATAACTAAGGGATTGGGAAGGTGAGAGGGCATGGGCCTCCAGATATCTCACTCACCGTATGAAACGGAGCAGCAAGCTCCTACTTAACGCCGGTTTTCTGTGAGACAGTGGTAACGAACCGGACGAGCCGGCCCATTCGTGCTGTAGACAAAAGTGGGTTATCTTGCTTTTAACACATGTTACAGAATGATTTAGCTTTGTAGTTTTTACGACCGGCCGCCTGTCTAACGTCAATCTCTTTGGAGAGAATCAATTTACATATCTAAATAAATTATTATCAAAGAAAATTAAGTTAAGTAAAAAAAGTTAAGTTACGTAGCTAGTAGTATGTATACATAATTTATGGGCTGTATTTATTAATTCAGTCACTAATTAACAGTATGTTAATTTTGCAACTAGACTTATTTGAATAAATTAGGTACATATTAAGAACATAATACATTTCAACACAAATTGTATTAAATATAAGTAGCTATTCTAAGATTAAACATGATTTAAATTTAGCAAACTAAATTGTAAATTTTAGAGGTACGCGAATTAATAAATTATTTAGTCTAGCCTACAACTATAAAAAACTCAATTTAAAATTACAAAATCGTCGCACACGGGAAGGAAACCCTTTACATCCATTTTTCCTTCATTGCCGAGTGCTCGTGTCATTTCCATCACGCATGAATGGGGCTTGAGCTCAGGCCCAGCCCTTAATTAAAAAGGTTAGTACAATGCGAGATCTCGCTTGAATCTACGCTCATTTAACATGAAAGCTTATGGGGAAGACACGTTAATGAGGCGTGACAATCGAGATGAAAGCATTGGTTGAAATAATACTGTTAGATCTGATGTTAGATCTGACGTAAAGGAGTATCATGAATAGAAAATACTAAATGATGAATATTTAGTTCTATTCATGGTTTATTGGTCTCTTTTACAATGTCGCACTTGGACTACCGACTGACCACACAGAACCCAGAGATCTGAGAGCACTCGCAGTACTCACAGCACTCAGCTCCCAATGACGGAGCGCTCTCTTATAAAGCAACTGTCACCCCACCAGGCGTACAGCTTGTTTACTACTTGCACGGCTATTATTTCAATCTACCCGGCATTACATTCTCGGACACCTTCATTATCAATCGATAAATGATAAATAGGGAGTGCCCAACAAGTCTCGTGTTGCTATCTAACAAATGTTGCCTAACAATAGTATAAACAATTTATAAAACGAATTCCTAAGAAACGTTGCGTGAAGTCTCTGACACTAGGTCATATATAGTAGCAAGAGTACCTTGAGTTACAAAGTACATAATGCATGGCATTGCGCTCGTCATTTCGAGATATAGGTTGCATAAAACTTTTTGGTCACACGAAATTGACCCCTCAACGTTCGTTTCTCCACTTCTCCCGCCCACGCCTGCGACCTGCCCACGCCCTCTAATTATTTCGTTGACTAGGAAACGACTAACAACCCCTAGTTACCAGAATTGTTGACATTTGTCAATTTCGCCAATATTCCTATAATTACACGTGTTTTCTTTTACAAAATCAAAAATATGTCTGCTGTTAACAGGCCGATGAGTCGAATGCGGAAATTGGAAACGGTGAGATTCTATGTTTATAAAATTAAGTTTGTGGTCACATCAGTTCTTTTATGGGTAAAGTCGACTCAACCTCCCATAAGACCCTGATGGATCAGCACTGACCAGCAAGTAAAACTGAAAGTATAGAGCTCGAAGTTAAGGCTTGTTCGTGACATAAAATATTGCAGACAATAATATTGATCCTAAACTAAGATACAAGTAGTAGGTATCAGGAACTAAGAGAGACTTTCGATCTCACAGCACCCACACCAGAAAAAAATGGCTTAGTTTTGAATACCGCTTGCCAGTCAATATGGGAGATTAAATCCCTTGAAAATTATTTGTTAGCGTATTCTCTTAATATTGGTATATTGAGGGTGTCTGAGAAAGCAACGTTGGGTACACTGAAATAATAATGGTGCGATATAGTTGTGAAAGGGTAGTTAAAAGGTATAAAAGACGTTGTCGTAAGAACTGGAGGTCTATTGTCCGCAATCAGTCGGTCAGCCTCCAGTTCACTAAGATCAGTGGTCAGTCGATAGTCCAAGTGTTCATTACGCGGTAGCTATGCTGTTTTACTATTCGGTCCTAGTTGTTTGAGTTATAATTAGAGAGCGGTCTCTAGAGAATCCTAACATGAGGTTGTGGTCTGTAAAGCAGTGATATTGTAAATGTAACCATTAAACTATGAGTTGAAGTGATTATTGCCGTTTGGTATTAATAAAATAATACTCGTCTCACGTAACTTCTAGCATATGTCATGTTATGATTTCAGAAAGAGGCTCTCTTCCGCGCCAGGAAGCGTATCTTGAAGTATATGGTGCAGGGGTACCTGAAGCAGGAGGGGTACTTGCAAGCTGCGGAGACGTTCGCCTCGGAGGCAGCCCTCACTGGCGAGTACGAAGTCTGTGATAATATAGACCTAGATATTATACTGCAAGTAAGTAATTATTTTTACTAAGCGGTAGGTCTATTTTTTTATTAGCTTAAAGGACGAAAACAGATGGTCGCTCGCCTGATGGTAAGTGCCACGCTGCCCATAAACAGAAGCAACACCACACAGAACTTGGAAATACGAAGTACTCTATGGCATTGGACTGTGCTCGTTACCCAAAGACATAAGATGTTAATAATAATGTTTAGTGATTTCACTGGCTTCAATGTCCTTCAAACCGAAACATTATAGTGCTTACTCACTGCTGCTTGGCTGCAGAAATAGACTAAGTAGAGGTACCAACCTAGACAGCCTCTTGCATACGATGAACATACCTTGTCCGAGCCTCGTGTCAAACTTAATATCAGTGCTTCAAATGCAATCTATGCAATTGAAGTCAAGAACTTACCTTTGATAGTTCACTGCTACAATATTCTCCCGATATTTTTGCCAATAAAACTAAGCCAAAATGCGATGTAACCCACTAACGTCATATGAAGTTAACCCACTGTCCATTTGATAAGGAATGGACAGGTCAAGGTCCACGTCGAGAATCTTGCCAACAGAAATTTTTAGAGCAAAGGCATATTGTACTGGATGAGTTATTTTTTTTTTTTTTAATGCCCGGATAGGCAGACGAGCAAACGGGTCACCTGATGGTAAGTAGTCACCGCCGCCCATAGACTTCTGCAATGCCAGGGCACAGCAAAGCCGCTACCTACCGTATTGCATTTGGTTATAATTTTAGTTTGAAAGCTGGTGTTGAGGTTAACTATCTCTCTCTCTCTTTTGCGTAAATGGCTTCCACGCATGCGCGATGATTCTGCCAATGTCACAGTTGGAATACACAGGTTTACAAAATAAAAAATGATCGGTTGCTATATTTAATAAGTATTCGAGCAAATTTATAAAATGATGAAAACCTGAGGACAATACAACATCTAATATAAAGACAAATATAATTACATAAGTTAATTGTTAGTGCTAGTTAGTACAGAACTAAAATGTCGACCATTATAAAATATTAATATTAATAGTGGGATTCAGGGTAGGAATTAGGAAAACTAAACTACTATAAATAAATATTATTATCATTTATAAACCTGTTTAATATTTTTACATATGTGGGACAATTTAACGTTAAAAGGCAATTTAGATTTAAAGGGCGGGAAACATTGTTAGGAAGAATTTCATAAATGGAATTATGTAATGGGCAAGAGAAGAAAATATGTTGAGGGGTGCCTTCGTCTAATCCACACTCACAAATAGAATTATCTCTGATGTGCAACTTAGCCAGAAAAGCAGGAGAACAAACATGCCCCAGTCTGAGCCTGATAATTGTGGACGTAGTTTGCTTGTCGAGGTCCTTGTAATGAAAAAACCAAGGCTTGCAGGGAATGTTTGGTTGAAGTGATCCGTAATGCTTGGCTTTAATTTGTCTTGTAGTGTTCCAAAATTGAGACCAAGTCTCATACATATCAGGCTTGGCTCTCAGTAGAAGATCGTGGTTGTATATTATATAATGATTTGACATGCCAATACGGGAAGCGTCCTTGGCGAGATGATCGACAGCTTCGTTATCTTTAATGCCAACGTGACTTGGTATCCATGCTAGCACTACATTAAGGTTTTGATGAAAGCAGCGGAGCAACCCTTGTCTGATTAAGAGAATAGGAAGAGAATTATTTTTACTATGGAAAGGAGATCTTGAAATAGCCTGAAGACAGCTTAAAGAGTCGGAAAAGATTATAGTTTTATTTAAAGAATGGGATTCCACAAATAAAATCGCCTCCAAAAGAGCAATAGATTCGGCCGTAAAAATAGAGGTGTCAGGGGGAAGTTTGAAACTTAAAATAATTTTGTATTTGGGGAGCCACACAGCCGCACCCACATCGCTTGTAGAAGAGTCTTTTGAGCCGTCAGTAAACAGAGTAAACCAGTCTGACCAATTTTCTCTAAGACGATTATAGAATAATTGATTAGCAACAGGACACTGCTTATCAATTCCAAAGGAAAAGAGGATTTGTGGCTTATAGATCAGGGAATCATAATCAATCCCAAAAATTGGGTTAGCAACAGTCAAATGTACAGGAACTCTTAAATTAATAAATTTGTTGAACGAATTAAGAAGTAAAGGAGGAGATTTATGAGCCCAATAGGGCGAAGTAGAAACCAGGTGCATTAAGGACTGTAATTTTGAAATGAGGGGATGAGCCGAGTATTGACAGACCTTAAAGAAGAAACGATCAGCCAAGTATTGTCTACGCAGAATGAGGGGAGGATCAAGGCATTCAACCTGCATTGCTGCTATTGGTAAACTTTTCATGGCACCACATATTATTCGGAGACACTTTGCTTGAATCTTCTCTAATTTATTCAAAACTATTTTGCTACAGGGTTCAAGAAGGAAAGAAGCATAGTCAAAATGACTTCTGATTATAGCATTATAAAGGAGCTTTTGGGAAAAGGGATGAGAGCCCCAACGGACACCTGAAAGAGCACGTAGGATATTTAAATTTTTCTCACACTTGTCAATTACATAATTTAAATGATTAATGCCATTTAGTTTAGAATCCAATATGACTCCCAAGAATTTTACGTTATTTTTAAATTCTATAGACTGATTTTTATAGCAAAGGGAAACTGGAGGAGTACATCTTTTACGGGTGAAAAGGACAGCATTACATTTCTCCACTGAAAGGGAAAGTCCATGATTATCCAGCCATGAGCCCAGATAAGATAATGCTGTATTGAGTTTTAAGCTGGCATCTTGAACGGATGAAGAAGAAACATAGAGAGCCAAATCATCTGCATATTGTAGAATCTCACAAAAATTGTTCACGGATTGATCCAAATCGTATGTGTATATGTTATACAGTAATGGGCTTAAAACAGATCCCTGTGGTAAGCCTTTCCATACAGATCTTGGAGTGGAACATACACCCTGATGTCTGACAATGATTGAGCGCCCCATATAGAGACTACAGATAATGTTAATGAGCCTCACAGGGATACTCAGCTGTTGCAATTTATGCCTGAGTATTGGAAGTATGACATTATCATATGCAGCAGTCACATCTAGGAAGAGCCCAATCATATGCTGGCCTTTAGAGTAGGATATACGAGCGTCTGTGATGAAATTACTTAAGCTGTCCATGGTTCCCATCCCTCTCCTAAATCCATATTGACTTTTAGATAAAATCCCACGATTTTCCAAAATCCATTCTAGTCTATTTTTTATAAGATGTTCTAAAATTTTTGCTAAGACTGAGGATAAGGCAATGGGTCTATACGAAGAAAAGGAGCTAGGATCTTTACCAGGTTTTAATATAGGGATGACCATTTGGGTTTTCCAGGAGGATGGAATGTCCCCAGAGATGAATATATAGTTGATAATGTTCAGAAAGGATTTTTTAGCAAATTCGGATAGTTTTGTAATGAATGAGTAGGTGATTCCGTCGATACCGGGAGAAGAATCTTTGAGGTTATCCAATGCGCTTGAGAGTTCAGGGAAAGAGAATGGGTCATTCATACTACACGAGATTGGGAATGTTGGGTTTAATGTGGGAATACTATCCAGAGAGGGAACATATGGGGGGGCTAAGTTATTAATGAAATTTGGAAGCCAAGAGGATGAATCGTTGGAGGACACATTCGATTCAACAAAAATTCTACGAAAAGCTTTAATTTTTTTCCAAACTAAACTAGAAGATGTACGCGGAGAAAGTGATTCGCAAAAATTACGCCAACCCAAAACTTTTTTTTTTGCAAGAAATCTTTTACACTCGGCAGAGGTTTTTTGAAAGCTAAGATAATTATCCATTGTCAAGTTGTTAATGTACAAGTCTTCTGTATTGTTACGTTTCTTAATCATTTGTGAACACTCTGAGTCCCACCAGGGAGGAGAAGGAATTCTATTACAGGCCGAATTTTTAAGAGGAATTGACTGATGAGCAGCATTTAAGAGTGCGGATAAAAATTGGGAATAAATTAAGGAGAAATTTTGAGAGTCTATCTGGGGGGGCGAAGAAATGTTACTGTCCACCAGCACACAAAACTTTTCCCAATCAGCTTGTAATAATCTAAACTTCAGGAGTGGTTCAGTGGAGATAAGAGAAAACGGAGAAGCAGGGAGAAAAAGTGTGGATAAAATAGGGAAGTGGTCGCTCCCATGGGAATAGGAAAGAACTCTCCATATGATTGAAGAGGATAAACTAGGGGAAGATAAAGTGAGATCTACGGCACTTATATTTTGTGTAGGAGAGACCCTACGAGTAGCTGAGCCATCATTCACCAAGCATAGATCTAAGTCATCTAGTAATTCTAGGACAGAAGAAGAGGAGGAGTCACAGCAGTGTGATCCCCAAAGAGAATGTCGACAATTAAGATCACCAAAAATAAGAAAGGGACCTGGAAGGTTTGAAAGGATAGATTTGATATCAGATAAAATAGAAGAATTTGGGTGTGGGATATATATAGAGACAAAAGTAATATTTATTGCTCTTATAGAAACA
Source organism: Mimas tiliae (assembly GCA_905332985.1). Lineage (NCBI taxonomy): Eukaryota > Metazoa > Arthropoda > Insecta > Lepidoptera > Sphingidae > Mimas > Mimas tiliae. The sequence goes on from HG995254.1 coordinate 1,708,200, forward strand.
ATGTGGAAATTGGGATTATGGGGGGGGATAGGAAGTTGTTGAAAAACAATAGATCTGCGCATCAAAAGAGCACAACCAGCATAACCATCATCACGATCATCACGAAGGCAGCTAAAACCAGATAAACGATAAAGTTCACCTGGCTTCAACCATGTCTCCGCAATGGCCAAAACAATGGGATTGTAATTATTAATCAAAGAAATTAGCTCTTGTTTCTTGTTTTTTATATTCCTACAATTCCATTGCAGGAAGTTATAAGTTGCCATTTTTAATTATTAGAGATTCAAGTAATTTTTGAAGTAGAGCAGTGACAGTGTTCGGTAGAGAATCACTAAATTTGGAAATCATATTAATAAGCGTACAGGTAAGAAGTTCAATTAGATTGTCATTCGGAGTGGGGGAAGGAGTGGGGCTTTCATAGCCACTACCATTAAGGGCACAACCGTTGGGTAGTAATGAGCTAGGAGTACTAATAATATTGGCATGCTCTTTAACATCATAAGATGTTGCTGGAGTTGGAGTAGAACGAGGTTGACGAAGAACCGTCTTGCGATAGGAATGGACAGAGGAGGCTAATGGAGGGGAGGATTGGGAAGGGTGGACATTTGGCTCACGATAGATAGATTGTTTGGGAGATGCTACATCAGAGTAAGATTTTTTTACAGTAGGGAACCTACGGGACGCTTCATTGAAGTTAATATTCTCTTCTGACATTAGCAGTTTAATGGCTTTTTGCCTAGAGTGTTCTGGACACCTGGAATCAGTTGCTTTGTGATCTCCACTACATAGTACACAAATGAAATTTTGGTCTGGGGCACTGCATGTGTCACCTGGATGATCTTGGGAACAAGCATAACAACGAGCTCTGGATCTACACTGTGATTGGATATGACCAAAGCGACAACACTTTCGGCATTGTATAGTGGGCAGGCGATAAATGCTTACAGGTAGGGATGAGTGGAAGCAAAAAATTCTTTCTGGAAGATGTTGTCCTAGAAAAGTAATCACTACTGTTGTGGAGGGATCCCAAGAGACAATCCCATCCGAGACTCTTTTAATGTTCATTCTTCTAGCTTTAATAACGAGTCCGCAATTATTTGGACAAGTAATGCCCTGAACGAATTCTTCCATAGTCCAATCCACCGGAATATCCCGAACAACCCCCATTCTCAAGACATGAAACCTTGGAATAGAAGCTGAGTATTTGTTTTGGTCCAAAAGAGGACAGTCTAAAAATGCGTTGGCTGAGTCAGCACTGCTGAATTGAACCGTAACTTTATTACGGCCTGCTAATTTTATGCCTCCATCAATAATGCCATTTATCTTATTTTTATGGATGAGACGGGCAAATTTCAACAGACTAATTGAATAGCCTGAAGATGGGTCCGAGACTGATTTAGAGACATGGATCGTAAAAGGACCTTTGTCCCCATCCGAGTATCTTACAATACTGTCAGGTTCATACCCTGGTCGGAAATAAACCTGTTGTATGGAAGCAGCAGGAGATTTATTCTTTTTAATTTGATCTGGGTTAACCACTGGATCAGTCTCAGCAGAACGCTTGACAGCTTTCGAAGTACGTTCCCTTAGGGAGGCATCTGACATATCTATGTCAGGGGGCACCTTCCCTCCTCCATCAGGAGGAAACCCGTCCATAATTTCCAATAACTGTAGTTAATCACATATAATTAATATATATTACACTTACCCACAAAAAGAAAAAAAAACCAAAACCTATACAGTACTACAATAAATATTATATTAGAACATATAATTAACAGAGTTATACAAAAACAAACACAACAACTAGGAAAGAAAACTTATCAAACTTTAGAAAAGGAATGATTTCGAAACGAAATTATCCTAACCCGAACACGTGTGCTGACCAACACAGTAACGAGCAGAATCCGAGGTTAACTATATTTGATGGAAATTTGTTCTGTCATTGAGTTTCAAATGCTTTTTTAACTGACGTCGGGGATTTTTAAAGATTAGGTTATTACGCGAGTAGGTTTTATTGTACTTGAGTACATATTTATTATGACGTCATTGTTCTTGTGGCAACGCAGCGTACTTTAGCTGAAAAGTAGGTGAGGTTCAAATCCCAGGTTGGTTCTTTCCAGTAAAAAGTAGCCCATTGTTTAATACAGGCCATGGTATACCATATTTCATCCAAATCTTAAAAAAACATCAAAATTTACAAATGTCGAAACTTTCACATTTTTATTATTTAGGGAATATTTAGTAAGTTGGATAAGTTGTTCTCATGGTTTGATTCTTAGATTACTTATTATCTTTAAAAAGTTAACTGCTGCTATTTTGAACGCATAGAGATTTAATTTTTCTTAAATAAATTGTTGCATACGCTGTTTTTGCACTCACGGTTTCTGTTGGAAGTCAGTAAGTACAATTGATGGTCATATTTTATATCTTGTGTCTTCTGCATGCTTTCAATCCAATATAATCTGCGCGGAGAATATAAAAAAATATCATTATCAATTGACATCCTCTGTGGCCCAGTGGGCGTGTAGCCGACTGTGACGCGAGAGGTCGCGGCTACGATTCCCACATTGTGTGATCCACAAATATTTGTTTCGGGTCTGGGTGTTGTCTCCCAAGAGGGGTTGACGTCAGGCAGGCGGGCGGTCGTTAAAACTACAAGCCCAATCTTTCAAAGCGAGTAGCATAAGGCCAGATGGAAGAAGAATAAATATTAAGAATATCAGTGGTTGATACAGGTTGTTTGTAGTGGGGAGGTGTAATAATCAAATAATAATAATAATACTAGCCCTGTATTATATACATCCCACTGCTGGGTACGGGCCTCCACTACTGAATCAGAGGGGTTAGGCCTTAGTCCACCACGCTGGCCTAATGCGGGTTGGCAGACTTCACATACCTTCGAAATTCTAATGAAGAACTTCTCAGGTATGCAGGTTTCCTCCCGATGTTTCCTTCACCGTTAAAGCAAGTGATAATTAACAATTAATACACACATAACTTAGAAAAGTCAGAGGTGTAGAGGCGGGGAGTTGTGTAATTGAAATATTCAGGTTAGTTGGGGGCTGCCTGCCGCCATGCCGCGCTCTGCAGCGGATGGAGTGTCAAGCCTTGTTAGTGGCGAGGAGTCTGGATACATGACACGTTGATAGTCAAACTTAAAACAATACGTCAATAGTTGACTGATGTTGAATAGGCTAGTTAACTTGTTTTTTTTTATTATTCATATCAATAAGTTACGTTACAAAAAATATAAAGAAGACAACGTGTTAAAAATGTCTAACATCCTTCTTTTTCGGGGGTTAAGAATAAGACTGACAAAAACCGATCTTACTGTTGAGATAGGACTGTGTGCGTTTCATTTTTGTCTCTTTTTGTGTTGGCCAAACTATTGGGACAAACATTCCAGTGATGGTCGTAAAAATGGAACTACAGCAGTTGCCGCGAGTCGAGACGAGGCGACGCGTCTCGTCGCACCGAAACCCAACAGAGGTGGTTACGTAAGCCTCTCATTTGTCAGCTCAAGGTACGCGGTATAAAAAATTATGCGAACCTACTATAGTCAAGGAGCTAGTAAGTATTGCAACTCCAGAACGGTTGTGATACTTTATCTTCTTCCACCTGCCCTTATCCCACTCGCAGTGTGGTCGGCGCAACAAGCTTTTTAACACATATTACAGAAGGATTTGTCTTGTAGTTTTAACGAATGGCCGCCTGCCTGATGCCAACCCCTATGTAGATCACACAAACTTTGGGCATTACAAAACATCTTATGTGACGACCGAATTCCAGTGTCATACAGGACTTTATAATTAGAAGTGCTGATTGGTGTTGCTTCTGTTTATAGACAGGCGTGACGCTTACCATCAGGCGTGCGACCTGCTCGTTTCCTAATCAATGCTAATAAAAAATATATATCCATGTAGCCATAGTGGCTTATTCCAGCAAATCGCGTTCCTGGGTTTACAAGTATATAGGCTGGTATATTTCTTACGACAGTCAAGAAATCCAATGTCTCTCGTTGGTCGACATTATATTTGGACTGCAAGCATACATACATACATACATATATACGTACATACATGCCATCCGGTGCAATGGAGGTACGTAATTTGTCGTTCTAGATAAAAAAATGACCGTTGTAGAGACTGCCGTTAGAAGTGAAAACTTAGAACTTTTAGTAACAAAATTTGAAACTTCATAATGTTTCAACATCAATCTGGTTTTCACATCTATTGACACTCCGAGCAACAATTATATGCATGTTTAATGTTTATATGGTTTTTTAGTACTCACTATTGTGCTGCGCAATGATTCTACAATTAAACGATTCAAATAATAATCAAACAAAAACACTATTTCAACAATGCACAGTATATATACCTACATTGAATTTTTCACTAAATCCATTCAATTTCACTTATAAGATATACACAACACTAATGTTGCACAATACGTCAGCTGTATAGCTACAGATATACTGCTATAATCATGTCGGTGAGGCGAACCCATAAGATTTTCCCCTACCAAAAAGTGCCCAACGCGGCTAAAGAAGTTTTCACTTCAAAAAATCTAATGTTCCCTAACTCCTAAACTACAGGCCGCTGTTTATTGCAACGCTGATGGCTCTCGGTCTATTTACATAAGCGGAAATTGACTTAGTAACGATACTAAGCGAATAGTACATTACATCTCACACTCGATATCCTCGATTTAACGACTCTGAAATAAAATGGAGAATAAATCTGCGATGTAAAAGCAAAACATTCCAATATGTAGCTATAAACATTTCTGTGATGCTCTTTAACATACATACATACGCACTCACGCCTGTAATCCCTGTACATTTCACATTTTATGGTCAGTAATTGATACCAACACCTGCACATTTCGCCGAGCGTATCTCCGTCCCATGATGTGATAGGGGGCGAGGCTATCGCCATGCCGGGCACAAAATCCAGACTCCAAGCTGATACTAAGCATTTCGTAATAGAAAAACCCAATATCACTTTTACCCGACCCGGGGATCGAACCCGAGACCTCAGCGTCAGCCTCAGTCGTAACGCGTTCGCATTACAACTGCGCCACCGAGGCAGTCAAATGCTCTTTAAATAAAATTGAAATGGGGTTTAGAAAGAAGGGATGTCAAGTGCATGGCAATCTCACCGAAATAACAACAGAAAAGTTGAAGTAGATATTACGATATTGAAACGGAAGAGTAATTAACGCAAACTCCTTACGGTGAACAATCAATTTATTAAATCAAGCTGTCACTTTTCCAAACAATTCGGTATAAATACGTCTACGTTCAAACGGACAGCGCTCCTTCTTACTTTAATGCACACAACAGAATGAATATTACATTATTTTTTTTTTGTGGACGAATGCTGATAGCCTGACCGTGAGTCGGCTTTAGTCAGCGTCACCGGACTTTCGGGCGAATGCTTGTAGGCACTCCAGCCCTAGAATATTACAAATGAACGCTCCGGGTATTTATAAACCCGTTTAACAGTTGACAACTGGAGGTGACGTCACACAATCACAATAATAATTGTAGGCTGTAGGCAAAGGCGAGCTTGGCTGACAGTTAAGGCGCTTAACCGTCGTCACATGGCTTTGGCTTTGGCTTGGCGTGGCATGGCATGGCGTGGCACGGCGTGGCACATGGTGTGGCGTTACAATATTGTAACGAATAAACAATGAATACCTGTCCACACAGTTCCTGAACATATTCTCATGTTGGAACAGGCTGGGGGCGCCTGTTGTGGATGCTCATGGACTTTAATTGATAAATTACCATCAGATGGCTGCCATACATGATTTCCTTCTAACCTTTGTACTATAAAAACATACTTACAAACATCGACCTATGAATTCGCTATGTCCTCATGACTTCGATTGGTTTACACAATAAATGTATGCGATTCAAACATATTAATATGTGTAATAACGATAAATCATTTCTATAGCATTTACGAGGTGGTTGCAGCGGAAAAATAAACTATTAAAACGCTGTTATTCGTACATATTGGAGCTATATTATAGCATGTCGCAGTCTCACTGAAAGATAGTTTCTAGAGTAAGTAGCTACAATAAAAATTCATGAATTTTATGCATGGGTGTTTTTTGCATTGAGACTGTATCCCATGCCATCGACCTTGGCATTTTGTGCTATACAAATATCTACCGGAATGCAAATAAATAAACTAAATTGTAATACTTGAATTACAAAGCACTACATGGGTTGCGCTCGTCACCCCGAGACATATGATGTTAAGGCTCATAATGCTTAGTAGTTTCATTGGCTTTAATATCCTTCACAACAGTTTCAACATACCAAGTAAGTAGACTTTATCTCCATTATTACTAAGAGTTTCCAGATGATCCTTTATCTGGGAGTTTGCAAAGACAAAACTGTCATGTGTCGCACCTCCAAATGTCACATCTACATGGAGAATATTTAAATCAGCATCATTTATCTAAAATAAGTATAATATAATGCATTATAAAATATATAATAGTATCTAGTATATATAATATATCTGCATAAAAAATAATCAGAAAGTTTTTCACTTACAATAAGGACATTTCTGGCATGATAACCTTTTCGGCAATAATATCTTTCTTCATGTTTTTTGGGGCGAATAATAGACACTAGAGTACCATCAATGCAACCTAGCACCCCAGGAATTTTGAATGTTTCATAAAACCTAAACAAAATCAAACAATGGTTAATATAAGACAGAATAGCAGATAATTTAGTTTAGTTCATAAATGTGCTTACATATTTAACTAACCTTTCCTTAAGAACTTGTCGTTCATTGTAATTTTGAGGGAACCTTATATATTTATTGATGATATTTATATTGTTGAGAGCATTTACAACCTGCTGAATTGCTCGAGAGGCAGAAGATTGAGACACATATGTGTCTACATTTTTGGCAATAATTTTTTGGTAGCTTCCATTAGCCAAAAATGACAGCGTGCATAATATCTGGAACATGATTATTAAATTATTCATTTTCAAAATGTATTTAGGTATAGTTATTCATATAAGTACCCTGTAATGTAAATAATTTGCTATTATAAATCAAACAACGAACAAACCTTCAACCTATTGGTTAGGCCATCGGAACGAAGTCGCGGAGGCAAATATGGTTTTAGATCACTTTCCAATAAATTTATTAAATCTTCAGATAGCCTATATATCTGTATGAACTCTGTATCACGGGATACTGTTTCAACATTCCTCAATTCTTTTGCTTGCCGAGATTTCTTCAAATCATCACTTTTCTTCGTTTCTTCTAATAAATAGAGCTTCACAATTAACCGAGCAGCCATTATTTTCAATGTAAAAACAATTATTTTGAGTAAACTTAACAAATCAACGGAGTTTCAGCTCAATTTTTATAGCTTTTAGACTTGACAGATAAAAGCGAGGCTGTGGGCGAAGCTGTTGGCGTCCCCGACGCTGTTTTTTTTAAGGGAATGCTAAAATGTATGGACGAATGTCAATTTGCCCGCCGTTAAGTAGTTCCAATTCACGGCCGTCACAGCCTAGAGCGCTAGTGTAGCATATCGCGGTTAAGCGAATACCAATGTAACAAAATCTGATAGTTCGTCGCTGCGGCAGCGCTGTACGCAAGGCTGTATTTTAGCGGAATAACACAGCAGGAAGGAAGGACGACCCGCAGAGTCGCCGTCGGCCTATCGGCCCATCGTGTTGCTCGACGAGGTCTGCAAGCTCTTCGAGCGTATTATTCACGCTCGCCTCGTCGAGCACCTCGAGGGCGTCGGCCGATTGCCAGTTCGGTTTCCGGAAGCGCCGATCCACCGTCCACGCGATTCTGCGGGTGAAGAGACAAGCGGAGGAAGCAGTGGCTCAGGGCAGGGTAGTTATTGCGGTATCGTTGGACATCTCAAACGCATTCAATTCCCTGCCCTGGGCCTGCATTCATGAGGCACTGCGGTACCACGAGGTGCCGCCCTATCTTCGGCGTCTGGTGCACTCGTACCTCTCTAATAGGGGCGTAGTGTATCCGGGCGCTGATGGGTGGCATCGTAGAGAAATGACCTGCGGTGTTCCACAGGGCTCAGTCTTAGGCCCACTCCTGTGGAACATCGGCTATGATTGGGTTCTCCGTGGTGCCAACCTCTGGGGCGTCGGCGTCACTTGCTACGCCGACGACACGCTAGTGACAGCAAATGGCAGGACTTTCCAAGATGCCGCAATATTGGCGGCGGTCGGCACCGGCCACGTCGTGAGCCGCATCCAGCGGCTGGGTTTGAAGGTGGCCCTTGAGAAAACCGAGGCCATTTGTTTCCATGGGCCTCGGAAGGGGCCACCGGCCGGTGCCCACATTGTTGTGAACGGGGTGCGGATTCCCATCGGCTCCACTATGAAATATTTGGGTTTGATTTTAGATAGCCGGTGGGATTTTCGTGCCCACTTCAAAAGTTTGGGGATAAAATTGTCCCGGGCAGCGGGTGCGCTCTCAAGCCTGCTGCCCAACTTGGAAGGTCCTGGCATACCTTGCCGAAGGCTGTACGCCGGAGTCGTGCGGTCCATGGCCCTGTATGGAAGTCCCGTTTGGGCCGAGTCGCTGGGCGACCGGTGCGTCACTCTGCTGCGCAAACCACAGCGTTTAGTGGCGCAGCGGGCGATCAGGGGCTACCGCACGGTCTCATTCGAGGTGGCATGCGTATTAGCCGGTTTCGTACCGTGGGATCTGGACGCTAAGGCCCTCTCCGCCACCTTTCACTGGCGGGAGGAGGCGTTCAGACGCGGGCAGAGACCGGCACCGAGAGAGGTGGACGCCGTACGCGGCTCCCTCCGCAGAGCCGCCGTGGAGGAGTGGCGTCTCAGGCTGGAGAACCCGTCAGCGGGTCATCGGGCCGTCGCGGCAGTGCGCCCTGTCTTTCACCAATGGCTGGACAGGCGCCACGGCGCGGTGACGTTCCGACTGACACAGGTCCTGACTGGCCACGGTAGTTTCGGCCGGTACCTGTGTCAAATAGTCGGCACAGAGGAGTCGGCCGTGTGTCACCACTGTGACAACTGTCCGCAGGATACGGCCCAACACACATTAGAGGAATGTCCAGCCTGGGATGAAGAGCGCAGCGCTCTCGTTGCAGTCGTCGGAGGTGATCTCTCGCTGCCGGCCGTGGTGTCCGCCATGGTCGACAGTCGGAGGTCCTGGCGTGCGGTGGCCCACTTCTGCGAGGCTGTAATCTTGCAGAAGGAGAGTGCCGAGAGGGATCGAGAACGAGCCGATCCCTCCCGCCGCCAGAGGAGACGTAGGAGGCGCCGGGGTGACGACTGACCGGCGTCTCCCGCCCTGTGGATTGGGGGCGTTTGGAGAATTCCGCCACGGTATCCCCTGCCTGTCGTAAGAGGCGACTAATAGGGGCCATCGGGGGTCGCGGGCGCGCAGCGGGGGGCTGTCGTAGCGCCCTTTGTATCTAACATTCTTGTACGTGCGACCCCGGGATGGACGGCAGCACGGGTGGTTGGCCTCGTTGCTGCCGTTGACGCCGAGAGCGTCCTTCGGTGGCGGGGGCTTCTGAGCCCCCCATATTTGGAGACGGGCTGCAAGGCGGCATCGCGCAGGGACGGTTCCGGCTGAAGCCGGGGCGCTTCTCGCCTCGGGAACCCGGGGCCGTTCCTAATGCGCCGAAGATGGCCACCGCGGGGTTTTTAGTTGGTATGCCGGTATAGGGTGTATATAGTGTTAGGGACTCGGCCCAGCGGTCGCCTGGATTTACCATCCCTCCCGGGCGGCTTAACGTTGGGTCGTAAGGCCGGTGAACCCAACATAACCGTTCCGCTTCCCCCCGGGGTGGGGCGGTAGCAATAAGTCGCTTTTCCCCGCGACAAAAAAAAAAAAAAAAAAAAAAAAAAAAAGTGTGGGGTCAGGACGATGTGTGTGACTGTTGGGTGTATTTTATTTATTTATTTTATGCTACCTTTAAAAGACCTTTCACACGGGCGGAGTCGCGAGCAAAAGCTAGTACATTATATACCTACTAATACTAACTATCCCGGGGGTTTCTCGCATGCATATTAGTGCTCCGCTTCCGTGTATCGTAGCGTGATGATATATAGTTATGAACCATTGTCTCCACAAAACAAATGTATATTGTGTGAATATGATCCTCTATCGGTCTAGTTGTTGAAATAATACCACTCCGATCCCGTAGGTTATAGCGTGATGATATATTATGTATATCTCCGAACCATCATCTCCACAAAACAAATGAAAATTGTGCAAATATGACCTCCATCGGTCATATGATTCAAAATTTACATGGTAAGACAGAGACAGAGAAGTTCAATTTATATGGGACCACAAAATCGCAGCTACAAACTATCGGAAAGATTTTTTTCAACAAAATCGGTGCACTATTGTTTTTTTATTAGCTTCTGAAGAACCGAGCTGCTGTGTTATTCCGCTAAAATACAGCCTTGCGTACAGCGCTGCCGCAGCGACGAACTATCAGATCCCTAACACTATATACACCCTATACCGGCATACCAACTAAAAACCCCGCGGTGGCCATCTTCGGCGCATTAGGAACGGCCCCGGGTTCCCGAGGCGAGAAGCGCCCCGGCTTCAGCCGGAACCGTCCCTGCGCGATGCCGCCTTGCAGCCCGTCTCCAAATATGGGGGGCTCAGAAGCCCCCGCCACCGAAGGACGCTCTCGGCGTCAACGGCAGCAACGAGGCCAACCACCCGTGCTGCCGTCCATCCCGGGGTCGCACGTACAAGAATGTTAGATACAAAGGGCGCTACGACAGCCCCCCGCTGCGCGCCCGCGACCCCCGATGGCCCCTATTAGTCGCCTCTTACGACAGGCAGGGGATACCGTGGCGGAATTCTCCAAACGCCCCCAATCCACAGGGCGGGAGACGCCGGTCAGTCGTCACCCCGGCGCCTCCTACGTCTCCTCTGGCGGCGGGAGGGATCGGCTCGTTCTCGATCCCTCTCGGCACTCTCCTTCTGCAAGATTACAGCCTCGCAGAAGTGGGCCACCGCACGCCAGGACCTCCGACTGTCGACCATGGCGGACACCACGGCCGGCAGCGAGAGATCACCTCCGACGACTGCAACGAGAGCGCTGCGCTCTTCATCCCAGGCTGGACATTCCTCTAATGTGTGTTGGGCCGTATCCTGCGGACAGTTGTCACAGTGGTGACACACGGCCGACTCCTCTGTGCCGACTATTTGACACAGGTACCGGCCGAAACTACCGTGGCCAGTCAGGACCTGTGTCAGTCGGAACGTCACCGCGCCGTGGCGCCTGTCCAGCCATTGGTGAAAGACAGGGCGCACTGCCGCGACGGCCCGATGACCCGCTGACGGGTTCTCCAGCCTGAGACGCCACTCCTCCACGGCGGCTCTGCGGAGGGAGCCGCGTACGGCGTCCACCTCTCTCGGTGCCGGTCTCTGCCCGCGTCTGAACGCCTCCTCCCGCCAGTGAAAGGTGGCGGAGAGGGCCTTAGCGTCCAGATCCCACGGTACGAAACCGGCTAATACGCATGCCACCTCGAATGAGACCGTGCGGTAGCCCCTGATCGCCCGCTGCGCCACTAAACGCTGTGGTTTGCGCAGCAGAGTGACGCACCGGTCGCCCAGCGACTCGGCCCAAACGGGACTTCCATACAGGGCCATGGACCGCACGACTCCGGCGTACAGCCTTCGGCAAGGTATGCCAGGACCTTCCAAGTTGGGCAGCAGGCTTGAGAGCGCACCCGCTGCCCGGGACAATTTTATCCCCAAACTTTTGAAGTGGGCACGAAAATCCCACCGGCTATCTAAAATCAAACCCAAATATTTCATAGTGGAGCCGATGGGAATCCGCACCCCGTTCACAACAATGTGGGCACCGGCCGGTGGCCCCTTCCGAGGCCCATGGAAACAAATGGCCTCGGTTTTCTCAAGGGCCACCTTCAAACCCAGCCGCTGGATGCGGCTCACGACGTGGCCGGTGCCGACCGCCGCCAATATTGCGGCATCTTGGAAAGTCCTGCCATTTGCTGTCACTAGCGTGTCGTCGGCGTAGCAAGTGACGCCGACGCCCCAGAGGTTGGCACCACGGAGAACCCAATCATAGCCGATGTTCCACAGGAGTGGGCCTAAGACTGAGCCCTGTGGAACACCGCAGGTCATTTCTCTACGATGCCACCCATCAGCGCCCGGATACACTACGCCCCTATTAGAGAGGTACGAGTGCACCAGACGCCGAAGATAGGGCGGCACCTCGTGGTACCGCAGTGCCTCATGAATGCAGGCCCAGGGCAGGGAATTGAATGCGTTTGAGATGTCCAACGATACCGCAATAACTACCCTGCCCTGAGCCACTGCTTCCTCCGCTTGTCTCTTCACCCGCAGAATCGCGTGGACGGTGGATCGGCGCTTCCGGAAACCGAACTGGCAATCGGCCGACGCCCTCGAGGTGCTCGACGAGGCGAGCGTGAATAATACGCTCGAAGAGCTTGCAGACCTCGTCGAGCAACACGATGGGCCGATAGGCCGACGGCGACTCTGCGGGTCGTCCTTCCTTCCTGCTGTGTTATTCCGCTAAAATACAGCCTTGCGTACAGCGCTGCCGCAGCGACGAACTATCAGATTTTGTTACATTGGTATTCGCTTAACCGCGATATGCTACACTAGCGCTCTAGGCTGTGACGGCCGTGAATTGGAACTACTTAACGGCGGGCAAATTGACATTCGTCCATACATTTTAGCATTCCCTTAAAAAAAACAGCGTCGGGGACGCCAACAGCTTCGCCCACAGCCTCGCTTTTATCTGTCAAGTCTAAAAGCTATAAAAATTGAGCTGAAACTCCGTTGATTTGTTAAGTTTACTCAAAATAATTGTTTTTACATTGAAAATAATGGCTGCTCGGTTAATTGTGAAGCTCTATTTATTAGAAGAAACGAAGAAAAGTGATGATTTGAAGAAATCTCGGCAAGCAAAAGAATTGAGGAATGTTGAAACAGTATCCCGTGATACAGAGTTCATACAGATATATAGGCTATCTGAAGATTTAATAAATTTATTGGAAAGTGATCTAAAACCATATTTGCCTCCGCGACTTCGTTCCGATGGCCTAACCAATAGGTTGAAGGTTTGTTCGTTGTTTGATTTATAATAGCAAATTATTTACATTACAGGGTACTTATATGAATAACTATACCTAAATACATTTTGAAAATGAATAATTTAATAATCATGTTCCAGATATTATGCACGCTGTCATTTTTGGCTAATGGAAGCTACCAAAAAATTATTGCCAAAAATGTAGACACATATGTGTCTCAATCTTCTGCCTCTCGAGCAATTCAGCAGGTTGTAAATGCTCTCAACAATATAAATATCATCAATAAATATATAAGGTTCCCTCAAAATTACAATGAACGACAAGTTCTTAAGGAAAGGTTAGTTAAATATGTAAGCACATTTATGAACTAAACTAAATTATCTGCTATTCTGTCTTATATTAACCATTGTTTGATTTTGTTTAGGTTTTATGAAACATTCAAAATTCCTGGGGTGCTAGGTTGCATTGATGGTACTCTAGTGTCTATTATTCGCCCCAAAAAACATGAAGAAAGATATTATTGCCGAAAAGGTTATCATGCCAGAAATGTCCTTATTGTAAGTGAAAAACTTTCTGATTATTTTTTATGCAGATATATTATATATACTAGATACTATTATATATTTTATAATGCATTATATTATACTTATTTTAGATAAATGATGCTGATTTAAATATTCTCCATGTAGATGTGACATTTGGAGGTGCGACACATGACAGTTTTGTCTTTGCAAACTCCCAGATAAAGGATCATCTGGAAACTCTTAGTAATAATGGAGATAAAGTCTACTTACTTGGTATGTTGTTAAAGTATTGATACACTTTTGTGCCTAAACTATTATGTCAATAAATATTTAACTTATACCATGCTTTGATCCTTCTTTCAGGTGACTCAGGATATGCCCAGAGGCCATATCTTATGACTCCCTTTAATAATCCAGCATCAGGGACTCCTGAAAGCCACTATAATAATCTGCATAGTAGTGCTCGCAATAGTGTCGAGAGAACTATTGGCATTTTGAAAGGGAGATTTAGGTGTCTTTTATTCCATAGGGTCTTGCACTATGACCCAATAATGGCTGGAAAGATTGTTAAAGCTTGTTGTGTTTTACACAATATGTGCAACCGAGCAGGACTACCAGCTCCCAAATTAAGCTCGAGAGAGATAGATGAAGAGGACCATATACTTAGAACTGTGACACAGCAGCCACCACAACATGAAAATTTAGCAAGTGGACAGATAAGTAGAAGAGATCTAGTTCGTCAATTGTGGCGAGCACGTCATGTCTAATTTTAATTTCTTTTAACAAGTTAAGCAGTGGCAAACATATTTATCATAATAATATGATGTTACATAGTATACATGTTTGCCACTCTATGTAAAATGTCAGATGTAAAGTGGTTTTGTATGTGTAAAATAGTTTTGGAATAAGTGATTGTATTTTAAGGATTGAATTAATAATAATATTAGTTATAATTATTATGTCTGATGCCTAAAAAGATAAATTGCCCATAATTTTGTATTTTCTGCAAGTTATGTCATTATTGCTATAAAATCAATGTTATAATTGAATTTGTATTATTGCTCAGTAATTTTATAAGTTAATTAATATATTAGATACATAGTTTACTATATTAAGGAAAAAAATGTTATTTGACAAAAAACTACAAAAGCATGTTGCTCATTGTGTAGAGTGGATAGAGAAATAAAAATAAGTATATTTTTCTTATATTTTTTTATTATCATACCTACACATAATTACATACTTAATTCTTTTTATAGCTCTATTTGATGTCTTTTCATTTTCTTTAATTTTACATTATATATAGGTTAGTATGACTGCTTAATTGCTATGGTTAGTCTTTCTTTGTGCCTAGCATTGGATAATGCTAGGCACAAAGAAAGACCATGGCATTATACTGGAATCAGTATAATGCCATGGTCCACCCTCGTACTATTGATTTGACGGTATTTAGTATTATGCAGGGCGACCCGCCGTCTGACCCCCACAACCCGCAACGGGAACCATGTTTCGCCATTACCTCGTTCGATAATCAGCAGATTGTACCATGTGCAGGTGAGGTTGGCTTTGGGCCTAACTTGTTGGTGGCCCACTTACACTGCAATGGTTAGTGTTATTACAATACTACTTTAACTTAATTATTACTTAATTTCTTCTTATACTTTCTACTAAATCCTGCAGTGCTCTACTTTGGGTGGCCCAAGCATCAGCCATCTGCTGGAACACATTAATTAATTTTCTGATTTTCGGCCAACATGTGCTCTGTTTCCAAGCGTCTCTTCGAACGCAATAAAACGCTGACTTAGGCTTGCCATTTGTGACTGCCTTTGTGAAGGTGGTGAGCGCTGGATCAGACGTCGCCTTGCAGTAAAAGCACGACGTCTACGTGGTGCTAAAACATAAAATTACTGTTAGCAAATGTAAATGTTCCTTATTAAGTAAAGCATCACACATCTCGTATTAAGGAGTATCAACTCGGGAATCAAATCTGGGACATGGCCATTGCCACACAGCATACTGAAAATTCCCATAATTTATTAGTAGGGACCTGATTTATGATGATGTTTATTAGTCAATAAATAGTTAGATATCCTTACGTTAAATCATAACTTATCATCATCGTTTTCTAACAACTTATTAAATCCCTTAGTGCATCATACAATTATAATTATACTTACACTTCTGTTTATTTGATTTAGTCACAAAATAAACCTTCAAGTACACTTATGTCACTCGGTAATTGGAATTTTGGTAATATAGAGCCGTAATAGATTTATCGTTTATTAATCGTTGTATGTATTGTTGATTGTTTACAAAACAACGCGTCGCGTCCTTAACTTTTTTAAATTACGAATATGGCAAAGGAATCCTCATTCAGCCATACAAAAAATCAAAAATATAATATTTGTAGAGTCATACTATGAAATATTAGTTAGTAATATTACTTAATTGCCAAAATAGTAACATAGGCCTTAATATGGCATTTTTTAATCCCTTAAATCTTTTATTAAAGTTAAATCGATTATATTGTAAACCAAATTGGTTCAAGCCCTAACTCACTGTAAACGCAGCGACGAACGGCTAAAGCCTTGAGTTCGTCGACGAGTATAAACACATAGGTGAATACGGTTTGAATCAGCGTTGCGCACTTGATCGTTCGCTAGGCTGTGACGACGACGAGCTCGTCGTAGCGTACAGCGGCCGAATTGTGTTTAGCGGAATAACACAGCTGAGCAGGACGAGCTTCCCGGTTTTCCAGTGCGACGGGAAGACGCCCTGCTCCAGACACGCGGAGAATAGGCCACGGAGCCTTGAACCCAGGTGCTCGACTACTAGCACCCAAACTTTGCCGGGGATGCCGTCGAGCCCCGGGGCGGTGTTCTTGCCCCGCAGCCGAAGCACTGCCGCCCGCAATTCAGCGGGCGAAACCTCTGGGATATCCCTTGCCGAACTCGACGATGGCGCCGACTCGCGGGGCGCCATCTGTGGAGGAGTGGTCTCCACGGTGGCCGGGAACAGGGCCGCGACGACTTCAGCCAGAAATTCTGGCTGGAGACCCTGCGACAGCGGGGGCGCTACTGGGCGTAGCTTATTCATCGCCAAGCGATAAGGGCGCCCCCACGGGTCGCTGTCGAGGGTCTGCAAAAATTCATTTCTCGCCGCGACCTTTGCCCTCTTGATGGCCACCTGCAGCGCTCTCTTCGCCTCTTTGTAGAGGTCGTAGAGCTGCCGCTCCTGGTGCTCGTGTTCCTCCGTCCTTAGACGACGGCGACGGTGCCTGGCATACTGACGGCGTGCTGCAACACAAGCGATGCGCAACTGTGCCAGCTCCTCCGACCACCAGTACACCTGGCGTCGGGGTGGGAGGCGTCGGACCCGGGGCATTGCGGCGTCGCATATATCCGACATTGCCACCCCGAACCACTCCGCCTCCTGATCAACCCGTACCGGTCCATCCGGCACGGGGAGCCACGACATCACCAGAGCGGCAATATCTAAGGCCTCCTTATCGAGGCGCTTCAATGCCCACCGCGGGCCATCCTGATGTGGGACACTCGGTCCACTACCGGGCAGGGCGATGGCGGACGCGGAGACGTCGAACCTAATATAACGATGGTCCGATAACGTCTCCACGCCCGCGAGGACGCTCCAGCCCTGGACACGGCGTGCGACGGCTGGGCTCGCAAACGTAAGATCGACAATAGAGCCGCCATTATGCCGCACGCACGTGTCCACCGACCCCCTATTCAGGACGGCCAGACCTGCCGAGATCGCCCATTCCTCCAGGACCTCACCACGTGCATTAGCCGCCGACGAACCCCAGGCGACGGACTTTGCATTGAAGTCGCCGGCCACGATTGCCGGATGAGGTTGACCTTGCACTACCAGGGCCCCCAGCTGAACGAGAAAAGTTTCGAATTCAACAAGGGGTCTGTTGGGAGAAAAATATACTCCGACAACCCAAATATTTCCCAACAGAGCCGCGACACATCCTCGGCCCTTCGCTATTCGCGCGAAAGGGGGAGAGCCAGCGGCACCCTGGGTAGTAATGGCCACCAACCCATCAAGATCCCCCACCCAGTTATCGCGGGGAGGAACAAAATAGGGCTCGGCGACCACGGCCACTTGCAACGACCACTGTGCCAGGCTCTGGGTTAAAAGATCCTGAGCACGGGCGCAGTGGTTAATGTTCGCCTGGAGGAACTTTAGAGCCATTATTGGGCGATCTCCTCCACTTCCATCTCGGCCTGCGGTGGGCTCTCAGACTGCGACTGGACTGTAGCCTCAGCGGCAGCTGGTCTTCGTCGAAGCGGGCGACGGAACTTGCGGGAGGAGGCAGGACAGGCCTTCCCCCCAACCTGGTGCCCGGCAGGCTTGCCGGCCACAGCGCATATCATACAATTTGGCGCGGCTTCACATCCCCGAGCTTTATGACCCGGCTGACCGCAGCGGTAACACAAGCCACTGCGGTCTATACTACATTGGCAGTGCTCCCGCACGTGACCAGTTTCCAGGCAGCGGAAGCACCGCAACGGTCGCGGTTCGAGCACAGAAACTCTGGCAGCGACCCAGCCGATTAAAATTCGGCCTCCCCCTTTCACTTTTTGGGCCGCCTTAGTGGGCATTTTAGCCCAAACAGTCCCCAGACCCGAACGGTCGGCGCGAATTTCCCCAACTTTAACTGCCTCTAGGGCACACTCGCCAGCCTTAGATAGGGCCGTTGCTACTGTTTCGGGGGTGGCTGTGTAATCTAGCCCCGACAACCTAAGCTCTGCACACTTTATGGGCCGAGAGACACGGACGTCCTCCGACCCCGTAAAGCACGCCCTCAGCCTTGCGGCTAGAGCGTCGGCCCTCTCCTCGCTATTGGCCCCGGGTACCTCATACATTGGGGCACCCGTGGCCGCAAATTTGGGTTTGAGCCTGTTTATATTTAGGCCCGAGAGATCCACCTTCTTCTGTGCGTCCGTCAGAACCTGGGCATAGCTCAAACCTTTTGCTACTGCCGCCGGCGACAAAGAAATAATGACTGCCGCGGAGCGCGGTGGGCGCAGTTTAGGTTCCGACCTACGCGGCTGTTGCTGCTGGCTAGCAGCTGGTGCCACATTAGGCATAGCCTTGGTTTTCTTTTTTTTGGACGCCACAACGGTCCACGACTCCTCCATGGCCATAGGGGCCGGCGGCAGCGGGCAAGGCTCTTGGGGCAAATCCTGAACTGACTTCTTTTTATTGCCCTTGTTGGGCTTAGAGGGCCGCACAGTATTATCCGCCACAGCTGCGGATGTGGACAGGGCGGACTTTTTACCTTTACTAGTTTTGTTCTTCCCCAACTGTGACTGCGATGGCCCAGGGATGACTGGCGTGGGCGCCGCAGATGGCCCAGCTACAGGTCCAACAGCAGGTGGGGCAGCAACGACAGGAGCTGATAAAGCACTTCTCTTGCCTTTCCCCTTCCCTTTCCCCTTGCCCTTATCTCCCACAGGATGTGACAGTAGTGTGGTAGAGGGCTGAAGCTCAGATGGCTCTTCTTGATTAACCCTGATGTCATGAGCCAACGGCGGTCTCTGAGAAGGCCCTATGAGCGCCGACTCGAATCTCGCCGTTAACCTCGCCTCAATTTGCTTCACCGCTTCCATCATTTGATGTGCACCCTTGTCCGCCTCCAATTGATCGAGGCGGCGGCGAAGGGAAACAATTTCTTCCGCCTGTTTGTTTTTATCCGCCTCGTGGCGAGTGCACATCTCCTTCCATTTATTGGCCTCCTCCTGTAAGCAAGCCATCACAGAAGATTCAGGCTGAGCCACAAATTTCTGGATCGTTTCAAATACCAGGTTGAGTGATTTCTGGTAGGTTCCCTTCAAATTTCCGGACTTTGCAGACACCGTTTTAATTATACGCCCGCATTCTGTCAGGTCGTCGAGGACAATGACTCTATCCTCCATAAGTGTTGAAGTCTCCTCCATTGGAATGTCCTTTGGAGGAGGCGGCGATTTTAGGAAGGAGCGAAACCTTTCCACCGCCTCCTCCTCCGCCTTTTGGCGGGCGACTTCGCGCCTTTGAGCACTGAGCTCCAGTTGCGCCTTTTTTCCTGTCCCGGGTGGGCGTCCCCGACCTCGAGGTGTTGCACGTGTGCTTTTGGCGTCAGCACCACACTCCGACTCACTGGAGTGCACGGACCGGGAGCGGACAGAATCCGTGTCACTACCCTGCCACATGCGACTCTTTTTTGCACGCGAAGATGCGTGACTGTGCCCGGGATCGCAATTGGGAGCCGAGTTCGTCACGGGCCACTCCGCAGCTAACACCTCTGTGGGTGTCGCACCCACGGCTTCCAATACAACATTGTTGTCTTCGGGCTTGCGCCCTTCACTCTCCGCCTGTCCAGACCCAGAGTCGGGCACCGGACCAGGCAACTTCGTCAATAGAATTTTTTGGTTAAGGTTAGTGTTATCCATAAAATTCCCACGAGTATGGGGGAAATAAATGGTCCACCCAGGCAGTGCCCCCTGTACCTGGGTAAGCCTAGACGTAACCCGCTCGGAGTTTCGGCTGGACTCCGGCGGGGGATCGCACTAGCGACCGATCTTCCTATCGGCCATGCATCCCCTCGCGGTGCGCCGCCGCTTGGGATTCGGGGTAACTTTTTATAGAGGTTTTCTCCCTCACGGTCCGGGCGGCTAAGCCAGGACCCTCGGTCCGATCAGGAGCGCGAGACATAACCACAGACCTCCATGACCAGATTACGATGTACGACGGTGACAATGGAAGAGAAGGTCGACCCCCCCACCCCCACTGCCCGCTCGGTGGCGGGGTGAGCGCACACCGAGCCCGTCGACACCCCCGAGACAGAACCCGGAGGTAGCCCAAACACGAGCCCTACAAACTAGACGACGGCCGCCGCAACAGGCGACGACCGCCAACCAGCCGTTGTCAGGATATCGGCCGTCGGTCAACTTGACCGTCGTTGCCCAGGATGCACCGCGTGGAGGTTTCCTGACTTCGCACCCCATCCTGACCCCACACTAGGATAACCTGTATCGTGGGTATCATGAACTACGAGGGACTTGCGGTCCCACAACACCCAGACCCGAAACAAATATTTGTGGATCACACAAACATTTGTCTCGGTGCAGGAATCGAACCCACGGCCTCTCGCTTCGCAGCCGGCTACTCACCCGCTGCGCCACGGAGGCTGTCAAAAAGTAGCCTATCTCCTAATCCAGGTCATGGTCTAGGGTGTGTGCAAAATTTCATCCAAAATCATTCAGCCGTTAAGGCGTGATTGACTAACAAACATCCAAACTTTCACATTTATAATAGTAGTTGGATTTGTACCCAGGACTATTGCAGCTACTACTTAATGAGGTTCAACAAGCCGCCGCAGTTCTGTCGCAAGGTGGAGGAAAGGCCACCGACGCGCCCGCGCCGTCCGCAGACCAGGAAAACGAAGCCTGAATGTGTGGAGACATTTGAAAAGGAAGACGTGGATCTACCGGGTTCATTTACTGTCACCAAGTTGTTCAAGGTATCGTACTAAAATTGTGAAATTTTGAATGTTTGTGAATTTGGATGTTTGTTACCTGACCGTCGTGTCTTCATGAGCTTTTTTTTTATAGCATAGCCCGGCAAACGAGCATGTGGGTCACCTGATGGTAAGCGATCTCCACCGCCCATAACAAGGTCTTTTATGTTATTTTTCAAGGACGATCAAGATGATAATGACAACACGCCAGCCGTAGAACGCGTGTCCTTAGCTGGTTTCCTGGCTCACGCTACTCCTGACAAGAGGGAGATAGTGGAGCTCCTGTATCAGGATATAGTGAGACCTTCGGGCGTGACCTGGGATGACGTGAAGGGATTGGCGACGGCAAAGAATTTGCTGATGGAATCCGTGGTGTATCCAGTGAGGTCAGTTTGAATATTTTTATCAAACGAATCATGGGCACGTTGCCGACCTTAAAGGAAAGGGATAATTAAGGAATTGGGAAGGGGAGGGGGATTTGGGCCTCCAAATATCTCTCACCGTACGAAACGCAACTGCTACTTTATACCGGTTTTCTGTGAGACAGTGATAATGACCCGGATGAGCCGGCCCATTCATGCTGTAGACAAATATGTCTACAGCGTGGGTTTACCACTTAGAAAATATATAGTGTGATGGGAATATTTAAAAAAACATACTTAGGTAGTCTTGCGCACACCTTAGGAACGTTCTGTTAGTACTATGACAGCACAATGTTGTCACTTGTCAGACGCCACAGTTCTTCAAACAAGACCTAAAAATTATTTCCGCGGTAGCCAGCTTGGCTGTGTTTATGGGCGACGGTGACCACTTACCATCAGGTGGACTGTCAGTACGTTTGCCTTCGAAAAGTAATGAAAAAAGTTATTTTTATGTACAACGAAATGACTGAGTGGCTTTATAGCGTTTATAATCTCCGAGAGATTTTATATGCTATGCCGGGCCGAACCATCCAGCTCTCACCATCATACGTGTTCAGGTATCCAGAAATGTTCACGGGTCTCCTGGAGCCATGGCGCGGGGTGCTTCTCCACGGGCCTCCTGGCACCGGCAAGACGTTACTGGCCCGGGCCGTAGCCAGCGAGAGTTGCTGCACTTTCTTCAACATATCTTGCAGCACCATCGTCAATAAATGGCGAGGGGAGTCCGAGAAGATTGTTAAGGTATGGTAGATTATGGGTTACCTGAACAATCACCTGTAAAGAATCTAAAAGCAGCGATAGCTCAGCGGGGTACGGACTGTTAATATGAAAGTCGTAGATTCGAAATCAACGCAAAGCAACTCTGACTTTACTAAGTTACGTAACTTAGTAAACGCTAGCCATAGAAAGCGTGTCCTTAGCTGGTTTCCTGGGGCACACTTCTCCTGACAAGAGGCAGATAGTGGAGTAAATACACTGATTACACGTGTGTATTAATTATTTGCTTTAACAGTGAAGGAAATATAGTAAGAAACCCATAAGAATTTCGAAGGTATGTGAAGTCTGCCAATCCGCATTAGGCCAGCGTGGTGGATTAAGGTCTAACTCCTTTCACTCAGTAGAGGAGGCACGTGCCCAGCAGTGGGATGTGTATTATACAGGGTTGGTATTATACTACTTAATATGCTCATCTACAGGTCCTGTTTGATATGGCATCACATTACTCTCCGTCGATAATATTCATAGATGAGGTGGAAACCCTTGCGTCAGACAGATCCGCGGCTGGGGAGCACGAGGCCTCGCGGAGGCTGAAGACTCAACTCCTCACTGAGCTGGACGGCATCAGCCAAAGGGAGGGGATTGTGTTTCTACTCGCCAATACTAATATGCCGTGGTAAGATTTGTTGCCCATGAACCTCTTCTTTATCCCTTTAAATTAAATTTTCCAAAAATCCTTTCTTAACTGTCATGTGACCAAATTTTATGATCCTAGCTTCAGTAGTTTTTCGAGATATCGTGATTGATCAGTAAGTGAGTGAGTAGTAGGTATTTCGCTTTTGTATTAATAGATATTGTGGTAAAACAAAACTGCAGGGATGATGCCCCCACGCCTTAATTTTTCTATCTGTCTCTCTTTCGCATAACCTACTTTTTTATACGCACTCACGCCTGTAATCCCCGAAGGGGTAGGCAGAGGTGTAACCAGTACACCCATATTTCGCCGAGCGTATTTCCGTCCCTTATGTGATAGGGGGCGAGCCTATCGCCATACCGGGCACAAATTCCAGACTCCGGGCTGATACTGAGCATTCCGTAATAGAAAAATCCAATATCACTTTACCCGACCCGGGGATCGAACCCGAGACCTCAGCGCTGACCTCAATCATAACGCGTACGCATTACAACTGCGCCACCGAGGCAGTCAGTAACCTACTTTTTTATTAGTTTGAATGGCGAGACGAGCAGGTTGCTTTCCTCATCGCCACGGCTGCCCATAAACAGAAGCAACACACATGACTTTAAATTATAAAGCACTGCAAGGCACTGGACTGCGTTCATTACCCTAAGGCATTAGTCGTGGTTAATGCCTAGTAATTTTAACTAGCTTCAATGTCCTTCAAACCAACAACAGTGCTTACACACTGCTGCTTGGCGGCAGAAATAGACACGTTGGTACCAAACCAAACGGCCTCTCGCATACGAGATACCTGCCACCTAGTAGAGATCAGGCCACCCACTTGCTCATTTGCCAACCTATGCTATAAAAAAGTACTCTGTGTCATTAGGGATATCGACCCAGCAATGCTGCGTAGACTAGAAAAGCGCATTTACATCCCCCTCCCGGACTTGAACACCCGTACAGAGCTTTTCGAGAAGTTGCTCAGCAGCAAAACCATTGAGGTTTACCCGAAGATCGACTTCAAGGAGTTAGCCGCTAAGACTGAAGGTTACTCTGGAAGTGACATTAAATTGGTCTGCAAAGAGGCTCTGATGTCCACTGTGAGGAAGTTGCTGCCGAACATGGTGGGGAAAAGTGAGCATTTTACTAATTTACGTTTCATTTGTTTCATTCATTTGCTGTGTTTGTGAAGGTGACTAACAATCCACAGAAATTTTATGTTATGGCTCCAACGATGTTCTATGATTTTGCCAGTACCGCGAACCATTTCATGAAATACATACATACATAGACTTACGCCACTCAAACCAAAACTACTTATTTAAAAGCTCAGTATATTAATATTAGCCCTGTACGAGTATTATACTACCCCCATTGCTGGGCATGGACCTCCTCTACCAAATGAGGGGTTAGGCCTAAGTCCACTACGCTGGCCTACTACGGGTTGGCAGACTTAACATACTTTCAAAATTCTTATGGAGAACTTTTCAGGTATGCAGGTTTCCTCACGATATTTCCGTCACCGTTAAAGCAAATGATAAAGAACAATTAATACACACGTAACTTGAAAAAGGAAGGCGTTCATGCCATTGTGACTGGTTTCGATCATGCGACTTTCGTTTCGACGGTCCGTACCACTCACCACTGAACTATCGCTGCTAGCACACACAATAACCAGTTAAAAAACTATCTATCTAGTAATTCACCAGATAAGTTAGTCAACTTTCATATCATCTTAATATGATGATCGGCACAAAATGGTGCTGCATAAATCTGGAATTGAATGCCTTAACCTCCCGCCTATGGGTTTAAAGAGTTTATGTTTTTCAGGTTGCAACGTTAATCGTAAAGACAGACTGGACTTGTGTGACGTGTTAACTGCTATAGAGAAGACGAAACCTGTCTCCAAGAACTTGGCCAAGAGACACGTCGACTGGCAAAACGAAATGGGATGTTCGTGACTTGAGAGTGCAATTATTTATATACTTTACATTTAGTTTTGTGTGTTCATGAACGTTTGGATGATAGTTAATAGATGAAGTTTTGAATTTCGTGTGGATTGCTTGTTTCCTTTTTTGAAGTCTGTTAAAAATTTGGCACACAGGTAGACCAAAACTTGAATTAAAGCATAGGCTATTTTATATAGACTAGTAACTGCTAGTTATTATATACTTATATGAATAAAACACGAATACAAATGTTGCAATTCATTTAATGACAACTAAACCATTGCTTCTATACAAAATACATTTTTAATACACATCTTATATCTAAAAATTACAACTCAATTCCCCAATAATTTCCATCGAAGTTTCACAGTCATCGCTTCATAATATAATTTTAAACATTTAATTCCATAAAGGGTGTAAGAGAAACGATTTCAAAAACTGAGATGCGGTGGTGCTTGCTGGCTATTAAGTTTTTTTATAGCATAAGCCGACAAACGAGCCAGTGGGTCACCTGATGGTAAGAGATCACCGCCCATGTACGCCTACAATAGCAAAACAATCATGAGCGCGTTGCCGATGTTAAAGGAAAAGGCTAATTAAGTCATAGGGAAGAGAGAGATTTAGGCCTCCGGATATCTCACTCACCGTACGAAACGCAGCAGCAAACTGTGACTTTACGTCAGACAAAACTGTCTACAGCGTGGCTCTACCACTCAAGAACATACCATTAAATAAAACTACCTATTTTTTTATTTTTCACCAGCATTATGTTTGAATAGATAAATACAACGTTTATTCATTTCATATTAAAATAATCATTGAATTTTATGATATATAGAAATGTAACGTCAGTAAAAACATAAGCTGATGCTCGAGCGGCACGTACGCGTGGTCGTAAAAAGGACAGGTAGTCTTATTTCGCAACTTTTTAGCGGCATCATGTCCATAATCATCAGACTTACCATCTGTCTTAGTATTCGGAAGTGTTTCTCTTACATCCAGTATTATAATAACTAGGTCAAAATAAATTCAAAATAAAACATTAATTTTCAATAAATAAAAAACGCTAATCGCTAATTAGTAATCGATACCATTTTGTTTACAACATTTCACAAAATGGCGATTGCTTGAAAAAGCCTGTTCGATGTATACTAGACGGTGAGATTTTGGGGGTTAGCCTTTAATTCCTGCATTATTATAGACAGATCGATTGTTTGCGCGTCTTATAAAAATATATAGAGTGCGCGTAAATATATAGAGTGCAGCAATTACAAGTATATTTTTTAACCAGTGCGGATACTTTTTTGTATTGTTCTGTATCTGTAATAGATCGCATTTTCATAATTTGTTCTATACTTTTTTAACTTAAACGTGTGCGAAATTCAAAAATCATGGACATAGTGCAATCAAGTCATTTATTTTCTACATTCAGGATTTTTCAGCTTGCGACATTAACAGTCCCGGTAGAAAAATAATTTAACTGGCTTAGGTTAACATATTTATTCTTTTCGTAATGAAAGGATCATTTAGGGGGGGTTTTGCCATTACATTAATGTGCATTCGTAGAAAATGTAATAAACAATAGTCAATGACGCGGCGGGTGTACAGGGGTGACGCGGGGTGGGGGCGAGCGTGACTCAAAATAAAATCTGTCTTATATTAAAAGGTTTCGTTAACGATAACTTTGGAATTTTTTGAGTAAAATGTAATTAAAAAAATACGTATTTGTTTAATTTCGTTACTGCATAATGTGTTTCCGTACTGGTTATAAAATATTACTTTATAAGTTGGCGGTGGCTAGTTTTGGAACTAATGAAAATGTTTAGTATAAATTGGCAAAATTCAAAATCGCCCAATGGACGTTTAAAAACATCGTTACACATCTCGCTTTTTAATTATCGCACTGTAGTTTTGATTTGTGCCAACCGACAGTAACGCGTCGGCCGTCATTTTACAGATTTAAGGTAAATACACAGTCATTGTCTCTATACAAAAACATTACACACATAGTAAGACGTGCAATAATGAGTTCAATTATCGAAACGCCCTTAAATCCTTGAATTGTGTGTTTGACACAAATTATAGTAAAGTTATCAGTTAGCTAATGACCAGTGTATATTCAAATAAAAAGCATGTTCTCAAAGCACAGCTGAATTGAATATTTTTGGGCTGCGAGTGAATAATATGGGCGACAATACCTATGGCCACTTGAAGGCCACACTACGTTTATAAAGGCTTAACCCCATAAAAATATAGGTATTTTTATATTTCTGTATAACAATTTGAAATAATTTGACTAGATCAATTAAACAAATTAATATATTATACCAATTTCAATATTCATTTACGGTGGATTGACACGAGTTTCATATTTGTTCGTACAAAAATACTATCTATTATTGCTTATTAAGGCAAGTAGCGGTTTGAGACAGTGTTGGGGGGGTCACGGTGCTCATAGAAAGTAACGAGTTGTGTTGTTATTGAATATACTTTTGTAATTTTAAGTTTAATTTAAGAGCGCATATAGTTGTATCTTGAAACTTGATATAAATACACAAATATGCTACGTTTGATTTTAAGGTCTAGATTACATTTGTAAGTTTTGCTCATGTAAGTTGTGTACGTGACTTACAAAGAAAGCGAACCTAATTCTTCCAGATTTAAAGGAATTATGACTACGAGCCACTTACGTAAGTAATTATACTTACGGATAAAGTAAAGGAAAGGAAATAATATAAATGTTATTCAGCAATTTTACAGGTGAGAGTAAAAGTAGGTTTGAATATAATTTGTTACTTTAATCCAGATAGCTAATTACGTAACTGACTTACGAAGAGATTATTAAACGTAAAAAGCATTTTACTGCAAATAACATTAAATTACGTAAGATGAAACATATGTCATAAGTTCGTTCAATCCGTAGATTTAGAAGTATATGACACTTACAGGAGTCTTGCGTAACCCCCTTGAAGTAAAACTAACAAACGTAATATGATTTCGACAGATATCAGAACTAAAACTTTTGGCACCATATATGGATGTATCAAAAAGTAATTTACAAAAAAACAACAAAAATATTTAATCGTTTAACTTAATTGCTCAAAAATACATAATCAAGCGAAGTTATTATGATGATAATGATAATGAGATGAATGATATTAACACAGAAGCGAATTCAGTTGGGGTCTACAGTACAATCGATCTCAGTTAGTCTGAAGTTAAGCATTTCTTCTGCCCTCTACGCCTCTTTTCATCCTCTAATCCCTAAAAACGAAGCGACAGCCTCAGATTTCTTTCAGAGTCCAATTTAAAACGGCTTTACTTTACTCAGTGGACTTAATTAGTAAGTTATACTTTACAAGTTACAAGAGCACCGTGCAGTTGTCTTGTACTCTGGAAATTAGGAAGAGATATATAGGCTCTCGTTATATAAAAAATATTACTCAATCAGACCAAGAGACTAACGTAATAACACGTTGAAAGAGAACATTTAAATATTTCCCGTTGTTATTTTGACACATTTTACAAACAAGTCTCATGAGCCTTTAACAAGTATATTTTGTCAATAGTCGCAAAGATGATATATATCATAAAGATCACAACATGACCCACGCACCAATTACTGAATTCGTCCCTGTGTTTCGATGTGCGATTTTTCCCATTTATTCCAGTCTAAAACCTCAATAATCCACATACCTATCACAGATAATATCAGAATTTATATCATATATAATATGAATGTAAAATTGATTGACTGATGATTTTTTAAACCAGAAAAGATTGGCAAACGATAATAATAAAATATTTTTTTTTTCATTTTTGCTTTATTTATATGTTTTTTAATGAAAACCAATATCTTTTTACGTGCCTATATCATTAAAATAAACCTCTATTTTCCTCAAATGTTTTTGTATCAAACCATTAAAGGTTTTTTAAAAATAATGATTGAATAGGGCATTTTATTTATGTTATAATTTGTATTGTAACTAATTCGTCAATGACCTGTATACAAGTGAAAAAAACAACAAATGTTTGGTATTACTTAAATGAAAAATGGTTTTATCCACTGCCAAATTAGGTTATATTTTTTTCTAATTTACTTCGGGGCTCTCTAAGTGGATTAGGTTATGTAAGTGCTTTTTTTATCGACTCTGTGAATCCAATTGTTCCAGTCACTAGAGAAACTTTAAAGACTAGGTGTTAGGTCCCTCGTAAACGATATCCAGTTTGGGTCGATACCACTGCTTTGTCTATTTCTGACACCAATTACCAGTGTGTAAGCACTATTGTGTTTCCGTTTGAAGGGCATTGAAGCCAGTGAAATAACTGGGCATTAGACAACATCTTATGTCTCGGAGTGACGAGCGCAGTCGAGTGCCATGCAGTGGTTAAATGTGGTGTTGCATCTATTTATGGGCAAGCGTGGCGCTTACCATCAGGCGAGCAACCGACTCGTCTCGTCATTGAAGCTTATTATTGGTTGATTATTGGTTTAAGAGAATGTTTTACAACTTTCTTGACGCTGAGACTAGATCGGAATGATATTTTGAACATTTAAAATTACGAGAATTGGCCTCCAGGTGTCGGAACAGCTGGAGAAACCAGTCAACGTCGCAATCTATCAACCCGAAGACCGTAGCGAATGGAGAAAGACCATTGCTAGAATCCTTGCACGGAGTCACGATCCTCAATGATGAGGAAACGATAAAGAAGGAAGGAAGGAAAGCTTTCCGCCGAGAGTGTGATCATTAGTGATTTCTTAGGTTTACGTGAATATTACACATTGAAATAATGCTAGTTTGTACGGATTTTATCGCGGTTTAATTTTCCTTTTAGTCCCTCCCATGACCACGAAGGCTGAAAAGCTTTCGAAACGTCGGGACTAAAAGAAAAATTAAACCGCGATAAATTCCGTATAAACTAGTTTTATTTCAGTGTGATGAATGTGAGAAAATATGAAACAATGGATTTTAAAATGCATTTTTAAATTAAATTTCTTCGCGCGTTACATAGCCCGCAAATACCTAAAGTGTTACCACCAGCTTTGTATCAGAAATATACCCTACCCATTTTTAACTCTCGAAAAAAGAGGTATCATTAAAGGGATCTTATAAGTTTGACCCCTATCTGTCCGTGTGTATCTATCTATCTGTGGCATCGTAACGCCGAAACAAATGGACCGAATTTGAATGCGTTTTTTTTATTGAAAGCCAGTTTAATTGACATGTTCCTTAACCAGGTTTGAAGAAATTCTATTCAGCCGTTTCAAATTTAGATGTTTTTATAGGCAACTGGGTAATTTAAATCCTTTATTTCAATTTGTCAGACCAAACACAATAGAGCAATAGAGCTAGCTGAAATAAATAAAAACTATACGCGCCGAGTTGAGAACCTCCTTTTTTGAAGTCGGTTAAAGATGGGTAGATATTTACATTTCCTTTATAAAGCTGGCGATTTTTTTTTATACTCTACGACCACCGTCACGCCGTCACATATTTCCCATTTGCATAGCTTTAACATGAGTTGTATTTAAAATGTTCTATAGCGTCTAAATCAAAGAGAAATATACAAAAAATGCATTTCCTTCGTCTCTCCGAGGAGTGCTTTTATAAATTAAGTAGTCCGGGCCAATGAAATTCCAACAAAACGTTAAAAAAATTGGTTAACAGGATAATTTACGTGTTTTAGATACTTTCAAGTAGTGGTTGA
The DNA here is from genome assembly GCA_905332985.1 of Mimas tiliae. Taxonomy (NCBI): domain Eukaryota; kingdom Metazoa; phylum Arthropoda; class Insecta; order Lepidoptera; family Sphingidae; genus Mimas; species Mimas tiliae. Next base: position 1,738,830 of record HG995254.1, read on the forward strand.
ACTATACTGAGACATTTACAATGTATTTTGACAGCCTCCGTGGCGCAGCGGGCGAGTAGCCGGCTGCGAAGCGAGAGGCCGTGGGTTCGATTCCCGCACCGAGACAAATGTTTGTGTGATCCACAAATATTTGTCTCTGGTCTGGGTGTTGTGGGCTGGCAAGTCTCTTGTAGTTGCTGATACCCGCGATACAGGTTAACCTAGTGTGGGGTCAGGACTATGTGTGTGACTGTTAGGTGTATTTATTATTATTTACGCCCGGATTTCGAAACGCTACTCAGGCTTTTAAGATCGTTTTAAACATGTTAAATGCTTCCTATCTGTTAAAATAAGTAACCGTCAGACAATCAGCCGTTGAGTAGCGTTTTAGTATTCGGGCGTTAATCCAAAATAAAACTTAAAGCCTATTTCAAATTGAACACATTTTGAACAATGTTATGCAAAGTTGCTTAAATTTGACCACACTTTTATGTAACACGTTGTATTAGGGTAGTTGACTAGATTTTTTTTATTATTTAAATCAATAAGTTATGTTACTCAAAATCTATTGCAGAAAGAATTTTATAAATCGGACCAAAAATAAATAAGATGCCATTGAAATCCTGTAGAAGGGGTAATTGTCAAATGACAGACGATGCAACCTTTGACGTCACTGTGTAAAATGTTCATTATAGTGCACGCGTGCAAGCGAGATAGTGAGATATCCCTACTACGCACCCACTTTTCCTCATACCAACATTTAAAGTCATAACTGCGGGCACATTTCTGAACCAATTTTGATTGTGTTTTAATAAAAGGGTTTCTTTTGCGTATCATTTTCTGTTGCTTATAAAATAATGTATAAAATTCAATATAGGAAACTAGCCTATTGTCACACTGTATTTTTGTTTACCTTTTTATCAATCTTCATCGGCCCGGACTGTACACATTTTCGATACATTTTCGGTTGTTTATTTACCTGTTAGTTTAAATATAGAAGATGATAGCTGGGATCTGTCCGTCCTCTACAGATGTGCCGTTGTTGTTACCAGCTGCGTAGGAGAACTGGAACACTACCTTCTCGCCATTGTTGCAGTCCACCGTCACGCGGCGGAGTCCTTTTGTGCCGTAATACGAGTCGGAGCCCTGGGGAACATTTTATACATACATACGCACTCACGCCTGTAATCCTCGAAGGTGTAGGCAGAGGTGTAACCAGTACACCCACATTTCGCGGGCGAGTCTTTTTTTTATTACATAGGCCGACAAACGAGCAAGTGGGTCACCTGAATGTAAGTGATCACCACCGCCCATGTACGCCCGCAATAGAAAGAGTCATGGGCGCGTTGCCGACCTTAAAGGAAGGGGAAAATTAAGGGATTGGGAAGGGGAAGGGATTTGGGCCTCCGGACATCTCGCACACCGTACGAAACGCAGCAGCAAGCGGCTACTAAACGTCGGTTTTCTAGACAGTGTTAACGACCCGGACGAGCCGGCCCATTTATGCTGTAGACAAAAATGTTTACGCTGGCTCTACCACTCGTAGTCTTTGGCCATATCGGGCACAACTCCAGACTCCGGGCTGATACTGAGCATTTTGTAATAGAAACACCCAATATCACTGTTACCTGATCCGGGGATCGAACCCGAGACCTCAGCTTCAGCCTCAGTCGTAACGCGTATGTATTACAACTGCGCCACCGACGCAGTCATTTCTTTATGATAAATAAATAAACCGGACTTTGGCATTTTTTCTCGCCCTTCCTATCCCCTGTTTCAAGATACTGGATAGTGACCACACCGTACACATGGTAAAAAATAATAGTTAAAAAAACTAAAACACACACTTTTATAGAAAATCTAATCAACTAAAAAATTAAAAATAAATTTTTTATTTAATTAATTTAATTTTTGAATTATCATCGGTCCTTGATAAGTATGCCAAATTTCGAATTAATCTGACGTTTTGAAGGGGGTCAAAATCATGGTCAAAGTTTCCGTTACATACATGCATACATACGTATGAAGCCAATAAAAGCGTGTTAAAAATTGTCATAGCACCTTGTCCAAGGTAGTCAAAATTTCATTTTTCTAGTTATAGAAGGAAAATATGTACCAAAATGGCTTGGAGGGAGTCACTGATTATTTCGACTAATAGAGGGTTGAGATTTCGAGTAATGGAGGTTTTGGTGTTTGAAGGCCGATGGAACAAAACATTTTTTCGAGATTTGGACGTTTTCAACTTATCGAGGTTCGACTTAACGAGGTTCTACTGTATATCGACTGCACTATACTTAGTCAAGTTTCAGTCATTTTGGAGGATAAAAAAACCCCTGTATTACACAGGAGTGAGCGTACCTTTAATTTAGCGCTGGCGATGTACGAGGTGTTGGGCAGGATCTCGACTGGTTCCTTGAACATGGCTCGGAAGGTATCGTCGGTACCGTCGCAACAGAACGTAGTCGTATTTGAACCGCACACCTTCTTCGTGGCCAGGTGGATTATCTACACCAAACGTAGTAATAAGCGCTATCATACATTGTAATACAACTTTCACACACATAAGGCAGACCCCACACTAGGTTAACCTGTATCGTGGGTATCAGGAACTACGAGGGACTTGCGGTTTCACAAAATCCAGACCAGCAAGAAATATAATATATTTACAAGGTGGTAGGTCCCTCGTTTGCGAGAGACCGGCTGGGTTGGTACCACCGCTTTGTCTATTTCTGCCGCCAAGCAACAGTGTGTAAGCACTGTTGTGTTCCGGTGTGAAGGACATTGAAGCCAGTGTAATTACTGGGCATTATGAGACTTAACACCTTATGTCTCGGGGTGACGAGCGCAGTCCAGTGTCATGCAGTGCTTTATTTAAAGTTCTGTGTGGCGTTGCTTCTGTTTATGAGCAAGCGTGGCGCTTACCATCAGGCGACCGACCTGTTCGTCTCGTCAATCAATCTAAAAAAAAAAAAAAAAAATATGTTTTCAGCCTTTCGTTTCACAGGCGGCTACTCATGTCATAGCGAAATAATTGTTTTGGGTCTGGGTGTCTGGGTGTATTCTCACTAGAGGTGTTGAGGGGTTAGTTGGTCGTAAAAACTACAAGCCAAATCTTTCTGTGAATTTCTATACATTTAAAATTATAATTGGTATACGTTTTGATCGTAATTATTAGTGATTGCTATTTTAATATTCGACATTGACATCGAAAATCGATGGAGCCATAATCTAAAAATTTTATAGAACAGAAATCTCTCTGTAACAAATGTTTAAAAAAAGCATGTTGCGCCAAGCTCACTGCGATTGTGATAACTCACCTGCAAATGAACTTCATACTCATTAGGTCCAAAATACGAGCCATATAGTCCGAAACCAACGACAAAAATCCTCTGATCGACGGTGAACCTGATCCGATCCGTGGTCCCACTGTACCCCCATCTGGACTCTGTCTGGGGAAACCTATTCACCGTCAACTCCTTCCCGGTCATGCAGCACCTAGGAGTGTCTAGGAATCCCACATTGGGTTTAGGATTCACTGTAAAGTATAGGAATAGTTGCACAATTTCCCGATCGTCGAGTAGACCGCTCTGTGCTGGTCCCATTGCGAACTCTTCGACGGACATCAATGGGAATCGAATGGCGTTGAAGGCCCGGCCCAGGACTGTGCGTTGGTTTCCCGGGGTGACCGGAAGCTGGCGTCGGATGCACTCGGCTTCTGACCATCTCAGTACTGCGGAAAAGATCTTCGCTTCTCTGATTCGAAGTGTGTCTCTGAAAAGGAGAAACACGTTTTACTTAATTAAAATATAATGGATATAAATAGACCATATAAGTGCCTACTACAATGTATCTATAAAAATAAATAAATAAACCCAACAGTCACAAACATAGTCTACTAGGTTAACTTGTATCCGGAACTACGAAGGACTTATGGTCACACAACATCCAGCCCCCAAACAAATATTTGTAGATCACACAAATTGCGCGAATCCAACTCGCGGCCTCTTGTTTCACAGCTGGCTGCGCCACGGAGGCTGTCATGAGAATGATATAATCAATAGATTGGAAGCATTCTTCTGCTACTAACTTTTCTCGCTGTGCTCCTTCAAGGATAATCTGTAAAATAGGCGACTGTGCCCTACACGCTGTTTATGTTAAGCCAACATTTTCCTCCACAAAAATATTTTGTGTGAGAATCGAATCCTTTATGAGTAATAAAAGTAAAGCAAAAATTGATATTGTCGCTGGCTCGACTGTTATGTTGTGTGAGTGCCTTGTCGGGACAGGAAAGAAAACCAGTACGCGTACCGTAACAAACAAAATGTAATGTATGTGTACCGAACTACATACCATAGGTACATGGTACATAAGCACTACACATGCTACACGCACGACACAACGTAGGCTCAAGCGGTGGGCCGCGCCCGCGCAGGCATCCACCCTGGAAGGAAGCTAATTAGGCACTGCGGAAGTGCGAGGTGTTAGGTGTGCTAGGGGTGGTGGCACGGGACACGTTGGCGTACTAGTGAGGTGCGCTACAATATCATGTTTTGTTAAGTATTAAAAATATTTTATTGTTCTGAAGCATAATATCCATCAAGATAATACAATTAAAGATAATGGTAATAATGTTCCTATTAATAATTTGGTCAATTAGTACTTTGTAGATTTATTAGGCATTTTTGTATTTTGCGATTATGAATTTGTCCTGCATCACAAAATAGTTGTTAAAAATAGATAACATTGACTGTTCCAGCATATAAGTTCATTGATTAACTGCATGGTTTAAAATGATTTGTTTATATACTTTTAGTAGATAATCATAAAATCTTAGTATATTTATCTTCAATCCCTGGTCTATCATCAGGCAGGCCTATCCATAAATGACCTCTAGTAAAACATCAAGAGACAAATGTAACCTCTTTATTACAATTTATGTATACCAACTACTGAAAGATTATATTTATACCTTTCTAAAACTGCATTCAATGTATCCTGATCAATGTCAGTAAATCCCTCAGCATTCAACGCATCAGCTGTGTTCTTATCAATCATTTCCAAACACAAAGCAGCCAATTGTGGCTCGTCAAACAACCTTGCCTGCGTCAACAGAAGAAACGCATTATCTGTACCAAGATTACTCTTCAGGAAATCCACACAATGCTCTTCTAATGCAGCCACCGCATACTTCTTGGCTGTATACAGTGTCGTCATTACACTCTCCGGCCCAATTCTCACTTCATCAGAATATAGGAACTTTAATAGATGTAAAAACGCTGCCGGCTCAATGTCTGGAAGCTCTACTTCATCTGACTTTGTAGCCAGCACACCATTGAACATCGCATCAAACACGGCACTGCCAACGGATAACACAAACTTGTGCGCCGGAATGATTTGCTGATTCGCATCCTTACCCACAATAAAATGTACGTCACACAGGATTTCGTTGTTGAAAAGAAACGATAGACGCTCTTTAACTGTTGTTTTGGTTGCCTGCCAGTTATGGAGGCGGCCACCGGTGTTGTTGGAGGGCTGTAGGTTCTCTATAGCGGAGGAAGAGGCGATCGCTTCCGGCGCATGACCGCCTTCTTCCTCCTGCAGGTGTCCGATCTGTCTTGACTGCTGGTGCAACGGGAGCATGTTCTGCGGCGGCAACTCGTCCCCGCCGCCGCCCTCCTCCAATCTCAGGTTAAGCAGTCTATTCCCTACATCATTCTTCGATCCAGATGCCATAACTCACGAATATTTAACTATAGAACATCACAAAAACGCCGGGCCGCACTTCACATTAAACCACTGGTGTTACTAATTTTGTGTCACTGTAAATGTTTGATAAAGTATATGGACCGTTCCGAACAATTCCAGTTGATTAATTACAACAATTTGACTTCGAATTGTTGTGTATCACGATGAATTGTTTCGATAGATTTTTTGACGAATGACAACTGACAGTTAAACAGTGGTGTTGCCGCAACAATGTTAAAATTACCCAATAAAAACGCAATGTTGCCAAAAAAGTATATTATTTAGATTATAAACGATGCAATGCTAAAAAAATATAAAATTATTAGTATATAACTTCAACGTTTAAACACCCTGTTTCATTTTAATATACCAGTGATTAAAGGTCAAGCTTTTATAATCTCCTCCATAATTTACAGTAACAACATTTAACCTTGGTACCTACCGTTATGTGGGTACTTATACATGTTTCACAGGCCACGGAAACAAAATGAAATTCCTACATTCAATTAAGGGCCCAGCCTTGTACTTTGAAGATATTTAATTGTATTTTCTCCTGTAAAAGGGGTGTACGGGTTGTGGTGTCCGTACAGGGATTTACGTATGGTTCGTAAATGTAAAGATATAATGGTTTGGTAAATATGGTTTATTTAAACTGAACTAGTCTAAATGGTATGGTAAAAATGGTAATGATAATGGTTATGAGAGCACGCGAACTGGTCGATGTTCGGACGTGAACTGATTGGTGAAATCCATGCAATTAATAATATTTAATACGTGTGGCGTAAAGCGCTGACACAGCGCAGCGCGATGTAGGTCGCTAGCACCGTACATGCTCCCACAGCGAGAAAGAGAAGATGGTTCTGATGGTTATGAATGATGATGAGATAAGGTGATAGACAATTTTTATTCTACACTCTAGTGTCCTTATGGTTTAGAACTACTCACTACATTAAAACTGTGTTTATAAAAAGTAGGCGAAGAAGATTTATTTACGCGGACACTCGGCATTGGTTTAGCGTAAATCGATTCACTCGCGCACACATTTTGATCACAATGCTCTGCTTTTTCACATGCACTAACACATTGGTCACTGACACTATAATGGTACGCGGCGTTGGTTAGACCGCGTAGAATCGGGCGCGGGCGGCTGCCCAGGCGGCTCGGGCGCGCAGGTAGCGCCGGCCCCGGCGTCGCTGGCTCCAGCGCCGCTTCCGCAGCCACCGCAGCACGCGGGGCGCGGGACGCGATGCGCGCGCGCCACCGCCGCGTGACGTACGCTATGATCACTGCACCCACGACACTCATCAGCAAGTAAATCGTGACGTAATGATGCACGTCGTGATATGAAATATCGTTTATTAAGCCTGTCTCTGATTTCAATTGCCTAACTTTAGAGCCTATGTTCTCTAGCATCGTTGTCTTTCTTGAGATTTGAAGCAGAAACTTTCATTAGCTTTCATGTGGTAAATTGGTTTTTTTAATGGACATAATTGTGTTGTGTCGTCAAAATGAATGCATTGCCGAAGATCTGTGTCTGAAATCGGTATATAGGAATCCTTTTGTAAGTTTATCGCTACGTAAGTCGACACTGGAACTAGGGTGACCATGTTATTGCCAACCTTTTTTGGTATTGAATGTATTTGGTAAACATCGTAATTATCCCTACTCACAAGAGGTATTTTTATCTCAAATATAAAGTAACCAGGAGTCATTCTCGCTTTCACGATTTAATAAATGGTATATTTTTGGTAGTTCTGATGGAATTATATCTATTGGCAAGCTGGATTCTTTGGGTAATTTTCCAGATATTATGTTTAACTCGTTCAACAGTTGGTCGGGTTTTAACAGATGTAAGTTGAATTTTCCTAATAGGAAACCTCTGATACAGTGTCCAATAATACGTCTTGAATTCCCTTTAAGTTCATTAATACCCCACTAGTAGCCATTGAAGATAATAAAAAATCATTGGTACTTTCCATATCCTGGACCTGACGATTCAGTTTGCCAGTATTATTTTCTAACTGATTGACATAATGAGTAAACATCTTGTGTTGCTTATCAATAGAAAATTTCATCCTTTTCAATACATTGTATTCGGACTCTACTACCGATGTTTGATTTTTCCATAGCTCGGCTAAATGGTTTTGGTTTGTTCGTATTAGGTCGATGTCCTTTTTATATTGCTCCGCGAATTGGTCATCGAGTACACCGAATAAACTATGTGCAATATTACCCACACCGTTAATGAGGCCGCGGCGACGTCGCGCGTGCTGGCCTGGGAACTGCTGATTCGACAACATATCATTGTAATGTTCCAACTCCGTGTAGCCGTGTCGTAATTGTAATACGATCGCCTCGCAATGAGCTTTCATAGTATTGTTTGTGCAAATTAACTCCAGATGGTTTATGTACTGAAGTAGCAACTTATTCCCTTGCCAATACGGCTCTAAATCGTAATACGTTACAAGCTTCCATTCATCTCTAACAATATGTACTGTAGATATTTGGTCAAAATACAGATTTTGGCTGTTGTTTAAGCTTCTTACGTGGTATGTACACTGAGTTGGTGAGATGAAAAATGTAAACAACATAAATGCTAAGGTGATATAATGGAATATGCCTGCTTTATTTGCACCTTTCGTCCTCGGGTTTGATGAGTTGGCAGCTTCAGGGATTGGTTGACCTTGTGGTTTGTCTGGAATGTTCTGAGTGGAATCATGACTTATTGGTAAAAGAGATAATTTCACTATTGGTCTTTTTATAATTCCGTTTTTAGTTCGAACGGATACGACTCGAACTAGTCCATCCTTTCCGGGATGGAGCTCCACAATTCTGCCTAGTGCCCATTTTCCGGGCGGAAAATTAGCATCATGTATGACGACGATATTGTTAATGTTCATATTTGGTTCTAAACATCGCCATTTGGACCGAGCGTTCAGTTGAGTTAGATACTCGGCGCGCCATCTCTTCCAGATATCTTGGTATATCTTTTGAGTGAGCTGCCATCTGGTGCGTTGATCCGTTTCAGATTCAACAATGGTTAATGTTGGTCCACCTGATAAAAAGTGTGCTGGTGTCAAAAAATCTAAGTCGTCTGGATCTTCACTTATTGTGCATAAAGGTCTAGAGTTCAGACAACCTTCTATCTGAGCGAGTAAAGGAGAAAATTCTTCGTACGTTAATCTTTGTTCGCCTATTACTCGTCTCAGGTGGTATTTTAGACTCTTTACAGCAGCTTCCCAAAGTCCACCAGCACTTGGCCATGATGGAGCATTGAAATGCCACTGAATCTGCATGCTAGTTAATTCAGTATAGAATTGGTCATCTATGATCGATTTGAGGTTAACTAATTCTTCTTGCAAAACTCGATTCGCTTTTATGAAATTTGTCCCGTTGTCACTGTATAAGTGACCGGGAGCTCCCCGCCTAGCTGCGAGTCTGCGAAGTGCGGCTATAAAAGCCGAGGAGGTGATGTCAGACACTAGTTCCAGATGTATAGCCTTGGTTGCCATACAAACAAAAACTGCGATATAGCCTTTAGTGCACCTTATCCCTCGCCCCTTTGCAGACTTGACGTCTACAAAGCCTGTAAAATCTACACCCGTATGGTAAAACGGTCGAGACATGTTCGTTCTAGCCGCAGGTAAGGATCCCATCAACTGTTCGTGTTTGATAGGATTCTGTCTTCTACATACAACGCATTTTCGGAGCCTTTTCTTAACAGCACTATTTCCACTAACTATCCAATTGTTGACGTAGCCAAGCTAAGGTCAGTCGTGCACCTCCGTGGAAAGTCATTTTGTGTGCTTGGTCAATAAGCATATCTGTTAAATAATGGTTATGTGGTAAGATATAGGGATTTTTCATGTTCTCATGTTCATGTGAGTAATCAGTTGGTCAGCGGTGATGCCTCGGCTGGCACAGTCCGCTGGATTCTCCTTTGACGGTACATAATGCCAACAACTTGGTTTTATAACATCGACAACTTGTTTTACTCTATTAGCGACGAAAGGTTTCCAGCGACTAATGTCTCCGTTTAGCCAACCTAGGACCGCCGTTGAATCGGACCAACTAAACATTTTAATTGTAAATTCTGACAAGCATTGACATATGGTACTCATTAGTTTTGACAATAAAACGGCAGCACATAATTCTAATCTCGGCAGTGAAGTGGTTTTCTTTACCGGAACAAGTCGAGATTTGGCAGCTATAATGACAACTGATGATCCCTTCTGCAAAGGGTTATTGATTTTGCAATAAACAACACAGGCATATGCCTTTTCGGAGGCATCACAGAATCCATGCAACTCTATGGTGTTCCTTGTATCGCATTGCAACCATCGCTGTATTTTAATGTGGTTAATATTCTTGATGTCCTCTTCCATGGTTTTCCATTTAAAAATGATGCCATCTGGTAAGGCATCGTCCCATTGTAAATCTAATAGCCAAACTTCTTGAAAAAGCAACTTAAGCTTCGTGGTAACTGGTGAAAGCCATCCAAGAGGGTCAAATATTTTTGACATATTAGAAAGAAGAATTCTTTTGGTAAATTTGTCTGATGGTTCTAACTTTAACTGGAACATAAAATGGTCTTCCCGTGGGTGCCACTGCAATCCCAAGGCCTTCGTCGACTCTTGGTGTCTAAATATGAAAGTCTGGTCATTGCTCTCGGTTGATTCGTGATCTTCCAATAGTTCTGGTTTATTGGATGACCACTTTCTTAGGTTGAATCCACCTGACTTTAAAAGAGCTATAAGATTTGTTTTTAACTTTTTCGCAGATTGCAGGTCGTGATGTCCATGCAGAAGATCGTCCATGTAAAAACTGTTTTCCACAACCTCTGCAGCTTCTGGAAAGTTTTGACCTTCATCTCGGGCCAATTGTTTTAGCGTCATCATCGCTAGAAATGGTGCGGCCTTTGTGCCGTAAGTTACAGTGGTTAATTGGTATTCCCGTAGTGGTTGTTTCGGGTGATCACGCCATATAATTTTCTGGAGAGCTTGATCGTCTTTATGGACAAGTATCTGCCGAAACATTTTCTCGATGTCAGCAGTGAAGGCTATTTGGTATTGCCTCCATCTTATTATGAGTGACAACAAATCTTGTTGTAGATTTGGTCCGCGGTGCATTAAGTCATTCAACGAATAACCCGTCGATGTTTCTGCTGACGCGTTAAAAACGACACGTGTCGCAGTGGTCGTTGACTCCGCGCGTACTACACAGTGGTGAGGTAAATATGCTTCGAGTGTCTGGTTACTCGTGCACTTAATCATATGGTTTAAATATATATATTCACGTATAAAATCCTTATATGTCTCAGAAATATACTTATTTTTTGCGAATCTTTTTTCTAGTTGTCGAAATTGGGCTATGGCTTTGGTTTTAGACTCCCCCAATTTCTCCGTTACCTCTGGTTTGAGTGGTAATCGGACAACATAACGTCCATCTGGTTGGCGTGTTGTTTGTGACTGGTATTGTTGTATACATTGGTAGTCATCACTAGAAATATTTATTAAATTATCTGGGATGTCCTCAATCTCCCAGAACTTGTGTAAATCTTTTAAATCAATTACGACAACATTGCAATAATTTTGGTTGGGTTTGACTGTGCCGCTTATAATCCATCCCAGCTCTGTTTGTTGCGCTATTGGTTGCGAGGCATCTCTATGGATTAGGCCAGGTAGAATTATCAGTTCATATACCCCTACACTTAATATCAAATCAACCGGTCGGCTTCTGTTGAATTCCGGGTCTGCAAGTGGTAGATTGTTTATTTGCGGCCAAGATGGTCTTGCGAATGATTGATATGGTAAATTGCTGACTACATGTGTCATTACATATGCCTCTGTATTAAACGTATAATTGTTATGTAAAGAGGATATGGTAAGCTTGATGACTCCCTTGCTGTTGTTAGCTTTGTCGCCAACTCCTATTACCACACAATTGCGTTTTATTCGTGGTAGGCCTAATATTTGCGCAGCATTTTCCGTGATTAGAGATGATTCTGCACAAGGATCGACAAGAGCGCGCATGATATGGTAACAACCGTCTCTTGTTTTAATTCTTATCATGGCCGTGGCTAGCAACTTCGGCATTGACTCCAATGGTGTGTTTGCGACGCATACATTCGATTTCTGCGTGCACTGCTTATCTTGCTGATTAATGGTAGATGTAGATGGTAAGTAGGTTATATAAGCATTGTGTAGCAATGTGTTATGTCGGTCATTGCAAAATCGACATGTTTTTACTGATGTGCAGTCTTTGCCTGCGTGATTTACTAAACAATTTTTGCATAAATTGTTTTTGTCAATTATTTGTAATCGATTTTCTGGCATAGATTCCAAAAATGCTTTACAGTGAAATAACGCATGGTTGTTATTGCAAAGCACGCATTTTCTTTGCGTAACAAAGGTGACCTGTTTTGTTGTTGAGTGATTAATTGCTGGTCTATGTTGGAAAAATGTATTGTTATAATTATTATATGGTGTTTTGTAGGTCACTCGTTTTTGGTTTTCATTATTTTGAGAACGCTGATGATTTGACTTAGCTAAATCTTGTTTGCGCCCTGAGGCGTGCTTCGCCTCTGGATCCTCCAATGAAGTAAATTTTGTTTCTAAGAAGTTTAGAAACTCTTTTAAGTTTGGTAAGGCTTTGGAATCCTGCATCGACTCAACATATTCCTGCTTTGTTTCGGAATCTAATTTTTGAGTCAGAATGTAAACGATCAGTGGATCCCAATGGGATATGTCTACCCCCATTGCCTCTATAGAATTTAGACTCTCAGTGGCAGTATCATGAATTGTCTTAATGAGTACAGCAGATTTTTGTTGCATGGTTGGAATATTTAAGAGCATGTGTACATGTGAGTTAAATATCAACCGCATATTATTGTACCTTTTGTTTAATATGTCCCAACAAACTTGGTAATTGTCGGATTTAATGCGCAAATGTTGAACTAATCTCTCGGCTTCGCCTCTGAGTTTGTTTTTTAACAATTGCATTTTTTGTCCATTTGGAAGGGAATTGTTTGTATGTATGGCTTCGCAAAACAAATCTTTGAAGGATAACCATTGATGGTAATTTCCGCTAAATATTGGTATTTCAGTTTTTGGAGTGGATTTCTCCTTATATGAAACTGACCACATTTTCCCGTTAACTACTCTTTTTATTTTGTTATATTGTTTTTCATATTCACAAAAAGCTAGTTCATATTCATCGTTATCTATAAGAGCTTCACTGTCTATCTCCCAGTGTAAAGAATCGATTACCGACCACCTCGACTGGATAGTTTTCAAAATGTCTTCAAATTCCCATCGTTCGGAAGCGGTCTCGAGATCGACAGAATCTAAGGTACGAGAAAATGCTTTAAAGTTACTTTTCTGCTTCCGTAACATTTCTTCCACCTTGCTAGAATTACCTTGAGTGGTTGGGTACAAGGTATACGAACTGTGGGAAGCACCTCCCACGCCAGGAGTAGTAGGAGTCTCCTGACGCTCGGAGGCGAGTGGTGTAGCTGGTCTCAGTAATGGTTTGTTTGGTTCAGTGGTCATATGTTTTCTAATAAGTAATTTGACATCATTGTAAAAGCGAAGCGATTTCTGGTAATAATTTTCACTAAAATACTTATGGTTCACATCCTCGAATTCTGCACATAATCTGGTATGATTAGTCTGAAATTCGTTCCAATAGGCATCTAAAGTGTTCAGGCGTTTTTCAATGTAGGCTGGAGTCTTACGCTCCGCCTCATCTTTCTTGAAATTACTACAAAGGCTTTCCATTGCGGAAATAATTTGATCTTGTGTGGCCAAGATCTTCTCCATTGTGGCTGACATTGGTAAATTAAGTGTAAAAAAGGAAAGATCTTACTCTGAGACTGGCACGTGGTGACCTGGTTTTGTCCCGGAAAAGTTGATCTTGGTTGGTTTTTCGTCAACGAAATTGGTGATCCATAGGTCGCTGGTTCAGATCCGGCTCGAAGGACCACGATGTACGGGTTGTGGTGTCCGTACAGGGATTTACGTATGGTTCGTAAATGTAAAGATATAATGGTTTGGTAAATATGGTTTATTTAAACTGAACTAGTCTAAATGGTATGGTAAAAATGGTAATGGTAATGGTTATGAGAGCACGCGAACTGGTCGATGTTCGGACGTGAACTGATTGGTGAAATCCATGCAATTAATAATATTTAATACGTGTGGCGTAAAGCGCTGACACAGCGCAGCGCGATGTAGGTCGCTAGCACCGTACAAGGGGAAAACACGATAACTCAGTAGTCGTTGGAGTTCTCTTGAGTCTGTATATGTAATATTCTGCAGTGTGTTGTACCAGGTACTTAAGTAGTACGTTTAACGTTTTACGTAACATGTGAGCACATAGTACCTATGTGTGTGCAATACCTATCAGAATCGCATTTAGAGCTTTCTGTTATGTGATCAAAGGTCATATTGCTGTTGATATGAGAAATTCCGTCTATGATACCTATCGTCTATTTTTACATGAATATTAAACGCGGAAGTAGATACAAAGATCTACTGTTTCCTATAACTAAATTTTTTATATGGGGATAGAATGACTTATGAACACTAGATTGCTATTTTATTTTGATTATTTTTGGACTAATAATCATTCTGCTGATTAACCTATGAGGAAAAAAACCTGTGCATTTCTAATTTTCCAGGCATCCGACAGTAAATAAATAATACACCCAACAGTCACACACATAGTCCTGACCCCACACTAGGTAAACCTGTATCGTGGGCATCAGTAACTATGAGGGACTTACGGTCCCACAACACCCAGACCGGAAACAAATATGTCTGGAACCCACAAACGGAATCTCACTGACTGTAAAAATCAACAACGAAATTGTTGTAACAGGAGGTTTTCTATGATACTTTGGTAGCTATACCACCTCGGTCGAGGCATCTCATTAGTTTTATCATAGTTTTAAAGACAAAACTGTGTACAGCGCGGCTTTTATCATTTACAGTATGTAACAAAAACCCTGTTGGCCCTTTTAGGGTCGTGAAGATGGACATAGCCACAGCATAATAAAAATAGTTAAATGATTAAAATAATAAACAGAAGCGAGATATTATCCTTACACAGGTAGCTTAGAAGAATGAACATATTTAAAAAATGTTATTTTCATCTGAAAAGTGATGAATAGCCGACTCGTGTGTCGTACTGACGTAGCCGGGCGCGGCGCGTTTGATGCACGTAGACGCCGCATCTTGCTATCTCGCTCTGGCTCCGACTCATCGCTCTTGTAGAGGTAATCAATCGAAATACGGTTCACAAACAATAAAATAATTAAATTATAAAAAAATAAATATGGTTATTTTTATATTCTCATTTTCGTATCCGAGTTATTTCATTACATTTGAATATCGATTCTGATATCACAGTTAAAACGCCCGACAGGGTTTTTGTTACATATTGTATAAAACTTCAATTTAATTGGTTACTTCAAGCTACAGCCCTGTAGACTGGAGAGGAAAGGTAGCATAAGTTCACAGCGCGTGTTAAACAAAGATATGAGAGCAAGGCAGCTTTATTGCCGCGGAAACTGCGTCTCGCTGAGCATACATAGAGTTATGCACTTTAAGATATGGAAGTTTTAATTGCGATACCTGTTCCAGAAATAGAAACAATACATATGCACTAGTTACTGTAATCCCCGAAGGGGTAGGCAAAGGTGTACCAGTACACCCACATTTCGCGTATCTGATGTGATAGGGGGTGAGCCTATCGCTATACCGGGTACAATTTCAGACTCCGGGCTGATACCGAGTCGTAACGCGTACGCATTTCAACTGCGCCACCGAGGCAGTCAAACACATAGAAATATAATACCTTTCCAATTTTCAATTAGCTATATTGTCTTTGGTGTAATTTGTCAAGTCCTATGGAGATAACCGGTAATGCACCCTCATTTTCTCTAGCATTGAGGGTGTTCATGAGTCCATGGGTGCTGGTAATAACTTACCACTTACTTTACGTACCTAATATACAGCGTAAAACAAACAATTTACCGGAGTTATTAAAAAAGGAGATAAATAAAAAAAATAGAACAAGTTCTGCCTCAACAATATCGATTTTAAACATTGAGTTTAGTTATAGTCAAATTGTTCTACAATTATATTAAACCATCTATGTTAGAAAAACGGTTGTAACAAGCAACGTTTCAATTTATTATGTAAAAGGTAGTTTCACTTGTTTACAGTACCTAGTATCAAAATCTGTATTTCATGAACTACTGAGTGGTAGATCCACGATGTTGATAGACACTTTTGTCTACAGCATGTATGGGCCGGCTCGTCCGGGTCATTACCCCTGTCTCACAGAAAACCAGCGTAAAGTAGCAGCTTGCTGCTGCGTTTCGTACGGTGAGTAAGATATCCGGAGGCCCAAAACCCTTTCCCCTTCCCAATTCCATAATTATCCCTTTCCTTTAAGGTCGGACCCATGATTCTTTTGGTATCTTCTTTGGTATGGTGGAGATCACTTACCATCAGGTGACCCACTTGCTCGCATGCAGGCCTATACCATAAATACCAAAAACCTATGCTTCACACGAAAACTGCTAATATTACACACTGTTAACTTAAAAAACTACAACGTGCAGGGTTTTACAGATTGCTTATTTTAGTGACGTTAAAAGTTATGGTAAAAAATATATATTTTTAGATGTGGTGATCATCGAAATAAGATGGCAAGAAACGTAACTCAAGCAAAAAAATGACTTCACCAAAACTCTGTGCATGTCTCTGGGCTATAAGCTGGCTGTGCAGCTCGTTCATTCATCAATTCATAAAAAAATATTCATGATCTCTAGTTGACACGTAATTTTTTGCACGGTGCAGAACGTCGTATCTCGATTTAGAAATTTAATATTTAGACATTATCTTCTATAAAATAAAGTTGATTTTGAACGTTCATTAATTTTTGTTGCGTGTATGAGTGTTCGTGTGATTACCTTTGCATGTAAGTAAGTGGAGCCGTATTTTTGGCAGATTCATATGAGAGTTATCGTTTTAGTTACCTTATTTTGATGGTGGTGATCAATAACATACAACTCTTAGGCCTCAATTACTGTTTCGTTTACATTGCAACTGTAAGGTCTGAAAATTCGAATCTCTACGGCTCATCTCGTACGTCATCAAGGACACGCACGCGCGCAACGGTCGATTCAGCCACAGGTGCCGGGCCCGGCAGTCGCACCGTCGACCTCTGCCAAACAACACCTCACAATCAGTATCTTAACTTAACAATTATTAGTGAAGTAAATCATGACTGACTGAGGCGCGTTTACCATAACAAAAGATACATGCC
The DNA here is from genome assembly GCA_905332985.1 of Mimas tiliae. Classification (NCBI taxonomy): domain Eukaryota; kingdom Metazoa; phylum Arthropoda; class Insecta; order Lepidoptera; family Sphingidae; genus Mimas; species Mimas tiliae. Next base: position 1,755,891 of record HG995254.1, read on the forward strand.
GCTTTAGGCGCCTTAATGAAAAACTACTAGCAAATATCTCAACGGTGTCGTTGTATTCATAAAATCAACAGGCGCTACACATTCACCAGTGTAAATAAATCTTAAAATTTTGGATGCCTTGTTTCTATTCTATTGTTATTAACTAAAGTGTTGTCTGTTTCTATCGACTATTAAGTGTTTCTCTTTAAAATGTTGTCTATTATTGTTAAAGGCTATTATATATGTAATGTGAATAATAATTATGGTTTGAAATGTGATTGTAACTTGTAAACGGTAAGTAAAAACGTAGTGTCGTATTTTTTAATTAAATATAAATGGGAATATAGATTAAGTTCGCGTGTTTTGCCGCATAAGTAGTCTATAAATTATAATTTTATCTCTGACCCTGTTATTCGTGTGTGAAAGTTCAACGAAAGAGATAACTTGCGTGCTTTCATTTTGTAACGAAGTCGAAAATGTAGTGTAGCAAAATTAGCTTCCATGCTGCCTTTCATGTCACAAAGAACTTAAATTATTACCTAAACATTTAGCTGGCAGCTAAGATTTTCTAAGATGATTCTAATTGAATTTATGATTCAAAAATACATCATGCAATTTGATATTTCATAGGCATTTTAACATAATCCAGTGATTATGTTATCAGTTTAATTACAAAAATAGTTAAATGGTTGGTGTATGATCTTTGATAGATCTAATGACTTACACAGATCCTTATCCCTCTATTATTAGAATAAAAAAGTTTAATATAAAACGTAGGTACAGAGTACCTAGGTAACTACTTACCAACTAATATACCTACCGAAACTAAGAAAATACGTACCGAATATATGTAAATAAGAGGTATGTAAAACTTCAATTCTATCTATTCTGTTCTCTTTGGAGTCGGTGCAATTTTATTTGACCGGTAGCGACAAGAGAATAGAATACTTAGATAGAATTTGTTATTTTTGACTTTCAGTGTTTTTATTTTGAAGTCGTTTTCTAAGTTTTGTTAACCGTTATTTTATTTTTAATTTTTTAGTGGTAGTTACAGCAATAGCATGTAAATTCCAATACAATAACACAATCGCGACGAGTGTACTGTTGTCCGTTGAGAAGTTTTATTTTTTTACTCCGGTCTCCGTCGTCAGATCTTAACCAAATTCAAACGGGACCACACGTGAAGCACCAGCTTTCAAATAAAAAAAGAATAATCAACATCGGTTTACCCAGTCGAAAGTTCTGAGGTAACAAACATTAAAAAAAACAGTCGAATTGAGAACCTCCTCCTTTTTTGAAGTCGGTTAAAAATAGGAAGCTTTAACATAGGCTAAATCATTAAAAATGTTGCGTTCCAAGAATAAATGTATATTTATATATATGTATATCTATATAATATATAATAAATGAATATTTATTATTAATTCGTGCGTCTCCGATTGTCGTAAGTATATAAAAAAGTATATTAATCATTATTTGAAATATGGCTTCATTAAGGAATTTTCAAATGTTGTAGATTTTCTACATACATAGGCACTCACGCCTGTAATTCCCGAAGGGGTAGGCAGTAACGTAACGCGTACGCATTACAACTGCGCCACCGAGGCAGTCTGGAGACTTTAGATTGTAGACTTTCATTATGTAAGTATCCTATTAAAACATTAAATTGATAATTATAAACCATTAAAAATGCACAAACACACGTCACGCTGCACCTCGATCACGCGATATCTTTACTTCAGAATATTTTTTATGAGCGCTCAGGGGCCGAATCGTTAATTGAAAATCTTATGCTCTATTTAGTGCTATTTCGATAGAGAAAATGTATCGCATGACAAAGACAACAATTTAAACTCTTTTTTATGGAATTTGTTAGAAATTATGCCAGAATTTAAACTCTTGTAAAACGAGGCGCAGTAAGTTTGAAAAAAGAATCGTATGACGCGGTCTCGTAAATGAAGATATACATACATACGCACTCACGCCTGTAATCCCCGAAAGGGTAGGGAGAGATGTAACCAGTACCTATACCCACATTTTGCCGAGCTGAGCGAGCCTATCGCCACACCGGGCACAATTCCAGACTCCGGGCTGATACTGAGCATTTCGTAATAGAAAAACCCAATATGACTTTTACTCGACCCGGGGATTGAACCCGAGACCTCAGCACAGCAGTCGTAACGCATCGCATTACAACAGCGCCACCGAGGTAGTCAGTAAATGAAGTCGTACGCGAGAATATCAGTATTTATTTTATTCAGCCATTAGCTCTAAATTAAACCACAAATTCCGCATTTAATAGCCATTAACTTGTTATCTAATACGAACACTGGTAATGTAAAATGTTGCAGCAGAGTAAATCCCAAATGCGTCGTAGCTTGAACAAGTTTAATGACCTCTTTATATGAAATAAATGGTTTTGGAAGTTCTCTAACTGATTATTCGCTGAAAATATTTTTCCACCACATTATTTCGTATATGCATTTAATATGAATTATGGATAATACTTACCTTTTTTTAATGCATAGGCCGGTAAACGAGCAAGTGGTCACCTAATGGTAAGTGATCTCCACCGCCCATGTATGCTCATAATACCAGAAGAATTATGGGCGCGTTGCCGACCTTAAAGGAAAGGGATAATTAAGGAATTGGGAAGGGGAGGGAATTTGGACCTCCGGATATCTTACTCACCGTACGAAACGCAGCAGCAAGCTGCTACTTTACGCCGGTTTTCTGTGAGACAGTGGTAATGACCCGGACGAGCCGGCCCATACATGCTGTAGACAAAAGTGTCTACATCGTGGCTCTACCATTCATTCTATACATTTTATTTTCGTTCTTGGTATTTATTTATCTGAATGTGAAACGAGCATGCCACTTGCCTCATGATAAGTGTTAGATACGAGATGTTTTGCCGCGGGGAATAGAATGCATTATGCTGTGGTATGATATTAAAAAAGAGACAATCAGAATTACTTGCGTACTCCAATCTCCTTAGTAGGTACAACAACTACAACTGGCCATAAAGAAAAATAAAATTATCTCATTACCTATTAATTCTATTTTTATTTTTTTAATTGTCTGCTTAGAAATATCTTTTAATCCTTTTAATTGCGACATTTTATAAAACATAATTTTTTTAAAGCACTTTGTGTTATTCATCTTAAAATAGTTTTAACGAAACTTACAGAAAGTCTAAACGCACAAAATTATGCGATAAATATTAGAGTTTGGATTTAAAGTTGGGATATAGAATCGTGTAAATATAATTTCAAAAAAATAAAATTTATGCACTAATTTAATTTTGTCAAAACATAATTTATTTTGGAGTATTGGCGGGAATTCTCACAGTGCGGTGGCTCTCTTGTTTAATTATTTCCTAAACTGGTTTAAAGTTGTGTTTGTTGTATAAAAGTGGTGTGGTTTTGTGCAATAATCATTAACGCTGATGAATAGTGTATGGAAACATTGAAATAAGTGAATTTAGGTGATTTTGATCAAGGGTATTGTCGACCTTGTGCTTTCGATTCGCTTGAAGAAAGTCGTCTAAGAAGCATTGAACTGAAGGGAATTAACACCAAAATTCCAACAAGACCTTGAAATCGGCCACACCCCCGTTTCATCGTTCTTGGAATATAAGAAAATAATCTTATAACTAATGACTTGGCAGCATGGTCTCTGATCTTAGCCGGTTCCATAAGGAACAAACAAACAAAAAAAAAAATATCTTATTTTTTTTAAATAATGTTAGGCTTAGGTGCTTAAACTGGAAAGGTATTGTCCTACTACTTAAACTGATCTACGGCAATATCAAATTATACCTATGTTTTGTTACAGAGTTATACGACATAATGCTGAGTCCGAAGATCCAGCGGTCCATCCGTGTGAACGACGGACAACTGATTGCCCTATCCGACAGAGCGCAATACGATCATTCACAAGTATGTTGCTGGCGCATTCTTAGTTCTTATCGTGGTTTCACATTCGACGTATTTCTTTTTTTTTATTATGGCTTCGCATTTCAAACATTCACAAGAACGATGGAACATCGGTGTGGCCAATTTCAAAGCCTTGTTGGGAGTTTTGGTATCATTTCCTTCCAGTACGATGCTTCATAGACGATTTCTCAAAGCGGGCCAAGGTCGATCAATACGCTTGGTAAAAAATCTCAAATTTCAATGATTCCATACACTGTTCATCAGTCAATGTGTATTGCATATATCCACACAACGTTTATACAACAAAAACAACTAATTTAGAAATTAGTTTAATTTAGAGATCGACTGCACTGTCAGAATTCCCGCCAAAACTCCATTCGCTATATTTGTTACACCATAATATTATGTCGTGACTTTTTAAACGATCTCAAATAAAAGGGTTCTTAATTTGACTGTATTTTTATAGATGCTATCTTCACCAAATAAGAACATATTTTGGTGATTCTTTTTGTATTTATGAATGTGATAGTCACGCTGAATACGGTGTTGTTACTACTTACCACACCACCACCAATGTGTATTTTCATTGGACTATATAACCAGATTGATGATCAGATACAATCATAATAAAAATAAATTATGAAGCCCTGCTAAACATGTTACAAATTACACAGAAAATATACGTCCGGCGTAGTCACTTTGCCCTGCCAGGATAAAAAAAACACATATATTTTACATTTCAAAAGAAAAAATAAACCAAGGTGATTCAAGGTGTAGTTTTTCATGATCAAATTTATTTTTATCGAAAATGAATATGGTAGAGTCTTGCTACTACATCTTCATGTAGTGCCAAAGACTTTAATGTATACTACTAGACAAGCTGCGCGGTACACAGAAATTGAACCACTAAGTTGTGGTCAATTGACCGTAACTCAATATTACCATCTCGCTTACTCTCAACTGGAACCCTATAGCGCTCCTTGTTTATGAGCTGTCAAACTTCCGCGTTATATGACGCAATTTTACTTTTAAACAGCCCGTCTAGCAGTATACATTAAACTCTTTCTGTAGTGCTGAATTTATGATCCCCATGTCTTCCTCATTCACATTCTTATTCGAATGATAATCCTCGTTTCTCTTTCTCATTTGCTAATATCCGCATAATAAGTATTAATATCTTCTTCTATCTATCTAATACGAGAATATATAAAAGCGGAATTCAACTCATTCACTCATTAATCATGATATCTCGAAAACTACTAAAACTAGGATCATGAAATTTAGTCAGATGTTAGTTTGAGTAATGTAAGGGTCCGCTAAAAAAGGTTTTTTGGAAGGGTGCATTTGAACATTTTATGATACACGGAAGCGAAGCAGTAATATGCACGAGGGTGAAACCGCGTGGGACATCTAGCAATATATATGTATTATTCATCTCAGGAATGTTATTATGAGAATACGCGGTACCACACTATGCCTTTATTATCAGATGCCAGAGGATTTCTGTTGGATTACATTACAGCCTCATTGTCTAGTCACAGTATACGTAGGCTGTAAAACCGACGAGGTCGTTGGTTCAATTCCCAGGTCGGTCAATCAAAATTATAGAGACTTTCGATTCGAAGAAGATCACACATGTGTTGTCCGAGATTAGCAATTTGTACCCGGTACGGCCTATACCACTACCACTTATCACATCATGGGGTTTTTTTATAGCATAGGCCGGTATATGAGCAAGTGGGTCACCTGATTGTAAGTGACCTCCACCGTCCATGTACGCCCACAATGCCAAAGAATCATGAGGCCGTTGCTGACCTAAAAGGAAAAGGGATAATTAAGGGATTGGGAATGGGAGGGTGATTTGGGCCTCCTGATATCTCACTCACCGTACGAAACGCACCAGCAAGCTGCTACTTTACGCTGGTTTTCTGTGAGACAGTGGTAACGACCCCGACGAGCCGGGCTATTTATGTTGTAGACAAAAGTGTCTACAACGTGGCTCTACCACCCAAAATGGGGGAAATAAGCTTGGAAAACCGTGGGTGACAGAAGCAAACCACACATCACTTTGAATTACAAAATACTGCCTGGCATTTGACTGCGCTCGTCACCCCAAAATATGCCCAGTATTTTCACTCTCTCTTATTTCTTTAAAATCAGACCGCAATAACGCTTACACATTGCTGCTTGGCGGAAGAAATAATCGAAGCGGTGATATCGGCCCAGACGGCATTCGTATACAAAGGACCTACCACCCACTAAATTTAAGTATGTTATGTAATTTTTAAAGGCTCATTAAACTGAAGATCAAGGAAAAGGTCAGTGAAATCTGCCTCAATGGTTTTTAATACATTAGAAGGTTTTGTTACATAGGGCATGAAGGGCATAGATAAATAGAAAAGCAGTTTGAATATTGTTAGTTCCGCTGTGCCGCACTTTAGATCTAGTTCACATGGCAGTTAGCACAGTATTGAACCTTTTGTAACCGCCAAAAAAACTGAAGAGGTTGTCATCTCGTCTGTATATACCGGTATACGAGTATGCATAATATATATTTTTATGTATGTTCAGGCATTTGGATGATACTTTAATAAAAAATGAAACCGACTCAAAGAAAACTAATATAAATAACCAATTTCATATTCTTTTAAATTGATTATATTTTTGTTGAATCAAGTGGATCAACTAAAATTGGAACGTCTGAACCCAAGTTACCATTTTTCGGTTGTAAAAAAACGTGCGGGTTTAATTCTTATATTGTTGTATAGATTATGTGGTAAATAAAGGATATATTAAACTTTTGCGCTTGTTTCAGGCGGGTTACTTACATAAAAGAAGCTCTGACAATACAAAATGGCAATTAAGATGGTTCATTCTATACCAGGTAAATGATTTAAGACTAATTTCTTACAAAAAATCCTTTTAATTTGTATTCAGAAATAACACTCAAGAGTGAATATTTGCACCGATCAGTAAGTCACCAAAAAACTGCTGTGTAGAAGTAAAATTGCACCATATACCGCGGGAGTTTGATAGCTGACAGACAGGGAGCGGGAGAGGGGTTTTTAGTTGGAAGTAAGCAAGATGGTAATATTGAGTCAATTGAACGTAACTTAGCGCAATTTCTATATACCGCGCAGCCGCGCCGGTCTAGTAGTATACATTAAAGTCATTGAATGTTACCGTGTCTTTTCCTACCTCGATACTGACAAAATCATCGTACCCCGATGGAGCCACAATATAAAATTGGATTGAATTGGAAGTGAGCTCTTTCGCGCCAAAAACTCACCTATCAGGTGTACAGAAATTGCCACTAAGCGTTCACGAGCACTATGAGACCTCAGAGTAATGTTTATTATGAATACGGAGGTATATCATTGTTTTTCGAAGAAGGCCAAAAGTATCAGCTTTAGTGGCTCGTTTTGACTAGTCGCGCTTCGGGTCAGCTGGTGTACATCCAGTTACTTTAGGCGGGGATCATGCTACCGACTCTCGACTGTCGACGTTATATTTACACTGCTCTATACCTACTTACCATCACTATGATTTCCGTGACAGGCTAAAAAAGTTAAATTAAACACATATGGCCAGCATATAAGCATACCCCACCGAAAAATGTTACCAAGTAACATGCACAAATATTGTCAATTACTTGGTGGAGATTCGGCTTTACATGACTTACATAAATTGTCAACATATTTTAAGAAGTGTGTAAGCAAAGGTTGAGAAAGTTGATTAGTGTTGCTAACTTTTATTGCAAACACAGACGTAATTATTTTTTTCATTGTAGTGACTTCTTCAGCGCAAGTAGGTTGGTTCCGTGGATCCTCGTATTTCTGAATTGCTACCGTTACCACCGCTGCTCTTTCCCTTTGTGACCCTTTACGACTTGTACGCACGAGATTTTAGTACTTCTGCCGTTTTGTGGTCGCACCGAAAAATATTACAAGTGCACGAAGGTCGCACATCTCCCGCTGTACGACCGTGACTTTGACGACCCCAATTAGTCAAGGATACCGTGGTAGTATTCTACAAATACCCTCAATCCACAGGGTGGTTCGGTGAAGTGCGTCTCAATTCTCCAGCAACCAAAGTTGTTATTTGTGTACGGTACGGTTGATTCTAAAATCTTTTTGTGCAGAATATGTTGTTTTACTACGAATCGGAGAACAACACGAGGCCTACAGGAGCACTCCTTCTAGAAGGTTCTTATTGCGAAAGACTCAGCAAGACGCCGATGGAGAGGAACGCGTCGGTAAGTACCGATTTCACATAGGTGAAAGAAGAAAATAATAAAAACATTTATTGTCATACATATTAATAATAATAATAAAAAAGTAAAAAGGAAAAGGGTAAAAATAGGGTCAAAAGTCAGATGCAGAAGGCTGTATTATTGGACACGGCACGCATTATGAGTAGTTTCCTCACACTGGAGCCCTAACCGCCGGTGGCTTGGGTCTTAGGCCTCGCCTGTGGAGGGTGATACTTTTTATTTTTTAAATGTTGTATTTTTTTAAGTAATGTGATATTTAAAAATGTAAAAAACCTTTTAAAATAAAGAGTACTGTACATAATAATAAAAAATAAATAAAGAACATGTTCCAACAACTGGTCTCATTCAGCTAGATGCTAGATGTATTTTTTTATAGTATAGGCCGGCAAACGAGTAAGTGGGTCACCTGATTGTAAGTAATCTCCACCGCCCATGTACACCCACAATACCAAAAGAGTCATGGGCGCGTTGCCGACCTTAAAGGAATTGGATTAATTAAGGAATTGGGAAGGGGAGAGAATTTGGGCCTCCGGAAATTTTACTCACTGTACGAAACGCAACAGCAAGCTGCCACTTGACATCGCGTCGGTTTTCTGTGAGACAGTGGTAACAACTCGGCGGAGCCGGTCCATTCATGCTGTAGACAAGTGTCTACAGTGTGACTCTACACTTTAGTTTATTGTGTTGTGTTTTATTGTGTGTTGATTATGTATTTATGTTTAGTTCTGCTTCACGATATCGTACCGAAGGGAAAGCCAGCGTCAGTACGAGTTACGCGCCGCATCGGAAGTGGACTGCATTCATTGGGTCGACGCCATCCGGGAGGCTAGGTGAGTACTAGTTACTAGAAATGACGTGTGTTTGTTTGTTGCCAAACGTCTAATCTTTATATATATAATTCTACTGTACGTGTGTATGTGACTGAACTCCTCCTGAACGGCTGGACCCATTTGAATGATTTTTTTCGTATGCGTTTAGGTGGCGCCCTGGATGGTTTAGATTCACGAGTGGTAGAGCCACGCTGTAGACAATTTTGTCTACACCATGAATGGGCCGGCTCGTCCGGGTCGTTACCACTGTCTCACAGAAAACCGACGTAAAGTAGCAGCTTGCTGCTGCGTTTCGTACGGTGAGTGGGATATCCGAAGGCCTAAATCCTCTCCCCTTCCCAATCCCTTAATTATCCCTTTCCTTTAAGGTCGGCAACGCGCCCATGATTCTTTTGGTATTGTGGGCGTACATGGGCGGTGGTGTTCACTTACCATCAGGTGACCCACTTGCTCGTTTGTCGGCATATACAATTAAAAAAAAAATTAACCCGTTAGGTGGCGCTGCTGTAGTTGCGGGTGAAACCGCGCTGGACAGCTAGTATTGTTTAGATTGTTGAATCATTACACAATATTTTTAACCATACGTAATATACTGGCCTCGCTGGCGCAGTTGTAATGCGTAAACTTAGACTGAGACTGACGCTGAGGTCTCGGGTTCGATCCCCGGGTCGGGTAAAAGTGATATTGGTTTTTTCTATTAGGAATTGTTCAGTAACAATAACTGCGCCACCGAGGCAGTCGAGTGAGCTTATTTGTTAAAACTAAATGCGATGGTGTTCCCATCTTAAATGTCATTAAGTAAAGATTGAACGCGTGACGCCACACACGCGATCCTGTAATTTGTGATGTCTTCAAATTTTCACGTTAGTGTGGCCAAGAATTATGCACTATGCAGGCTTCCTCACAATGTTATTCCATGTCACATACATGTTTACAAGGTGGTAGGTCCCTCGTTTGCGAGACACCGGCTGGGTTGGTACCACCGCTTTGTCTATTTCTGCCGCCAAGCAACAGTGTTTAAGCACTGTTGTGTTCCGGTGTGAAGGACATTGAAGCCAGTGTAATTACTGGGCAATATGAGACTTAACACCTTATGTCTCGGGGTGAGGAGCGCAGTCCAGTGTCATCCAGTGCTTTATTTAAAGTTCTGTGTGGCGTTGCTTCTGTTTATGGGCAGGCGTGGCGCTTACCATCAGGCGAGCGACCTGCTCGTCTTGTCATTCAATCTAATAAAAAAAAAACATAGGTTAGGTTCGCTGTGGATTTGGATAGATCCCGCGATCATTTTGGTGGTCGATACCACTGTCTGTTCGAATAAATTCTGTTCGAATAATTCATTTTGCATCAAATATTCTATACACTGTATTAATGCGTCACTTTAAGTTTATTCGTTTCGCCACACTCGGAGTTCAATAATAGTATTTTTCTTGGATTTGCCGTGCCACCTCGTCTATGAGGCAGAGCTAGGCATCTAGTGACCCCACGGTTCGGTGAGGTTTTTTCTGCCCCTTGATTTAGGACGCTATAGTCTGTCGGAAAATCGGCACAAATTCTAAGCCTCGGAATCGAACCTAGACCTGATAGACTAAGTATACCACTAGACCGGCCGGCCCATTCATGTTGTAGACAATTTTGTCTACAGCATAATGGGCCAGCTCGTCCGGGTCGTTACCACTGTCTCACAAAAAACCGGCGTAAAGTAGCAGCTTGCTGCTGCGTTTCGTACGGTGAGTGAGATATCCGGAGGCCCAAATCCCCCTCCCCTTCCCAATCCCTTATTATCCCTTTCCTTTAAGGTCGGCAACGCGCCCATAATTCTTTTGTATTGTGGGCGTACATGGGCGGTGGTGTTCACTTACCATCAGGTGACCCCCTTGCTCGTTTGCCGACCTATACTATAAAAAAAAATATAGGATAGGTAGATATATAGTAGTAACTCTTTATTTTAGACACACAACATCACAACAAAACCACACCAGTAACATAAAATAATTTGTAATAAATATCTCCTTTCCATCAAAAGCCGTGGTCACCCCGTCATTAATGGTCTGAAAGGAACATCTTTTAAAACAAAACCGCCCCACAGTTAGGGCTTGTTAGAAACTGTATTGATCAATAGCCATTGTATTGATCAGACATTCTGTGGAACTAGCGGTCGCTCGCAATTGTTCTCGGGGTATTCTGAAAGTTACGTTTCTGTTATACAAGGCTTTTCTGAACTTTTGTTTGCGCTTAATTCCGTCGATGTTCTTTCAAAACTCGCTAGTTTATTTGTAACAAGCTTTTGCGTCGAAGTCTTTCTTGTGATATTTCCGGGATAAAACGTAAAATAAGTCACTTTTCGGTCTATAAACTATCTCAATGCAAAAATCATGTCGATTCGTTTCTCTGTTGGTGCGTGATACAAATATATATAATACTAGCTGTTGCCCGCGGCTCCGCCCGCGTGAATGCCTATTTCCAGGATTAAAGTAGCCTAGTGGGCGCCCCCGGTGAGAAACGCGCTTGAAAAATTACTAATGTCGCTATTAAAATAGGGGTTGATCGTAGAGGGTTGATAATTTAGGGTTGTATGTATTTTTTAATGATGTATCGTAAAAAAATAAAAACAAAAGATTTTGTCAAAAAAAAAAAAATTGGGTGGACCACGCTTAACATTTAGGGGGATGAAAAATAGATAGTAGCCGATTCTTAGACCTACTGAATATGCATATAAAATTTCATAAAAATCGGTCGAGCCGTTTCGGACGAGTATGGGAACGAACATTGTGACACGAGAATTTATTAATATATAATATTAGAAGATAATACACTTTCGCGTTTATAGCAATTATAAGTATGTTATTAACTAAATTAGGAGCAGCATGAGTGGTTTTGGTAATGTTTAAAAAACTTGTTTTTTGTCGTGGCTCCATCCACGTAACATTCCCGTTCGCCCGTTGGTTGTTGAATTTTTTATAACGCCGAGATGCTAACTTCTTTAATTATTTTGATAAGCATAATTTATAACTAGAACTACATTATATCCTACACAAACTTCCCATTTCCTTTTCACCTCTTATCTTATGGAATATCAATAAAATACTTTATGTAGTTATCTTTTCATCATATAAATGCGCTGTCATAATTCCATCTTGTTAAGTTCCGCCTGTGCGTGGATCAATTAGTTAGTCAGGACATTTTGTAGGACACCTTGTAGTTATAGGTCAAAGTTTATTCCATTTATCCCGAAAATCAGCGCTGTTGACGTTGCTTCTAGGCAACGTTGCAGCATTAAGATACGTGTCAGCTTATTTGCACACATTAAATTAAGAAATATTATTGACGATTCTCGTATAATTTGTGTCCTTTGTTGTAAGTGTGGAAGTAAATGCATTTTCTTTCTTTCTTTCTTCTATTTTAATTTCAACAAGAAATTCCTCCCTCAAGGAGAGAAATCGGAGGTGAAAGACTAAAACATCGTCATTTATTCAACGATTCTAACGATTCCTTCACTAAAAATAGTAAAATGAAAGCTTTTTACCAAAAATAAAATTAATTAAAAATTTAAAATCCATATACCGAACCACTTTTGGGTAGTTTTTTTTAAGTTTAATATTTGACTATAGCGCCAATTAGAAAAATTGTTATACAAATAAGCAATATCTCGGAAACATACATTTAGTCAGATAAATCCGTTCAAAGAATAACTATTTTGGTTTATAAACCGTCGATACGCATACAAAGCGGTCCTTGTAAAGCGTTGGGGTCTGAGGGCCGGAGCTTCCTCCCGCCGTTGCCATGGCGACGCCATAGGATTAAGGTCGCGCTGGCCCTGACACACAATCACCCGACACGCTAGTTACCTTTGTATATATTACCTGTGTCTTGTTGCCATAATTATAGTTATGGATGAATATTTTTATAATGAGTGGTAGAACCACGCTGAAGACAGTTTTGTCTATAACACGAATGGGCCGGCTCGACCGGGTCATTAGAACCAACATAAAGTAGCGGCTTGCTGCTGCGTTTCGTATGGTGAGTTAGATATCCGGAGGCCCAAATCCCCTACCCTTTCATAATCCCTTAATTATTCCTTTCTTTTAAGGTCGGCAACGCGCCCATGATTCTTCTGGTATTGTGGGCGTATATGAGCGGTGGAGACCACTTACCTTAAGATGACCCACTGCTCGTGTACCAGCCTATGCTCTTGGCTTTATGCTATCTTGGGTTCTTTCAACTCAAACAATCACACTTTCTGTTTGAGATTACTTTCTTGTTTACCAGCGTCAGCTTTTCCATCATGATTTTACGGTGGGTTTGGTATTATATGGGCGACCCACCGTCTGATCCCTACAACCTGAAAAGGGAATCATTGCCTCTATTAGAAAAATATAATTATTTTTTATGAGTGGTAGAGCCACGCAGTAGACACTTTTATCTACAGCATGTATGGGCCGGCTCGTCCGGGTCGTTACCACTGTCTCACAGAAAACCGGCGTAAAGTAGCAGCTTGCTGCTGCGTTTCGTACGGTGAGTGAGATATCCGGAGGCCCAAACCCCCTCCCCTTCCCAACTCCTTAATTATCCCTTTCATTTGCCATATGCCTATGCCATAAAAAATACAATAAAAACAAGATGTTATACTTTACAATTGCTTAGGTACATACTATTTACCAATGCGTGCGTATGTGTAATTAAGTTAGAAAAAAAACTAGGTATCACGGAAAATCTTGTCTCTGTAATTTTCGTTGGATTAAGATTTGCATAATTTAAAACCAATATATATTCGGAGTTAGCTCTGCTTTGACTGGCGTCTGTTCGTGAATTATAAATCTGTATGAATTACTAAGATGTTACGCCATCCTTGGTCCCGCCTTGTTCGCGTGTAGTTGGATTTTGTTAGGATAATACTGGAGTTGTATTCATTTTAGTTGACTTGTAACGGAGCCACTCTGTAGAATGAACTGTCTTCACGCTGTAGACACTCCTGTGTACACTTGTGAGACAGTGGTCACAGCGGTAGAGCCGGCCTATTTAGGTCACGTTAAAGAATACGTCTTCGGATCCCTTAATTACCCCTTTCCTTTAAGGTCGTTAACGCGGCCATAATCTTTTGGTATTGTGGGCGTACATGGGCGGTGGAGATCACTTACCATCATGTGACCCACTTGCTCGTGCCGGGCTATGCTATAAAAAAATCTGCCTCTTCGTACCATACCTTTGACGGTATTTGGTATTACATCAATGACTCGCCATCTGAAGCAGGGTGTATCACGTGCAGGCGAGGTTGGCTTTGGGCCTTAGATGTTAGTGGGCTTACACTCCAAATTTCAGGCGTCTTCCTTTTTAAAACATATACGCCCGAATACTGAAACGCAAGCATTTAAGATCGCATTAAACCAAACACTTCAATGTATACTACTAGACGGTTGTTTAGAAGAAAAATTGCGTCACATAACGCGGAAGTTTGAGAGCTCACAGACAAGGAGCGCGATAGGTTTTCTAGCTGAGAGTAAGCGAGATAGTAATATTGAGTTACGGTCAATTGACCGCAACTTAGTGATACATTTTCTTCGTACCGCGCAGCTTGTCTAGTAGTATACATGGAAGTCTGCTGTTGAGTAGCGTTTCAGTATACGGGCAATATATACAAAATATATATATACCTTGAAACGTAGGATAGTTCCGTTGACATCATATAGGAACCCTAACAATTACTAAATCAAAAACGTTTATATAGTAGGCAATTAAAATAACGGCACGTCCACAAGTTAATATAAACGAGGTGAAAATGATATGTCATGGTACAATTAAAATGATTACCATGTTATTGTTATCATCCGGCTATGTAGCTTCCATAAACACATGAATCTCTCTATTCTAAAAAAAAGTAACTGCCGCCGCCGCTGCCGCTGCCAAAAGCTTGTCACGCTATCTCCTCCGAAACCGCTGGGGGTATTTATTTATTTATTTATTTATTTAATAGCAATACCATTAGGTAAAACACACTACTAACATAATATAAAAATCAATTAAGTAACAAATCATGAGCTTACCTTTTAAAGGTATTTACAGCTAACACAAAAAAATTACAATGTCATAATAACGTAATAATTATTATAAATTATAAGATAAGTAAAGTAAGTAAATTATTTTTAAATGAAATGTAATATGTGAAATACGTAAACTAAATATTGTGAAAAACAAATAACTTGTTTTATTTTTAAATGGGCCAATTTATTGCTTAAAATGTCAGCGTCAATACATTTGGGCAAATAATTATAGGTTCTCATCATTCTTGTTATGGGAGTAGTGTAACCCAAATTAGTTTTATAAAATTTTTCTTTAAATAATTTGTAGGCAGAAAATCTAGGTAATCGGCATGGAGTTGAAATATTTATGGGTCACCCAAATATTTATATATTTGGGTCGAGACCGATACCAATCGATGCAGAATAATGTGGGGAAGAAAGTAACATATGTGTCATATTCGTCGGACTTTAAGTTTTTTTTTAGTATAGGCCGGCAAACGAGCAAGTGGGTCACCTGATGGTAAGTGATCTCCACCGTCCATGTACGCTCTCAATACAATAATCATGGGCGCATTACCGATCTTAAAGGAAAGGGATAAGTTAGGGATTGGGAAGGGGAGAGGAATTTGGGTCTCCGGATATCTCACTCACCGTACGAAACGCTGCAGCAAGCTGCTACTTTACGCCGGTTTTCTGTGAGACAGTGGTAACGACCCGGACGAGCCGGCCCATTCATGCTGTAGACAGAACTGTTTACAGCGTGGCTCAACCACAAAAAAAAGTTTAATTTTTTTTACCCCCTGATAAAGAGGGTGTTATAAATTTGACCCATTTATCTGACTGAGTGTGTAGCCGTCTGTGTCTGTTACTGTAAAGTGACTGGACATTATCTTCTTCGATTTAAAGTTCAGTTTAGTTTGACCTCTAACCTTTGGCAGCATATTAGAGTTAATAAAAGTAATTCGATTGACAATCAACAGGAAAGGCTGTTGCGATGGTAAGTGCACATTCAATAAAGCTTTAGTCTAAAAGAACACTGGATGCATCCAATTATTTTTAAGCCATCTTTATTCTTATACGCTCAAGTAGGAAGCCAATATCGTTTTCCTCGAAACGCACTATATTTTCGCTCTCTTCATGAGAAGGCGGGAATGAAAAAGGATGGCGCTTATCATTCTTTTATGGAGTAAATTTCTCGAAGAACCAAATTTTGTAGAATAATTGTTCTCGGAGATTTGTTTGTACTAAAGTAATTTATTCAGGCTCCATAAGTAAACATGGCAAAGAATATACAGAACACAGATCAACTTCCCAGGTTTTTGAGTACTTGAAATACGTTTTAGTAAGATAGAAAGAAAGATAAGAAAGAAGGACGTTTATTATTAGAACAATAGTTACAGAGTATTTAAAAAATAAACACAAACAAAAAATACACACAAACTTAAAAATACTACGCAATTATTGCGCCAACAATGGCGCCAAGATCTGTCATCTGTGGTAGCCGATCAGGGAAATGGAACAAACAATCTTCCAGTTCATAGCTGCTATTATGCTAAAGAGATGTTAGTAAGATCTGTGATGTTATTGTTCTAAAAAAAAAAGAATAAACACGCATCAAATATGTAAAAGAAATATGCCTCAATGTTTGTCCACAGTTTCAACAAGCTTCTCCTGCAGAAAGAAGAGCTAGAACAGAAGCAACTCCATCTCCTGCAAGTGGTGGAAAGTGAAAGGACATCTCGCTGGCAATACGCGCAGCAGTGTGACGAGCTTAGTAATGAAGTTAAGAAGTTGAGGACTGAGGTAGTATCCCTTCAGAAAGTTTAGAGGGGTTTTAAGTGGCTGGTATTCCCTTTCGTAGTTCAGAGCTAAGATTTTGTTATTTTAAACGAAATAATTATAGACTGTTCGTCCGACTTATTAATAGAGTTCTTGAAGACGCTTTCTGGATTCTTCTCGAAGTTTTAACGAATAAAACGCAGAGGAGTTAAGGGTCTAATTGTTACTTATGGTGCAACATATACACATCCATTTAACCACCAAGGTCTCGGAGGTACCTCTTAGACCTTAAGAACGGCTGTCTGAGATGAATTACCAGAGACACTCGATGTTCCGACCATCTTTGCTATTATATTTAGTAACCATGCATAGAACTTGATAGACCTAGTGATAGAGATTATTATTAGTCAGTAACTCGTGTTTCCGTCAGCTGTGTTCGTACAAGAAGGAGCACGAGCCGTCCACCAGGGCCGCGTCTACCTCCAGCTCGTCTCCAAGCCACTCTCCCGACATCGACCCCGCCGAACTGCGCAAAATCAAAAAAGTGCAGGTAATTTTATTATGATCAATGACTATTGAAAATACATTGTTTACAGAGAATTAAAAATCTTGAATTATGTTTAATCTATAGGTTTATTTTATATTTTTTAATCATTTTTACAACAGTCCACGCAATTTTAAAGTCCGCACAGTTTTCTTAGCTAATGCTAGATTCAAAATTTATTGAAGCGCGCAATTTCAGTTGCGGTGATATTGCCTCTATATATATGTGTGAATCTTATTTTTATTTACCTAGTTATTTAAACCAAGCAGAGTATATAAGAAATTCCTCATAAATACAGGTTTCATAAAATAGAAAGAAAGAAAGAAATTAAATTTATTTGCAACAAACACAAATTATACACGTATAAAAAAAAACAGATAAAAAACACTTTGCTGCAAACAGGCTCCAACTCAGCAAATATGTTGGCAGTACAGCCAACGCTGGTCTTCCGTTGGGCCGTTTGATATGATTGTCACGGAAGACAAAAAACTTTGTATAATAAAATAAAATAAAAATAAAATAAAACAAACAAATTGACATAAAAATAATTAGAAGCTAAAATAAAACTAAATCATATTATCTAAAAACAACAACAACAACACTATTAATTAATTAACAACACTAAATAAGTATTCAGGAGATGTTTATACATATCAAACACAAGCACTAGGTGAAGCGAAAGATTATTTCGCTCTACTATCTGGCAAAGTACAGAATAGACTATTCAGTTAACGTATTGTTGCTTGCAACAGGTCGCCGTATTATACGCCAATAAAAGCTGTATCAGTTCAATACATTGAGCTCGGAGTACAAGTAGTAGATATATTGAGATAATGTTACTGCAAAGTGGACAAAGTTTCTGATGATCTAAAGATAAAGTACCAAAATTGAGGGTATTTTGTACCAATACAAATAGAGAATTGTAATTCTGTTATATATTGGTGCTTGACCACGAGCGGAATGGTTCTACTAAGTACTAAGTCCACTTAAATCGCAACGCTAAATTCCATATACGCATCTCGACTGAAAAAGGGGCAAGCGGAGTCCGAGTAGTTTTAGCGGATTAAGCTGACTCCATAATGGCTCCGTTCCGTTCGCGGTCTAGCGCCAGCATTATTCTTAATCACTATTTTATCTTAGTGACCATCAACCTAATCTAGAGATAACAGCCTGCTAGCGCAGTCTGCAGCTGTGATATGTGGGCGTCGAATTCAGTGCA
Organism: Mimas tiliae; assembly: GCA_905332985.1. Taxonomy (NCBI): domain Eukaryota; kingdom Metazoa; phylum Arthropoda; class Insecta; order Lepidoptera; family Sphingidae; genus Mimas; species Mimas tiliae. Next base: position 1,774,467 of record HG995254.1, read on the forward strand.
GGTCCTAGGGTAATGTTAGGATGAAGCAAGATTAGAATATGAGGTCTCTTGCCCAAGGTTTGGTTTTTGTAAAGCCTCAACTCAGAAAACAGACATGCTGAGACGACTCTAGCCCCTGGTAATTGTCTGGAGCAACCGCTCTATTTGCCATATGGTAGAGCCGGCCTGGTCGATTTTGAAACAAAACGCTTCACATAAAAAATAGACCATCACGTACCTTTGTTTCGTCTGATGATTAAACGGGGTTTTAGACTATATTTAATGGCTCGGCTGCGTGAAACTGAAGCGGAGTTGGTCATTAACTAGTGTCTCTAAGTAATGTTAGTTTTATGTGCAGAGTTTCTTCCGCGGGTGGCTGTGCAGACGGCGCTGGAAGCAGATTGTCGACCAATACATAAAGAGCCCCCATGCGGAGAGCATGAGGAAGCGGAACAGGTATCTCATCCCTCATCATCTGAGGAATATTCGCTTTTGTAACTGCTCCAAGGCAGCAATGCGCTGGATACAAACTAACAACATTTCTTTTTATGTCATAGGTCGTCAAACGAGCAAGTGGGTCATCTGATGGTAAGTGATCTTCACTGCCCATGTACACCCATAATACCAAAAGAATTATGGGCGCGTTGCTGACCTTAAAGGAAAGGGATAATTAAGGGATTGGGAAGGGGAGAGGGATTTGGGCCTCCGGATATCTCACTCAACGTACGAAACGCAGCAGCAAACTGCTACTTTACGTCGGTTTTCTGTAAGACAGTGGTAATGACCCGGGCGAGCCGGATTTATATTTGTATAACAATGTTCACGCTAGTGTCACTTTCCTTTTGCATATTTTGACACATGTATGAAGGGCCCCAGCACTTACACTACTTTATGAAATTTAATGATAGCTCACAACATATATCACAAATGCATACTGATATACGATAAGCATACTATGTCAGAGACACCTTTACATATTCTTGTCTGTGTCATACGATCTTTCTAGCTAACTGTTTCTCCATCTAAATGCATCAAATGCAGAATCTAAATCACCTTATAGAAAAATAAACATAAGTTTATGCCAGCATACCTACCCTTTAACTGTTTCTTATTAATGCAAATACAGATAGAAGGATTTTAGAGTGAAATTGAAATATATTTTGCATTTATCACGTATTTAATTTCGCAGCCTAGTGTTCAAGATGGTGGAGGCTGAGGAGGAGTATCTTGAACAATTGGAGATATTGGTAAGCAAAGAAATGAGAATAACTCCTTAATGTCACTGGTAAGTCATTGCAGCGTAATTAGGTCGCGATGCCTACAAAACTGTCTGTACTGACTCTACTGACTGTCGAGACGAAAGTCGCAGGTTCAAAACCAGCCCTAAGTGCATACACCTCTGACTTTTAAATAAATAAATAAATACCTAAGAAGTTCTTTATAAAAATTTCGAAGGTATGTGAAGTCTGCCAACCCGCATTAGGCCAGCGTGGTGCACTAAGGCCTAACCCCTCTCATTCAGTAGAGGAGGCCCGTGCCCAGCAGTGGGACGTATATAATATAGGGCTAGTATTATTATTATTTTATTACAAAATGCAACCTTATTCGCGCCACCAAACATACGCTAGATGAGGAGCATGTGTAATGTATAATCACATAGAATATAGATAATGATGTAGAGATTTATTTAAGACATGTTTTTGAAAGGCAACTCAATTCTTTGGAGGCATGTGATGTTTTAGATATGATTGTGTTTTTTTAATGATTTTTTTATTATCCCTGTATTATACTTGCCCCACTGCTGGGCATGGGCCTCCTCTACTGAATGAGAGGGGTAAGGCCTTAGTCCTTGATTGTGGTTAACTATTAGTTTTTATTATGCCAATATAAGTAAAGAGTTATAGTCAATAGACATATGCAAGTCACTTTCTGCGGTATATGCAGTTGGGGCTGAGCTACTGCTAGTATTGCTCTTCCCCGATCTTGCACTTGGGTTATTAAAATACACAATACATTTTGTTTTTGTTGTTGTTGTTGTGTGTCTACAATGAAGAGTTACTATCTATCAATCTATCTACTTCCTTAAGGTGACCTGCTTCCTTCGACCATTCAAAATGGCGGCGAGCTCGAAAAAGCCGCCATGTACACACGAAGACGTCAACTCGATATTCCTGAACAGCGAGACAGTGCTTTTCCTCCACCAGATATTCTTCAAGGGTCTTACTTCAAGGATGGAGTCATGGCCAACGCTGGTGCTTGGTAAGTACATCCTACACTAAATGGTGGTATGCCATTGATAAAATGTTTGCCCTATATTTGATCTTAATTTGCCAGGTGCTCAGTGTATTTCGTGTCATAATCTTTCTAGATGAAATTTTTCAACCCTTTTGATATTGGACAAATATTTTGACGAGTGGCATACCGCACTAACTCCAGTATGTGGGGTTGGTGAAACATGTTTTTATCTTCCATTCCTGTCAGCTGTCATCTCACTTTACACTTCCCTTTTGCGCACCGTCTTTCACACAAAGTGCTCGGTGAGTTTATTCTACAATATCTTGATTCATAGTAACGAACTATAGATACAAAGATACAGTATAGATGCAAGTTTTTGTGTATATTTTCACATGTAATTTACAAGACACTCCTGTGTCAGTCTATTGGATTAATGGTTAAAGATGATCTATAAGCTAGGCTACGCCGTGCTGTATTCTTTTCAGCTAGTTCGCTTCTCATAGATAATGATACCAAAAATATGCTGTGCTGCGCTTTGTATAGCTTTTTTAAAACATAATAGCTGACTTGAATTGTGCAATCCTGCTGACTTGTATGTAGATGGCATTATGCTATAGTACCCTTGCACAACCTTACCGCGTGCTCACCTGCTTAGTCTTAACAACATAGCGCAGCTCGGAAGGAGAAACTTAGCTTAGCACGACCTAGCTCAGCTAACCCTGAAAGCAAATGAACTTGCATCTATGCTAAGTCTGCATTAGTGTTCATAGATTTGATTCAAGTTATTTTCATTTAACGCCAGGCGTTGTCTAAACGAGATTTTTCGCAGGTGATCTGTTCGACATGCTCCTGCCTATGCTGACGATATACCAGGAGTACGTGCGAAACCATCACTACTCACTGCAGGTTCTGACTGAATGCAAGCAGAGCCAGCCGTTTGCTCAACTCCTGTCGCGGCTGGAGAGCAAGTCCGCCTGTCAGGGACGCTCTCTGGAGACGTTTCTTACTTATCCTATGCATCAGGTGGGTGAACATATTTAAAGATCTTCGTAGTGTTGAAGATCAATCTTTCTAATGTTAAGCAAATGTAGTACATAATATTTTTAGGCAACATTTGTTAGATCGCAACACCAGACTTGTTGGGGACTCCCTATTTATCATTTATCGATTGATAATGGAGGTGTCCGAGAATGTAATGCCGGGTAGATTGAAATAATAGCCGTGCAAGTAGTAAACAAGTTGTACGCCTGGTGGAGTGACAGTTGCATTATAAGAGAGCGCTCCGTCATTGGGAGCATGCACCTAGCATTAGCAGTAGCATTAAACCATTTTGGCTTCAGTCACCTTTTATTCGACATTCAATCTCATTACGATCTATGTTTACATTTGACGTTGATAATTGGTTTAAGAGAATGCCATTTGCAACTTTCTTGACGCTGAGACTAGATCGGAATGATGTTTTAAACATTTTAAATTACGAGAATTGGCCTTCTGTACTGTGAGTACTGTGAGTGCTCTCAGTTCTCTGGGTTCTGTGTGTTCTTTGTTCTCGGTAATCAGTCACCAGTCTCGAATACATTACTACGTGGTTACGCTGGCTCAGTTGAACTTATTGTTGCATTCAGTTCGTTCAGAGTGCTCATGGGTAATAGTTCTAACAGTATTATTATTTATTTTTTAAAATTAGATTTAATTAATGAGGTGCACGGGTGCTTCTTCTAATACTGGAGCCTTCTTTGGTAATATTCAACGAAATAATCCTATATACTATTTTCAGGTCAACCTACGTCTATCGCCATCACGATTTCCAAGAAATAGACTGTTTACCTACTAGTTTTGCAGACGTCCTGCAGTAGGCGGGATGTCTATTTATAATATAATCTTGATTGTAAATTCTATTGAGCAAGAAAACGAAAGATATAAAAAAAACTTAAAAATAAAAAAGCACAAAGGCGGTCTAAAATTTTCCCAAATTTCTTCCAGACAACCTTTGCATGGACTGGATGTCTCTTTCTTGTCTATTTCATCTAAGTAAATAATAGGCGCATAGTAATTTAAAGATTGATAAGAAATTGGATCTATTTCTTATCCCAATCGTGCCCTTTTTTAACCCCCGCCATTAAAGAGGTGTGTTATACGTTTGGTTCATTTGTCTTTATGTGGTATCGTAAACGATATCAATGGATTTTATAAACGAATAGACCTACCTATTAAAATGCGTTTTTATTTGTTTATTTTAATTGTTCTAAGCTATGTTCATCTGTTTAGAAATTACATAGGTTCGATTTTCTAATTTAGGTTTTTAATAATATAGCAGCGCAGTGGGAAGTGGTACGGACTGTCGAGACGAAAGTCGCAAGTTCAAAACCAGCCCCGATACTTCTGACTTTTCAAAGTTATGTGTATATTAATTGTTAATTATCACTTGCTTTAACGGTGAAGGAAACATCGTGAGGAAACCTGCATACATGAGATGTTCTGCATAAGAATTTCGAAGATATGTGAGGTCTGCCATACTGCATTAGGCCAGCGTGGTGGACTAAGGCTTAACCCCTCTCATTCAGTAGAGGAGGTCCGTGTCCAGCAGTGGAACGTCTATAATACAGGGCTAGTATTATTATTATTTTGTTACGATATTTTAATTGTGTGTCCCCAGTGAGCTTGACATAAAAATGTCGTAAAAACTACAAGGCAAACATTTCTGTAATATTTGTTAAACAACAGTACCCTATATCACCCGAGGATAGTGTAGCTTCCCAACAGTGAAAGAATTTTTCAAATCCGTTCAGTAGTTTCGGAGCCTATTCAATGCAAACAAACAATCAAATATTTCCTCTATAATATTAGTAGACTGCCTCAGTGGCGCAGTTGTAATGCGTACGCGTTACGATTGAGGCTAACGCTGAGGTCTCGGGTTCGATTCCCGGGTCGGGTATTGGGTTTTTCTATTATGAAATGTTCAGCATCTGGAGTCTGGAATTTGTGCCCGGTATAGCGACAGGCTCGCCCCCTATCACATTGTGGGACGGAGATATGCGAAATGTGGGTGTACTGGTTACACCTCTGCCTACCCCTTCGGGGATAACAGGCGTGATGTATGTATTTACAATATTAGTATAGATGATGGTGGTGTTGTAGCAAACACTAGTGTACATTATTTGGTTGCCAGATCCCCCGGTATATAATAACTCTTCACGAGCTGTTAGCGCACACTCCTCACGACCACGTGGAGCGACGAAGCTTGCAACACGCGCGGGCACAACTCGAGGAGTTGTCACGGCAGATGCATGATGAGGTAATTATATAAACTAAATGCTCCCGTAGTGGTAGAAATTTTACATCTATAAGCATATGTACTTTATTACTGACTTCAAATAATATAACGAAAATTATGAGCATTTTATTTTAATATTTTATTCTCTTACCCCCGGTTTCTGAAAGGCTGATCAAATTAACATTCAACTAACAGAACTTTGATTTTGACACCGCTGTCAAATCAATTCGAGTTGCTGAAACGTTAATTAGTGATTTTTTTAATTTTTTTTGTTTTTTTTTTATTAGATTGAATGATGAGACGAGCAGGTCGCTCGCCTGATGGTAAGCGCCACGCCTGCTCATAAACAAAAGCAACGCCACACAGAACTTTAAATAACAAACCACTGCATGACACTGGACTGCGCTCGTCACCCCGAGACATAAGGTGTTAAGTCTCATAATGCCCAGTAATTACACTGGCTTCACACTGGAACACAACAGTGCTTACACACTGTTGCTTGTACAATGCGGTGGTACCAACCCAGCCCGCCTCTTGCATACGAGGGACCTACTCGTACCACCGTGTAAGCATTTATTACTGCACCGTAAGCACTTTATTACTGACTTCAAATAATATAACGTTTAACAAAACTTAGAAACCGACTTCAATGTACAGCAAAAGCATGTAAAATCCAATACAATAACACAATCGCGACGAATGTACTGTTGTCCGTTGAGGAGTTTAATTTTTTTTTCTCTGTACTCCGTCAACAGATCTTAACCAAATGTATATGGGACTACATCGCAGCTAAACTCTATCGAGTTAATTTTTTCCTATAAAATCGGTCTACAATTGGCGGAGAAATCGACGTTCATAAATAAAAAAAGCAACAAAAAAAAAATCGCGCCGAACTGAGAACCTCCTCTTTTTTTGAGATCGGTTAAAAAGCAGGTTTTCCGTTCGGTATTTTTTTCCAATTTCTATTGGGCTGTGTCGCTGCCGGTCATAAAATTGCACCGACTCTAAAACTGTTTGGCTTTTCTAGATGAATGTAGCGCAATTACAGTTGGGAGTACTTAGTGATGTAAAATGTAGGAAACTGAATCCAAATTTCTTCAGACCTGCCTGTGTTATTCAGTGAGAATTTACGCAAACCATTATTGATGATAATTTTTAATGTAACATCTCACTATCTCGCTCGCACCCATGCATCGTAATGGTCATTATGCAAGCTGATGTCAAGGTTTGCGTCGTCTGTCAGTTGACAAGCATTCTTCCATAATTTGAATGGCTTTTAAAACTTATTTAATTTAGGAAAGACTGCCTCGGTGGCGCAGTTGTAATGTTTTACGACTGAGGCTGACGCTGAGGTCTCGGGTTCGATCCCAGGGTCGGGTAAAAGTGATATTGGGATTTTCTAATACGAAACGCTCAGTATCAGCCCGGAGTCTGGAATTGTGCCCGGTATGGCGATAGGCTCGCCCCCTATCACATCATGGGACGAAATGTGGGTGTACTAGTTAGGGCGTGAGTGCGTATTAATTTAGGAAAGATTGTGAAAAATTATTTTGCAATATATTTTGGGTAATCGATTTCAATAATTAATATAAATCAACTGAACTACCATATTACTATAATCCTATATCTCCAATCCAAATTTACGTTGGAGTTCAAGGACGAAACAGAGCACAGTCTGGGCTTAAAATATCAAAAATCGATATGTCCTTGACGTCCTCAATGTCTGGATTATTAGAATACGGTGTCAATGTTAATGATGGCCGATTGTTAATTACACTACGAAACTTGTTGACTGACTTCAGAGGTGATAGCACGAATAACTTGCGAGAACGTATTCGTATCGAAATGTCAGAAAATGTTTGAACCTTCATACAAATGCTCGTTCTCGATTCGAATACTTATTCGTAAGTTGTTCGTCATCGCCCCCCTGAATTCTTTCTTGCCTGGTGTTATCCCAGCCTAGCGTACCTTAATTAATATACCTACCATTAGGTACTACCATAGTTTTTTTTTTTATTGAATAGGCCGGCAAACGAGCAAGTGGGTCACCTGATGGTAAGTCTCCACCGCCCATGTACGCCCACAATACCAAAAGAGTCATGGGTGCGTTGCCGACCTTAAAGGAAAGGGATAATTAAGGGATTGGGAAGGGGAGGGGTATTTGGACCTTCGGATATCTCACTCACCGTACGAAACGCAGCAGAAAGCTGCTACTTTACGTCGGTTTTCTGTGAGACAGTGGTAACGACCCGGACGAGCCGGCCCAAAATTGTCTACAGCGTGGCTCTACCACTCGTGAAGATTTATCGGTATTTGCTATTATATGAGGCGACCCGCCATCTGACCCCCCACAACCCGCAACGGGAACCAAGTTTCGCTATTGCCTCGTCTGTTGATCAGCAGTGTGCCATGTGCAGGTGGGCCTAAGATGTTGATGGATGTTGCCCACTGAATGACTTCTTAATAATAATAAAAAAATAAAAATCAAATATTAGCTTTGCTTGCGGCTCCGCCCGCGTGAATAGACTTTTCCGAAATAAAACGTAGCCTATAACCGTCTCCAGGGTCCCATCTATCTCTACATCAGAATCGGTTCAGTGATTTAGGCGTGAAAGCGTAACAAACAAACTTACTTTCGCGTTTTTTTTTATAAAAAGTGTCCTATGTTACTTCTTATACCTCCAAGAATATGTGTACAAAGTTTCATGATGATCGGTTAAGTAGTTTTCGCGTGAAAGCGTAACAAACAAACTTACATTCACATTTATAATATTAGTATGATGATAATTTTATGACATATGCTCACGCCTATGTTCCCTAAAGGTTATGCAGAGATGCAACTAGTACAGCTACATGTGGCCGAGCTTCTTGCCGTTCCATGATATACCATCTCGCCATATAGGGCACAAATATACGATAACCTCCGAGGAATAGCCGCAGTGAAGCGAGAGGCGGCCGGTTCGATTCCCGCACCGAGACAAATGTTTGAGAGATCCACAAATATTTTTTTCGGGTCTAGGTGTTGTGAGACCGTAAGTTTCTTAAGAGACAAGTACAAGAAGTTTACAAGGTGGTAGGTCCCTCGTTTGCGAGAGACCGGCTGGGTTGGCACCACCGCTTTGTCTATTTCTGCCGCCAAGCAACAGTGTGTAAGCACTGTTGTGTTCCGGTGTGAAGGACATTGAAGCCAGTGTAATTACTGGGCATTATGAGACTTAACACCTTCTGTCTGGGGGTGACGAGCGCAGTCCAGTGTCATGCAGTGCTTTATTTAAAGTTTTGTGTGGCGTTGCTTCTGTTTATGAGCAGGCGTGGCGCTTACCATCAGGCGAGCGACCTGCTCGTCTCGTCATTCAATCTAATAATAATAAAAAAAAACCCACACTTATAGTCACCTTTCATAACTGCGTGTTATACTTGAACGACAAAGAATCTTATGAGATACGAGTAGAAATAATAAAATGTATTGTAGGTGAGTGAGACGGAAAACCTGAGGAAGAACCTGGCCGTGGAGCGGATGATCATCGAGGGTTGTGACATACTGCTGGACGTCAACCAGGTCTTCATACGTCAGGGTACGTACAGTCTAATGCATTTTTGACTTTAATATATTTTAAGGGTACATGTGATAACCCAGAATACGCGATTTTCGGGTACGGGGTAGTATTATTTCCTAAAAGACTCTTGGTATTCCACATGGAATTTTCCACCATTTTATAGCTTTGCCATAGGTGGGTGAAGAGGGTATCTAGAACATAGGTAATAAATAATAATTAGAACTCTCTATGTCTAATATATTATTCATTCTCACGAAAGGGTGTAATTTCATGACAGCCTCTGTAGCGTAGTTGGCTGTGAAACAAGAAACGGTTTTGATCCCCGCACTGAAACAAATGGCCGTGTCCCACCAACGAATATTTGTTTCTGGTTTGAGTAGGTATTGTGGGAATCCCTGATACTCACGATACAGGTTTAACCCAGTTAGGGTTCAGGATATGTGTTTTTTTTTATTCGTTGAATGACGAGACGAGCAGGTCGCTCGTCTGATGTTAAGCGTCACTCCTGCCCATAAACAGAAGCAACGTCACACAGAACCCTGGATTACGGAGCAATACATGGCACTGAATTGCGGTCGTGATACCGAGACATAAAATGTTAAGTCTCATAATGCCCAGTAATTTCACTGGCTTTAATGTCCTTCAAACCAAAATACAACAGTGCTTATATATTGCTGCTTGGCGGCAGACATAGACAGAGCGGTGGTAAACCCAGACGGTCTCTCGTACCACTTAGTGAGACTGTCGGGTGTATTTATTTTATCATGTCGTTTTGCAGGCACACTATCCCAAGTGGTAGGCAAAGGTCGCAGAGCAACTCTTCAATCCAGGCAGGCGTTTCTCTTCAGCAACCATCTTCTACTGACAACCAGGGCGACAGGTGGCAGGTTGCATCTACCACCATGTGGCAGGCTGCCCTTACATGATGCGTTGCTGGTTGAGGATCCCTCTAATCATGATGACGATGGTAAGGAAGCTTTGAATGTTTTTGAAGCAATCGTAGAAGGCAAATAAAATAGAAAGGTTAAAGAAAATCAAAGATGCGCAGTTGATTTTAAGATAACAAATGCAAATCGTGATTATTCAAAACAAATTAAAGCTTTTGTAATTTTCATTTTATTTCAACAATTGCTAACGTTGTTACGAAAAAATATGTATGTAGGTACTGTTTTTCGCAAGGTGAAATTGTAAAACAAATAAAGGTGTTGGAAAATTACTAGGCGATGATACGCATTTAGCTAGGTAATAAAGTTTCTTAAATTGTTTTAAAGTTAATCCTATTTGTTTGTTCTTGGGTAATAAAACGAATAAAGTTCCAGAGGCTAATGTTTCGGTATGGGTGGGGTTGGTTAAGAGTAGTTTGCTCATTTTAGATTCTACTTCAGTGTGCTCATCACCCGGCGGAGACATCTACCAAGGGAAGGATTTCAAGATACTTGTCGAAGTCAAGGGGGAGCAGATCTGCGCGCATTTAGGTAAGAGTTGAGATGAATTTAAAGACAAACTCTTGACTGAACAAAAAGAAAAACATTGTGTTGTATTTATTTGTTGAAAGAGCTCAAAAATCTCTTAAAAACCCCTTTTAAAACAGAATTATCACTATAAGAAAATATTAAACACATTATACGATGACACATTTACCATAATAATTAGGTAGGATAAGTGAATCAATCAATTATTGCTGAAACTGTAGATAGTTTTGTCTACAGCATGAATGAGCCAGCTCGACCGAGTTGTTACCAATGTTTCACAGGAGACCGACGTGAAGTAGCAGCTTGCTGTTGCATTCTGTACTGTGAGATATCCGAAGGTCTAAAACCCCTTTTCATCCCTTAATCATTCCATTGATTAAAGGTCAGCATGGCGTCATGTGACCCAATTACTGGGTTGCCGACCTCTACTATAGAAATAATCAAGAGTGTGATAGTGTTTTTTGGGTCGGTGTCTGTTGAAATAGAACGCAGATTGCTTTGGTTGCCACAAAAAGTGATAGAGACATATAGATAAGACTTATTGGGCCTACAGGGTACTAGGCTGAGCCCGGTTCACCTCACGGATTCACCTGGGTTTCCTCTTTGTTACTTCCACATAACATTCTCGTTTCTAATAGTGGCAGCAACAGTAGAAGAAAAAGCAGCGTGGACAAGCGAGCTAGCACAATGCATGGAGAGTGCTGCACTTACAGCATTGCTCCGAGCATGTGGATCATGCGGAGGTGCCTCCGCCAGCTTACCGGCCTGCAGGTCTGATCGCGCACTCTTCACTGATGACGTAGATATCCGCTTCAGCAGGACGCTCAACTCCTGCAAAGTGCCGCAGATCCGCTCCGCCACGCCGCAACGTCTCCTGCAAAGACTTACAGGTTAGTAGATTAAAAATAATATCAACCCTCTAATATAATATGTTCCGCTGCTGAGCACAAACCTTATATACTAATGAGAGAAGTTTGTCTTAGATCTCCACGCTGACCAAATGTTGATTGGTAGAAATTAAACCTTAGAAATTCTTGTTGAGGAATATCACCTCATTTCACGATATTTTCCTTCCTCTTTAATCCAACAATTAAGTAAGCAAGAGGTAATCGAATACATATGTGGCTAAGGAACGTGCACTAGGAGCTGGGACTAAATCCACGACCTTTATTTTGGAAATAATTCCCTCTACCAAATAGGCTATCGCTACTTATTAATTGGGAATATGAGATGAAAAGCTACAATAAGTTCTAGTCCTATGTCATGTCCTAGAGTCTAACTACCACAGTCAAAGTTATGTTAATGCTAAATGACTATTCCCAGATCTGCGGTTCCTCTCCGTGGACTTCCTGAACACATTTCTGTTGACGTACCGCGTGTTCACGGACGGTGTCACCGTACTGGAAGCTCTCAAGCAAGTCTTCTACGAGCAGTCGCAGCAGGAGTTGGAACTCGCTCCTCCACCTGATGCTACTAGGAAGACCAGTGCTGCCAGCTCCGTATCTGGTAAATATAACGAGAGCTATGAAGTTGTGTTTTTAAGATTTGCGTACATTAAGGTAATTCCTTTACTATATTAGTAGTAAAGCCAGCTGTAGTCAATTTCATCTGGACTATCATAAATAGATTGGTTAGTCCGAGAATTATCTCAACTTTTGTTGTATTAACAATTGACTCACAAAAAAATAGCGATATGTCGCAGATTTGCTATTGCATTTCATACGGTTCATGATATTCCTTTACTTGAAAATCGGCAACGTATTCGCAACTCCACAGAGAAAGGATCCATTAAACTGCTAGTGTGTTAAAATTTCAACCGAATGCTTCGATTATTTGTTAATTACTAATCCTTTTTTTCATACGTCGATAGGTTATGGGTCAGAATACAGCGACCGTGACTGGCAGGCGCGATTTTGGAAGGCATCAAGAAAGAGTTAGTACCTATATTAAAAAGTCATTACTAATCACGTACGCATAAAAAGACGCTGACAGGTTCAAATACAAAAGGAAAATCGTTAGAAATATTAAAGTAGTTATATTGAAGGTCCGGGAACAACCGCCATGAGCTGGAAAGCAGTGACATAATAACAAGGACGGGGAAGGGAATGGGGATAATGGAAGACCAGAAGAGGAGGGAACCTGGAAGGGGAGGGTAGTCTGGAGTAAAGGAAGAGACAGGGAAATGGCAAACAAGATTAAGGACAGGGAGGGGAGGGCAAAAATCGATTCCGAAGGAAAGAGTGTAGTAAGAAATTATACTACACTTGTTCTGGACATGAAGAATTATAAAGGCTAAATGTAATACTAAAAATATAGGTATAAACTGTCGGGACCAATCGTGGACTCGATCATAAATTATCGTGTAATAGTCGATCATTTCCAAAGACAAATATTTATTTCATCCAAATATTCTACTTCAAATCATCTTATTATGCCTTAAACACCGTTCATTCATTTCTTATTGAGTATGTAGTTTTGTTATGTCTTATTATGAAAGTCAATAGTCCTTCGAATTTTGTAGAGTGGTCACACTACATTTCTGTATAGCATAAACAAAACTCTATCAACGCCTCTAGCAGTGGATAATTAATATATGAATGAATAAATGATATAAACCTACAATCTTTGACCATATCATGAAATGTTTATGTATAATAATAATAATAATAATAATAATAATAATTATTATTATAATACACCCAACAGTCACACACATAGTCCTGACCCCACACTAGGTAAACCTGTGTCGTGGGTATCAGGAACTACGAGGGACTTGCGGTCCCACAACACCCAGTCCCGAGACCAATATTTGTGGTTCACACAAACATTTGTCTCGGTGTGGGAATCGAACCCACGGCCTCTCGCTTCGCAGCCGACTACTCGCCCGCTGCGCCACGGATATAGTTGTAATCAATCAATCTTTGGTCCAAATAATATGATAGGGTGATATAATAATCGTGAATGTACTTGTAGGTGAAGAAGACGACAAACTGTCACCATACTTGATGGCGCCGTCACGTCGACAATCCTCCGTTAGCAAGGTAATTTTATAAGCAAATCACTTAATTTTTTCGATGAAGGATTATATCTTTTCGCTTATTGCGGACCCCGATACGATATTGTTTCGTGTAAAAAACAATGTATTAGTTGTTTCAAAGCCACATTTACCTATTATGCATTTGTATTGAAAATTAAAGAAATATTGTATAGGTTTCATGAATTTACGTAATGTACTATAGGTATATATTATTTAGTCATTAATATGATATTTCTTTTCTTAACATTCGGTGCAAAAAAGGCATCGTAGCTCTCAAACGGATGTTTAATTTCAAAATTCTATTCAACCCTTTAGAAATTACAGATTTTTATTCTAATTGATCCGCAGAGTTGTGAATTGAATCCACTATTTGTAAAATCTCTATAATTTAGTTTTGATATATGGTTGTTTTCTAATGCTTACCTAAGACGGAAGAAGACAACAGTCACTTGACGATACCTAAGATAATGGCCACATCCTCTAGCAATGAGACATTGAAAGGTAAAGGTGATTATTTGAACATGTTAATATTAAAATTGTAGAAAATAGTTTTTCTAATTACCTAATTTGCTTGGGGAAATTATGGTCAATATAGTTCATTTGTATAAAAGAGTACGTCCCAAAAATTAACTATTTTTTTTTATAAAATGCTTACTCGCTAAGGCTAGGTAGCTGTAATTACGGGGGATGTAAGACATATTTCATTTTGAGACGCATAAATTATAAATAACTAGCCGCTTATTTTAAATATTGCCTTGAAGTTCCTTTCATACATAAACCTACAACTTATTCTTCTTATTTACCAAGATCTCTTATATTTTTATTAATATAATCTATTTTTTTTCTGTAGGAACATCACCCTCATCACCCGGTGCTCTGAGCTCAGTGACCCTCGTCGGGAGTCCAAAAAAGGCAAGTCCAGAAAGCGGAACGAAAAGTGAACGCAAGTCACCGCCCAAAGACAACGACGCAGCTGCAGCAATCATGAAGGACGAGAGCATAGAGATGGTAGACCAGAGTGATGAAGACATTAAATACAAAGAGGAGGAACAGGAGAAAAACAAATATAAGATCGATGATAAGTTTAAAATATCACAGCGGTTTTCGGAAGTCTGTAATGTTAGTGGTAACTTTTCTGTATCTTCCTTGATTTTTTTACAATTTTCTCCCCATTTTTGCTCTTGGTGTATGACTGCTTACTTTATGGTAATAAAATTATCCTTTGATATTCTTTTTATATTTTTTTTAAGCAAGAAGTTCTGGTGTGTTCTGCTGTATTTAGGTAAGATTGTCTCTAAACGAAGGGAGATGGTAAGTAACGTTGTTTTATCAATCAATCCTGCTATTAAGTGTTTGACTCCAGGTGAAATCTACTCACGAGATTAAGTCACCTTTGTATACTAAAAGGATGACCTTTACAGGTTTAACATAATATAACACATAACCTTGCTTACGGCTTTATTAACGGTCCGGGTTACTACCCCGGACCTCTGGACTGAAAGGGGTACAAAATACTGAAATTCAAGGGCTTTAGTTTTATTCAATAGTATTTTTTTACGCATGTAACTCATATACGGATATCGAAACCTTTTTAACAGTTGCTTTTTGAAAGAGCTCTGAGGGGCTAGCACGGAAAACTATCGAAATCGTAATGTAAAGGTATCGAGGGCTCGATAGATAATTCCTTAAATATCATTGATCTATATTCCATATATATTAGTTTCTTTTACGGACGATAGAGGCGCTGTACAAAAATCTCATAGAAATTGTTGTCGATGACAGCTCGAATAACTTTTCGCAAGTTTCCGTGCTAGCCCCTCAGAACTCTAGTGGCTCTACTCTGAACTAGTTGATATAATAACCCATATAAACTGACCGATGTAAGCCTAGTTTTGTTAGTTTATGTTATGTAATAAGGCCAGGTGTCATTCCGTTAACAAACTTTGCTACCGAGATCCCGGGATCGATTAAATTTGTGTATTCGACAGTTTTGTGGAGCGCAGTGCGTGCCACGATCACCCCACCATCAGTTACTATATGTATTGTATGAAAACCAAAAACCTGGGAAGAGTTTGCACGTATAAGACCTGAATGGCGAAATGTTGTCCTAGCAGGTACGGATGCCTTCGAAACTGCCCGGCTCAAAGATCTGGATGCTAAGCGCGAAAATCGCAAGACTCGTAAGGCATCTAAGACATCTAAGGCCATCTAAAATTACTTGCATGATCGCACCGGACAATTATATTGTGCCACGTGTAACCGGACCTTTAAAACAAAACTCGGATTTTCAAGCCATGTCCGATCTCATAAAAGAATAGAGTAAGAGTCGCCGTCGACAGATAAGACGTGGAGGACATCATCATCATCATCACCATATATTTTGAGTATGAGTATGATGTTGGTGTTGCAGAGAGTGCGTACGATGTCGGAGAGCCCGCGCCGGCTGCAGCCGTCGTCGTCAGCAGCTGCGTCGGAAGCGCGGCGCCGCTCGGAGTCGGCGCGTGACGCCGCCGCCGCCGCCGCCGCCGCCGCACCCGACGAACCGCGACGAGCATCCGACTCGGGCACCAGGTTCACACCGCACAGGTCTGTCAGGTGAGGAGCTCTTCGTTATAGTCTTCTAATCCGTGTTTCCAACTTCTATTTTCCAAACTTGATAAAAAACAGCTAACAGTCACATATGCATGATTCTAAATTCGCACTAAGATAAAAGTCTTGTGATGTGGCTATCAGGAGGGGCTCTCGATCCACTACAAATATTTGTTTGTACAAATATTTGTAGTACGGGATCGAATCCGCGGCCTCTCGTTTCACAGCCGGCTACTGGCTCGCTGCGCCACGGAGACTGTCGAAAGCATGAAAAGTTTCTACATAAAACGCCCCTTTCAAGTTGGCTTCCGTAGCAGATAGTGAGTATGTCTGATAGATGAAGCTGTATGTTTCTACGCAACCAGGATCGCGTTTATTTAAACATCTCTATGATGGGTCAAGTAGTGTCAATTTGGTTGCTCGACTAAGCATACATACAGCTGGTGGGAGAACAACTGATATTTTTGTGTTCAAAACATGGGAAACATGGTGAAAATAGTATAGTGGCTTGTTCCGGGGTCAGCCAGTTTATATCCGTAACGTCAGGCCGACATAATTCTGGCGACCGTCGAGAGATGCAATGTCTTTTGACGGTCAATATTATAATTGGACTGCAGTTTACTTACCATCATATCCTGTGTAGTCACTTTGCCAGGATTAAAAAAATTGACAAGGCGACCTGGTTGCGCCACCACGGTGTCCCATTTACATAGCAGGTTTATATTTTTTTATTCCATCAGCGAGCGACGCTACACGAACTCATCGATCAACAGCGAACGTCGTCGGTACTGGGGTGGCTCGGAGCCTCGATCATCAGTTACGTCACAGGTTTCACAGGTAGCACAGGTAATTTGGCTAACCTTTGTCCATCCAAAGTCCAACGTATTACGTACGTACTGGTACATTCTAACCTTTAACTGAAGTCTCCTAAAGCATGCCTTGACGCATGATTCAGTGCATGTGTCAAAACCGTTGGTCAAAAATATGAAACACGTCAGCTCCATTGCGTCAAAGGACGAAGTAGAAAGTGTACGATTTATGGCCGTTCCTTATATTCTGTCTATCGATAGAATTGCTTACTATCGATAGTGTTTTGACAAATCTTTCATACAAAATGTGTCAATATGTTACTGCCAGTAAGCAAATCTGTCAATAGACAGAATATTGAGAACGGTCATTAGGGCATAGGCAATCTATCTATATATCCCTCCATTTCTCACTCTGGATCTTGATTTTTTGATGAAAGCATTTTTTTGTTGTTATTTTACAGGCATTTTGTTACATTTACTTGATATTACTGCAAGATTCCCTTAGCTAACATGATTTTATGTTGCTTATCAAAGATCGGATACATTTTTTTCCTGTCAGTAGCATGCTTTTATTTAATGTTATTTCTCTTCCAGTTATTTTTTATGCACCACGGTGGTCGCCAATATTTACCGGTGGCCTTCCGTTGTCTCGTATATAAAAATACCAATTTTACGTTTTGATTTAAGACTGCAATAATATTTATCTCATTACTCATTAGTAATCATTATTCCAGAGTTATCGTCGTGAAACCAGTCAACCCAAAGCGGGTGTCGTCATCACATCCTTCAGGCAATCACACAGAAGGTAGGAAAACTATAAATACCATTTTAACCTTATTATCCTATAACAATTCAACATTCACGGTTCAACGTGCTATAACGATCATTCTGGCATGAAGTCACCTCTTTTTAATCTAAAACTGTTAATCATTAACATTTTATGAAGCTTTTGCACGACTCTCGTTAAAAAAACTGATGCCTTCTTAACCATTAATCCCATAAAAATATCTTTATTAATTGGTATTCATTTAACAGCTTTGGAAAAGACCTCTTGTGGTGAGTGATTGGCGAAGGTAAAAGTAGACACCTAGTAGAGATGCAGTAGAAGAGTATTTTGAAATTTAGCTTCATCTAGACTATTTCCTCCTTTAGGAAGTAGATGTCCTTTGAAATGTAGATGTCCGATCACACAACACCACAGCAAAGGGAACACTTTCAGCGTTTCAGAATTGTATTTATAATTAACTGAAGCACGGTTTTCATCCCTTCTGGTTACCAGTAAATCACTAGTACATCACTATTTTCCTCTTTTTCCATCATTTCGTAAATGCTGTATGTTATCTTAAGGATTTGATTGGAGAATTCATTTGTCTACTATATTAACTTAGGTTGGGTTTGATAAGATTAGCATATCGTTGCTAATGGGATAAGCTTACAATTAAATGTTATGCCAGAATTCAAAAAGTAAAATAAGGACACTAAACAGAAACTGTAGGAACACAAAGTAATTCGTATTTATATTATAAGTACCTAATTAGTTTTATCAAGTATGTATATAGATTAAAATATAGACGTATAGGCGGTAGCATTGTTTTGCTCAAAAATACACACGCAGTATAATTAGAAAATGCAATTTATCTATTTATAAAATTATAAGAATTACATTACTTAATATTTCATAAAAAATAAAATTTATAAAAATATATCTTAAGCTGCATGCATTTCATAAATAACTTTTAAAATAACATTTAAATACACAAATGATAACCAATTGGAAATTATCTTTATGTTTAATCTGAATTTATATCTGTACTTCCTTTTTTTCATATTTCACAGTCTTTGCATGTTTTGTCTACACCTTTATTATCGCTGTTCTTCTTTTCACTGAGTTTTCAGGAGTTATTTCTGAAGTCCTCTATAGAACGGGAGGATTTGTGTTTTTAACAAAGCAAGTGACCAACCTTCCTTACACTATTAATTTGTCAATTTGTCTGGATTGTAATGGATTGATTTCGGTCTAGGAGCAGTACATCCACTGCAGCTGTCGCCTTCGCTGTGGCCACATCAGCATCATCCAATCCTCGCTCACCACCACCGACCTCACCTCCTGCAGCTAGACGTGACTCTGTCATTTCCACTGCTGCAACTATGAGGGTCCTTAATGTTTTGCGGTAAGGATGCTGTCATTATTTTATCAAAATTGTTAAATAATATTCTTAGTATGAGGGTGACTAAGCTCCGCTTTTGAAGACTTGCGGAAAATGTGTTATGCCAAAGTTTTGGCCGAACTATAACGACTTTCCACTTCTACACAGCCGAAATAGTCCAAATAAAATTGTTGGAGCCGTTTTTGAGGATACAGTTACGAAAACCACTATATAAATGGTGATTTCTTAGGTTTACGCGAATATTACACATTGAAATAAAACTAGTTTATACGGATTTTATCGCGGTTTAATTTTTATTTTAGTCCCGATGTTTCGAAAGCTTTTCAGCCTTCGTGGTCACGGGAGAGACTGAGGTGTAGGTCGTCTCGAAAAGTTAATGTTACAATGGCTACCTTCATTTTAAAATTCTACAATTATTTTTAATTATTTAAAAAGTTAGTTGACACTAGTCCGATCTACGCAGAAAGAACGTCGAGACTAAAATAAAAATTAAACCGCGATAAAATCCGTATAAACTAGTTTTATTTCAACACTATATAAATGCTCATTTATCGTGTGTAACGATCAATCCCAATTAGATATGTTGCCAAATATTAGCTTCATGAGGTCAAACTTTACTCTAAATAGCAAAAGTAGATCATAGTATTAAGATGTATACTATGGATTGCAGTATGTATTCATTTATATTTCCCATAGACACTGGATTTCCAAACACTCGTACGACTTCTGGTCTGACGAGCGACTCCGCGGCCTGACCATGGACTTCCTCAAGGAGATCGAAGGCAGTCCAGGGTTACTTCCAGCTGAACACAAGGCGGCATCTCAGCTGCTTCGGTTGTTAGAGCGAGCGCCTGATAGGACTGTGGATTTGAAAGCCCTTTTCGTTCCGCCTAAGGCAAGTAGTCGATCTTTTTAACCGACGAAAAGAAAGATTTTCACGATTCTTCAGGTCTATTCGATAGGGTTTACTTTGATGGTGGTCCCATTTCAATTTCAAGAAGAGATTCTACCCTTAAGCGGGTAAAAACGGGGATGGAAGACTTAAACTTTACAGATTTATGAACCGATTTTGATGATTCTTTGACAGGCTTTTGGTTTTGTCATTAAAATTCCAAAATCTAATAATGCCTATACGACCAAAATAAAAATAACTCGTGTTATTTTACAATACAATACAATTCTGGACTGTGAAGTAAGATCTGAGTTTGCTGCTTTTTCTTGTTTTAGGTACCAACCAAAGAGAGCATCGCGACGTTATCAGCTCTTGAGATTGCAGAGCAAATGACATACTTGGATTATCAAATATTCAGCTCGATTAACAGCGAGTACGGAACATTTTATTATTATAATATTTCTTACGACACTCAATAGCTAAGGGATTCAATATACAATAATAGATACTTAACTCAGTAATATAGATTTTAGATTTTATAGGGATTTCATTAATCACAAAGCACTGGTTAAAGGTACATTCCACATGGATTTTGTTCAATTTCAGAGAATTCCTTGGTCAAGCGTGGACGAAAGCAGATAAGGCGGAGCGCGCGCCACATATTCTACTGATGACGTCACACTTCAACCACATTTCCAACCTCGTCATATCTGAGATACTGAAGAAGTACACGGTAGTTGGTGAGTACACGTTAATGCTTTTAAAGTGGTTAAAATTACTACCTCATAATATTTTTTTTGGTAGAGACCAGCAAACGATTCGAAGTAGGTCATCTGATGTCAAGTAATCTTATGATGGTGAAGTGATGCGCCCATGAACATTCATGATACCAGAAAAATAATGATGCGTTGTTGACTTTTTAAGGATAATTAATGTATTGGGTGTTTGGCCTACGGATATCTCACTCATAGTACGAAACGAAATAGCAATCTGCTACTTTAAGTCGGTTTTTTGTAAGACAGTGGTAACAACCCAGTCGAGCCGAACCGTTCAAACTGTGCAAAACTGTCTACAGCGTGGCTCTACAACTTGTTGTTCTTTGGTAAGATTTTCATTTCTCGTAGAGCATTTGAAAATTGTGGTCCTGAATGTTCCCAAATCTTCTTCTTCCACCTGCCCTTATCCTACTCGCAGTGGGGTCGGCGCAACATGCTTTTTATCACATATTAAAGAAAGATTTGGCTTGTAGTTTTTATGACCGACCGCCTGCCTGACGTTAACCCCTCTGGGGAATAAATGAATGAATGTTCCCAAATAGTAAATGTAAAATTGAAAGTGGTTTGAAAATGCCGTCCTAACTAAGCTATATCAAATGTTGGTTCAGGTCGCGTGGCAGCTATAGAGAAGTGGGCAGCCGTCGCCGACATCGCTCGGTGTCTTCACAACTTCAACGGCGTGCTGCAGATCTGCGCCGCGCTCTCCAACACGTCCGTGTACCGACTCAAGAACACCTGGGAGAAGGTGTCCAAGACTGTAAGTATACTCTCTTCTAGATCATTCTAGAAGAGAGTTTGTGATGTTATATCAGATCTAGTATCTATTCTGTGTATATAAAAGACAAAGTTCTGACTTTCATTGTTCAGCCCAAACCATAAAGCTTTCTGTCGGACCATAAAGCTGTGGAATAGTTTGCCGGCGCACGTGTTTCCTCCTTCCTATAACATGGGATCCTATAAACGGAGTGTGAAGAAGCAACTAAGCAGGCCGGCATAATTCTGCCGAACTGCGATAGATTCAGTGTCTATCGTTGGTCGACATTATTCATGGATTGCGCTACACTTACCATCAGGTGTAGCGTAGTCGCTTTGCCGAGCCAGGATAAAAAAAAACTTGAAAGACTTGGAATTGGAGGGTGTTTATTTTCTATTGTAGGTATCTTTTAGGAAGGGATTTCTCTAAATTCATCCATTACTTACTTAATATAATAATACTAGCCCTGCATATACACGTCCCTCTACTGGGCACGGGTCTTCTCTACTGAATGAAAGGGGTTATATCCAGATTGGGCACTCTATAGCTGCGGCCTGTAATCCCAGGATTACATCTGAAATTTGACAGTTGTTTAGGAAATAGACCCAGATTTCAAGATCGATGTCTTCTAATACTTCATTGCTAAGGTCTTGATGAATGTTCATATTTATATTATTACTAGCTTGTGCTCCGCCTGCGTGAATGTCATTTTCTGGGATAAAAAAGTACCTAAGTTACTCCTTATTACATTAGCTATCTGTCAATGAAAGTCCCATCAAAATCGGTCCAGCCGTGAGCAACAGACAGACAGACAAAAAATGTTATTTTGGTATATGTACCGTATAACATTCATAAGCATGTAGTAAAAAGCGGTTATTTTAATATTACAAACAGACGCTTCAATTTTATTTATTTGTATAGGCAAGCCATATTTTGTTGCAGAGCAAGCAAACGATTGAACGGATGCAGACAATAATATCGTCAGAATGTCGATTCAGGATACTGAGAGACGCGCTGCACAGGTATTTTTAACATATACATACGCACACACAGCTCTAATTCCTGAAGAGGTAGGCAGAGGTACACCAGTACATCGCATCTCCCTCCCATGATGTGATAAGGGGCGAGTCTATCGCCATCGTATAAAAATTTAAAAATATTAAATATTTAAAATATTGTCTGCATGGAATTAAATGGAGCAAACTCTGATTTATCAACAATTGGTTGTGGAGAAGTTTGCTGTTTTATCTTAGTATAGCTTGAATGGGCCAGTTCGACCGGATTGTTACCACAGTCTCACAGAAAACCGACGTGAAGTAGCTGCTTGCTGTTGTCTTTCATCCGGTGAGATATTTGGAGGCCTAAAACCCCGTTCCCCTTCCCAATCCCTTATTATCCCTTTCCTTTATGGTCGGCAACGCGCCCATGATTATTTTGGTATTGTGGGTGTACATGGGCAGTGGAGATCACTTACCATCAGGTGACCCACTTACTCGTTTGCCGGCCTATACTTACTATAAAAAAAAAATGATATTCGGAGGCCTAAAACCCCGTTTCTCTTCCCAATCCCATAATTATCCTTTTCTTTTAAAGTCGGCAACGCGCCTATGATTCTTCTGGTATTGTGGGTAATTATGGGCTGTCATTTACCATCAAAAAACCAATCACTAATTTGCCGGCCTATGAAGAAAAAAAAACAAGAAACTCATTCATGATCCAAATTATTTTTAGTCAGTATTCTGTTGTTGCAACAATTAGGTAGAATATTATATATTAAGTGATTTAGATGTTTCATACGGTGAGTGAGATATACAAAGACCCAAATCCCCCACCCCTCCCCAATCCTTTATCCCTACAAGGTTGGCAATGATATTTTTCTGGTATCTTATCATTAGGTGACCCAATTGCTCGTTTGCCGTCCTATGTTTAAAAAATTTAATTCTGCAGATGTGACCCGCCATGCATCCCGTACTTGGGCATGTACTTGTCGGACCTTTCGTTCATCGACGAAGGAACAACCAACTATACTCCAGATGGATTGTTGAACTTCTCCAAGATGAGAATGGTAAGTTTATTTTTATTAGCTTGAATGACGAGACGAGCAGGTCGCTCGCCTGATGGTAAGCGGCACGCACATAAACAGAAGCAACGCCACACAGAACTTTATAAACAAAGCACTGCATGACACTGGACTGCGCTCGTCACCCCGAGACATAAGGTGTTAAGTTGCATAATGCCCAGTAATTTCACTTGCTTCAATGTCCTTCAAACCGGAACACAACGGTGCTTACATACTGTTGCATGGCGGGAGAAATAGACAAAGCGGTGGTACCAACCCATCCGGCCTCTGCTCGTTTTGTCACTTAAGCTAATGGCTTCTGGAATCCTAGTCGCTTACCCACCTTATCGGATTCAATCTACCTATATCACAATGATCCCAAAAAGGTTTTATTAATACGCAGTTTTATATTCCAGATTGCTCATGTGATTCGGGAAATAAGGAATTTCCAGCAAACCCCGTACAAGATTGAACATATACCAAAGGTAAGTAAGTATATAAATGATTTTATGTCAAGTCGGTACGATATTCTCGAGGATGTCCAGGTCAGGAGTGCCCTAAACCGGCGAAGATGTATGAGAGTGAAGGAGGTAAAAGAGGTTTGCAAGTATCGTAGCAAGTGAAAATCCGTTGTCTCTGCCTACCCCTATGGGAAACAGGCGTGAGTTAATGTATGTATGTCGGTACTTCTAAACTCTTGCTTCTTAGTCGTTTGCTGGAAATCGCATGTTAATATAAGTATTATGAATTGATGAGGCGTCTCTAAAAGTACATACCTACGGAAGTTTAGACTAGTCACTACACGAATAGACTGCGCTTCGTCCGTTGCTCAGTTTTCTCTATTACGTATAGGTTAACTGCATCATTAGAAGTCTTATCAAGTCAACTGTACGGGACATCTATATTTGATATATAAATGATACGACTGTCTTTGATAATCACTTATATTTGATAATTAAATTGCTAAGTCTATGATATGATAAATGCTTGATGATATTGATTATGAGTACGCGTTCGCCGTTGATCGGTACAAATGACGCACTGAATATGATTCCTATAAAAATGTAAAATCGATGCGACGCGATATGCTAACGCTGCGAAAATGTATGGTTGGCCCGTACATGCTCCCGGGCGGGGGATGAATCTGATGAGTGGTGAATGTTAATCATGTAAATGAGTTACAAAATGATTGAACAATTTCATCTTAAGTAAGGATGATTTTGTTAGAAATGAGCGCTATCACTAAATTTGATTGTTGTATAACTAGGTGAGGTCTCTTTGTCCAATACATGTGCTTTAGATAAATATTTGAATTGCTCACTCGCGCACTGATACCCACTACAATGTGGCACGCTTTCACTTAAACACTGATCACTATCGACGCATAATATTCGGGGAGCCGGAGCCGGCGCTGGGGTTGGAGAAGCCATCAGCACCGGAGCTGCCTCCGAAGCCAACGGCGGCGCAGACGTGCCAAGCGCAAAGCGCTTTCGGTGCACACGCCGCCACGCGTATACTGCGCCTGCCACTCCGCCCGTACAGATCACCACGTAGATTATGGAATAGTGATGAACATCATGTGCTGATATTTGTTGTAATTGTATGTCGTTTGTTTTCAGCTGATCGATTTGCTCGCCGATCTCCTTTAATTGTTTCTTTTGATTGTCATATTCCATAGATAGGTTTGGATATGGACTAGTGTTCGCTATGGTCCAATTTATAATGTTGTTGATGGGTGAAATATCGAATTTCATAATTGGCGCTTTCGAGTTCATTTCATTTGACGGTTGATTTTGAGGAAATATCATAAATGAATCACCTTTGATGACGCAGTCAGGTCCAATATACATAATGCCGGCTTCCTTCACTTGCTCGGTTGTAATCTGATAACCACATATAAAGCGCAGTGTACATTGGCCACAACAACTAAATAAATAATTATTAATCTTTGTTAGCTCTTCCCAAATATCCTTACATGGATATGTAACAGTCTTACAATTATCAGCTTGATCTTTAAGGCATAAATTTTCATTATGTTTCATGTGATAGACTGGACGATGCAACTCACATAGTTTGGTACTAGGATTAAATTCAAGGCATTTTAATAAATCTGTGTGGGACATTGGCAGGTATGTATCCTTCTCAATGTTTATAGCAATGTAATCAGATATCGGTAATATGCTCACTGTATGGTTGTGTATAAATTTGGGAATTGGAATAACTTTGTGAATCTCATATTTTTCCCTGGTTATCAAGGGAATTTTGATTTCTAGTATAAGATATTGCTCGGTTATCCTTGCTTTAACCTTAAGTAAATTATATACTTCAGATATGTCAATGTGTATATTTTGAATCGGTAAAGATAAGTCCTTTGTTAGGTGGCTAGAAATTATACTCAATTCATTTTTCAGTTGATCCGGGGATATAAGGTGAATGTCAAATTTTCCGTGATAAATGTCTGTGATGGTATCCAATAAGGTATTTTGTATATTTTTCACATTCATCAAAATGCTGTTGGTGATGAACGTCGATAAAGTAAAGTCAGTGATGGTTTGTAAGTTTTGTGTTTCAGCTTTGAGATCGCTGACATTTTGCTCCAAGGTATTTAAATGTCTATTGAATAGTTTATGTTGCTTATCCATGACACCTTCCATTCTTTTTAGAAAATTGTATTGAGCCTCCATAACTGAAGTTTGATTCTTCCATAAATGTAAAAGATATTGCTGATTTGTTCGAACTGTGTCTATGTCCTTTTGATATTGTTCGGCGAAGTTGTCATCTAGTATGCCGAAGAGACTATGTGCCAGGTTTCCTACGCCGTTGATAAGTCCTCGTCGTTTTCTGTGTTGGATGTCAGATTTTTTGCCGAGTAATAAACTGTCATAGTAAGATAACTCTACGGAGCTATGTCGTAACTGCAATAGAATCATGTCACACTGTGTATGCTGACGTTGTTTTAAGCACGTGTCTTCAAGATGATTTAAGTACTTGTTAAATAATTTTGTAGCTTCCCAATAAGGCTCCATATCGTAGTACACTATAAGTTTCCAATTATCACGAGCAATATGCATGTCAGATAATCGGTCAAAATATAGGCTTTGATTAGCTCTGAATTTTGATATATTATAAGCACATTCCGTTGTTGCTGACAGCATTGTAAAAAGTAATAAAATAAACGTTATCAAATGGCTCCACTTGCTCTTAGTGACTCCCGATGACTTAGACCTTGTCAAGGGGGGATCATTTGGTTGTGCTTTGCTGTGTATTTCTTCTTGGTCTTTGTCGGACTTATTGGTGTTAATAGGTAGAAGAGATAATTTTGTGATCGGTCTTTTGATTACACCGTTTTTTGTTTTAACAGTTACCACTCTCACATAACCATCTTTCCCGGGGTGAAGTTCGATGACTCGAGCTAATGCCCATTTTCCTGCGGGCAGGTTTACATCGTGGATGATAATGATGTCGCCTTCATTGAGGTTAATCTTTGGTCTTAACCACTTGCTTCTCGATATTAACTGACACAAGTACTCTGCTTGCCATCGTTTCCATATGTCTTGATATGTTTTTTGAACTAGTTGCCACCTCGTCCGTTCATCCCTTTCCGTCTCAATGATAGTCAGTATTGGACCACTTGATAGAAAATGTGATGGTGTGAGATAATCAATGTATTCGGGATCTTCTGTTAAAACGCAAAGCGGTCTTGAATTAAGAAACGCTTCAAGTTGTGATAAAAGTGTACTATATTCCTCAAATGTAAACTTCTGTTCTCCTATTAGTCTGCGTAGATGGTATTTGAGGCTCTTTACTGCAGCTTCCCAGAGTCCTCCTGCACTTGGCCAGGAAGGGGCGTTGAAATGCCATTCTATTTCCATCTCGCTTACATCTGATAGAAATTCATCGGTAATGATATTCTTAAGTTGTACTATTTCTTGTTGCAATACTTTGTTAGCACCTACGAAGTTTGTACCATTATCGCTGTACATGTGGCGTGGAGTTCCTCGTCGTGCCGCCATTCTTCTTAAAGCTGCTAAAAAAGTTGATGATGTCAAGTCGGACACTAGTTCAAGGTGTATGGCTTTGGTTACCATACAGATAAATACGGCGACATAGCCTTTTGTTGTTTTACTATTTCGTCCTTTGCTTGCCCTCACTTCAACATAACCTGTAAAGTCTACTCCTGTATTATAAAAAGGTCTGGTAGGATTAACTCTTGCTTCGGGCAAGTTTCCCATTAACTGAAATTGGTTTTCTGGCGCATGTTTGCGGCATGTAATGCACTTTCTTAATATCTTTTTGACTGCTCGGTTACCTCCTATAATCCAATAACGTTTCCGCAACCATGCTAAAGTGATTCTGGCACCACCATGGAATACCATTTTGTGTGCATGGTCAATAAGTAGGTCCGTCAAGTGACAATCATGAGGTATTATAAGTGGATGGATCGTATTTTTATCAATATGTGCATTTTTAAGTCGACCGCCGACTCGGAGCATTCCTTGTGGGTCCAAAAATGGACTCAAATTAATTAATTTGCTTTTATTAAAGACCCATTCTTCCTTTTGCAAGGCTTCTATTTCCTTCATAAATTCACTCCACTGTATATGTTTTATAATAATCATTTGCGATCTTTTTAATTCATCAGCTGATAAAAACATCTGTTTGCTATTATATTTAACTCGTAGTATCCATGCAAGTACTCGAGTTGCACGCGTAAAACTGTTGTGCTTGCTAATCAAATCACTAAGGATATCTTTACATGGATACGTCGAAACATTTATTTGTTTTAAATTTTTAATCTCTTCATTTGTAGTAAAAACAGGTTTACTTTTAAGAACATTGTCATTATAAGCAGGTAGCCATTGCGGTCCATGCCACCAGCAGGACAGCTGAAGAAGTTGCTCAGCTAATAAACCTCGGCTTGCGCAATCTGCTGGGTTTTCATTGGATTTGATGTATCTCCAACAATTTGCAGGCAATATCTTCACAACGTCTCTTACTCGATTAGCGACGAAGGGTTTCCATTTGTTGGCATCACCTTGCAGCCAACCTAGTACTGCGGTTGAGTCGGACCACCCGTATATAATATTGTTGTATTCATCTAAACAGTTTGTTACCTTTTGCATTAACTTTGCTAATAAATGCGCTGCACTGAGCTCTAAGCGTGGTAATGTTATGGTCTTGTTTGGTGGCACGAGTCTTGATTTCGCTGCCACTAAAATGATTGATACGGAGGCATGTCCATGTTGTTCTGTCCTGCTAACTTTACAATATATGACCGCCGCGTACGCTTTCATTGATGCGTCACAAAATCCGTGCAATTCTAAAGTATCGTTTTTACGACAGTGCAACCACCTTGGAATGTTAAATTTATTAATTTTTACTAAATCCTTTTTAATTGTATCCCACTCTTTGTTCAAGTCCACTGGTAATTGATCATCCCACTGAAGATCTCTTAACCAAACCTTTTGGAATAAAAGCTTTAATTTAGTTGATATAGGTGTCAGCCATCCTAACGGATCGAATAGCTTTGATATTTCTGCTAGAAGTGTACGTTTAGTTTGTTTTCTTGATGACGTACATAAATTTGATTGGAATGTAAAATAATCAGTACTGGGTTGCCAATGCAAGCCTAGCGTTTTCGTGGATTCTTGATACTTAAAATTAAAAACTTCGTCTATATTTTTTGATGAATTATCTACGTCTTTTAATAAATCTGGACAGTTTGAGGACCATTTTCTGAGGTTCATTCCTCCTGATTTTAATAACTGGATTAGATCTGCTTGTAAATGTTTTGCTGATTGATAGTCATGGTGACCACTGAGTAGGTCATCCATGTAGAACTGCTCTTCTACGACTTTGGCAGCTTGGCTTTCTTGATATTTGCTACTCTCGTCTTTAGCCAACTGTCTCAAGGTCATCATGGCTAGGAAAGGTGCAGCCTTGGTGCCGTACGTGACCGTCGTTAATTTATATTCGCGTAGTGGTTCATTTGATGCATTACGCCAAATAATTTTTTGCAATTTTTGATCATCTTCGTGAAGTAAAATCTGACGGAACATTTTTTCAATGTCCGCTGTGTAAGCGTACTGATACTGTCTCCATCTAAGGATTAAAGATAGCAAGTCCTGCTGCAAATTAGGTCCACGTCTCATTACGTCGTTCAAACTATGACCTGTGGATGTTTTGGATGATGCGTCGAATACGGCTCTCAAAGCGGTTGTCGCGGAATCAGAGCGTAGTACACAATGATGCGGCATATAATAATTATCTAGCGATCTGTCGGTTGATTGGCACATGTGGCCTAACTCTTCGTATTCTTTCATGAATGATTTGTAGTCGCCCTTAAGGTCTGATTTCTTGGCAAATCTTTTTTCTAACTGTAGAAACTGAGCTACAGCCTTGTTTTTTGAGTCACCTAGTTTTTCATATGCGTTTTCCACTAAAGGTAGCCTTACTCGGTATCTACCGTCTTCTTCACGAACAGTTGTGACTTGATAGTATTGAATGCATCGATTGTCTTCTTCCGACATATTTGAATTATTAGTGCTGGATGAAATATCTTCAATTTCCCAAAAACGCTTGATCTGATCCATGTCGCTAATAACAACGTTACACTGAAAACTTTGATAAACAACATTACCACTTAAAATCCACCCAAGTTGTGTTTGTTGGGCTACATATTGAGACGATTCGGGCTTTATGATGCCTTCTAAAATTATTTAAGGATATACGTCTGAGCCCAATAACACATCTATAGGGCCGCTGATGTTAAAACTAGGATCAGCTAGTGGGATGTTTTCTATACACCGCCATGCCGGCCTTTGGAAAGACTGAAATGGTAAATTTTTGGTTATGTTATTTATTATAAAAACTTCGGGCATGAATTGATAATCGCTGTGATTTGATAAACATGTAATACGAAGCATTCCTTTGCAGTTGTTTTCCTTTCCACCGACTCCAAACAGAACACCTTTACAACGTTGTCGTGGTAATCTTAATATCTGGGCTGCATTTTCTGTAATTAAAGACATTTGTGCTCCCGGGTCCACTAAGGCGCGCATGACGTGATGAGTTCCATCCACGGCCTCTATTTTGATTAAAGCTGTAGCCAAAAGTACATAGGGATCGTTCCCAGAACTAACATGTGAGGTGCGACCACGTTGTTCCGTCACAGTTATGGCTGGCCTAGCAAAGGCCTCGTGCAGCAAAGTATTATGACGGCCATTGCACTCTTGACATCGTTTTTCCGAAACGCATTGTTTGCCTTTGTGATCGTATAAACAATTTGTACATAAATTAAATTTCGCCACAGCGTTTCGTTTTTCATTACTTGGTAATTTGAAGAAGCTATCGCAATGGAATATTTTGTGCGGATTTTTGCATAGTGGACATATCGGTTGCGTAGTCGAATTAAATATTTTTGCTGTGGAAAATTTTGACGTATTCCAGGCATTATGAGGTGACTTATTAAAATGTGCTTTCTTGATAAACTTGGCGTCTGACGTAGGTTGAGATACCTTAGATGAATCCTGTTTTTTACGACTTGTTTCGAGCGAGGTAAATTTTTTCTCTAGAAAATCCAAGAAATCTTTTAACGTAGGCAGCTCACGTGGTTTGGACAATGATGATGTGTATTCATTGTGGGTGTCCGCATCAAGTTTCTGATCCAAAATATGTACTACAAACGGATCCCACGTAGAAATGTCTACGCCTAGGTTTTTTACAGCATATAAACTCTCCTTTGTGGTGTCATGGATATTTTTAATATGAAAATATGTAGGCTGACTTATTGTGGGCAGATTCAGAAGAAGGTTAATATGAGACGCAAAAATTAATTAAACATTATTAAATCTATGATTAAGTATATCCCAACAAACTTGGTAATTTTCTGAACTGATGCGTAAATGTTGCACCAATTTTTCTGCCTCACCCCTCAATTTTCCCTTCAAAAATTGCATTTTTTGGGCGCTGGACATTGAAGGGTTGTTATGTATGGACTCACAGAATAAATCTTTAAAGGTAAGCCACTGATGGAAGTTTCCACTAAATATAGGGATATCCATTTGCGGCGTGGATTGGTCTCTATGTTGTACCGACCACATTCTGCTATTAAGTGATTTTTTGATGGAATAAAATTGTTCTTCGAATGTAGCAAAGGTTTGTTCATAATCTGAGTTTTCTGCTATCATTTCGCTATCGATTTCCCAATGTAGGGCATCAATTGCAGACCACCTAGCCTGAATACTTTTGAGCATATCTTTGAATTCCCACTTCTCCGATATTGTATCTAAATCAATGTTTTGAATTGTCCGCGAAAATGCCTTAAAGTTACTTTTTTGACGACGCAGCATTTCGTCTAATTTACTGTTCGTACCCTTATCTGCATAACTAAATGACGTTGATGGCATGCTTAAATCCCCTGACTGCTTTTCCGCCCCTGGTATGTAAAGTTGCTGACCACCAGGCGACGGAGTCCTTGTAGGAAAAGGAGTTGCTGCCTTTAATATCACCGGAGTCTTAGGTTTTTCACCTTCGACTAAAGATGAAAATTTTCTGATAAATGCTCGAGTGTCATTATAAAAAATAGTAGCTTGCTGATAGTAATTGGAAAGCTCTTACTTTGTTAGTTGATACTTCCAGTCGAGAATTACAGCTACCGTGAGCTATAATGTGCTGCAGTCTCCACGTGCTCGTTCTCGGCGCCACGTGCACAAGTTACACTACACAGAATTCACTCGCGACGTGACAATCCGGCTCGAAGGACCATTAAGATGTACGGGACATCTATATTTGATATATAAATGATACGACTGTCTTTGATAATCACTTATATTTGATAATTAAATTGCTAAGTCTATGATATGATAAATGCTTGATGATATTGATTATGAGTACGCGTTCGCCGTTGATCGGTACAAATGACGCACTGAATATGATTCCTATAAAAATGTAAAATCGATGCGACGCGATATGCTAACGCTGCGAAAATGTATGGTTGGCCCGTACATCAACAGTAAATTAAGTTTTAATAGCCCGAGTTAGAACTTAGGTTTATTTTTCCCTCTTTTCTTTCTTCATCTATAATAACTACTACTACATCACCGAGTACCGTTCACTAATAATAGCGGAGGAACGTCAGTACATGTTGGCTTTCGATTCAGAGCCTCATATATCTCAGAGATCGGTTTAGATTCTACAATATTCGTAGCCATAATGGTATTTTTTTATACTTATTAATTCAATCACCAGGGTGCGATTCAATCATCATGCGACTTCTTCCTCGACCGCTCGTTAATTATTAGTAATATCGGAGGAAGGTCAGTAACGTACGTTTACGTAAGGACAGAAAGTACGTTTTCGCTAAAGCTAGATATTCGTGTGTCTCGGAGACCTGTTTAAGTTCTACAAGTTTCAAAGCCATATACACCGTGTTACAGAAAGGTGTGGTCGTATTTTAGGGTCATTACATACACCTTACAGTACGTACCTATGTACCAGAACATTTCAAAACCGAGACCTCCTAAAATTTCACGTAAATTTTAATCACTCGTTTATTAAGGTTGGTAAGATTGATCACATCACTATTTATTATGAACTACACATACTTTTTAATAAACTTTAATAACGTGTACGTAATTCTACGTTTCAAAGCCATATTATGGTAATTTTTTATTACTATGCTATGAGCAGATATGCGACTTTCTCTTCGACCGCTCGTTAGTAATAGCAGAGGAACGTCAGTAGACGTTGTCTCTTGAGTCAGAGCCTCGTATATCTCGGAGATCGGTTTAGATTCACAAGATTCGTAGCCATTTAATGGTAATTATTTATAACACTTCAATCACCAGGTATGCGACTTCCTCCTCGACCGGTCGTTAGTAATAGCAGAGGAACGTCAGTACACGTTGTCGCTAGAGCTGGAGCCGCGCATGTCCCGCGGGTCGGGGTCCGGGCCGGGACTCGGCGCCGCGCTCGCCTCGCCCGCCTCCTAGCGCCGGCGACGCGCGTCGCTTGCCGCGCTGGCGCCGCTGCGTCACGAACGGTAGGCTGCACGCGCTTACACCGAACACGACACACAACTACTTATTTAAAGTATAGCACACGGACCAAAGATCTAAATAAACGCCGCGCCTTTTATACTTCTATAGATATACAAATATGGGGATAATAAGACCACAAAAAGACACTAATCTATTAAAATAACACATCGTTCGTGGCTACATTGTAAGCGTAGGATGGTACCAAAAACAACCTTTTTTGCTGTCGAGTTGATTTCGCTATCTATGGAGACATGTATTTGGACCGCAAATAAAGTTGGGAAGCGCCATAAAATTTAATAGAAGTGGGGTTAACAATTAATATGGAAACCAATCGTGACAATTTTTACTACCTACGTAAACTGACGTTTTCATTGCTGCGCTCATGTATAATATATTTCGCGTTGCATAAGACGTCAGATTCCAAAATAGGCTATGTGACATCTTGTTTATATTTTTGGTGTTTCTACCATGGTAACAAGTACAAGTTTTTGGCACGTACACCGACGTTGTCACTGCAACGTGTATTAAAT
The DNA here is from genome assembly GCA_905332985.1 of Mimas tiliae. Lineage (NCBI taxonomy): Eukaryota > Metazoa > Arthropoda > Insecta > Lepidoptera > Sphingidae > Mimas > Mimas tiliae. The sequence continues at coordinate 1,808,638 of HG995254.1, forward strand.
TATAGTGCGCATTCCTCAAACATCTCAAGACATCGACCAGCGAAGTGATAAACCATATGTACAGCATTTATTTGAATCCTTGGTCCATGCCTCCACTATAGTTACAACGCTATATAGCTTACGGATTTTAAGTGCAACCTTGAACTCTATTGCATTGTATAGCTGATGCTCAAGAGGCAATTTTGGACAATTAACTCTTGTCAAATAAGGTTTACAGTTTGTTTAACTTTTAGCATAATGTTGCGTAAGGTATTTAAGTGGAAACCCTCGACAATCCGGACGTTAAGCACGGTATTGAATAAGGTGTTTTAGAGGGAGCAGACTTTGATCACGGTACTCCTTAAGGTTTTTAGTGGCAATCTTCGAAAAACTGAACTCTAGTGCTTTAAAACAGTGTTTAATTAAGTGAATTTTGTGAATCCATTTGTAGCTAAGTGATGTTTAGCTTAGCATAGTTTCATCAGTTCGCACTCTATCACGTTTTTCTGTATTGAGCGGACGCATGCACGCGGCCAGTGTGTAATGTTCTTAAACTGACTTCCAAAAAAGAGTAGATTCTCAATTCAATCGTTTATTTTTTTGTGGTTGATAGGGTTTACCTTGAGTTTAGTTTCATATAAGTTTATTTAAGATTTGATGCTGAGGTATGAAGTAAAACTCCTAAATGGATAATCGCAATCGCACCACGATACCAATTTTATCACTTCTTAAGTTAGTTAAACTAATGATTATCTAGAACATTTAATTAAACGGGCGTCCGCAAGTAGTATAAATTTAAAGTGAACTAAAATTCGCACCCACATCTGCATCTTCGTAAAACTAAAACACCCTAAGAGTGTTTGTTGTGTGTTACATTACATCCAATCTGATTCGAACTGGGAATATTCGAGACTTTTCCCTCAAAAAATGATTAATCTTAAAATTCTAATAGCGACATTTTAAATTTTATGTTGTCTTTATCATTCTTCTAATGGTGCTTGTGAGAAAATATTCAATAGAAATGATTCCTCATATTTTAAATATAGCTCATATATAATATATATTTTACAAAGGAGTTCTAACAAATGCATTGAATCCGCGTACCGTACAATTTTTTTAGGTAAATTATATTTTTTTATCAGATATAACAAGTATTCACGCTTTACTATCATAAATAGTATAAAATGTTATTAATAGCAAATATATTTATTTATAAGTCGCATCTTGTTTTTAGGTGTAAGAAAATATAGTATGGGTAATGAAAATTCTAAATAGCTCATAATCAGTATAATTTAAAGTTAATTTATTTTTGGAAAAATGCATCTCGTATAGAATTTTATAGCAGATGTATTTATCAAATACTTTATCAATAAATCCAAAATCAATTAAGTTTTTATTTAGCTAAACTGATGATGTACAAAACCAGTATTAAACTATCTTCTAAAATACTTATGAAATAAAACCTCAAAAGATAATAAACGCATTTAATAAGATATAAACTATGTATTATAATTAAAATAAATATATTACTTATTCCTAGTGTAAAACATTTTAATTGGGAGCTTAATGTTTTTATTCGACAATATCGATCGATATCAACTTATAAAAATAATGCTATCAATTCGATAATAAATAAAAAGTATATAGTCATAGCTTATACATATTATAATGATATTTTAGAATAAAATAATTATCCCTTGGCCATTGACGTCATTACACGTCCCGCTCGAAACTACTTTTTCTTGACGTTAAATTCCATTATAATGGAATAAAACATATCCAATACGCTTTCATTGTTATTTGTTCTTGCAAAGGAATTAATATACCGGACAGGTCCTACATATTGTGAATAAATATAATTTACGCGAATTCTAGACATTCAATTGCTGAATCATGGATGCGTACGAGTAAAGTCAATCTATCAATATGTATAAATTCTGATTAATTAGAATTCCCCAAAGAATGCAAAGAAAATCTCTGAACGAGAGCTTTTTAAGCTTATGATGGTTAGGATATAAATACCTAGTGTAAGAAAATATTGATGTTGTTACATTTCTCTTATTGTCAAAATTATAGTAAATAATGCACACACTTTTTCTATTTCGTCGTGAGAAATGACACCGTACTATTTCAGTTGAATATTGATGTATCTAATTAAAATGTATCTGAAAAAATTGTTAATATAAAGCAAGAAATGATACTTAAATATCAGACTTGAAGAAAATAAAATAACATACAAAATAGTACCTAACTGCTAACAGATACAATTACGAATTGATTGCAAATCCCTTTGATCACAAATACGGCCTATGGAAATAGGTTGAATAGTTACCATTTTATTATTAGGTAAAAAATAAGTTTTGTCTAAACATTACTTACTAAATAAGGCTAGTTTGCATATATAAAAAAGCTTCTGGCAACATAGTTCTACTATCCCATTCATGAATCAAATTTTGCTCGCGCTGTTTTTGCGTTCACCTCTATTCATAAATACTAATAAAGGATTAAAGAAACATATTTTTTTTAGCAAATCACACGATGAATTTGTGGCAGACTGACTTCGTACTTTAACAAACGCTGATGTTGTCAAAAAAAGAAAAATGACAATTCTAAAAGCGCATAGTTTTACAAAAACATACTGAAATTACAGTGTTGTTTCTTATCGACGATTTATATTTCGTAAATAATCCCTGAATTGCGATTTATCACATGCAGGTTCTCTATTTTTATATATTTCTTGTCAATTAAATGGATAGATATTGAGAAATCATTAAAACATATCACTTGTATTGCACAAGTCTTGCGATATTGTCCTCTTCGTGATTGCAGTTATTGTGTAAATTAGAGCTGTTAAGGACATTTTAACTTGAATATGTCTTGTGGTTAATAAATAATAAAACACAATAACGAAGCAAAGTACTTTTAAATGCTCAGTCATAAAAATACTTAAATAATTACATCACACTTATCTCCCACATCACCTGTATTATAATATTATAATACAACTTACTTATATATTAAAAGCGTGCGATTTCTGCGCTTGATTCATGCATAGTTTTATGTCTTTCTTTGTAGGCTATATGCCTACAATTTATAACTGTTTTTTTATAGCTGTTTATAACTATAAATTATTGTGATGTGTCAACATAATTAGGATTGCAATCTAGTATAAAACTGTACTATGTATGTAGAGAATATTTATTTTATGTTACTCTTGATTGTAATCTGTTTTGTTGTCCAAATAAAGTATAAATAAATAAATTAAAAAAATCGCACGTTTTCAGCCTTCATAAGATTTGTCAGCAATCTTGAAAAATAATGTTAGATAGACTAGAAGATGACAACCGTGGGCGAAAACCCACGATAGTAAATGGTTGCGTTGAGTCCCTATTCGATATAACCAAAGTGCATTACAAGTCTTTGAAACCTTACTATAAAGTCACATAGTATGCGCGATTTCTATACACCTGATTAGTCTGTTTTAGATGCTAAACAAAAATAGACCAATCACATACATAAACAGCAATATATGCAAAGAATAATGCTCACATAAGTTTATTCTTGAATACACATGTTAGTTACAAATTGTAATTTACAAACCAAAGGCAATTTTTTATAGATTTTACATACATCCGTATCAATTTTGTTGAATCAGCTAAATATTTTCCAATAATTGCTATATCAAAACTCTTAATTTCCAAAGACATATTCACGTTAAAAATGTATTAAATAATATGGTTTAAAGTAGAATGTTAACAGAAATGATCTCACAACAAACAACAATTGAAAATGAACTTGGCAAACGTAAAATCGTGATGAGTGAATTAACACTTAGCAACTGGTAATCCACTAAATGGACTTTGGTCGTAATATGAATAAACCACGCAATTGGTGACGCCTACAATGGAGTTGTTTTTTATAGCAGATTACTCAGATTATCAACTTTGATCCATCTAAGCATAAATAAGTAAATATATTACGCGTACATTTCTTTATGAAGTTAATTACATGGCAGGTTTTTCATATGTGAGAGACTGGTAACCGTGGTGAGGTAAGTACCACCGGTTTCATTATTTCTGTCATCGAAATAAGATACTAGAATGATAACTCTCATATGAATACGGCCAAAAATACGGCTCGCGCAAAAAATAGACGTATAAAGTGTCAATTAGAGATTATTATGCACAGACTTTTATAGCCCCGCCCCCTTGCACTGAGTTTTGGTGGGGTCATTTTTTTTGCTTGGGTTACGTTTCTTGTCATCTTATTTCGATGATTTCTATCACTAAACATCACATTTTGAACCCAACTGGATAGCGACCAAATGTTGAAATAACCCAAAGTGGCTCGTTCAAGTGTTTCGCATTCCAGGTCAGCCAGTCTATATCCAGTAACTTCACGTTCATAATCCTGCCGACCGTCGATGACGTAACGTCCCATGACGGTCAACCTTGTATTTGGACTGCACTGTACTTAACATCAGTTCCAGTTTAATAATTTTGTCGTGCAAGGATTAAAAATAAAATAAAAAGTACTGTACATTATGTCAATATGAAATAATGTCTCAGGATGATAAACGCAGTGCAATGCCGTGCAGTACCTATTTGGTAATTAATGATTCTGGATTGTATTGATACTGTTTATGAACAGCGACCTGCTCCTCTCGCCATTCAGGCAATTATAAACTCTTAATGGAGGCAAAAAAGTTTAGAAATAATAATCGAATAACTTGCCATAATCGCTATAAAAAATCACTCCCAAAACTCTATTTTACACAAGGCATTGATTGCCCAGCAGTTTGTAACAAGTGGTTGTTTAATACTCATGGTTGTTGGTCGTTTCGACCGCTTTTGTAATACAATATACGCACCGATGTACATCTTGCTTGTTACCACGTGTTTTACCTTAGGTTAGGGAATAAACTGTTTAATCTGAAATTACGCTTTCTGAAAGCATTACTATACTCAACTATTTGCGTAAGTAGTAGAGGTAGATGCGACCAAGACACGCCATGACTTCTACGATGGCAAAGCGCAATGCGAACGGCCGATCGAGGTTCGAGACTTGCATCAAGGGACGTCGCGTCGTCTCGGTCGTTATTCATATATCTCACAACTTACCTAAAGGCATGTTTTGAAGTTTGCGCCAGAGACCAGCGACCGTTTCCAAACAATTTCGTATAAAGCAGACTAGTCGCTTTTGCTTGACTAGCGTCGCACGTCGCGGTCTATACCATATTTCACAACTTACCTAATTGAGTAGCAGTGCGCGTGATTTCAGATTAACAGTTCTACAAACGTCTTGGAAATTTTTGACTGATAAAATTGCACGTAAAGATTATGAATAGAATTTTGAGGCGTTTTCGGCCTGTAATTGTTATTTAAATTAAAAAGCCTCTTCGGCTTGTAGGATTGGAATTTACAGCCGTCTTAAGGCTTTAACCTAAAATGTATATAAAGGTCTTGAACTAATCGGCCATCTTAAGGATGCTGAATCCAAGTATAAGGCTATCGGTTCATATTAACACCGTTAGCATTTCTCAGATGGAAACATGGACGTAGTCAGGGCGACATATTTGATAGTTTGACACCCTGGTGTAGATATCTCCTGTATAAATACTTCTTGAGAATTGTATATGTGATAATGGTGTCCCTTAACTTTTTAGCGGTTTTTTAAAGATTGTTTACGTAGGTAAATGTATTTTTACGAGATAAAGTTAAAAATATAAAATGTGGCATAAACTACTACATAGATGCAAAAATACGGGCAGTACAAATGTCAGTTTTATTCCCGATGGTCGCTGGACTACAAAAAATATCACATCTTTAAATTATTAATCTAGATGCATTTATATACGAAAACCATTCCGTGGTTGAGAAAGAAATAGTTTCATTTTGATCCTTATTCGCCTGACTAGTGACTACGTCCTCCATACTCTACGTTTTCCGACCGTGCTTGTACGGTGTATTGTTGGTACTTTGTAACGTGATTTCAAGTGAGAGTAGATACGCGTTTTTAAGTCTTTTCTACGTCCTTTTCTATGCAGTTTAATGTTAGTGTTATAGTTCGGTCTGTGCGGCCGAGTTCTTAGTATTGATGTTCGTAGACAGATCTGTGTGGTCTGTCTGTCTGTTGGTTTGGAGAGGGGAAGGAGAAAAAAAACGTAAGATATTCATTCGAGTAGATTTTTCGCGGGGGGCAAAGGGTCCCCTGGCTCTACCTTAGTACGTCTATGGGATATACTTACGTTTCATAATTTACCTAGAACGTGTATTAATATATTAGCTGTGTGTGAATAAATAATGAAGGCAGAACTTTAATACCTACTTTTTCAGTTTAAAAATCTATGATACTGCCATCCTCTACGAAACTCCTCCTCTCCTGACCAGGGATGTTAGTTATAAAGTTAAGGAACATATGGCTGTAATTAATTAAGATGGCTGTTAGAAAACATATAAAAATAATAAAAAAAATATTTTGTGATTTTCCCCACTTTCATTCACAAATTTGCACAATTTTTAAAAAGTATTGTCTTTGTAAAGCCGTCGAGTTATGTATAAAAAAACATCTTGTTAAGTTTTGTGTCAAAATATCACTTGTTTCAAAATTGTCTTCCCTTTGTACCTAAATTGTTTTATCTTATAAACTTTTCGGTAATATGAAATTTAATATAAATGGTTTTAACGACCTTTGTTAAATAAACATTAGATGTACGAAATCACAGAACATTATGAGAACACTTATGAAATAATAAAATGTCTACGCTTTACGGTTTCAACATCTCTTATGATATCCAATAAGATTTTTATGCATACGTAATATTAAAAGAAATTAAAATAAATTCTATGAAACTACCTCTCTCACCACATGTTCTAAAAGTAGATAATAAAACAGTTATATCGATTGTTAATCGTTGTCTATGAATCAGATAAATTTTAAATTGTTTTTCTCGATCGTAATAAATAAATATGTATAATTACGTAATATATTCATGTAAAATCAATTTATGTGTCGTTGAATGGTATGTTAAATGGAACTAAGCGGAAGAACGGAGTAGCTTGGCGTTTATTATCTTTTATTAAAACATGTATTTTTTCTATAAAATTGTAAAGTAATTAGAGACTTTTTCTTTTAGTTGTATGATTAATATGCAATACCTATATTAACTTATATATTCTCTTTTGTTTGTATAATAATTAAGTATCTATCGAAATGTATCTGTGCCCATAGTTCAAGTATTTGCGAGCTATTTGATAGATGACACGTCATCCGTATTTACAAATATAGGTACTTGTATGCACGAAGCTAATAAGTTTCCAATATGATCTGCTAGGGACGCTGTACGGATTTGTATATACAACGTGGTATTAAAATAATTATTAGTAACTAATTAAAGAAAGGTGTGGTCCAATTTAAGCAACGTTTAGTGTAAGATATAATTTATACGTAGGTAAGCCCAAGTCCGATTGCCCTGCTAGGACAAGGTTAATAAAGCATTTTCTTGTTCATCGATTGAGTAACATGTCGATATTCAACTTGTAACTTTTGGACACCACTGAATGATAAACAGCTGAGCTTTTGTCCTACGGCAGCATTATTATTCTCGCTTATACACTTCACCTCATTTATAGGGATGTGGTCGATCTTATCGATCGTAATACTTATAAACAAGTGATAGGTTTTGATAAGATTTGTACATTAACACTCATAGTCAGGTGTGTATAACGACCCTTAAATATGATCACACCTTTCTCTAACACGCTGTATAATTTCTTAAATACGGATAACGCAACGGCTATAAAATAATTCGCAAAATCTTGCACTACGGACACGTTCTAGCTACGGTTTACTTGTTAGTTTAACTTGTCGTTAGTGAGTCTTATACAAAGAGTTTAATGTATACTAACTACTAGACGGGCTGTTTAGAAGTAAAATTGCGCCACATGACGCGGGAGTTTGACAGCTCACAGTAAGGGAGTGCGATAGGGGTTCTAGTTGAGAGTAAGCGAGATGGTAATATTGAGTTACGGTCAATTGACCACAATTTAGTGGTACAATTTCTATGTACCACGCAGCTTGTCTAGTAGTATACATTAAAGTCTGTGGTCTTATATTAATATGCTGCCTTCATCATGTTTAATATTATACTGATATCAATAAAAAAATTAATTTTAAGATCCGTTAGATTAAAGCGTGTATCAAAGAGATTATTTTTGGAAAAGAGATATATTTCCTTTCTTGTCGTTGGTAGAAGTCTTGTATTTTTTTTTATTTATAAGCGTCAAATATTGTGATTTGTCGTACTTAAAATTTCTTATAAACCACAGTGGTGTAGGACTCAAAGTTATAATTACTTACTCTATTTTATAAGGATCGTAAATGAGTGGGTCGTGAAATCAGTCATAAACAGTACCTCAGTAATTAAAAACCCCCGACGGTTTCGAAGGTTAAACAGATTTTCTTCAAATATAGCTAAGAACCATCTCGATTAGATTGCCTTTCAAACAAAAAGAATGCATTCAAATCGGTCCATTCGTTTAGGCGCTACGCTGTGCAGTGCCACAGACACCCACAGACCTATCTATGGGTGTCTGTGTCAAAGGGGTCAAACTTATTTAACATCCCTCTTTTGTTGAGGGTTAAAAATTAACTCCCTACTTGCGCAAACATTAACATATGACGGTACTGCTATATTATTATGTTCTTGTGTTAACCGCAGAGTCCCGACCACAATAAAAAAATATCAATTTCCTGTTTTTGTAGGTAGTGTATTATATTTATTTAACGAACTATTGATCAGATTTTTAACGAATTATTTTCCCTGTCATTAGGTATATTTCTGTTGTTGTAATGTCATTTGTACAGAGGGGCTAGCACGGAAAACTATCGAAATCGTAATGTAAAGGTATCGAGGGCTCGATAGATAATTCCTTAAATATCATTGGTCTATATTCCATATATATTAGTTTCTTTTACGTACGATAGAGGCGCTGTACTAAAATCTCATAGAAATTGTTGTCGATGACAGCTCGAATAACTTTTCGCAAGTTTCCGTGCCAGCCCCTCTGTACTTTTTATTTCAAATAGGTTTGTTTGACAGTTTTAAATGTATATCATTTTATTAATAGTATTTATAATCGCAATAATTATTACCTATCTATAGTGTTAGTAAGGCCAATTGTTTCTATTTAATATTTGTAATAACATAAATTTGTGTTGAAATACTTAATATGTTATTTTCATGTGCTGTGAACTCGACTCTCGCATTAGATTACTAACTATTATTTTCTAATTTCAGCTCAACAAATAAGAACACTCGCGGTTGTGTTATTAAATCTCGAATCCATTGTTATTTTGTTATAACAAAGACTGGAAACCGAGCAAGTGGGATAAGTGCCGGACAACTGATGGTAATTACCACTTATAAGTGATCTCTACCACCCATGAATATCCACAAAACCTGAGAATCATTAACGCGTTATAGATCTTTAGAGAAAGGACTATTTCAATTGCCTAAGTACATGACCAATAAACGATTGTATTCTTTTATTATTTATATTTCAAAAGATTACAATTCCCTTTACCCTAAGCTGCAAATACAAAAACAATGAGTACTCAAAAATGTATGAATTTGTATTGATCTGCAATTTCTATTCATAGCGTGTACACTAGCGTGTTTGAGGCATGAGCCTATTTGAATATCATAAATTAAATTATTGCGAGAGCCGAGTACATACTCCTGTTGATCTGATGTTATCAATTGTTTTCTCCTTCACAATAAAATTGTTATTGTAAACTTTTGGTTTTTATTTTCCTCACTAATAGTATTTTCCTGTAATGACATTCCAGCGTATTCATATACATACATACGCACTCACGCCTGTAATCCCCGAACGGGTAGGCAGAGGTGTAACTAGTACACCTACATTTCGCCGAGCGTATCTCCGTACCACGATGTGATAGGGGGCGAGTCTATCGCCATACCGGGCACAAATTCCAGACTCCGGGCTGATACTGAGCATTTCGCAATAGAACCAATACCACTTTACCCGACTCGGGGATCTAACCCGAGACCTCAGCGTTAGCTTGTAACGCGTACGCACTACAACTGCGCCACCGAGGCAGTCCAGCTTAATTTATAAAAAACTTAGTCATAGTTATTTATTTATAAGTTCACGGTAGCGACAAGACTTGTATACTACTAGATGGGATGTTGAGAAGTATAATTGTATGTTTAATTGCACCACATAATGCGGATGTTTGACAGACAGAGAGCGGGAGCGCTTTGAAGTGAAATGAAATAGTTTATTAATCATGTAGGCAATTTAAATAGCGCTTATGACAAGTCAGTACAAAATAAAGAAACTTATGTATAGAAATCATATCAACTAATGTATACATTACACTAAATTATTTATTTGTTGTCTTTTCATTTTACATTGTAACAATATTAGTAATATGGAAACGTCCATTATTAATTATTAAATATTTTAGTTAAGAGTAACGGAGATGGTTATATGGAGTTACGGTGAATTTATCGTAATTTAATGACGGAATTTCGATGTACCGCGCAGTCGATCTAGTGGTATACATTGAAGTCATTTCCATAAAAAAGGATGAGGATGAGATATTTTTGGTATTGTGGTATAGACAGGGTAACAGAGCCAGCCGCCGAAACTCAGTATGGAGCGAGAACAAGGTAAAGAGAGGCAGGGTGCAACCATTATCTATGGTGCAACGTAGGGCCGACCCTGTAATCTGCTGTGAGTGTTCAAGTATGGAAGATAAGTAAATTATATTTTAATGACAAAGGATGTACTTTTTCGATGAGGTAATGTAGACTCCTACCAGTTATACAAATATTACTGACACCTGACACCATATTAAGATACACTTATCTTGTGTGGTGGGTGTCAGGAACTACGAGAGAATTTCGGTTTCACAACATCCGACCCGAAACGAATATTTGCGGATTTGACAAATATTTGTCTCGTTGTGGGGATCGAACTGGCAGCCTCACATTTCACAGTCGACTACTCGCCCACTGCGCCACGGAGACTGTCTAAAGAGAAAACGGAAGTGAAGACGTTGAAAACAAACACTCCTTATTTGATTGTAAATATTTATTAAAAATATATCCTAATCCTATCCTATCCTAAAGCTAGATCCACGAATGAAAAACCGGCCATAGTGGCTAGTTCCGGGCTTACTCAGTAACTTCAGGCCGGCATAATTCTTCCGACCATCGAGGGATTTATTGTCTCTTGACGGTCGACGTCATATTTGGACTTCACTGTACTTGCCACTAGATGCAGGTCACTTTATCCTGGCAGGATAAAAAAACTCACAAACAAGTGGCGGATGTAATCATCCGCCACTTGTTTGTGAGTTATGATAATTCATCTATTACAACAATTTTATTTTTATTGCATGAATGACGAGACGAGCAGGTTGCTCGCCTAACTTTAAGCGTCACGCCCGCCCATAAACAAAAGTAACGTCAAATAGATCACTGCATGACACTGAACTGCGCTCGTCATCCCGAGACATAAGATGTAACTATATGTAAAGTTAATATTGTTAAGATCTCGGTCGTTGTTTACTTTTCTAGAATAAATATTAGCTTACGTTGACGTGTAAACTGATAACGGAGTACATAGCTGTAGGTAGTGTGCTATCGTTTGATCAACAAAGACTTTGTATATTTCGGAGATAATATTGGGTTTAGTTTACAAGGTGGTAAGTAGGTCCCTCGTATGCGAGAGGCCGTCTGGGTTGGTACCACCGCTTTGTCTATTTCGGTTGCCAAACAGTAGTGTGTACTGTTGTGTTTCGGTTTGAAGAACATTGGAGATTATGAGAAGTAACTGGGCATTACGAGAGTTAAGTTTCATAAGATGTTAAGTTTCATAATCAGTGACCAGCAAAGTACATTGCCATACATTTTCTATATTATGATGTGTGGTGTTGCTTACGAATAAGTATTCGAATCGAGAACGCTAGCATTTGTATGAAGGTTCAAACAATGTGTTGACATTTCGATACGAATACGTTCTCGCAAGTTATTCATGCTAGCCCCTCTGTTTATTATTTAGTGTTGGCCGAAGTTGCAAGTTGAATATCGACATGTTACTTATTCGATAAAAAAGAAATGCTTTATTTATGTCGTAGAAACGTAATCGGATTTGGTACGAAAGACGTGAAATAATTATGTCGTACACTATACGTTGCTTATATTTGACCACACTTTTCTGTTCCATTTTTTAAATACAAGTGTTCATTGTTCAATAATTCTGACATTTTGATAGTCCGACCGAAATCCTCACAAATGCTTAAAATCCAGACATGCCAGGAAAAATCCTGACGTATAAAAATATGGTCAAATAATATAAAATAAATATACTATACACATTTACCAACAACATACTAAGCTAATGTGATGTCTCCGCCACTCCATCGAGCAGCAGTTGCCGAACTCTCGTTTTGTACACCAGTCGGGTAGTTGCTGACCTAATCTCGAGAGGAAGCGCATTCCAAAGGAGTATGGATTGGATAGCGAAGGAAGAATGGGGTGTTGATCCTAGTGCACAGGAGTTATAGTGGCGGCCAGCGGATGTGTGGGCGGAATAGTATCAATTATCTACAAATCACCTCTTGAATTGGTCTTGTTGGACATCGGTACCAACCACACACATATTCCAGACAGTATTAAACCGATGCCACCCAGCCAGAACGTTGCCTGCCAATTCCCAGTCACATCGCGTAACATACCTGCAAATTTAAATATTGCTTTTACACAGTAAGTCATCAAGCTATTAAATATTTAACAGTTTTATTCAAATGAGGTAATCTTTGACCTCCTCCGTGGCGCAGTCGGCAAATAGCCGGCTGTGAAGTGCGAGGGTGCGGGTTCGATTCCCGCACTGAGACAAAATGTTTGTGTGATCCACGAATATTTGTTTCGGATCAGGATGTTTTCTCCCAGAGTGGCTGACTTCAGGCAGGCGGTCGGTCGTAAAAACTACAAGCCACATCTTTCTGTAATATGCATGTGCGCTAACCCCATTGCGAGTGGGATAGAGTGGGAGAAGAAGAATTTAATGAGATAAACTGGGCTATGAAAATCGTGGGTAAAGTAGGTACAATACAACACTATGTTTGCGAGTTTTAAGTGGCACTGTTGTTAAACGCTCATTCATTAAAAAACAAAGAGGTTCTCAATTTGTCTGTAGGTATATATCTTTTTCATGTATTTTTATAACAGAGGCCAGTTGTAATTCAAGGTTCTGTGTGATGTTGCTTCTGGTTATGGCAATTTACCATCAGGCGAGCGACCTGCTCTTTTCGTCACTCAGACTAATAAATAAGACTTCAAAACCAATGAACGCTACTACTCCAACAATGAAGCAATCAAAGTTTATATTTATATTTGTAAACTTACCTCCAATAGGTGGGCCAATTAAGTAACCAGTACCCTGTGCGAATAAGACGATACAGTAAGCCATAGTAAATTCGTCCATGAGCATCAGATCCATTAATATTGTTGAAGTGAAGAAATGAAAGCCGGCAACTGTGATGCCGAAAATTAAAGACGTGGATACGACAGCCCAATAATAAGTAATGATGTGAGGGTAAGTCAGGATTGACAAGCCGCAGAGGATTAGACATGCCCGGTAAGCGACGATCGCGTTCATCCACTCTTGTTCTCTGGCCCAGCCGAAGAATACCTGAATCACAGAAGATTTTTTTATAGCAGAAGACCAGGAAGAATGTCGCCTGATGTTATAGATGAAGCTAACTGTAAATTGAAGATTAACGCTCTGTTTGCTCCAGTAGTGCCATTTTATTATTTTCATATTCATTTTATGAATAATCATTCATTATTACGGATTTTCAGATGTGAAAAATGTAAAATATGTCTTACTTGTTTTACATTGGGTTATTCGTTTATTATCAGCCAAATTCAATAAATTATAAACGTGACTTTCAGTTCAGCATACCAAATTAAATATACATTCAACGTCAGCATGGTCATTTCTATAAAAAAAATCGTCTGGATCTTTATGAACAGTGAAATTGTATACCCATGATCCTCGGTGGCGCAGTTGTAATGCATACGCGTTACGACTAAGGCTGACGCTGAGGTCTCGGGTTAGATTCCCGGGTCGAGTAAAAGTGTTATTGGGTTTTTATATTACGAAATGCTCAGTATCAGCCCGGAGTCTGGAATTGTGCCCGGTATGGCGATAAACTCGTCCCCTATCACATAATGGGATGGGGAGATACGCTCGGTGAAATGTGGGTTTACTGGTTATACCTCTGCTTACCCCTTCAGGGATTACAGGCGGAAGGCGTTACAAGAGTTAGTTTCGACGGGTCTTCTCAAGCTGGGTCGTTTTGGATCCGGTGGTAGTTTTAAAACACGTGCCGTTTCGGCAAATGCAGTGGTCCATATCGACTCAAAATATTTAATATTTAATAATGGACGTTTCCATATTACAAATATTGTTACTAATGTAAAATAAAAAGACAACAAATAAACAATTTAGCGTAATTGCCTAGTGTATTTTGACGATGCTATGTATGTTATATATACATTAGTTGATATGATTTCTATACATAAGTTTATTTTTGTACTGACGTGTCATAAGCGCTATTATAATTGTCCACATAATTAAAATAAACTATATCATTTCATTCATTTCATAAGTGCGAGTTTATGATCCAAAAACCTTGACATTTTAATTTGTTTGTTTAATGGATGAAGACATTCCTTTCCAGTAACTGAGTAGTTAACTAAACCGCCACTAGCCACTGTGTGTGTGTGTGTGTCTGTGGCATCGTAGCACCTTAACGTGTGAATTAATTTAAATGCGGATTTTGGTTTTAGAAAACTGGTTTAGTCGAAATGATTCTAACGCCCGGTTTCTGAAAGGCTGATCAATGTTAAATTAACTAATCAAATGTCAAATCTCATGTCAAGTCGAAATTAAGTTGCTAGAAGCGTGATCAACACCTTTGATTTGACACACATGTTAGCTAACATAACATTCAAATTAATATGAAAAATTGTATGTCAAACGGTACTAAAGAGACATCAAATCGCATCAAATAGTATAAATTTGTTCATTGAATTACGTTTCAGAAACTTGAATTGATTAGACAGCGATGTCAACTCAAAGTTCTGTTAGTTGAATGTCGTTTTGATCAGCCTTTCAGAAACCGAGGGTAAGTTATGTTTAAAATGTATTAGGTATGTAAGGTTACTTACTGTTCCAATGATGGTGGCGACAGCTATAACACTGATCATCCAGGTGCCTCCAGCAACCGCACTCTCGTCCATGAAAGACTTTAGAAAGAAGTAGGGAAAAATGGACCAAGCGCAGGCGTTGAACGAGCATACATTGAACAAGATAAATCGGGTCTTGGTGAACGTTGGAATGCAGTCAGACAGGTCCTTGGGTATCATCCAGATACGAAGAAATGGTATCTACAACAATTAATTACATAACATAAGCTTAAGTCTCCATTCCGAAAGAAGTGGCACAGCCACGCTGTAGACAGTTTTGAAGTTGCTTGCTGCTGCGTTTCGTGAGATTTCCGAAGGCCCAAATACCCTTCCCCTTCCTAATCCCTTAATCAACCCTTTCCTTTAAGATCGGCAACGCGTTCATGATTGTTCAGGTATTGTGGATGTACATGGGCAGTGGAAATCACTTAACATCAGGTGACTTACTTGCCTGTTTGCCGTCCTCGGCCATAAAAAGTGGACAAAGGTAAGACGGTTACATAAGCATATTTCCATCACATGTTGTGATAGGTGGCGAGCCTATCGTCATACCGGCCAGAAATTTTAATCCCAGGCAACTTACTTGCGATTTTTAACCGACTTCAAAAAAGAAGGAGGTTCTCAGTTCGGCGCGTATTTTAATTTTCGCTTTCTTTATGTATGCACATCGATTTCTCCGCCAATTGTGGGCCGATTTCATTGGAAAAAAAACATACCAATTTTTTAGTAGATTGGTTTTAGTAGGGATTTCTAATTTTTTCTAGTAATAAATATAAATTATGTTACTCAGTGATAATGTAGCTTTCTAACGGGAAAGGAATTTTTGAAATCGGTCCAGTAGTTTTTAAGTTTATTCGTTACATACAAAAATACAAATCTTTCCTCTTGATAATATTACATACATACATACGCACTCACGCCTGTAATCCCCGAAGGGGTAGGCAGAGGTGTAACCAGTACACCCACATTTCGCCGAGCGTATCTCCGTCCCTTATGTGATAGGGGGCGAGCCTATCGCCATACCGGGCATAAATTCCAGACTCCGGGCTGATACTGAGAATTTCGTAATAGAAAACCCCAATACCACTTTGTCCGAGCCGGGGATCGAACCCGAGACCTCAGCGTCGGCCTCAATCGTAACGCGTACGCATTACAACTGCGCCACTGAGGCAGTCAGTATAATATTAGTGTAGATAAACATACTAGGTGACCCGTGCGAATACTTCGCATCGCTAGTGGTCAGTTACGTATATGTTTTTTTTAGCAAAATCTATAATTTTAAAACATATAACAGCCTCCGTGGCGCAGTGGGCGAGTAGCCGGCTGCGAAGCGAGAGGGCGTGGGTTCAATTCCCGCACCGAGGCAAAAGTTTGTTTTCGGTCTAGGTGTTGTGGGACCGCAAGTCCCTCGTAGTTATGATACCCACGATAGAGGTTTACCTAGTGTGGGCTCAGGACTATGTTGTATTTCCCATTTCCTTAATTATCCCTTTCCTTTAAGGTCGGCAATGCGCCCATGATTCTTTTGGTATTGTGGGTGTACATGGTCGGTGGAGATCACTTACCATCAGGTGACCCACTTGATCGTTTGCCGGCCTATGCCATAAAAAAAAAGAATTATTTGTCTATTTTTCATCAATAGCGGTAAACATAAGCTTTAATATGGTGTTTGAGTCTTTAATTTAATGAAGAATTATGGAAGTTGGATGGCGTTCCGACAAAAAAAACTTTGAAAATTAATATATAGATAATATTTTCATTAAAAGACCTACCATTCGATTACTTACGATGGACTCGGATGATTGGTTTAAAATTGGTAGTAATTCATAATTAGGTATCTAGATTGCCCAAGCGCCTATTTGAAATCATAGTACTTACTGTACATTACCATAGACATCTATGGTATTATCTACATACCTCTTTGCAAGTAGTTTCCGAGTTCAACGACCAATACGAATTGCCATAAACGTTGGGCCGCAAAGTACTCCTTAGTCTGTATTTAGGGATGGACGTCATTGCACCGCGGTACACCATGTTATTCCTATACAAAACAATTCCCTTCAGATAATTATGATCGGATAATATCGCCTTGCATCGATTTCGTAGTTGCATTAGTTTATTCTTGTTGTTTTCTCTTTCAGTATTCTTATATGAAATGGGCTCAGATACATTTATTTTATCTTCAGATTCCGAAGCCGTTGGTCTACTATATTCAACTACAACTGGAATCATTGCTGGTTCAGTATTACATTCTACTTTGTGCTTCATGTTAATAGACACCTCCGAGGATAATTTTGAATTCGATTCATTGCTAATAGATCTTGAAGACAGAGAGCCTGTGCTTGGTAACTTTTTTGTCTTATCTGCCAATTGTCTCATCCTCTTTTTGTGTTCCATTTCCAAAGAAGGAGGGCTCCTCATTAATGCACCGCATACACAGATGTGTAGTAGTATACCACCAACCAGAACAATCGCCATCGACAATGTGTAAATATTCAAGAAATGTTGTATCAAATGTGAGAAAATTAACGGTCCAATGCCAAAACTGCAAGAAAGGAGGGATACAGCTAGATTTCTTCTCTCATTAAACCACAAAGCCACCGAAACAACCGACGTTACGTAGAGAATTCCAACGGCTATGCCACCAATTACACCATATGTAAAGCATAGCGTTGGCACCGAATTACTTACTGCTGCTAATAAAAATGCACATGTTGTTGCCAATCCCCCTATAATAGTTAAAATTTTGCATCCATGCCGGTCCACCAAAGCACTCATAATAGGACCGGTGAGCAATGGAATGGCAATAAATAAACTTCCAATTAATGAAGTTTTTGCCTGTGAAGCGTGGAAGTCATGAGCGAATTGGTCACGAAGAAGACCGAAGGAAAGTGCAACACCGTCGATGCATACTGATGTAATAAAAGCGGCTGCTAATACCACCCAACCCCATCCGCCATCACGCTCTGGCCCTGGCTTATCTTCTGTATGATCTTCTGCACTGACTTTACTAACACTTAGAACATCCTCTAGTTCTTTCTCGTATTTATACCGATGAGTTGTATTTTCATACATCGGTTCAGGGTTACTTAGTTTCCGTTTGTTGATTGTTTCATTTGATTTAACTATATCATCTTCCTCACTCCTGTACACATCTACAAATCCGTGTATATCTTCATATTTTTTTTCATCCATTACTTCATTATCTCCATGTACTCTTTCACTGGACGATGCAGGCTTTTCCGACATCTCGCTGTCAATTTTCACTTGTTTTTTTATCTAAGTTGTATTCTCTGATTTTTTTTTACATGTTATTTGACCTCATGAAATATATATGTTCTCACTGGTAGATATAAATACAATTAAACAAAATATATCTATATTTATTATTACTTAAAAACACACGTCATCAACATATGAACATTTTATAGTGCACTGAATGTATCAGGAAAATACTACACATGCCTACAATGTCTTTAATATTATCCATTATCCTGTTTGTTTAATAATTTAGGTTAGTTGGTAATATTGTTGGTCACTATAGGCCTTACTTATAAACATTATTCAAGCACTGTTTAGTTAAACATTGTTTTATCTCATTCTAGGATTTATAAATGGCGCTGATAGAAAAGACAAAAAAGTGTTTAACTAATCAGTTTGAACTTGAACAACGTTTAAAAGTTCTGCCAGGCGTTATCCCAGCTTAATTTTTTTCAACACTTTTGGGCCGGAATCGTATCTCTGTTACGATCTGGCTCAGGCATTTGTGACCATCGTGCTCCTGTGGTTTTCTCAAAACCAAAAAGTTTGTCTACCACGCTGCGGACACTGCATTTGCGCTTGTAAATAAATATAGTCTTGTATTTGTAACACGTTAGCCATCGTTCTATCCAATACTCACCCCCCATATTCATAAACGTTACTATGAGACCGCATAGTGAGCGCGAACGCATAGTGACGATCTCTCTAAACGTCATTGGTTAGTTTTGGCGCTAAATTAAAACAGAGAAATCATACACACAGAATTGGAGTCTTGGCAAAGAGGTTATCTTATGGCCGTTCCCTATATTCTGTCTATCGACACATTTGCTTATTATCAGTATTGTTTTGATAGATCTTCCATACAAAAAGTGTCAAAATTTTACTGCCAGTAAGCAAATCTGTCCATAGATAGAATATTGGGAACGGCCATAAAACGTGGTGTTTGTGAATATGGTCGTGAGTAATTGTGTCTACACAAACGCATCACGCACATAGTATAGCGTGCACAAACGAGCTGAACTGTCTATAGACCAATGAGGAATTAATAAATCTAATAAAACAAAGATTCGATATTAAATAATATTATTAAATACAAACCATACAAATGTATATACTCCTTAAACTATATACTCGTACTTACAAAAACATTCTTTACACTTAAGCATATTGAACTATTTACAATATTTCAATAGTACAAAGATCCTAGAGGTAGAAGTAGAACCAGGGTTGTCTAAGACCATTACTTAGGGATTATAATTATTCCTTAGGGATATCTTGAATATCTGAAATTTAGATCACAATCTCAGATTCAGATTGACTTCAGATCGGATGCAAAATAGCACTTTACGCATATTATTGCCTGACAAGGTATATTAAAGCGATTTTATCCTAAACATTTACAGAGGAGACTGCTTCCGACTTCGCTTCCTCGGCCTCCTTCAATAGAGGGGCACTGCCGCACATACGGACGTCCTTGGTATAGGCGATGACTCCCATGCACACCCCTGACACCGCCAGCCACAGACCCCCCATGTAGAACGTCAGGTCCCACGTTCCTGTCAAGTCGAAGAGCATACCTGGAAACAATGAGGCATTGTGTTTTTATAATGAGAACAATCACTATATTTATTACTAGCTTTTGCTCGTGGCTCTGCCCGCTTGAACGGTGTTTGCTGGGATTAAAAGTAGCGTGTGTCCTAATACAGGTCATGGTCTACCTATGTGCCAAATTTTATGCAAAATCGTTAAGCACTGTGATCGTGATTGACTAACAAACATCTGAATTTACAAACTTCATTTTTTAACATTTATAATAGTACTAGCATTTGGTCGTGGCTCCGCCTGTGTGAACTGCCTTTTCCGGGATAAAAGCAGCCTGTCATAATCCTGGTCATAATCTACCTGTGTACCAAATTTTATCGCAAACCATTCACTCGTTAAGTCGTGATTGACTAACAAACATCCAGATTCACAAACTCACAAACATCTAAGCTTTCTCATTTATAATAGAGTAGTACGATTAGGAGAGTAAGATTAGGATAGTAGGATATAATAAGAAGTAGGATTTTTTAAAACAAAGATCCTTGTCCACGTTCAGTCAGAGTTCATACTAAACATAATCTAAAGCCGGTCAGCTCAAGCTTGGCCATGAACCAAGGTGCATATGTGTCATCAGACGAACATAGATTTATGTGTGGGCCGTACTACGTTTCCTTATTTAAATGTTAATTACAATTAATAGAACACTTAAAGGACGCTTAATTTATTGAAGACTGGTGGGAGGGAACTTAACCATTTTTGTACCCGATTGAATAGCGACCACATGGTGAAAAAAGCAGCGATAGCTCAGAAGGGAGTGGTACGGACTGTCGAAACGAAAGTCGCAGGTTCGCAACCAGCCCCACCAGCATGCACCTCTTAATTTTCTAAGTTACGTGTATATTCATTGTTAATTATCGCTTGCTATAACGGCGTCGGAAACATCGTGAGGAAATCTGCATGCCTGAGAAGTTTTCTATAAGAATTTCGAAGATATGTGAAGTCTGCCAATCCGCAGTAGGCCAGGGTGCTAGATTAAGGCCTAACCCCTCTCATTCAATAGACGAGGCTGCTGTAGCCTTGCCCAGCAGTATAAAACAGGGCTAGTAGTAGTACACATCATGAAAAACTCACGTCTCCTACAGACGAGCCATTGTATATCCAGTAAATTCAGACTGGCATGGTTCTGCCGACTGTCGATATAAGCAATGTCTCTTGACGGTCGACATTATATTTGGACTACACTGTACTTGCTACTAAGTGCAGGTGACTTTGTCGTGCCAGGATAAAACAACGCACAGGGAAGTGGCGGATGATTATATATTATACATACATACACACTCACGCCTGTAATCCCCGAAGGTACCCTTTAGCAGAGGTGTAACCAGTACACCCACATTTCGCCGAGCGTATCTCTGTCCCATGATTTGACAGGGGGCGAGCCTATCGCCATATCGCGCACAATTCCAGACTCCAGGTTGATACGAAGCATTTCTTGATAGAAAAACCCAATATCACTTTACCCGACCCGGGATCGAACCTGAGACCTCAGTGTCAGCATTATACGTATATTATTATACGATTGGTATTATATGTAGAATGTACTGTACTTAATACCAGATGAATCATGGACACGTTGCTGACCTTAAAGGAAAGGGATAATTAGGGGTTTGAGAAGGGGACCAGGAGTTAGATCTCCGGAAATCTCAATCACTATGAGAAACTCTAAATGGGCCATAAATGTTGATTAGCAATTTTTGTGTGGTAGAGACACGCTGTAGACAGTTTTGTCTACAGCATGATTCGCTCGACGGGGTCCTTAACACTGTAAAAACCGATGTAAAGTAGCAGATTGCTGATGCGTTTCATACGGCCTTTCGAGATATCCGTAGGCCCAAATCCTCCTTCTTCCCAATCCTTAATTTATCCGTTTCCTTAAAAAGCGCCCATGATTCTTCTGATATTGTGGACGTACATGGGCGGTGAAGATCACTTACCATCAGGTGAACCACTTGTTCGCTTGCCGGGCTATGCTATAAAAAATACTCATACTACTTTCTATTTGGAAGCAGTTGTTGAGACAGATCAGAATGATAACAGTACCTACTATGTACATCGTATGTTTAACATCTTTACAATAAACGTGACACGTTTTGAGTAGTTTATCTTGCTTCGTTCGAAATGAAACGTCATTCAAGTTAAATCTGAGTTTGCTTATCTTATTATTATTGTTGATTCGTATGTTTGCGATCGTGTAACGTGGTCTTAGCTGATTGAGGTCATGTTCATACTATTTATTTGTTTTATTAAAATGATGCTTTATAACTTTATGTAGATGTATGTATATACATTTTTTATAGCTTCAGCTGCGAACAAATGAATCACATGATGGTAAATGATCTCCACTGCCTATCAACACCCAAAATATCATTCTAAGATCAGAAGGATCATGGACGGCTTGCCGAATTTAAAGGAAAGGGATGATTAAGGAATAGGAATTTGGATCGCTGCTGAAGCAGTGATAGCTCAGCGGGAAGTGGTACGGATTGCCGCGACGAAAATCACAGGTTCAAAACCAGACGCAAGAGCATGCAACTCTGACTTCAGTTACGTGTGTATTAATTGTTAATTATCGCTTGGTTTAACAGTGAAGGAAACCGCCGTACTTGAGAAGTTCCCCATAACAATTTCGACGGTATGTAAAGTCTGCCAACTCATATTAGGCCAGCGTACTGGACTAAGGCCTAACCCCCGTGATGCAGTAGAGAAGGTGGTGGTGGAAGGTGTAATCATATTATTAATATTATAAAAATGTAACTCACCTCCAATAGGTGGTCCCACCAAATGCCCGATACCCTGGCTCAGCAATATCAGACCATAAGCCACAGTGAAGTGGTCTATAGGCATCAATTCCATTAATATAGCTGGAGTGTAGGAGTAAGAGCTGGCGAAGGAAAGACCGAAGATGGCGGAGATGACGGTCAGGGCCCAGTAGTTCGTGATGAAGAGAGGGTACGCGGCGACTGATATGCCACAAATGATGAGACAAATAGCGTACGTCTTGGTCACGTTGACCCAGGGCTGGTCTCCAGCCCAGCCGAGACTTACCTAAAACAGGAATAAGGTATAATCCACAGGCTCAAATAATTCCTTAGCTCTCCCCGTTCCGTTCTAATAGTACCTATTAATTGCAATTACTAATGCCAGAATCTAGAATAGACCGATAAACTACGCACGATAGCTTCTTTTCCACTAACCGTGTTAGCAGTATCGATTTGTCATAATGACACTGATTAATTGGAGAAAAACTCGTACGCAATATAGTAACAATCAGGAAAGATAAGTGATAAAATAAATAAGTACTTAATCTTATTAATAATATCTATGATATCAAAATAATACAAATCAGTTCAAACACGTTTTAATTTTGTAGATAGATAAGCAACTATGAATTTAATATTAAAGATAGGACTACCTATATAACTATCGTCTGGAGTTGATAAACCGCTCCATTTTATACATTGAGCATTATCTGATCCACAAATATTTGTTTCTGGTCTGGTTGTTGTGAGACCTAAAGTCTCTCGTAGTTCCTGATACCCATGACACAAGACTCGCCTCTTACTGTGGGAACAGAGCTATGTGTGTGACTGTTGGGTGTTATTTATTTATTATTAACATACTGTAGCTTTTGTTCGCGGTTTCGATCGCGTGAAGGATTGTCCAGAAATATTATTACCCATACAAACTTTTTTTTTAATTCACATTTTTAAGGGCTTTATCGCTGAAGCGATTATGTCGCCCTGGTAAGACACAGAGGATCGTTACATTAACTACAAACTAGATAAATATTAAATAGGTAGATATTACATTAATCCACAGTTCTGTCAACTAATTATACAAACTTTGTAACATTTTTTTTACCCTTGAGCTTGACTTCCGAAAACCCTTCTTAAATATTACCTACAATATAAAATATGCACCCTTCCAAAGTTTCGAATTCTGGGCGATGATGAGTCAGTCAGATGAAAGTAATTAATTTAAAAAACACTTACAATTCCAATACTGCTGGCCACACCAATAATGCTGGTCATCGTGGCACCTCCATCGATTTTCATGTCACTCATGTAGGACTTAAGGAAGAAGTAGGGCACGATGAACCACACGGAGAGAATGAGCGAAGATAGATTGAACATCAGGAAATGAAACTCCGTGAACATTCGGAAGTCGAAGGTGGTTTTCAATGTCATCCAGAGACGGTGGTACCATCTCTACAAATAAAAAAATATGACGTTATGGGTTGGTAATATATTTTATAATGATTTACTCATATTGACTAGCTAGTTCTAATCTAGGAATATTAGCAACCACTGGTAACCACTTATATATATATAAATAATTATGTACTAAGTTAGACTAATAAAGAGGCTATACTTACGAATTCATCATCCGATTCTGATTCTAACGACCACATAGAATTTCTATACATATCAGGCAAGGAGGATGCTCGGAGCTTGTACCTAGGTATTGTCAACATAGCACCACGATGCATCATTGTGTTTTTGTACAATGGCATGTCTCGCAAGTAATGATGATCTGACGATATCTGTCTTAACCAGTTTGTTTGCTGTACTGGCCTTGTCGTAGCTTTATCTTTTTGTTTCTGGTTTGAGTTTACGTTTGGATTCGATGTTGATTCTGGTTTCTTTTCTTTCTTATCGTTTATGTCCTTATCGTGTGGGTCTCCAGATTCCGAAGTTGTTTTAGGTTTCTTAGCTTTGATTTCGACTTGTAGCTGTGCTGGATTCGTGGTACCATCTGGGTGTTCGACGTTAATATTGATTTCAGATCTAGATTTTGATATTAAATGGGGATAATTTTGTAATATTATGTTGTACAGACGTTTGTTTTCCATCAATTTCTCTATTACTTCTGGTGGGACCTGTTAAAAGAGCACATGAATATATTCGGTGCAATTACAACATTATTGTTCATTACAATGGAAAATGGCGGAAGGTTATGTGATACTTATTTGTGACCGACTGAATAGTGACTTGTTTCGTTCAGTGGCGTTTCAGGGTCAGCCAGTGTATATATCTAGTTATCTCAGAGTCCTTAGACCCTCGTAATTTTGGCGACCGTCGAGATAGGCAATGTCACTCCACCGTCGAGATCACATTTAGACTGCACTGTACTTCAAAACTTAAGAGCCGTTTAAAGTATCATCAACCAAATCATGCAGGGTTATTTTATATTGTTTCGATTTAAAATTATTACAACGGTCCTGATGGTACCTAAGTTTAAGGTATTCTGAAACGATGCATGATTATTACCTACCTATGCAGTATCATTTGCATTATCAGTGTACAATGTACCTAACAGGACAGGGCTGCTAAAATAATCTGTTTACAATCATTGTTTCTGTCTGGCGTTCTCCCAGCTTAATGTCACGGTCTGCCTTTTAGTACCATAGTTTGACGGTATTTGGTATTATATGGGGCAAACCACCATCTGATCCCCACAACTCACAACGGGAACCAAGTTTCGCCATTGCCACGTCCGTTAATCAGCAAAGTGTACCACGTGCAGGTAAGATTGGCTTTGAGCCTAAGATGTTGTAGCATACTTCATACAATTTCGTAAAATTGTTTTTGCCGCTCATAGCTCACCGCGCTGCAAATCGCATCGCCGCCGGTGGCTGTTGTCAGGCCATTACACCACTCGGTGCGACGAAATATCACAAGTGCAGACAATATTATCATTTATCACCAAATTTTTATAATTGAGCGAAAGTGCTTAATATTTTAATTAGTATGGTGATTAATGCCTTTGAATTCACTCGTTTTTTATTTTTATTGTAAAAATTAAGGTCAATGCATGCAGTCGCCATACATGCTCTTACATTACATATAATTTAAAGATGACTGTTTGAGGAATAAGGATACCGTGTACATAAAAACAATGACTATTTAAGGAAAACCGTATCTGAATGTAATTAAAATACATAATTAAAGTCACTCTATTTGTGGGATCTGTCATCTCGAACGCGCCACAGTTTAATAGCACATAAATAGTAACTCTTTATTGTAAACATACATACACTGGATAGCGAGAACTGTACACATGGTCAAAAACCCGCCATAGTGGCTCGGTCAGGCGAGTCGCGTTCGGGGGTCATCACTAGTGTATATCCAGTAACTTCATAGAATAACCGACCCTCGAGGGACACAATGTCTTTTAACTGGACTGCACTGTACTTATCACCAGGTGAAAAATGTGCAGTTCCAGGATTAAAAAAATATTATGAGTGTATATTTATACTTCTTCCGCCTGCCCTTATCCCACACGAAAACTTATGTTTCGGTAAATGCAGTGGTCCATACCGACTCAAAATATTTAATAATTAATAATGGACGTTTCCATATTACAAATACTGTTAATAATGTAAAATAAAAAGACAACAAATAAACAATTTAGTGTAATTGCCTAGTGTATTTGACGATGCTATGTATGTTATGTATACATTAGTTTATATGATTTCTATACACAAGTTTCTTTATTTTGTACTGACTTGTCATAAGTGCTATTTTAATTGCCTACATGATTAATTAAACTATTTCATTTCATTTCATTTCGCAGCAGGGTCGGAGCAACATGCTTTTTAACTCATGTTATAGAAACATTTGCTTTGTACTTTTCACAACCGGCCAACTGCCTGACGTCAACCCCGTTGATGAGAAAACACCCAGACCCGAAACATATTCGTGGATCACACAAACATTTGTCTCGGTGCGGGAATCGAACCCCTGGCCTTTCGCTTCACAGCCAGCTACTCGTCTACTGCGCCACGGAGGCTGACAATGTTGTTTAGACGCCTGTATTTATTAACACTATTTTTGTGAACGTGAACGTTTTAATGACAATATGTTTGGATTTTTTATAAAACTAAAGTACTCGACACGTTGACGACGAACCCGAAATAGATCCGCAGTACAGTGAGCTAATTGCGTTGCCAATTGGGTTCATAACTTCCGAAACGTTTGCGCGAAATTGAAGTGCACAATGCTGACAAATTAAATAAAATTCAGTCTCATTAGGGTGGCGCGATCTGGGAAATGTTTAACCAGTAGCGGATCTAGGGTGACGGATACATGGAAACCAAACATCAATAAAACTACCCCGAGTTTAAACATAATCGAAGTTTAAAAATCATCACCCCCTATCACATAAGGGACGGAAATACGCTCGGCGAAATGTGGGTGTACTGGTTACACCTCTGCCTACCCCTTCGGGGATTACAGGCGTGAGTGCGTATGTATGTAAGTTAATTATTAAAAAGATAATGTTGTTTTTTTTTTCAATAAGTAAGTGCACGATGACAAAAATATGATCTTGAAATAGTTGTGCTGATCTAATTCAAATTAAATTTTATTAGAATGCAAATATTGTTATTCACTCTTGAAAAGACCAACGTAAGAGTTTCTTGGCCGTTCTTCTTTACCGAAATAGCATTCCGAACTGGCGGAAGAGTTAAAATTTGACTGAATGTAAATGATGTAGGTATACTACTTTATGTATTCATAAATATTTTGATATGATTTTAATTTCATTTGGAGATTGAACTCCTATATTCGATTAGATCATCGAAAATTAATCGGCTATAGAGATTTTCAACAGATTATTTAAACCGAACTCCTAGGCGTGGATATAGTTTTACATGATACCAAGAAACAAAGATACTTATAACAAGAACTACTTAGCTTTTTTGTCTCTAGATAGCAACTCAGCCCCGTATTAACCTAACAGAGGCTCTCTCCGCGCCAGTGACGTAAGTTGCGGGATCAGTCGGCCTGATGTACAGGGATGAAGAATGTTAATATTTTCAATACTCTGTGAGCTGATAGCTACTGTTAATGTGTTCGTTTCAAATTAAAATTAATTTTATTTAAGTTTCTGTGTACCTACTCATATTATCCTCAAATATATGTTTTATTAATAAAGAAAAGGATGAACAGAACTTAAAGGTAATACAAAAAATTACCTTTTCATTTTGCTGTATAAAGGTGGGTAGATGTATAGCGGAGTGCATCCTTTTGTAGACTGGATCTGCATTCATTTGAGTGGTAGCTTCAAGTTGTTCTGCTTCAGCTATACTTGACGCTAGAGTCGCTAGAATGTATTCAGGGCTTTTACCACTCTGCAGCAAGGATTTTAATTCTTCTACATTAAGATATTCTGACTCTCCACCAATAGACCTCGAAGATACAGAACCAGCGCTCGAAGACTTCCGCGACCTAGCTTTTGATAGTCTTCTTTCCCTCTTTTGCTTAATTTCTAACCATTCAGGATTCCTCATCAACGCTCCGCATACACACATATTCAACAAAGTACCAGCAAGCAACACTACCGTGTTTCGCCAATCATAAACATCCAAGAAATATTGAGTCATAGGAGGGTATATTAGAGTACCAAAACCAATCCCACATGATGCGAGAGAGACTGCCAAATTTCTCCTCTTATCGAACCAGAAAGCCACCGATACAACAGATGTCACGTACAAAATTCCCATCGCCAATCCACTAATGAATCCATATGTCAAACATAGCATTGGAATTGAATTACTTATTGATGCTAATAAAAACCCGACTGTAGACAAAACTCCAGCAATGATTGTCATAATTCTGCAACCATATCGATCAACTAAAGCGCTCATGACCGGCCCAGCGATAAGTGGGGTCGCAATGAAAAGACTTCCAATCAACGATGTTTTTGACTGCGTGGTTTCGAAATATCGGGCAAATTCTTCATGCATAATACCAAAGGAAAATGCCAGGCCGTCGGCACAGGCTGCCACCAAGAAAGCGGAAACTACCACGACCCATCCCCACCCGCCGTCTGGTACTGGTGGTACCGTCTGATCTATGGAATCATTAGAGCATATACTATCATTGTCGTCAACTCCTTGAAATTTGACTCGTTCTACGGGCGAGTCGCGGTCATCTTTGGTATAATGCGCAACGATTTCATTGTTCGCGTCCGATTTTGCTGGACTTATTGTATCTAGATCTTGTTGGCTTGGCTTCTTATCTAAATCATTTAATTTAATAGGTGTTTCTTCAGTCTTTTTAATACTTGTTTCAACCATTTTCAGTATGTTGCTAAAAAATTGTCATACCGTTGATTTAAAACTGGGTTCTGAAAAGAAAAAGTTTATAGTGAATAAAATAATTTACCTAGTGCGGGTTTTCATGAAAATCACAATATGTGCATTGTGCATGCATAGCCGTGGATACGATAATGTTAGGCATTAACCCGTCGGTCGACCTTGCGATCGTACAATGAGCTATTTTAACACACTGATAACAACCACTCGACGAATGTATATATTTTATGTTAAACAGCTGATCTTTATTTCTTGATCTGAATTTCAAAACTAAATTATTATGTAATTTAGTTATAGTAGTATGGTATTTAAGCATAGTAGGTATACTTTAGAAGTTGTGTTGCAAGAGGTCTGGATCAAATGGTAATTTAAACAAGTTAGTTAAAGTTATTTACAAGGTGGTCTGACCCCATATAAAAAAGACTATTTGGGTGAGTTGTACCACCGGTTAGTCTATTTATGCCGCCAAGCAACAGTCTGTAAGCACTTTTGTGTTCCGGTTTGAAGAGCATTGAAGCCAGTGAAATTACTGGGTATTATGAGACTTAACAACATAAGTCTCGGGGTGAAGAGCGCAGTCCAGTGCAGTGCTTTGTAATTCTAAGTTCTGTGTGGCGTTGCTTCTGTTTATGGGCTGGCGTGACGCCAGATCGATCAGGTGAACGACCAGCTCGTCTCGTCATTCAAGCTAACAAAAAAAAAAGTTTCGGGATGACGATCACAGTCCAGTGTCATGCAGTAGGAGGTATTTTGAATATTTTGATAATTCATAAAAATAGTATATTTATCTAATGTAATCAAAAGTAAAACTAAAACGATTAAAATCAAATTAACCAATTTTTGTCGGTGCTCTCTGTCTCCAATCATTAAATTGCAATAACATCGACTCAATATTGGTTAATCTTATGCTTAGCTATTTAGTTTTTTTAACACCACATTAGCACATCTTGTAGTAGCCGAATTGGCAACACTGGAGCTGTGATAACTGTTAACTGTTAGGAAATTATTTAAGTGTCTGGCTGAAGGATATGCTTCCATGGCTATGAATAAATAAAACAAAAATTTAACTGTTAGTGATAGCAACGGACGCGCATCGGTTAATCTGTGTTCGTCTTCGAGTCAAGATTATACAGGAAGCGATCAACAGGGCAATATAATATGCACTCGCATTAAAGGAAATATTGAACCAGAAAGATGGTGTGGTGTAATAGTTATCTATGTAGAATTCTGTATACGGCATTGGTAGATATTTTGGTGCCAAAACGGACTAATCACGTACCTATATATCGTCACTATTCCTTCGTAGGCACTATGAGGCCTCGTAGTAATATTCATAAATAAGGTGAAAGTTACCGGTGAAAAGAGGCACCATTTGCAAATTTTACTGTGGGTAATAATTTTAATTTGGATAACTTTTTGGCGGGAAAAATCAATACCCGAGAGGCAGTACAAAATGCCTTTGAAGAGTTTGTTGGCTTCCATCCAGCCGATTTCTTCAAGGACATTGATAAATTTCTACTGTGCTGGCAGAGATGCAACGATAACATGGGTGGTTATTTTGAAAAATACAAATAAAACGGATGAAAAAAAATCACTTTTACGTACAAAACGGCAGTTTCATAGGTCAAGGCCTTATGTATACTGACAGCCTCCGTGGCGCAGTGAGTGAGTAACCGATTGCGAAGCGAGAGGCCGTGGGTTCGATTCCGCACCGAGACAAATGATTGTGTGATCCACAAATATTTGTTTCGGGTCTGGATGTTGTGGGACCGCAAGTTCCTCGTAGTTCCTGTTACCTACGAAACAGGTTAACCTAGTGTGGGGTCAGGACTATGTGTGTGACTGTTGGGTGTATTTATTTATTATTATTTATTTAATTAAGCAGAGTTCGGGCTAAAGCGATTCTTTGTACCATTCGATTCCATAGATAAAAGCGCATAATAGGTTATAGTAATAGGTTACTAGGCAGGTAATAAAATAATAATTAATCAAAACTAAATAGGTATTCGCAAAATTTTAATGAAGTTGTAAAAATGACTGACGGTGGTGCAGTTGTAATACGCGGTACAACTGCTGTGCTAAGGTCTCGGGTTCGATCCCCGGGTCGGGTGAAGTGGTATTGGGTTTTTCTATTATGAAATGCTTAGTATCAACCCGAAGTCTGGAATAGGGTAGTTTCCTATATTGAATTTTATACATTATTTTATAAGCAACAGAAAATGATACGCAAAAGAAACCCTTTTATTAAATCAAAATCAAAATTGGTTCAGAAATGTGCCCGCAGTTATGACTTTAAATGTTGGTATGAGGAAAAGTGGGTGCGTAGTAGGGATATCTCACTATCTCGCTTGCACGCGTGCACTATAATGAACATTTTACACAGTGACGTCAAAGGTTGCATCGTCTGTCATTTGGCAATTACCCCTTCTACAGGATTTGAATGGCTTCTATCTTATTTATTTTTGGTCCGATTTATAAAATTCTTTCTGCAATAGATTTTGAGTAACATAACTTATTGATTTAAATAACAAAAAAAAATCTAGTCAACTACCCTATTGTGTCCGATATGGTGATAGGCTATCACATCATGGGACGGAGATACGCTCGGCGAAATGTGTGTGCACTGGTTACACCTCTGTCTACCCCTTCGGGGATTACAGGCGTGAGTGCGTATGTATGATTGACGAAACGAGCTGATGGTAAGCGCCACGCCTGTCCATAAACAGAAGCAACACAATACAGAAATTTGAATTACAAAGCACTGCATGGCATTGGCCAGCGCTCGTCACCCCGAAACATAAGATGCGTCTCATAATGCCTAGTAATTTCTCTGTCTTCAATTTCCTTCAAACCGGAACACAACAGTGCTCACACAGTGCTGTTTGGCGGCAGAAATAGACAAAGCGGTGGTACCTACCAAATAGACACAGCGGTGGCGTGAGTGCGTATGTAAGTTGTTAAATTATGGGCCAAGCGCGAGACGGACTGGATGAAGCACCGAGGACTATAGCCTTAAATTTTTACTTTTCTTCTTTTTATAAAAAATCTGCCATAATAACACATGTATAAAATATTCTGTAAAAAAACAGCCTTATAATGGTGCATAAGAAATAACTCTTTAAATGTTGGACAGATAGACACACTGATACAGTAGTTATACCTTAGAATATATTATTCTATGAGTTTTAAATCAAAATGCTAATTCGGTTCTTCAATGCATACGAAATGGCCACATAAGAACTAAAAGCAACACCGTGAATTCAAAATACCGATGTAAAGCACAATAACGTACCGTAAACTTTACGAATGGTTAAAATCCAGTAAAACAATCCTTTGGTTTCCCAAACACACACATCCCAACTTTCCTATAGTATAAGTCACAACTTGATAATTATAAAAGTAAACACGGACAACACGTCATCCTCTACACATGTCTCAAACACACTGAAGTCTGCAGCAAAAGTCCGTATCTAAGTGTGAATTATTATTGCATACTCGAATTGAATGTGTGCTGCTGTGTGCCTGCACGCCGCCGCGCCGGGCGCCAACCGGCTGCGGCCGCGACACGTGGGACGCAGGGCGCGGTCGCTTCAACTTTCGCGTCTGATAAAGAAATTTAATATTATAATTATTGACAATCTCTTTTACGTTTCCTATAGTAAATATAGTAATACATACACCCTGATCCTACACTAGGTAAACCTGTATCGTGGGTATCAAGAACTACGAAGGACTTGCGGTCCCACAACACCCAGACCCAAAACATTTTTTTGTGATCAACAAACATTTATCTCAGTGCAGCAATCGAACTCACTGCCTCTCGCGTCTCAGCCGGCTACTCGCTCGTTGCGCCACCGAGTATTCTTCGTTTCTTTCTACTTGGCGATATACCGGCTTAATGCTAGGGTCCGCTTTCCCATCATCATTTGACGGTGGATTTGGTATTATGTGGAGCGACCCACCGTCTGATCCCCACAAGCCGCAACGGGAACCAAGTCTCACCATTGCCTCGTCTGTTAATCAGCAGAGTGTACCACGTGTAGTTGAGGTTATCTTTGTGTTGGTGGCCCACTTACAATCAACACGTCTGAAAAAATAAAATAAAATAAAATAATACTATAAATACAAAATAAATTTAAAACAAAACTAAACTAAATAAACACTAAATCAAAACTCTATACGTGGTCGTTATCAAGTGTGATAAGTAATTCTTTTGCTTCTATCGTCTCTCAAAGCGTGTTTTACTAAGTTTTATTGAATACGTTTTTTTATATCATAGGCCGGCAAACGAGCCTGCGCCTCATTCGTCTAATGACAGAGCACTAAATTGTGAGATCCTGAGTTCACATCCAATGTCCAGCAATGACAGTCTCCGTGGCACAATGGATGTATAGCCGTATGTAAAACGAGAGGCTTCGCCTTCGGCTCACCCGCACTGAAACAAATGTTTGTGTAATTCACAAATATTTGTTTCGGGTCTGGGTGTTGTAGGACCGTAAGTCCCTCGGAGTTTCTGAAAACCACGATACAAGTTAACCTAGTGTGGGAACAGGACTATGTGTGTGGCTTTTGGGTGTATTTATTTCTGTTTGAGTGTTTGATTCGAAATCACACATGAGTTCTTCTACATACCTCATGGAATGAAAATAAGGTTTTCGGACTTTGGTTGCACTAGTCTGCTTACCCCATCGGAAATACAGGGCTTGTATTACGTTATGTTATACGAAAGATAACATCAACGTCGAGGTCAAACCGAGGGTCTCCCGTCCACTCGAGCGTGAGCTGGGGCCGTGCAAGCGAATGATTGTTGTTAGTCCTCGGTACAATAACGTATCGAGTATTCATTCCCTTAATACCTGACTGCCAAGGAAGGGTTATGTTTTTCGCGCGTATCTTGCTTGTAAATTTCTTTATTACCTCTTATCTTCCAAACGGCTGGATGGATTCGGACAGTTAAGGTATCGTTATATATTCGTCTTAAAAACTCAAGGTCCTTAGATAGGTGTTTGAAAAAAAAAATACAAAATGGCAAAATATTGGCGCGAAATAGTAATACGTTAATTTAAAAAAATAACCAAACCTATCGAGTAGAGTATCAAAATAAAGGAAATTAAAAGGGGATTACAAAAAATATATAAGTTATCAATTGTATACTTTTTCATGCGACTCCGCTCGCAGGAATGTCTGTCCGTGAAAAAAGCCTAGGTCCTAATGATGGTCCTAACCTTGGTCATGATCTAAATGAGTCCCAATGTCATCCAAATCCGTACAGCCGTCAAGAATTGTATGACTAACAAATATCCAAAATCCCAATATAAGACCTTACTTCCAAAAATAGAAGTTGTGGGAAATAAAAAGTACATACTTTAAAATTTGATTATAGCTAAAGTCTAAAAAGTATAATGATCTAATAAAATGTACATATACATTATTATAAAGTTTATGAGGTAAGTAAATTAGTATTAGAATTTAGAATTAGCTATCTACCAACTTATAATGGTTAGTGGCCAACCAATTCCTAATAATATCAAAGCTATCAAGGTGTCCGAAGCCCTCCGACTCGATTAACAACAACTGTCAGTTGATAACAGCTGAAGCCGAGTTGTTGCGTGCCCTCTGAAGCACGGAGACAATTAATTGAATACCACTAAGCGGTCACCCATCCATAGACTGACCATGACTGCACCAGATGTTGCATAACCCGCTAATCGTTTACTGGCTAAGAGCGTCCCTAGTTTTACTACATTTAAAAAAAAAAATAGAATTGCTTCCATTTTGCATCAAAATGAAAAAATATAGCGCCCTTATTTATTTTTGTTCTCTGGATGATAAAACACTTAAATAAGAGTATTTTTATTACAATAATAATGCAGTATTTTTATTTTAAGAAATATTCGAAAACACCTTTCGCAGACCACCTGTTTGCAAGTTCTATTTTATAGCGGTTGTAACTTATTAGGTACTCACGTACGAACAATTCCGTTTTTCCATTTACCCTACGGCTGCTTCGGACTGGGGGGTCCGCGATGTAGTGAACGCGAACGCATAGTGACGCTTTTTCTAAACGTCATTAGTAATTTACTGGGCATTATGAGACTTAACACCTTATGTCTCGGGGTGACGAGCGCAGTCCAGTGTCATGCAGTGCTTTATTTAAAGTTCTGTGTGACGTTGCTTCTGTTTATGGGCAGGCGTGGCGCTTACCATCAGGCGAGCGACCTGCTCGTCTTGTCATTCAATCTAATAAAAAAAAAAAAAAAAATTCAAGCTAAATAAAAACAGACCAACCATGTTCACAGAAATCTACTTTTATCAAAGAGCTGACATATGTGTTGTTTATGAATACGGGCCTTAAATAAAATATTTTGATTTCAATGTCTCCCTTTACACATTATTTTAAACATAAATATTAATTGGCTGTGGTGTACCTAGGCCCGTGAAGGGTGACAAAGATAACTTTTTTTCTATCCAACTAGCTTTTCCTCGCGGCTACTCACGCGTGAATGAACTTTAACGGGATAAAAAGTATCTTATGTCCTAATTAAGTCATGGTCTACCTGTATACCAAATTTCATCCGAATATATTAAGCCGTTAAGGCGTGATTGACTATTAAAATCCAAATTCACAAACTCACAAACATCCAAACTTTCACATTTTTAATAGTAATCCAAAATCCAATAACTCTAACCTAACGATCAGCGATATTTAGAGAGTATTCAACTGTCTGGTCTAAGTGGCGCCGTCTGACGTTATTTGAATTGGATCAATATTTTATGTCCACAAGAGATGAGAGCGTGGTTAAATGTCGGTGATAAAGTTATTGCAGGCATACCAGAGTTATTTTTTACCTAAAATAACTCATGCTTTGCCCATGTTTTTCCACAAAACATAAAATAAAAAAAACTTAAAGTCCGACGAATATGAGACTTAAGTTACTTTGTTCCCTACATTATTCTGCATCGATTGGTATCGGTCTCGACCCCATACCCCCAGCGGTTTCGGAGGAGATAGCGTGACAAGCTTTTGGCAGCGGCGGCGGCGGTGGCGCGGCGCCAGTTACTTTTATTTAGAATAGAGAGATTCGTAAAAGCTACCTAGTGCAAAGGATAATTCGGTTGGTCTAAAAACGGTACCTACTATAGAAATTGTGATTCCTGAAAACTGACTTTACCATAATTACATACGTATTCACGCCTGTAATCCCCGAACGGGTAGGCAGAGGTGTAACTGGTACACCCACATTTCGCCGAGCGTATTTCCATCCCATGATGTGATAGCAGGCGAGCCGATACTGAGCATTTTGTAATAGAAAAACCCAATATAACTTTTACCCGACCCGGGGATCGAAACCGAGACTTCAGCGTCAGCCTCATTACAAGTGCGCTACCGAGGCAGTCCCTATTTATATTTACCATAATTGTGTCCCCTCATTAATTACAAACGTACCTATTAAATTATACTATCGTACTTTGTACCTACTAAAGATAATCTGTGGTTGTACTACAGTAGGAAACTACTAACACATGCCGACCACACACCCAAGTTGTATTTATACCCTATTAAAGATAAAGAAGCCAATGACTCGACTTATTATTTTAATAATAGCCTGCCTAACCAATAACAATAAAATACCAATAATACCAAATCACCAATAAAAGTTCTATAAGGTAAAATAACACAATATTAGAAAATTTGAATAGGTACCTTATCAGTTATCATTGATGCAACTAACAAAAAACAACTTTTTAATAATTCCACTTTGATTATTATGCTCAAAATACATTGGCCGGCATGAAGTGGCAAGTGGCGACACTAGCCAGTTAAATATGCACGATCATGCACAAGATGCCAGTGTTGCGGGCTGCGGAGTGCGGCTACTGGAGAAGTGAAGTGATGACGGGAGGCGTAGAACGCGGGTGCAGCAGCTAACTTCAGTCCGGATGCCAAAGTCAGGGAGAAAGGAACGGAGAAAGGTTTTAAGCGATATATTTTGCTATCTATTCAAGCTTTGAGCTTTGTGGCGTAGTGGGCGAGTAGCCGGCTGCGAAGCGTGAGGCCGTGGGTTCGATTCCCGCACCTATAAACAAATGTGTGTTCCACAAATATTTGTTTCGGGTCTGGGTGTTGTGGGACCGCAAGCCCCTAGTAGTTCTTGATACCCACGATATAGGTTAACTTACTATGGGGTCAGGACTATGTGTGTGACTGTTGGGTGTATTGATTTATTTTATGTTTACATACGCACTCACGCCTGTTATCTCCCGAAGGAGTAGGCAGAGGTGTAACCAGTACACCCACATTTCGCCGAGCGTATCGCCTCCCATGATGTGATAGGGGGCGACTGGCGAGCCTATCGCCATACCGGGCACAAATGCCAGACTCCAGTAGGCCTAGTACAAGTTTTAATAGTTTTCATAAACGATGAAAGTTTTCGTTTTTTCTCCATACGTCAAGTTTAAGTAGTCACTAATGGGAACTATGTTGAATTAAAATTAATATTATGGTTAATGGCTGATACTGAGCTTTTTGTATTAGAAAAACCCAATATCACTTTTACTCGACCTAGAAATCGAACCGGAGCCCTCAGCGTCAGCCTCAGTCGTAACGCGTACGCATTACAATTGCGTCGCCGAAGCGCCCTTATTATTTTATTTTTATTTATCAGTTAATGCTTTTATATCAGTTTCACTAGGTGGAAGTGGTGGAACAGTTTACGGGTATTTGGTCCAAATTAAAATACGTGTTTCAAAGAATAGGAAAACGGACGTAAAGACATATATCCAGAGCCATAAAATAATTTATTTAGAAAATGTTGGGATGTACAAAAACATCGATGTAATGTATCGCATGATTACATTGACGTAACAGCGATGTATTGCATAATACATCGATGTCTGTAAAACATTGATCGTTTTTCACATCAATAAGGGTATCAACTATACTTTCGTTTTATCTTAGGAGTCTTAAGTAGGAGACAAATATGGCGGTATGTCAACCGATGACAACTGATAGTGTTGGGAAACGTTTGAACGAACTACTGAACTAATCAAACCTGAATGGCAAGTGAATTATTTTACTGATTAGGTAATAAAAATTACTTCAGTCATGTGGCGAGAAATAAAACGAACTGTTCCGTTAGTTTATTTATTATGTTTAATCTTTAATAGATGAAAAACATTTTTAGTCATCTGACTTTTCACTACTTGAATTGTCACTTTCTGATGCATGTATTATAAAACACGGGGTCGGTGTTTCAGTACTGGAATCTATAAGTCCATCAAGCTGCATCATCTTATCCTTCTTTTTTACATGGTCGATACACCGCACCCAAGACTACGTACCAATTTTGCGTAAGCTTTCTGTTAATAACTCCTAGACTTCCGCCATTTTCAAACTTTTATTATTTTTGTTAACATACTAAGACTTCAGCTGTGCCCATATTAACTCTATTGGATTTAACTCGCATATAGAGCGCACTTTAACTTTGCTTAGACTTATCTTACTCTAAACTTTGCCGAGTTTATTCTTAGCACAAACTGGGATTTCATATTTATAGATATTTGACTTTGATATTACCGCTGAGCATATGCTAAGATAATTAATGCCAATGCTAACAGACATTTATTTTCACGTATAACCTTGATTTATGTTTTAAAAGTTTAAATGAATGATTATTACAATAGTTAATAAAATGGTTAATAAAAATAGTGGTCTAAAATTTAATTTTGCATCGTAACTTTTTCACCACGTTTAATAAGGCCCTATTACTTCCTATACTTTAAAGAAACTTTAGTAGGTATGATAATAATTGGGTTTAATTATACTTATAAATCGCAAAAAAATATAAACGACAGAATTAAATCCCTAAAAGGGGCAAAAAGTCGCCACTTTTATTGAAAACATCGCTAAGGGGCAATACTGAGCTAGATCGGCTGCATCATTTGTCAAATCTGTAAAAT
This sequence comes from Mimas tiliae, assembly GCA_905332985.1. Classification (NCBI taxonomy): domain Eukaryota; kingdom Metazoa; phylum Arthropoda; class Insecta; order Lepidoptera; family Sphingidae; genus Mimas; species Mimas tiliae. The sequence continues at coordinate 1,847,829 of HG995254.1, forward strand.
ATATTTTTATTTTATGACCCGTTTAGAAAAGAGAAATAATGATTTGTGTAGTTATTTATCGTATTTATTATTACAATTTATTAAATTTTAAAATTATTTCCAAAGCTAATCATTAATTCATTCACTTATTCCCATCACTAAAAATTAGCAATACGAAATGTCTAATTTAAAGTTCCTCTATATAATCTATACAAATGCCTTTTGGGAATATTCAGTTTTTGAGAAAAATATCGTAATTTATTGGTTAATTGAAGCAATTTAAAGTTTAATTCATATTGTATGTGTTTGTTGCAAAGATCGACACCTTCTCGTATAACTTATGATATGTGATTGATTCGGAAATTGTGATTTTAGTGCGAAGTGAAGTTTGTTTACTCCATTAGACAACAAGGATAGGAACGTATCTTAAAATAAAACAGATTCGTTAACTTCCAAATCTTTTATTATATATCATACTTTATTATAACCTAATAAGACATTATAATGGAAAATTACAGTTTTAGATAAAAGAAGTGGTAGAGCCAGAGCCGCACCGACCCCCCGGCCCCCGCAGCGCCTGTGTGCGAAACCTATGAAGCGCCTCTTTTTTTCACGAATCTTCATGTTTCAACTTATTTTTTGAAGTGAAAACTTCTTTAGCCCCGTTGGGCACTTTTTGGTACTTAGGGGAAAATCTTTATGTTGTTGTGTAAGTGTAACAAAAAATATTTCGATGGCGGCACCCCTATTGTCTTGGCGCCTGTGTGCGCCGCACACATCGCACACATGGGCGGCTCGGCCCTGGGTAGAGCCATGCTGTAGACAGTTTTGTATACAGCATGAATAGGCCGGCTTGACCTGGTTGTTCACTGTCTCACAGAAAACCGTTGTTATGTAACTACTGTTAAGTTTTGTACGGTGACTAGTGAGTGAGATATTAGAAGTAAGCCATTCTATATATCGTATGAAAAAAATCGATTCATCGGGTATTTTTAATACATTACATATCGATGTATAATAATATCGTCCTGCGTCCATCCCTATGTGATCATTTGTCAATGCAACAACGCAAGCTGTGTATTTGTTTCAAAATAAACTTTAATATCTCGGAAAATGGCTGAGAAACCGCCAGAAGAGGGCTACATATCTGTCGTGGATGAAGAACCAGAGATATTTGAGTTACTAAAATGGGATTCCTCGCACACACAAAAGTCACAAGGGCCAAAACTTGTGGAGAAAGCCAAAAGTCCTGAAAAAAAAACATCAAAGGCCCAAGAGTCCGATCCTTTTGAGTTAAGCGACAGTGCGTTTATAGATTCGTACAGATTGTCTAAGGAATTGGCGAGATATCTATGCGAGGAGTTGAAACCAGTAATGCCAGACACTACGAAGTCTATCGAGTTCTCAGTTGAGAGCAAGGTAAATATTATTACGTACATCAATGATTGATTCAGCTACATGTTAAATGGCACTAAATTAGATTGAATTATAATTATTTTTTAAGCTTTTTAAATAATATATAATAATAATGTTTTTAATAATAATTATATGGACAATAATAGTCTGAAATAAATAAATAAATCAGCACATTTGCAATCAAAGTCACACAAGTGTGATTCCAACTCACGCACAGAAGATCGGGTAGGTACCAAACTGCTTTTAGAGTTTTTACTTTTTGAGTTTTATATTTGTTTATCCTCCATCTTCTTCCACCTAGCCTTATCCCACTCGCAGTGGGGTCGGTGTAACATTCTTAACAGATGTTACAGAAAGATTTGGCTTGTAGTTTTTACAACTGGCCACCTGCCTGTCATTAAAAGACATGCCTTCGGGAGAAAACACCTAGACCCAAAATATTTGTAAATCACACAAACATAAATACAAGTTACTCTATGGTCACAAATCCCGTGACCATATCACAATCCGTTGTCACTGCCTACCACTATGGGAAACAGGTGTGAGTCTTATGTATGTATGGTCCCATGAGTCAGTACTAGACACATGAAGGGCATTCCATAAGAAGATGAAATTTGTCTGACCTTGGATTGATATTGTACAAGGGGTAGAGCGAGAGAGTTAGAAGCACCCTATTCCAAAGGACACAGGATTGAAGAAAGTTTTATTATTTAAATAAATAAATACACCCATTAGTCACACACATAGTCCCGACCCCACACTAGGTTAACCTGTATCGTATCAGAAACTATGAGGGACTTGCGGTCCCACAACACTCAGACCCGAAACAAATATTTATGGATTAGACAAACATTTGTCTTGGTATGGGAATCGAACCCATGGCCTCACGCTTCCCAGCCGATTACTCGCCCACTGCACCACAGAGGCTGTCATTTAAGTATATTTATGTAAAAAAATGCATTGTTCGGAAATAAAAAGCTATTGTTATTAATACTTTCAGTTAATGGCTGCCCTATCATTCTACGCTACAGGCAAATATCAGAAGTCAATAGGGGGTAAAACGGACCCCAATATCACACAATACTTTGTCTCCTCTGCAGTTATGCAGGTGACGGAGGCCATGAACCATCCCACTATCGTCAAGAAATACATACACTTCCCCCATTTGAGGAACGAACGAGATATTATAAAAGCCAGGTAAGATCAGCCATTTGTCCAACTAAAAGATACATGATCATCAGCCATTGCCCCCATTGGTCTAGTGGCAACACGCTTAGGTTCAGAACCATGATTGTCCTGATTTCTAATCTCAGATTACATACATACATACATACATAGACTCACTCCTGTTTCCCATAGGGGTAGGCAGAGACAACGGATTTCCACTTGTATTTGTATTTGTATTTATGGTGGGGACGCCTGCAAGTTGCACAGACGGGTGATCGGCTCACATTAATGGAACCATTTCACCCTTAATCCCAGTTTAGGTGCTGCTGCCTGTACAGCGTTGGCTTGGCTAGATATCTCCATCCCTGGGAGATGGTCTCCACCGTTGAGGTTTCGGCTGCAGCTCAGACACGTTCTGTGGGGCATCGTGGCCAGCTCTACCAGGTTTACACCTTGCAGAATTGTCCACTAGTGCGCAGCGCAGTCCACCCATTTATTGCCCCGCCACAGACGATCCTTAGACCTGCTGCGTCATGACCTTCAGGGTGGCCCGCGCTCAGCCAACCACTTTCTTTCTCCACCTGGCATTTGTTTCTGCTACTATCTTCATGCTAATTACTTCCTTTGTGGCCTTTTCCGGTATGGGTAAATACGGTTCTAGTCCTACAAACGTTTCATCAGCTCCTTCTCTAGCTAGCTCGTCAGCCTTTTCATTGCCTTTGGTTCCTTGATGTCCAGGTACCCAGGCGATGATTAGTTCTCTCTCAGCTGCTAGTGCGTTCAGTGCCATTTTGCACTCTTTCACTAGCGCCGATGTCGTTACTGGTTTGTCAAGAGCCTTTAGGGCCGCTTGACTGTCATTATAGATCAGTATTTTCTGAGTTTCCTGATCTGTAGTTTCCTTTGTTCGATAAGCGCATTCTAGTATGGCCATGGTTTCCGCCTGGAATACGCTAGCAAATTTGCCTAATTCTATCGTAATCTTAGCTGTATTGGATGGCGTGACTTTGTATATTCCCGCCCCCGACAGTCCTGTTGATTTCCACTTGCTACAATTCTTGCATACCTCTTTGGCCTCATTCACTATTATTACATTTTTCATACATGCACGTCGGTTTAGGGTACTCCTGACCTGGCCTTTCTCGAAAATATCTCCAACTTGATCTATGAAAGTTCGCCGAGGCCTTCCCCTCCCAACTGTACCATTCACACTCTCCATGTATATTTGTTTCGTCAATCTTCTTTCATCCATCCTCTCTACATGCCCAAACCATCTAATCTAACCATCTAATCTCAGATTAGGCAATCACTATTTGTGTTTTCAGTTGCCTATATCGGAATTTGTTCTCAGTATGGCGATTGGCGCGCCCTCGTATCACATTTTACTTTTTAGGGCCTAAATGAGATCGAAGCAGCGATAGCTCAGTGGGGAATGGTACGCACTGTCAAGACGGAAAGTCGCAGGTTCGAAACCAGTGCCAAAAGCACACACCTCTGACTTTTCTAAGTTATGTGTGTATTAATCGTTAATTATCACTTGCGTTAATGGTGAAGGAAACATCGTGAGGAAACCTGCATACCTGAGAAGTTTTCCATAAGAATTTTATAGGTATTTGAAGTCTGCCAACCCACATTAGGCCAGCGTGGTCATAGATACATAATGAGTCTATGGCGTGGTGGACTAAAGACTAACCCCTTACATTCAGTAGAGGAGGCCTGTGCCCAGCAGTGGGACATGTAAAATACAGGGCTAGTAAAAAAAACTGCAAACTATGGGTTCACTAAATATACCTCTGCCTACCATCAGCGATACAGGTGTGAGCTTATGTTATGATATAAGATACATGATAGGGTAACAAATATCAAATCAAAGAAATAGGAAAAAAAAGATTAAATGATAGCTAGATTATTTATTTATTTATTATAATGTAACCTTATCTTAATTTGATTCTATTGCAGATTCTACATGAAATATGGTGTACCCAATGTGGTGGGGTGCGTGGAATGTACTCACGTGCCGATGGCGCGGCCTGATGATGACCAGAAGAGCCACTTCAACAAGTCTTACCACTCCAAGAAAGTGCAGATTGTAAGTTTCTTGTTAGCTAGCCTTACTCTTCCTGCAACTGACTTACACTTGCTGCATGACATGCTGTCTGTTTTTCAAGTATTGTATACATTACGCCCTCACGCCTGTAATCTCCGAAGGGGTAAGCAGAGGTGTAACCAGTACATCCACATTTCGCCGAACGTATCTTCGTCCCATGATGTGATAGGGAGCGAGCCTATCGCCATCCCAGGCACAATTCCAAACTCCTCTTCACTTTTGTCTATCGCTCAAGATCTGTGCACCCATACTTTGCTATGTACAGATATGCAACAGCGATCAAATAATAACTAGTGTGGACGCAACACCGGGCGGGTTGATGTCGCACGACGCTATACTGAAGCGGCACGCCGTCCGGATCGACCTCGATAGTCTCAACAAATCAGGGGAACAGTGCTGGCTTATTGGTGAGTGATCATGTACTCATATCACATATTATGTACTTGCATTAAGCAATTAAGCTGGCCGGCATAATTCTGCCGATCTGCGATAGATTGTGTCTATCTCTGGTCGACAGTATTAATGGATTGCGCTACACTTACCATCAGGTGTAGCGTAGTCACTTTCCCGAGTCAGGATAAAAAATAAAAAAAGCGTGGATGCGAAATTTGACTTTTACTACACACAAAATTTACTGGTGCAAATCATTTTAGTGAAATTATATGTTCTTCCATTCTTTTTTATTCCACTAGCAGTGGGGTCGGCGCAACACGCTTTTTAACACATGTTACAGAAGGATTTGGCTTATAGTTTATACGACCGGCTGCCTGCCTGACGTCACCCCACTGGGGAGAAATGATTTAATAGCTTAAAAAATCAAGACAAGCTGGTGGGAGGTACTTGAGCATTTCTGTACCCGACCGTATAGAGATCAATGTACATATGGTGAAAATCCCGGCATAATGACTCCTTCAGAAGAGTCGTGTTCCGGAATCAGCTAGTGTGTAACAGCTCTTGACGGTAGACGTTATATTACAACTGTACTGTACTTAACACAGAGTCCGGTGTAATCACTTTGGCGTGCTATTTAAAAAAAAACATAAAGGCTAAATCAATCTCATAATTTACACTGGGAAGTTGAAATAAGTAATTAATTGTTAACAATAACTTTATTTGCTGAAGAACAAAAAATACAAAAAATTCAATAAGCTTGTGAGCAAAGACGGTAGGCAGCGGTCTGGCTGTGCTCTGGCATTGTTGAGGTCCATGGGCGGCGGTAACCACTTACCATCAGCTGGGCTGCCTGCTCGTCTGTCTATCTAGGGCAATGAAAAAAAGAGGTGTAGTGGGAATGTCTGATTATATCGCATGCATACACCGTAATAGCGATGACGTTAAACATCGAGTTGTGCAGGATTTCTGTCCTTGAGCAACTACCCATTCACTTCCATCAGATTTGAATAGCATCTAACTTATTTAATTGAGTCGATTTATAACATTGTTTCATTTAATTTTTTTAATTTAAAAGGTCGAGCCATCCCTCTTATTATGTACTTTAATTTCAGGTGGACCACATTACACACAAAAAACCTACATAATGACACCAATACCGAAAATAACAAAAAAATCCCCGGTGTCACCAGAGAAATACTATACAAATGTTCACGCGCAAACGCACACTGCGGTGACAGAGACTATAAAACAATTAAAAACTAGGTGGAAATGTTTACAAGCCACTTGTAATAAGCAGTTCGATCCATCAACTGTCACCATGATGATAGTCGCTTGCTGTGTCCTCCATAATATTTGCAATAGGCACGGCTTACCTGTAACACCTATGACACAGACAGAAGAGCGTTTAGAAGCCATGAAGCAGAAAGTAGCCAACAGTCCGATACCTCGTAAACAAGTTGAAGACCAGAACGGCATCCAGGCCCGAGCTCGATTAGCAGAAAGATTGTGGAATGAAAGACGAGTGGTGCCAGAAACGAATGGGCCTAAAAAACGAATGGCTAAAAAAGACAGAGTAGTGGAAAATCATCAACCTCAGACTCAGCAAGTTTTAACTCAGGCTCAGCCTAGCCATGTTCAGATACCGTTGGCTGGGCAGCCGCATGTCTTAGACCACCCGTCGATGTTTGATGATGCCAGTAAGAGGCCGAGGATTATCACCATGACAACGCCCACTTATGGGCTCAATGTGCCTCCTGTTTGGGGGCATTATTCTCAGCATTAAGTGTAAATGAAATTTCTTTTACGCGTTTTATTGTAAAGCAATACTAGTAGTTTATTAAGTGTTCGCCGCCTTCTCAGTATAGATTGTTAGGGAAACGCTTCCGGAAACTAAGGAACGTGGTTGTGCTGCTGATTAAGAGCATGATACCACTAAAAATACCGTAAAATAAATCCTGTGAGTCAGCTGTTTTGTTCTCGTGCGTTGCCCCATTAAAAAAAATACAATATTTTTTATGAATAAATCGGTGGCATATTTAAGCGGGCGCAAGAATATACTTCGTCCCAGCACGCGATGCGATTGCGATGTCTATTTAGATTTTAGATCTATGTTTGTGAATCAGACAAATCATTGTATTATTGCAGGTTATATTGATAAAAATGCTGTAATATAAAATAAAAACGCGTGAAAGAAATCATGGTCCAAGATCCCACTGCGTGATTACTACGTCCATGTTTTTTTTATTGACATGCAATTTTATAGAGTACAGCTTTGCAGCTGGATTGTCTATCAATATGGCCGGAAGTATTTTAATTATTAATTGAATTAATAGGGTTTAGCTGTTAATATGAGGCTTTCATGTTTGGTTTTGAACGTTCACTTGTTTTAAAAATAAATTTTAATTCATTTCAGAGATTAAATTTTACATTCATAGATGTAAAGAACTTAAAAAGTTTTGGTTGCCATTTGTTCGCAAATACGCTCGGCGAAATGGGGGTGTACTGTTTACACCTCTGCCTACCCCTTCGGGGATTACGGACGTGAGTGCGTACACCATAAAGTAGATATCGAAGTAAATTATATTGCGGCCATATTTTGATTGGCAGCCCCGGTAGAACCGTATCCCTCTATTAATAAATATCAATCAAAATTTAATTTTAGTTATAAATGGGCGTATAAATCATGCAGTGAGTTCTCGTACTATTATAGTTGTGGAGAAAATGGGCACGTTCGATAACTGACTGACAGTACTGTCAGTACTAGATTTTTGTTCTGACATTCTTCCCAGTACGGGTGGAGTTACTGAACAGTATCACCGTTATGTTGACCAATGTTGCTACGGAATTGCCGACTTTATAGAGGTAGCATTGTCACGAGACTATCCCGCCCACACACCCGCCACTGTAACTCCTGTACACCCTCCCATGCATCCATCCGCCATCTTTATCCCGCAACGAAATTAATCAATAGAAAATTAGGTAGGAGTTGGAAATAATAATTGTCCACTTCCCTCCATAGCAAAGCGGGAGACAAAATAATGAACTAAGGAGGTCTTAACCTCAGGCACAAGGACATTTACAACTGGAGAAGCCAGATGTAAAGCACTACGGATATCATTAAGTGGGTCCTATCACGTGAGCTGTTAAACTTGATTCCAATAATAGGTATGCCAAAAACGGAATGCACGGAAATTCCTCCTAGATTCCACAAGATCCATATAGTATACAACTCCAAAGCAACTCCAGATGTTATTTGCATACTGTCAGTAGCATTGTCAGTAAATGTCAGTAAAATCGGTAACACTAGTTTTCTAGTTTAATCAGCATCAGTACTGATAGTTGTCAGTCATTTTACGAACGCAGCCAATATATAAAGATTTGTCGATAATACTGTATCGTTAGGAGTTTTTTATAGAAATTATTTTTAAGTAATCATGTGTTAAGAAGTTAATGTATTTTACTGAATCTCGTACTGTGAGCAATTATTTGCAAGTTATTATTTGGTATATTACAATTTCGGATGTCAATAAACTTAACCTAATAAGCTTAAATTAATATCAGAAATGAATTGGAAAATCATTTGTAATTACAAAAATGCCCGAACAAATTCTCTTCAAACATGCCTAACAATCACTTCGATTAAAGGAGCTTTCGTATAAAAAGCGCATTCATATATGTCCATTTGTTTACGCGTTACGTTCACTCGTATGCTAGAGGCCATTGGGGTTGGTACCACTGCTTTGTTTATTTCTGCCGCCAAGCAGCAATGTGCAAGCACTGTTGTTTCGATTTGAAGCACATTCAAGCCTGTGAAATTATTGCGGCATTATGAGACTTAACATCTTATGTCTCGGAGTGACGAGCGTATTCCAGAGACGTATAGTGCTTTATAATTCAAATTTCTGTGTGGCGCTTACCATCAGACGAGCGACTTGCTCGTTTCGCCCATTTAGGCTAACAAAAATAAGCAAAGGAGTCGGTACTTTTAAACATCCCTCTTTTTGCGGGGGGTCACAAATATCGGTCGAGTATGAAATAAAAATGTCTTTGTATATGTAACGAATTTTTATTCGCATTTTACTTGTATCTGTCAAAGACTTTAATGTATACAACTAGACAAGCTGCGCGGTACATAGAAATTGTATCACTAAGTTGCGGTCAATTGGCCGTAACTCAATATTACCATCTCGTTTACTCTCAACTAGAACCCCTATCGCGCTCCCTGTTTGTGAGCTGTCAAACTCCCGCGTTATGTGACACAATTTTACTTCTAAACAGCCCGTCTAGTAGTGTACATGAAAGTCTGGTATCAGTTGATATATTATGGTTACAGTTGTAGATGTCATGTTTTTACATTGAAACATAGATTATGTTATGTACAGGTGAAATATATCTATTGATGACAATCTTTGTTTTACTTTTTTATATAAACCCAACAGTCACACACATAGTCCTGACCCCACACTAGGTAAACCTGTATCGTGGGTATCAACAACTACGAGGGGCTTAGTCCCACAACACCCAGACCAGAAATAAAGTTTTGTAGATCCCACAAACATTTGTCTCAGTGCGGGAATCGAACCCACGACCTCTCGTTTCGCAGCCGGCTACTCACCCGCTGCGCCTCGGAGGCTGTAGACTTCTAGAATGATTTCAAATATAAGGCAGTTTTGACTAGAGGTTGAAAGGAAATATAGAATATTTTTAAATTTTTGGGTTGTGGTGGTCAGATGGCGGGTAGCCCAATATAATACCAAATGTGGTATAATGGCACAAGGCAGAGCCTGGCATTAAACAGGGAAAGAATATTTATTAACTTTGTATAACTTAATTACGATAAAGCTACGCTTGTCTGCTAATATTATAAATCGAAAGGGAGTTTATTTGTTTCACTTTCACACCTAAATTGCTCAACCAATTTTCATGAATTTTGGTACAGAGATAGATGGGATCCTGGAGACGGTTATGGGCTACTTTTATCCTGGAAAAGGCTGTTCATGGGGGAAACGTAACGGCGTATGGCGTCGCGAGCAAAAGTTAGTATTTCATAAGTATACAAAAACTAACATCTACTCTATAACCTTTCTTGTGGGCGTACAGGGGCGGTGGAGATCACTTACCAAGTGACCAACTTGCTCGTTTGCCGGCCTATGATATAAAAAAGCTCTAAATATTCTAACTCGTATCTCAATGCAAACATAGGAAATTATATTTATTTGCTTCTCATAAATGAGAGCTCTCAAATCTTATTCCACTGACTGCACTGGATGTAAGGAAAAAGCGTCTGAAAATTAAAGATACGCAGTGTGATGGTGATTAGACATAATACAACTTATATATTATTGAACGCGACTCGTTATTTAAATATTTTTCACCCATCAAACTCTATGCAAGGGGGCGGGGCTATAAAACTGCAGCTCGATAAATCAGGCTTCATAAAAATTGATTCATGATCTCTAGTTGACACTTGATACATTTAATTTTATTCGCGGTGCAGAACGTCGTATCTCGATCTAGAAATTTAACATTTAGACATTAACTTTTATGAAATATAGTTGAATTTGGACGTTCATTAATTTTAGTTACATGTGTACGTAAGTGGAGCCGTATGGCAGATTCATATGTGAGTTATCGTTCTAGTCCATAATAAAACATCCTACACGAAGGCAGGGGATACTATAATACATTAATAACCCATCTTATATCATAAATCGTATTAATTTAAGCGCTAGTAAACGCGTGCGCCACTTCGTTAGCCAGCAGTGAAGCGATCGCCATGTTGGAACAGTTCGTCACCACGCGACAACAATCTGATTCCACTTTCACAGATATGAGGACTAGATCTTGTGACGACATCATACGCCCGGCGAATCTGAAATATAACAGGTGTTTTATGGTATAGGCCGGCAAACGAGCAAGTGGGTCACCTGATTGTAAGTGATCTCCACCGCCCATGTACAATACCAAAAGAATCATGGGTGCGTTGCCGGCCTTAAAGGAAAGGGATAATTAAGGAATTGGGAAGGGTTTGGGCAGCAAGCTGCTACTTTACGCCGGTTTTCTGTGAGACAGTGGTAATGACCCGGACGAGCCGGTCCATCTACCACTCAGTAAGCAGTTCAGTTAACCGGTCCGGGTGTTATCATGTGAAGAGTCAGTACATACATACATACACATTAACGCCTGTGATCCCCGAAGGGGGTAGGCAGAGGTGTAACCAATACACATTTCGTCGAGCGTATCTCCATCCCACAATGTGATAGGGGGCGAGCCTATCGCCATACCGGGCACAAATTCCAGACTCCGGGCTGATACTGAGCATTTCGTAATAGAAAAACCCAATATCACTTACCCGACCCGGGGATCGAACCCGAGACCTCAGCGTCAGCCTCAGTCGTACGCATTACAACTGCGCCACAGAGGCAGTCAGTGAAGAGTCAGTCTCTGCTGTTATGAACTGATATTTTTCTGAGTGGTAGAGCCACGCTGTAAACAATTTTTCTACAGTATAAATGTGCCGGCTCGACCGGGTTGTTTAAACAATTTTTCTACAGTATGAATGTGCCGGCTCGACCGGGTTGTTAACACTATCTCACAGAAAACTGACGTGAAGTAGCAGCTTGTAGCAATAGCCAGTCCGGGTGTTATCATCTAAATAGCGAGTCCTGGTCGGCTACAAGTCAACATTAAAATACACAATTGACAATACATTACCTCAGACAGTCCCCTGTAGAAGTGACTGCGGCTACATTTGCAGTTTCAAACACCCGCTTGCATATAGTTTGTTCGTCATCCAACTTGGCCGCTTTCTTCTCGCACTGGAAACGGATTATCACTTACAAAATGTAACCTTTTTTTAAAGTGAAAACTTCTTTAGCATCGTCGTGATTTGAAAGTCGATGAAACGAAAAAGCGACGGTAAAAAGAGACAGACACATAAATTCATAAGATTTAACGTGGGAGAAAATGAGATAGGAAGCGTTATACAGTTGTGAATGCGTAGTACAAAGCTTGAGAAAAGGCATCACAACAACCGCGGTGTTTTGTATACGTGTACGTATTATACGTTTGTAGATTTTTTTCATCATTTTTATAATAAAACTCTTCATTGTATCATTTATCGATGTTGTTAGTCTGAATAAATCTATGTAATACTCGTATATACGAATAAAATGTAAAATAATTATCAAACTTTGTATCACTATGATCATTACTAAAACCTACAATTAACCTCTTCCCGAAATTTTACATTCGTCTCATTATCATGGAGCCAAAATTTTCGAAGGTTTCGTTTCTACCACGTGTGAATTGCACACATGTTTTTTTTTCTCACGTGTTACAGTATTAATGGGCCCGCTCGACCGGATTGTTACCAGTATCTCACGGAAAACCGACGTGCGTTAGCGGCTTGCTGATGCGTTTCGTACGTAGAGATATCCGGAAGCCCTAATACCCTCCCCATCATAATCCCTTAATTATCCGTTCCCTTTCAACGTCCATGATTTTTTGGATAATATGTTTTTATCCCCAATTATGGCTTCGCACTTCTTGTGCATACAGCCGATGACAAGTAATATGGGTGTAAATGGGCGTTGCAGATCACTTACCATCAGGTGACCCATTTAATGTTATGTCAAGATAAAATATTATATTTTTTCAAAAGAAATAAAGTAGTGCGGCACTTTTGGCAACATAGAAAAATTTTGTAAGTACTTTTCAATATAAAGTTCTATGTGATGTGGGTTCTGTTTATAGGCAGGTGTGGTTCTTACTATCAGGCGAGCGACTTGCTCGTCTCGTCGTTCAGACTAATAAAAAAACTCTATTGTAATATTGTCCTTGGTCTGTGAGTAAGATATTTATTTGCTTACCTCAGTCATGCCCCTTAGTCTCTTATGTTCAATATCCCACCTAGTCTCCGACATAGTGACAGAGCGCATCAGTTCGCCCACCGGGGGAGTTATAGACACGGATACTTCACCTGGACAAAATAAGACCAAATAAATAATAATATTATCGATATAATAAATAAATACACCCAACAGTCACACACATAGTCCTGACCCCACACTAGGTTAACCTGTATCGTGGGTATCAGGAACTACGAGGGATTTGCCAACCTACAACACACAGACCAGAGACAAATATTTGTGTGATGCACAAACATCACCTATTATCCTTTCATCTAATACAATCCGGAGGCCCAAATCCCCTCCCCTTCCCAATCCCTTAACTATCTCTTTCCTTCATGATTCTTTTGGTATTGTCGGCGTACATGGGCGGTGGACCCACTTGCTCGTTTGCCGGCCTATACTATAAAAAAGTAATTTACGTATTATAACTAGGCATTAATAGTTTTAATATACTGACCTAAAGAGCTGATGATAGTAAACTCTATGGGTTGTATGGAGTCTGCGAAGTCGACGCCCAGCGTCACTGACGCGCTAGCGCCGGGCGCTAGTGACGCCACCGGACTGAAGTCGTGGATGGCGCGGGAACCTGTCAGCGTCTGCAGGAATACCGACAAATCTATACTAATATTATAAAGCTGAAGACTTTGTTTGTTTGTTTGGTTGAACGCGCTAATCTCAGGAACTACTGGTCCGATTTGAAAAATTCTTTCAGTCAGATAGCCCATTTATTGAGAAAGTCTATATAAAACTATTTCCCGGAACAGGCCGTTCACGCGGGCGAAGCTAGTACATATATATAGCAACTTTAAACTAAATTCAAGATTTATCTAAAATAAGCTCCAGCTCTCAGTGAAGGGTGGTATGGACTGTAGAGACAGAAGTCGCAGGTTCGAAACTAATCAAGAGCACCTTGGATTTTTTTAAGTTACTTGTGTATTCGTTGTTAATTATCGCTTGTTTTAATTTATTTATAATTTTAAATACAACAGTAGATACACCAAAACGCTTACATGCAAAATTTAACAGTTACCACATTTACAACACAACCATAAATAATGAACATGGATCATTGTACAGTAGATATACCCCAATTTGATTTTTTCAGGAATAAATATATATAACATGGCCTTTATCTCCTCTTTTAACGTTGAAAGAAACATCGAGAGGAAACCTGTATACCTGAGAAGTTTTTCATAAAAATATCGATAATATGTGAAGTCTGCCCGCATTAGTCCAGCATGGTAACTAGTGGTGGTTAATATATCGTATAACGCCATATTACAACGCGCTATCTGTTGCCAACAAATCAAGCGCGCTATAACAATTTCCAATCGGCGCTAGAAATATTGCCGTGCTATTTGCCTAGCGTAGATATAAAAAGCGTAGCGTGGCAATACTATAGCGCCACAGCGCGCGGCGGCCAGTCGCGCTGCGCTACCGCACGCTGAATGACGTATCAACGACTACAATGAATCGCGCCCGTCCCCGCCCGCGCGACACGCTATATTAAAGCATATAAAATAGCGCGCTAGAACAATACAGCGTCTAGTCCGTAGCGTGATATTAAAATATTTGATTTGAACACTATTAATGGTAACTCCTCGCATTATGTAGAGGAGGTCCTGGGGGGGTGTACAGTAGTGTTATTGCATACCTTCTTGTGAACCCTGATGTTGTGCACGTCGTGTTGGCTATGGTTGGTGAAGGTGATGTGTATAGCGCACATGCGCTGCGAGTATAGATGCGGCGCGCGGCTCCACCTGCGTGTGGCGCACACTCCGCCGCTCAGCACGCGGGACATCAACTCACACGGCACAGACGGACATGCAGACGGACCCACTGGCAATATAGCGTCCACTGAAACATACTATACTTTTAGAAAGAAAGAAACGTTTATCATCATCACGAAAACATGCAATATAATACAGGTGATGTACAATTTTAATAATAAAATAACTAAATAATTAATCCTAACAAATCGCATGTCCTCACGATGACAATAGGTGGCATGCTCAGCATAATGCTGTATTGTGGCGCGAACCACAACACAACAGCACCTTCAGCTTTTCAGCAACCACCTACAGTGACATCCGGAAGACAAACCAGCCTGTACCACAAAAGTAATAATTTACGCAAAAACCAGCCTGTACCGCAAAAGTAATAATTGACGCAAAATTTTAAATGCTGTGATTGTTCCTTTTCAATTACGGAGAGGATGGGTGAAAAACAGTTACGAGTGGTAGAGCCACGCTGTAGACCATTTTGTCTACAAATGGGCCGGATCGTCCGGGTCGTGCTTACACACTGTTGTCTTTCGGTTTGAAGGGCATTGAAGCCAGTGAATTACTGGGCATTATGAGACTTAACATCTTATGTCTCGGCGTGACGAGCGCAGTCCAGTGTCATGCAGTACTTTGTTATATAAAGTTCTGTGTGGCGTTGCTTCTATTTATGAGCAGGCGTGGCGCTTACGATCAGGCGAGCGACCTGCTCGTCTCGTCATTCAAGCTAATAAAAAATAAAAAAAAACACTCACTTTAACATGATTTAAAATTTATTTGACCACAATATGACTTACCATCGCCGATCCCAGCGCTGGGTGGCACTGCTGGTGGGGACAGGAACCCCCCACATGTGGGCGTCATTGTGGGCAAAGTACTCGCCACCTCATCCAACTCCAGGAGTAGCTCCAGATTGGACTTCTCGTTCTTCTTCTGTTCTACTTCTTGCTTCGGCTCGTTATCGTTTATTACCTTGAGTTATAAAATAATACAAACCAGAGTTTTACAACATAACTTATTGATTTGTAGTAGTATTGCCAATGGTCGATTTTCGACCAATAGTTGTTTCTTTAAATAGCGAACTTCATCTTTATTTAATACTAACTGTTGCCCGCGGCTCCGCCCGCGTCAATGTAATTTTCCGCTTTATAATAATTACCTAAATAGCCTAAGTTACTCCTTATTTCATCAGCTATCTGCCAGGGAAAGTCCCGTCAAAATCGGTCCAGCCGTTCCAGAGATTAGCCGGAACAAACAGACAGACAAAAATTTAAAAAAATGTTATTTGGTATATGTACCGTATATACATTCATAAATACATACGCACTCACGCCTGTAATCCCCGAAGGGGTAGGCAGAAGTGTAACTAGTACACCCACATTTCGCCCAGCGTATCTCCGTCCTATGATGTGATAGGGGGCGAGCCTATCGCCATACCGGGCACACATTCCAGACTCCGGGCTGATACTGAGCATTTCGTAATAGAAAAACCCAATATCACTTTTACTCGACCCGGGGATCGAACCCGAGACCTCAGCGTCAGCCCCGGTCGTAACGCCTACGCATTAAAAGGGTAACAGTGTCGCGAGTTCAAAAAAATTTTCCCATCTCGAAAATGCCCAAGGCGCCTAAAGAAGTATTCACTTCTTAAACATTAAATTTGGTCCATACGTTTAAGTGGTAGGAGGTCACAAACAAACAGACAAAGGGAAATTAATAACGTCCCTCTATTTTGTTGGCGGTTAATAATAATGATTGACAGCCTCCATGGCGCAGCGGGCGAGTAGCCGGTTGCGAAGCGTGAGGCCGTGGGTTCGATTCCCGCACCTTGACAAATGTTTGTCTCGGGTCTGGGTGTTGTGGGTTGGTTCCTCGTAGTTGCTGATACCCGCGATACAGGTTAACCTAGTGTGGGGTCAGGACTATGAGTGTGACTGTTGGGTGTATTTATTTATTATTTATTACCTTTTTGTCATGAGTGTTGTTGGTGGGGGTGTCATCTCCACCTCCACTGTGTTCGGATCTGTCGTCAGAGTCTGTTTGTGAACTGGACGAGGAGCCGCTGTCAGAGTCGCTGTCCGAAGTGCCCGAGTGCGATGACCTGCTGTAGGTACACATCATACTAATATTATAAATGTGAATGTAAGTGAAGAAGTGAAGAAGCAACTAAGCAGGCCGGCATAATTCTGTCGATCTGCGATAGATTCAGTGTCTATCGTTGGTCGACAGTATTCATGGATTGCGCTATACTTACCATCAGGTGTAGTGTAGTCACTTTGCCGAGCCAGGATAAAATAAAAAAAAGTTTGTTACGCTTTCACGCGAAAACTACTTAACCGATCATTATGAAACTTTGTACACATATTCTTGGAGGTATAAGAAGTAACATAGGATACTTTTTATGAAAAAAAAATATATCTATTTGTTTGTTACGCTTTCACGCCTAAATCACTGAACTGATTTTGATGAATTTTGATGTAGAGATAGATATGGGACCCTGGAGACAGTAATAGGCTACGTTTTATTTCGGAAAAGTCTATTCACGCGGGCGGAGCCGCGAGCAAAAGCTAGTGGGTGATATTTATTTGCTTTAATAACGCGAAGAGTGCACTTGTCACGTGTTTCTTTTCTTTTGTATCTTCGGTCCATATTATCAATTTTATCTTAATTTTGTGCATTGTAAGTTAGATTTATTTGTGTGTTATCGTATGGGTATGACATAAACATTGTTTGAAAGATAAAATAAATAGATAAATGAATAAATAATAAAATAATAAATACACCCAACAGTCACACACATAGTCCTGACCCCACACTAGGTAAACCCGTATCGTGGGTATCAGGAACTACGAGGGACTTGCCAACCCACAACACCCAGACCCGAGACCAATATTTGTGGTTCACACAAACATTTGTCTCAGTGTGGGAATCGAACCCACGGCCTCTCGCTTCGCAGCCGGCTACTCGCCCGCTGCGCCACGGAGGCTGTCATAAGAATAATGAATGATAAGATAAGATAAATGAAAAGAAAACAAAAATCGAGAAGAGTAGGTCGCCAATACTAGCAATTAGCGTATAAGACAGCTATTCCACTATCATATTTGCATCATATATATATACATACGCACTCACGCCTGTAATAAGGGGTAAGCAGAGGTGTAAATGAAATGAAATTAAATGAAATAGTTTTATTAATCATGTAGGCAATTAAAATATCGCTTATGACAAGTCAGTAACAAAATAAAGAAACTTATGTATAAAAATCATATCAACTAATGTATACATAACATACATAGCATCGTCAAATACACTAGGCAATTACACTAAATTATTTGTTGTCTTTTTATTTTACATTATTAACAGTATTTGTAATATGGAAACGTCCCATTATTAATTATTAAATATTTTGAGTCGGTATGGACCACTGCATTTACCGAAACGGCACGAGTTTTAAAACTACCACCGGATCCAAAACGACCCAGCTTGAGAAGACCCGGCGAAACAAACTCAGTGGGCTTAATTTACCACTGGATTCAACGCGGCGCGACCCAAACTCTGAGAAGATCCAGCTACTTGAACTCAGGGTAACCAGTACACCCACATTTCCCCGACCGTATCACAGATATATGACGTCATATATGATGCTATGTCACAGCTTGCTGTGAAATAGGACCATAGAAATATGATCATAGACAATATGAAGTTTATGTTGCTATTACACTGTCATACATTTCTCACGGCTGCCTCGGTGGCGCAGTTGTAATGCGTACGCGTTACGATTGAGGCTTACGCTGAGGTCTCGGGTTCGATCCCCGGGTCGGGTAAAGAGGTATTGGGTTTTTCTATTACGAAATGCTCAGTATCAGCCCGGAATCTGGAATTTGTGCCCGGTATGGCGATAGGCTCGCCCCCTATCACATCGTGGGACGAAGATACGCTCGGTGAAATGTGGGTGTACTGGTTACACCTCTGCCTACCCTTTTGGGGATTACAGGCGTGAGTGCGTATATACATACATTTCTCATATATCTATGAGCTATAGAAATAGGATCATTTTTATATGATAATGGAATGGCGGCCTAAGACGGCTATTTTTCAAATTACTGAATACTCCTAGTTGACATTATATGTCCAGTGTAACTATTGTATTGATAGCCTCCTTGGCGCAGTGGGCGAGCAGCCTGCTGTGAAGCGAGAGGCCGCGGGTTCGATTCTCGCACCCATACAAATGTTTGTGTTAACCACAAATATTTGTTTCGGGTCTGGGTGTTTTCTCCCCAGAGGGGTTGACGTCAGGCAGGCGGCCGGTCGTAAAAACTACAAGCCAAATCATTCAGTAACATGTGTTAAAAAGCATGTAGCGGCAACCCCACAGCGAGTGGGATAAGGGCTGGTGAAAGAAGCAGTATTTACTCAGAGGTACTGTCTTATACGTTAATTGGTGGTACCCACCAACTTCCTCCACCATATTATTCGAACATTGTGAAATAGGCCATATGAATTATAATACCTTACCTATAGTTATTAGTTTCTTGAACGGGCTTCTCTTCTTTTTTCTTCTCATTCTGACTCTCTTCTTCTCTATAACGAAGAACATATAATAGAATAAAATCAGCCTTGTATTATACACGTCCCACTGCTGGGCACGGGCCTCCTCTATTGAATGAACCTTAGTCCACTACGCTGACCTAATGCGGGTTGGCAGACTTCACATACCATCGCAATTCTTATGAAGTACTTCTCGGGTATGCAGGTTTCCTCACGATGTTTCCTTCACCATTAACCCGTTACGCGCTGGATCGCACGCACGTACGTTAGGACCCCGCACCCCGCACCCCGCACCCCGCACCCCGCACCGCAGGTTCGCCGAATATGCCAAATCGGCTTTAGTAGTCGGATTTTATGGACACAACTACAGACTTACTACAGTTTATACTCTATGGATTTTAATATCCTGGCAACAATTTGAACGATATGCCAACGATAAGAAACAAAATTATTTTTGTTGAGTTATCGTTCGCAGTTCGAAAATGGCGTCGAGTGTCACTACTTATTATTACGCGCGTATCGTAAATATTTGTGTTATAAACATAATTTATGACTTGTTTAGTGTAAGTGGAGTATGTTATCGAATAAAGACATCATTGTGGTTGTGTTCAAGTGTAAGTTGAGTGCTTAGTGTAAGATTACTTTGTGTTTTGTGACAAAATGTTTTTTTTCGCCGAGTGAAAATTATTGTTTTTTATTTTCATTTCGACATATTACAGGTAAGTTTATAATTATAATACTAGTTTTGATAGATATATTATAGAAAATTTAATGTAGATTCTAAATATATACAGTTTTTATTGTCTAAATGTACAAAGACTCAATATTTGGTTATTTCGATACCATATACAAAAAAAATTCAATGTATGGGGCGCGCGTCGAGCAATTTTTTTTAAATACCTAAAACACGCCCGCGCTCGTTCGAGAGGTTAAAACAAGCGATAATTAACAATTAATACACACGTAACTTAGAAAAGTCAGAGGTGCATGCTCTTGGGGTTGGTTTCGAACCTGCTACTTTCCTCTCGACAGTCTGTATCATTCCTCTCTGAACTATCGCTAATTCCCAATGATAATATTGACTATATAAAACGTGTTAAGAAAGTTGTGGTCATATTTAAAGGCCCGGACTTTATCAAAATCTGGGGATGATAGAATATCATGTCAATCTTAATCACTCGTTTTTACGATCGATAGAATCGATCATATCCTTATAAACTCAATTTAGGGAGCAAAAATAACAATTCGGGGCGGTACCGGCTAATTCGCCGATCTTAATCAACTCTGCCGGCGTTCAAGTCCATTCAGATTAATAGCCCGCGGGCGGCATTAATTAATTCAAATAAATCGGTTTTAATGAAGTTCATGTGACGTCATGAATCGATGTTCATCGTTTTGGCCATTACCGTCTAACCGCCATTACCGTTCGGCAGTACGACAGAATCATTCGCTCTCTAATCCAACATCGATTAGCATAAATCCGAAGTTCGGTACCGCCCCTATACCGAGTCCAAAACCGTGTTATCCGAAATTGCAAGTCAAATATTGACATGTTACTCATTCGATAAAAAAGAAAATGTTTTATAATGCAATCGGATTTGGCATTACGGTGTACTAATTGCATACTAACCGTTACTTAAATTTGACCACACCTTTCTGTAACACGTTGTAAGTCTGATTTAAATGTCCAAAAGTACTAAATCTATCAGGGAATCGATAACGCACCTACGATTCTAACATTGGTGTTTATTAGCAGTGACCAACTTACCACCAGGTGACCCGCTTGCTCGTTTACCATTATATAGAATCAACTTACTCTTCAGTCGACTCTTCGGAACTGCTGGAGCCTGATGACGACGACGAGGATCCGGAGCCGCTGCTCTCCGGCTCCGAGTAGAAACTCTTGTCTTTCTAAAACCATACAGTGATTTGTGGCGAGATTGAAGATGTTCAACATGTTTTGATGGAGTGTGTTCGGAATGATACTTGTAGGACTTCGCATCTCTCTATTCTAAAAAAAGTAACTGCCGCCGCCGCTGCCAAAAGCTTGTCACGCTATCTCCTCCGAAACCGCTGGGGGTATGGGGTCGAGACCGATACCAATCCATGCAGAATAATGTGGGGAAGGAAGTAACATATGTCTCATATTCGTCGGACTTTAAGTTTTTTTTTATGTTTTGTGGAAAAATATGGGCAACGCCCCTAGTCCGGCCTGCCCGATGTCCGTAAAAGTCAAAGTGTTAATTAAGTTAGCTGATATGGATTTTAGTAGGTAATATAAGTATTGGTATTAATGTCCTTTTTTGTGTAGAATGTTTGTTTTGTTGCCTTTACAGGGCGATGTGGTCGCTAAGCGACAAAGCCCTAAATAAATTTAAAAAAAAACCATACAGAAGTACTAATCAATTTATATGTATTATTAATTTTCTTTAAGCATACGAGGGACCTTATATTAACTCGCAACCATGCATTAACTGCTGTTTATTTTGCCTTTAATCCAAAATCCTACAAACTGACTGAGCATCGATACTTTTTATTCGATACCAACTAGGCATCGATACTTTATGACATATACGGTATCGATAGTTAAGTGGTATCGTTTCATCCCTATCCGGCGGTTAAATTACCCCCTTTTCTCAATTCCTAAATTATCCCTTTTCTTTAAAATCAGCAATGCGTCCATAATCCTTATGGTATTGTCGATGTTTATGTTCAGTTAGATCACTTACCATCAGAAAGTCCACTTGCTCGTTTGCCGACCTATGCTATATAAAAAATACGCAATCCAATCGGTCCATTTGTTTATAGCAAGTATCTGTAACATTGTACACACGCACGCATAAACGCACGCGCGTACGCACTCACGCTCGCTTTTCCACACACCCGCACACACATACACACCCCCCTTTTTTCGGGGGTCCAAACTACATATTGAGAAGGCAACACGTACATAATAAGATCAGTGCATATGAGTTAAATCATTGTCTCAAATGATAAAGTAAATGTACAATACCGGTTGATCAGGCCTCGATCGTGCTGCATCAGTGCGTGCATTATCCTGCACATCCTGTGGGTCGCGCAGGTCGGCTCCCACTGCAGTGTCGGGCGCGGATGGCAGGGGACGGTATCCTGCGGCAGTGGTGCCCAGGTACTGGGACAGTGTGCCCACTGTGTACTGACCACGCTCTGGATAACAGTAATGGTATCATGGACGACTTCGCACGACTTACTTTGCGAGCCGCGATTCAGCATGAAGTGCCAACGCACATTATATATGCGCACCGCGATGACAACGTTAGTGTACGTAATAAAATTGGCACGCTTGGTTTGTATACTAATACTAATGTCTATGCCGTAAATATTTCTTTCTTTTTTTATGGCATAGGCCGGCAAACGAGCAAGTGGATCACCTGATGGTAAGTGATCTCCACCGCCCATGTACGCCCACAATAACAAAAGAAAATTGGGAAGGGGAAGGGGTTTGGGCCTCCGGATATCCCACTCACCACACGAAACGCAGCAGCAAGCTGCTACTTTACGCCGGTTTTCTCTGAGACAGTGGTAACGACCCGGACGAGCCCGGACCATACATGCTGTAGACAAAAATGTCTACAGCGTGGCTCTACCACTCATACAACGAAACTAGCAGGGTCACCTGCCTATAAACAATTAAAACGCTACTTAGTATTTTAAAATATTAAGCACTGCGTGGCACTGCACTGCGCTCATCATTCCGAGACATAAGATGGTAAGCCCATAATGCCCAACAATTGGCATTGACTGTTGAGCGACTTGTTCGTCTCATCATTCAATCTAATCTTCCAAGGTGGAAAAACTCTTATCCCACCCACAGTGGGGTCGGCGCAACATGCTTTTTATAACTCATTTACAGAACGATTTGGCTTGTAGTTTTTACGATCGGCCGCCTGTCTGACGTCAACCCCTCTGAGGACATCCAGACTCGAAATATGTTACAGAAAGGTGTGGTCATATTTTAGCGATCGTATATATATGACATTTGACAACTGTTTAATGTTTTTAATAATATATTTTTCCAAAGTTCCAAGTCGATATCGACATGTTACTCATTCGATAAAAAAGAAAATTCTGTAATTATGTCCTAGTAATGTAATCGGATTTGGCACTATCGGGGATGAAATACTTACACCGTACACTATACATTGCTTAAATTACCCACACATTTCTGTAACACGTTTTATATTTGTGGATAACACAAATATTTGTCTCGGTGCGGGAATCGAATCGGCGGCCTGTCGTTTCACTGCGGTACGAACTGACCTTTAAATAAACACAAAACTCACCCTTGAAACTGCTCTCGACTGTAGGCTTGGGTTTGTCCGGGCAGAATATCTGCGCGGCGTGTAGCGGCAACTGTTTCCCGGGCGTAGGCTCTACGAACCGGCGTAGCAGCCGCGCGCGGTCGCGCACGTCGTAGCTGACGTCGTAGCGCGCCAGTGCCAGCACGTAGCGACACACCGGTAGGGTAGCGGGCTGCGTCACCGACAGCTTCACCGCAAGCGATACCACTTGCAATTTTACTAATTCTTCCTGAAATAAAACACAGTTTAGACTATTTAAAGTAACGATTCCTTAAGTGGGTTCCGCGGGTCATTTTTTATCATTTTCAATCCTGGCACGACAAAATGACTACACTGAATTTGATGTTAAATACAGTGCAGTGTAAACATAATGCCGAGCGTCAAATGCGATTGATTTGACGCATTTAGTATAAAACAATTCCACAATAACGAGTTTCAAGGGTATCAAAAGTTTAGGAACCGCTGGTTTACAAAACTGTTTTAACTCAATATAAAAACTCCCGCCATCAATCAGAAAAATAACAATAATTTTTTAAACGACTTAAGAGATTTCTAGTATCAGATAAAGACTATTCCTATGAAATTACCTTAAAAAAAAACATTTAAATTGATACATTCGTTTAGGCACTACGGTACCACAAACATATGGACACACACACATACAAAGGGGTCAAACCTATAATACCTCACTATTTTGTTAAGGGGTTAAAAAAGGTGTTATATAAAATTATAAAACATCTCTTATTTATAACTATGACCCCTTTGTTTGTATGTGTCAGTTTATGGCATCGTAGAATCTATGTAAATGTACCGATTTTACTGCGTTTTATTTTTTGTTTGAAATATAATATAATCGAAACAAACAGACGGCATAGGCTGTGTAATATGGTTCCATTGGTATCCTGTAACCTATAACCCTAAACAGAAATGATATAACTAGTAACATGTGTTGTTAGCAATGTTTAATTGAAATGTTGTGTTTGTCCGTAATTGGCGCATGTATTGGAATTTGCCTTTTGCAGTGTTAATGTATGAGTGTTGTATACATTGTGCTGTGGATATACCTTAAATAAATAGTGATTTTTTAGGTTTACGCCAACCAACTGCCAGACCAGGACACCGTGAGCTCTTTCTGCATAGATCGGACTAGTGTCAACTAACTTTTTTTAAATAATTACAAAATAAATGTATAATTTTAAAGTGAAGGTAGCCAATGTAACATTAACTTTTCGAGACGACCTACACCTCAGTCTCTCCCGTGACCACGAAGGCTGAAAAGCTTTCGAAACGTCGGGAGTAAAAATAAAAATTAAACCGCGATAAAATCCGTACAAACTAGTTTTATTTCAATACATAATTGTAATTAATAATCTGCATTAAAAATGTATAAGTATTATTATAAATGGGAAGAAACTGGTATCCCAAAACACAGTATTGACCTAGTTTGGGAACCAGTGACTCAACAAATTGTGATCAAAATGTTTTTAATAAAGATATTATTATTATTATGTTTTTAAGTTAATTTTCTCAGGGTTATTACCGGGGGTATTTTTAAAATCGCACGGGTACAAACCAAAGTGCGTTTTTTTAAAAAAATAAATAAACATATACCTGATCAGCAAAATGCGCGGCCATGTGCGCGAGTATGGCGGCGGCCCGCGGGTGCGCGGCGCCGTGCTCCGCCACCAGCCACACCGCCGCCGCGCGAGCGCTGCCCGCCAGTCTGCCACACTACACTACATTACTACATTACACATATAATGCCTCCGTGGCGCAGTTGTAATGCGTACGCGTTACGATTGAGGCCCACGCTGAGGTCTCGGGTTCGATCCCCGGGTCGGGTAAAAGTGATATTGGGTTTTTCTATTACGAAAAGCTCAGTATCAGCACGGAGTCTGGAATTTGTGCCCGGTATGGCGATAGGCTCGCCCCCTATCACATCATGGGACGGAGATACGCTCGGCGAAATGTGGGTGTACTGGTTACACCTCTGCCTACCCTTTTGGGGATTACAGGCGTGAGTGCGTATGTATGTATTACTACATATATTCATACTACTTACATACATACACCACTGTAACCCCCGAAGGTAGACAGAAGTGTAATGTGTTTGACAGACCAGCAGACACGTAGGAACCCACAAATGGCAGCACTCGGAGAAGAAGCAGTTCAAATGCGGTCAGTGTGGGAGAGAGTTTTACAGCCCCGACAAGGTATTTCGTAATAGAAAAACCTATACATACATACCTGCACTCACGCCTGTAATCCCCGAAGGGGTAGGCAGAGGTGTCATCAATACACCCACATTTTGGCCGAGCGAATCCCCGTCTCATGATGTGATACCGGGCCAAACGCAATTCCAGACTCGGAGCTGATACTAAGGGTCTTATTCATAATAAAACGCTTATCGAAGGTATAAACCTTCATTAGTTAAAACGTATTTTAAGCCTATCGAACGTTCAATAAAATTCTTTATTCATAATCGTTTGATAAAGCTCCGATAACTAAAATAGGTTTATCATACACAAAGTTGCCAGTTTACAGAAAATGATTGATTGATTGAATGATTTTAATATGGTTTGTCTCTGGAAAGACTGGAAACAAACTAAATAAAAAGAAAATTGATGGAGTTTTGGCGGGAATTCTAACAGTGCGGTGGCTCTCTTGATTTAATTATTTCTTAAACTAGTTTAAAGTTGTGTTTGTTGTATAAAAGTGGTGTGGTTTTGTGCAATAATCATGTACGATGATGAATAGCGTATGGAAACAAATATAGGGAATTTAGGTGATTTTTGATCAAGGGTATTGATCGACCTTGTGCTTTCGATCCGCTTGAAGAAAGTCGTCTAAGAAGCATTGAACTGAAAGGAATTAACACTAAAACTCCAACAAGACCTTGAAATGAACCACACCCCCGTTTCATCGTTCTTGGAATATAAGAAAAGAATATAACTTATGACTTGGCAGCATGGTCTCTGATCTTTCCGGTTCCTTAAGGAACAAACAAACAAAAAAAAAAAAGAAAATTGCCATCACATCAATGTCAAATGTCAATTAAGTAAACAAACAGGAGTTATAAAATTCAACAAGACCTTGAAATCGACCACGCCGCACCGTTGCGCTGATATTTCGTCGTTCTTGGGAAGAGTTGAAAATATATAATATAGTACTCGTCATTAGCGAAACGTATAATAGGGCGAAGCTGTTATAAATAAAGAAAAAGTAATAAAAAAAAAACAGTAGACGTAAAATTATACGTCAAATAAGAAACAGCTGACCGATGTCGGCCATGTTTTTCACTATGGAACGCTTAAAATAGGTTTATAGAAGGGTTATAGCTTCTATAAAATAGTGACACTTTATAGGAGAGTTAATGAGCGTTTTAGCGTTATTGAACGATTATGAATAACAATTTTTATCAATCATCTTATAACGGCCTTATAAAGTTTCGGTAACTTATTATGAATAAGACCATAAGCATTTAGTAATAGAACAATCCAATACCATTTACCCGATCCGAGGGTCGAA